>CM060250.1:7807168-8407168 GCA_030684275.1 Acipenser oxyrinchus oxyrinchus | reverse complement strand
ACTGTATTACATAGAAACATACATGCTCTGTGCATTCATTGTAATTGCAGCCATCCGCCATGAATCCCCATGCAGTCGTGGAAAAGCAACAGGCTGATAAGTTTGTACTTGAGCTATAAGAATTGTTAGTAAACTACATTGACAGTTTAGTTAGTGTAGTTGTAAAGAGTTTTCCTGTACATGTTTGCCTATCAAAGATCTCGTTGATTTCAGGATATTAGTTTATGCATGGAACTGTATTTTACGATTGAATATAAAGACGAGTTTGTACAAATGTATGCAAAAAAAAAAAATCCTAAGTGGGGCGGCAGCAAGATCAATAAAGAGCCAAGGGTGGAGATGATATGTAGATCCACAAGATCAATAAAGAGCCAAAGGTGGAGATGATATGGAGATCCACAAGATCAATAAAGAGCCAAGGGTGGAGATGATATGTAGATCCACCGCTGTTGAGATAAAATACTAGATAGTGTTTTACTTCTTCAGAAAAAGATCCAACAGAGAAATTAAATTAAGTTGTACATTTTCAAAATCTGTTTGCTTATTTCCAAAGCTCACAATATATTCAGTATTCCTGTATCTGAAGTGTCTGAAGCTCATCTCCTTGCCTTGGAGCTCACCAGAGGCAAGCACAGAGCTGCTCAGTGGTGTTTGAAATTAACCCACTCTTCTGCACTCTGAACCTGTAGTAGCCTGAACAGCTACACACAGTGTATCCAAATGTAATTAAAAAAACTTTTTTTTTTTTTTTTAAATCAGCACACAATGTTAGTTTTACACATAATCCCATCCCTAAGCAATAGGATCTAAAATTCTGAAAAAAATGCATTAACCTTGTAGTCAATGGAAAACACACTTGCAATTCTGTTCATCTCCAAAAGATGGCAGCCTGCTGTGTCTGTGCTTGTGTAGTATGTAAACTGACTTCTCTAAGCCATAAAAAAAAAGTATTTAAAAGTGTGACCTGTGAAGCAAGTATAGAATTCAAGAAAGTTTAGTTATTATATCATCATTCTACATACAATATTGCCATCGAGTCCCAAACTGTAATGACATTTATTTATTTTTTGTCAAAGTGTGTCAAAAAGCAGTTGAGAACATGATACTTGAGGGCTGTCTGAATGTAGCCAGCAGACAAAAAAAAAAAAGATAAGCAAAACCAGACCTGCAAACTGGACACTGCTTGTGTGTTTATGCTAAATGAGAATTAGCCCAGAAGTTTGAATTAATTGTATAGCTGACTACTACTAACTTTATTTATTGAAACTATGGGGTTAGTTACTGTTTGAGGTTAATCTACTTCAGCTGTTTGAGAGGAGAATTTATACAGGACTGCAGTTTTTTTTTTTTTTTAATGCATCTAAAACCAGTTGAGTTGGTGAGTTAAAAACCATTAACCACATATGACTTTGTCTTTGACTTCTTTTAATTGCCTGGCACCGACAAAGTGGCAGGTTTTTAATTTGTACAATACAATCTACAGGGACTATTGCATGTATAAATGGCAACATGCATCGATCGGAGAAATGTTAGCAAGGTCGTGAGATGTAGACAGACAGTGAAAGGAAAGTTCTAAACTAAAACAAGGAGAAACACAACATGCGTGTATGTGAAGCATGCTACTCTCAGAGACAGTGAGGTAGTTTCCAGACTTACTGTTTTCTTGCACTCTGGCAACAAAGCCTGTGAGAGGTATCTGTGGAGTCAGCTGAGGCATAGGGGGAGGAGGTGGGGCAATAGACACTTGAAGCAGCAACACAAACCAACAGGGAAAGAAAGAGGGCAGGGATAAAACAGGAGGAAACAAACAAGCAGATGTCAGTCAGGCACAGGTAACAAAGGCATGTGAAAACAGGAGTCCCAGAACCAACACCTTGAATATACTGTACAGCTTGTACAACGTTGCCCGCTTTGTTTAAATTGGGACGTTATCTACCCAAATTCAAACTGAGGTTAAGCTTTTTTCATAACACCACACACAAATTATTTATTTTATAAATAAATAAATAAATAAATATATATATATATATATATATATATATATATATATATATATATATATATATATATATATATATATATATATAGACACACACACACACACACACACACTACTTGGGTGGTCCACAATAGACGAGATCTCTCACTGTGGTATAAAATTGTCTAGCTAGTAAAATGTATAAAGATTTAAGATTAGTTTGGTGGGGGGGAAAAAAAAGACATGCACATACACAACTTGAGTGTGGGAGGTGGGTCAAAAAATGGCTTTCAATTTAGTTTTTGCAGTAATAAGTATCGCCTGAAACGAAATGTGTTTGTCAGTCTGGGTTCAGAGCAGAACTTTCCTTGCTCAAACATGTATGGAGGATGACCTTGTTCCTGCTGTGGAGCTGCCCCAGGCACATTCTCAATTGTTCAGATGCTCAGACTCGTCCCCAGGGATTTGCCTGCACTCATTTGGAATACATGCATTTCTTTTCATAAATTTCTCACTGAATTTCAATAAATATCAGAAATTTATCCTGTTTTCTGCTCAGCCCTGCATCAAAACACCACTGAGTAACAGACACACCTGCTCCAAAGCCAGGACCATGTCACTCTATTTACAGGAGGCATTACAACTGGCAATGGGCCCTGTTACATTTTCCACACTTTTTTTGCGAACGATGATTTATTGCTTTGAAATGCTTAAACTTGTAAGGAGGCAGGAATGAGGAATGTAAAAGCCTAGGTTTAATATGAAAAAAAGGGAAATACTGTATGACCTAAAGACCAATAAATGTACATTTCACAACCATGCACTGACAGCTATTTGCATTGTGGTTGCACAAAACTCCTGAAAAGATTAAAGGGGATTTCCCATCCTTTCATTTATAAAAACTAAAGCTCCAGAGGGTTAGCAGCTACCTGGGTCTTAACTGGAGCGCCTGATCATAATGAAGTGGACTGCACCAGTCTCACAATTCATGGGGCACTGTAACTGCAACAAGCAGTCTCACTCTGGAGAGTTGCCATTGTGTCTTGTCAGCAGTGCATCCCCACTATCCAAGGACATCCTGAGGATATTCTTCCTGGGGAAACTGGATTGCCGTACGACAAAAAACTCCAAAAAAGCCATGTGGTCCAATCCATATCATAAAGCTCAGAATCTGCATGGTTCTGAAGCCTATAGCCTATACCACACAATACCATTCCGTGCTTACAAAACTGATCTAAGCAGTACAAAACTATTTCTGTCCAGACTATTTCAAAGTTGGCTGAATGTTAATGCATATTAAACCTTGCCTAATGGAGGATAAGAAGTTGTTTTAATTCCTCTCTGTCTGGCACATTGCTGATAGTGTTAAAATGTACGGCTAGTGATTAAACAAAGACTAGGGTTACCACAGCACCTTGTGATTTACTATTTACACTACCAGTAAAAAGCAAATATAGGAATGGGAATGCAGAGAAACTTTCCACAGAGAAAATATAAAACAAAATAAAACATTATCAGGATAACAGGGTGATGTACAATGCACTAAAATTAAATAGAACAGATACTAAATGGTTTACTTTGACACTAAAATGAGGATGATATCTGGCAATAAAAAGGGTATGTATTTACTAGTATTTCCTAATAGGAAGTACATTAATGCAAGTCTTGCAAAACCTTGTATTCCTACTTTTGGGGGGGATGCAAGATTTTGAAAGAGCAGCCATGAGGCTCATACATACATGCACTAATTTCACAGTATATACATGTTGCTAAATTAGCACAATAACTAAACAGTTTATACACAGTACAGTATATGTAGACTTTACATTTGCAAACATTGGTTGCCGTAAACATGTCCCTAGAGGACAATCTGAAGTTGCTGCTTTCATTTCCTGTTTTACAGTATATGCCCATACAAATATACACCATTTATTTATTTATTTTTGGTCATGTATATAATTAGGCAACAAAAAAGCATTGTTCCTACATTCCACTACTGGAGCATGTTTTTAAGTGGCAGTCGGAGAAAGAAAAGCAAGGAGCCTTACTTGAGCTGGGAGGGTAAAGGGGTACGCCATTAACGTGAGGCTGCACAGAAAACTGAGACGTGATGGAAGGGGTTCGTCTGTAGCCCCCCGAGGAAACAGAAGAGGTGGTGGAATTGTGCCGAGAGATCTGCCGGGTTATTGTTCCAAACTGAGAGCCAGGACCAGGACCAGGACCAGGGACCGGGCCCGACGCTGCAAGCAGTGAGAAAGGAAACCCAAAGGAGGAAGAATGAGCACCACCAACTTCTGATTAATACAGTGAGAGACTCCCCCAAAGTACAAGAAGAATATCACAAACCAGCAGCCAAATAGCAACCGCAGAATAGACACGGCAATGGGTGTGTAATATGCAATCAAATAAATAGGAAATGAGTGGGCAATACATGTATGCAGTTATGCTGAAGACAGATGGAAATAAAAATAATCCATGTGTGTTTAAAAGCAGTAAGATTAAGTTTATATACAGTATATATGAAGAAGGAAAAAACACAGGTTTATAAATTCCCCATGGAGCACAATCAAGGGACCAAGTAAAACTAAATCATCATTAGCTTAAACTCTATACAACTCAATATAGAATGTACTAAAAAAAATTGTACATGTAAAAAACAAATGAATACAGTATTGAATTCATTTTGTCTGATATCGAAGTTTAGTTTAAACTTTAGTGGTAGTTAACAAAACTTAAAACATGCACCCGTTAAAATGCAGTTCCCATAAATGACACAGATAGAATACATACTGTTCATGTGCAAAAACAAATAACACATCAAATAAACCACAGGCCCTTGTTCATGTGCATAAACAAATAGCACAAAATAAACCATGGGGCCCTTGTTCTGATTTTCACACCCAATAGCTTTTAAAAGGTACACTGAAGAACATGTTTGCCATGACATCATTTCCTGAACCTTACCAAATCTAACACTTTTGTCATTGTTTAACAGAAGAGCATTTACACTGCAGTATTTGCACAACTAAACTCTGTAGTTAATGTGGACTGCTTTGTATTGTACCTATAGGACCTTTCCAGGCTAATTAGTTTGAAAATTATAACATACATGTTAATTCACATGAGCTAAAAACATGCAAGGAAAAAAGGGGTTGAGAAGGCACTAAACAAGAAATGGTCGTAAATGTATTACGAGGAATTTCAATGCTGTTTCTCAAAACTTCAGAAAAACTCGGTTATATTTAAACTTCTTCTCCAGAGGGAAAAAGTCACCCCTTTTGTAGCATTTCCTGTTCATCCCAGGCGGCCAACAAAAGAAAAGCTTCTCATGAATTCGACAATCCTGAGAAATAGCACTTCACTGTGAAGAGGGTGTAACTCACTGAACTTGGAGCGACAGAGAACTCTTGAACCCATTTCCTGCCAAGTGAAGCACTCTGCACCCCTCCCACCACCACCACCACCACCACCACGTTAGTGAAACAAACCACATTTTCTTTAAAACACTTGCATACTTTCCCACGAAAACCCCACTCACAAAATGGTGTTAGGCCACGTTTAGCAACCCATACCATCCTCTGCTTACAATTAATGAGCAAGCACATATGCGGAGAGGCAAAGCGTAACTTCCTTAGAAATTTACTTCCAACATGCATATCTCCTGCCAAGGATAGAAATACATCACTGGCACCAGAATCATGATAAAATCCCTGCATTCACAGCATACTGAACCACATGCAATTTCTACACAACATTGCCTTTCATAGCAGCTACTCCGAGTTTCAGCAAAGGCACTATCTAAATATGCTGCGCTTACATTTCAACTGGATTTCTAAATTCAATTTCTAAGCAATCCATTTTAAGGATGGCGTTCATTTGTTGTAATGACTTTAAATCCTTGGGAGAAGTATGCAAAATTAAAATAAAAAGCAGCCCAGAAAGTCTCTAATGCCAATTTTTCTTTGGTTTATGTTCACCAATTGTAGCATGGATTAATCTAAGACTTACACAAGAAAAGGAAGAAACTAATATCAATAGGGTTATCACATTAGAGACTTTAAAAGCAGCTGCAAATCAATTGCAATTTAAAAAAAAATCCACCACAGCAGCACCAAATCCACCTGTTCACCCGCATCCCACTGAAAGCAATGGATCATCAGACCTATTGTCACATTAAAACACAAAACAAAACAGAGCGGAGGGATTGCCCAGCAATCCCGAGCGGACAAGGAGGTCTCACCTATCATAGCCACACCTGGGAGTGGAGGTGCTGGAGGGGGGGCTCCAGGGTGAGCGAACATTGGTGTTACTGAAATAACACGTTTCATATCAATTAAAACATGACATCATCTGATCTTATAATCCAACTGTCCATCACATCTGTTGCCAACAGTGTACAATACACCATTTAAAAAAAACAAAAAAAACCCACAAAGTGTACTAGTGTAGTAAAAGTTGAAGGAATTTGGTAGTGAGTCGTGTAGTCCTACAAGACTTCTCAGGCTTTCTTTTAAAACAGTATGGTATATTATGGTTGGGAACAGTTGTGGGGGGTTTACAAAAACCCTGCAGAATGAATGAAATGCAACAGCTACAGTACCACGGTCAGAGCACAGAGCACAGTAAGAATAGGGTTTGGTGGAATTAAGAAATACAGTAGGATTGGTTTGTGTGTGGAAGAAAGCCATGTTGAGATCCATATTTTTTTACTGCTTCATACAGCAGGATCATTCTCAGGTTACCAGAACTCAGAACAAAAGATCTGCTCCGACAACCCCACCAATAACGTGCTGCGGGTTACCTAACCCAGAATACACTGCGTCTAAATAAGATGCAATGGGATAAATATATGCTTTGTTCTTTCACCAGGCCCTTTCAATTGCTTTAGAATTTACACTTTCTTTAATCCTGTTCATTTGGTCCAATGCCTAATTGCTGATTTTCCTTCTGGCTGGAAGTGCGGAATAAATCAACTGTGCCAGTATTATAATAATGCAATTGGCATAAGGATCTACATTTTAAACAGTAAACTCTCCAGTAGGACAGTAAATTAAAGGTCTTTCTTTTGTCATTGCAAAATTAACTTTACCACATTAGTGAATTAAAAACACACATTTATTTGTTTATTTATTGAGAAAGGTGGGCTTGCATTTTAATATCCAGTAATAATAAAACAGAAAGTCCTCTAACAAAGTCAGTGGGTTCATTTCAATTTGAATGTCTTTTACGGGTCTCAGTGGAATCAATTCTGATTACCTCAGTCCAGTTCTTTAACAGGTATCTAAACCTCCACAGAACAAATACAACCGGCACCTGCATCCTGTCGGTATCTAAGGGTCAGACAGTCATGGAAACAAACTGCCTGCTCATCCACTTAAAGGGTAGAGCTGAAGAGCAGACAGGACATTTCTGGCAATGCCTTCACTGCCATTATCTACAATGCAGATAGCCTGTGTGAACCACCAAAATGCCAAGTACCTTTCACAACACACACATGCACAAAAAAAGAATAGTGGTTATTTTTCAACCGAGTTAGCCAGTCACTTGCCGACAGGTAAATCGACAGGACAGGCTGTGAAAGAACCCCTTACCTGGTCCCAGTGTTGGTGGTGAGGGTGTAGGCACGGCGATGGGAATGCCAATACTGCTGCTGCCACTGTTCTCTCTGCTCCCACTTCCACCACTGCTGCCACTGTAGAGAAAAGTTATTCCATCAGATTAGCAGACACACACCCACCGTGCCGGAAATATGAAGGGACTGATGCAGACCAAGGATGTGAAGATGTGGTGAGAGTACTGTGGCTTTTGTAGACCATTCTCGTCAGTTTGGTTTTTCAACACATACCAAGTCAGGCAAGGTTCATTCATTATTATTTACGTCATAACTCAACTTGCTTTATAACCCAATTATTGTAAAGCAAATAAAACAAATCAAATTGTCTATACCTGAAAAGATCTAGATATTAAAACGCATCTACCCACTCAACCAATATATTCACTGGAGCTACTAAAATATTAAGAGAAACTGCAACCAAAACCTCACAGATGTTTTTATTGCACTAATTTATGAGCCCATTCACAAAGTCCCAGGCGAGCCGTTTTTCAAGGCAGTACTATTGCAGCAGCATTTAAAACTAGCAGTTCAGACTCTGCTTCAACACCTCAAGAGCAGAATAGAACCCATGGCGGGTGATGGCTGGCATGCAGTCTATCTAAAATAACCGTCACGCACTCATGGCGTACTTGACTAAAAGCCCCTTGTGTGTCATGGAGCAAATTTAAAGCCACGTATTGAGGCCGCTAGTAGAAACAGACAACCGTGAATGTCAACTTCAGGCTCCTATTAGCAAATATTATTCAATTAGATTTGCATCAGGGTCAAGTCAACAGTCAGCAAGGTCAACCTTCAGACCTTTTTGCTCCCCATGCACCTACTCTGGTTTAGATGGTCTTGATAATTGCTATACAAGAAACACGATGCATGTTTAGATGATTCATTCATTTATTTGTATATTAAACCAGGATACTGCAACAGAGACTGAAAACCTCTCTTCAGCAATATCCCTCTGGCAGAAGTAAAAGGTTAAGTAATAAACACCAAAAAAGAAGGTACAAAGAGTGGTGCAATAGGCACCCTAATTTCGTATCGTATTACATTTATCAACGATAAAATCGATGCATTGACATTTTATTTTTCAAATTAAGCAAAGATTATTTTTTTTTAACAGAAGATCCAATAAACTAAAAACACCTTTGTGCATAATAGTTAAACAGACACAACATATTCAAATTAGTACACTTCCGATTAAAAAAAAAAAAAAAAGAAATGCAAAGGACTTGAGTTAACAACTGAAAAGTATATGCGTGTGTCCGTATCAGATGTTCCTTTAACATTGTAATAATAATAATAATAATAATAATAATAATAATAATAATAATAATAAATAATATCAAGTCAGTCATTTTTATCTGAACTATGATTGTTCATTACTGCTAACATTTTATGTCCAAAAGCAAAGCATTTGAATTAATCTCACAAATCTTGACAATTTAATTATCCTACTAAATTCAGCTAATTTTTTATTTAATATTGGCATATAATCCAAACACAACATGCTTTGAAACAAAAGGTAAAAAAAAAATTTAAAAAAATCTGTAGATTAATAGATTTAAAAACAACCTATTGCTTTAATTTTTAAATAAAGAAAACGTGAATACAATAGGTCTACTTCTGATTTGGCTTGTCCAACGACAATGTAGAGGCCTCAAGTGTGTATCCTAGCAACGTGCTAATCTACTGTACTAGCACTAAAAGTGCACTCTCACACTCAAGGTTTTAATGCAAACCGGCAACAGGAGACTTCAAACTGGGTTCTAATTTGATGCATTGATTCACCAATATGTAATCGAAGTTTGATTACATCGATTACACTGTTGCACCCCTAATATCTACTGATGCAAGGAACATAAGTTTAATATTTCATTCAGAACTACTGAAGAACAAACTCTGCTTAAAACAACAATGCAGCTCAACGAGGTTCACGGTGAACAGGCTTCAAAAGAATAAGATAAGATTATTGTTTATCACCATAATAATGCTGTTAAATACTATGTTAGCTTCTTACTTAAGGTTAATAAAAAAGGATGCTGCCAAGAAACACAAGTGGAGTTGTTCCTGATCAATACACGGTTACTAAAAATAACGAGTTGTTTTGTTAGCAGACAAGCCCTAGGTTCCAGGTGTGTAACAGTTCAATCATTATTTATTTCAGACATTAATGAAAAAAAAAAATCATAAATCATTTTCACTTCACAACAAATGAACACACCCACCCACCCCTGAGACCAGGTGGTTACTATTACAATCCTAGCTCGAGTTCAAAGACATACGATCACAACATGGAACATTTGGCTGTGCAAAAGATGACAATTTTAGTATACTGCTCCCCATATTGATTTATTTATTGTTATATACTGAGCCTTTCAAATAAAACCAGGAGTGTCCAAAGTTGGCTCTTCCACTCCTGGTCTTTATTCCAACCCTGTTCTAAATTGTTTAATTGAACCAATGAAACCTGCATCCAGGCCCTGGAGTAGTTCATTATATCATGTTACCTGTTAAACCTGGAGTGGAACGGCACCTTCAGGACCGTGACTGGACACCCCTGTAATAAGGGGTTTCAAGCAGATTTAAGACAGGATAGCTTGTGATTGCTTTCTGATAGGAGCCCACAGAAGGGGACATTTACAGGACTATTGTAAATGGACACCAATGAATTTTATTTTAGTGTAAAACACAACATGGACTAGGAGACAATGCGGCTTTACAATTCCAGGAACACGCTGTACCAAGAAGCAAACGCTACTACTGTATGCTTTCCAGAAAATTCCTCAGCACACACTTAGACTTGCTGGATGTAGTAAGACTTCCCTTAAAACTGGACAAAAACACATTGCTGCTTTCAACAGCCAGACCCAGGCTATGATGCAAACTCAGAAGGAGGGACATGCCATGTCAAGTAGCTTTACCTGTGAGTTCTTGGTCTCTGGTTGAGGGATGCCGTTCTTCCGGGGCTGTGCTGGCTGCCTAGCCTGGCCGGGCTTGTCATGTAGTCATTGGGAACCACTGGAGGCTTCACGGGCTCCAGGGTTTTGTAAGGAGTATTTCGTCTGGTAATGACATGAACAAAAGCATGGTTAGAAAAACATATAATTATATATGGAATATTAAATTGTTTTAAAACAGTCTTGCAGACATGTTGGCTTGTTTAAATGGATGAAGATCTGTTATCAAAGCGATCAATAATGCACATCAGTCTTTCAACAAAAACTAGAGTGAATACAAATACACATCTAGCCAAGTTATCAAACTCGGTTCAATGCAATTGTACTTAATGGTGGAGAGAAGGTTGTGTTGGAAGTTGTTCAAATGATGTTTTAGAAACACCATTAAGTTCCACTGTAGAATGCCGTTCTCTACAGAGTCCAGGATTAGCAGCAAGCATTACAAATCCAAGCAGCCGACTGTCAGCACCTGATTTCTGTGAAGCTTATTCTGAATAATCACATAAATCTGTTTGGGCGGCACTAATGCACGGGCAATGTAAAGCCAACATGACCAATAACAATTTGCTTTTGGCTAGATTTAGCTTCCAGCCCTGTGTTGTTTTAGTTTCAGGCATGGGCCCTTTTCTCCATTGTTATTATTGGCCTACCCAAGAGTCCCCCGTCCTGACATCGGAGGACTGGGTGGCTTCTGTGTGGGTGGATTCGTCCTTGACAGCGTGCCACCCCGGACAGGCTGGTTACTGCCATGCTGCAATACAAAGGATTTCATAATCAAACTTCAAGTAGCCTACAGCGTCATCTGATTACCATATTAAAACACAAACAAATAAATACATAACAATACATCTAAAATGGAAATGTTTGATGAAAATAAATTAAGTTATGGCAATTTGGTATTTCCCAGATACATGAGAGAATTGAAATCAATTAAATATTAAAAAGTTACTAATATTGCATAATTTCTCCAGTCCTGTAACTTGCCTGTTTTTACAATGAAATACAGGAAGGTTAACCAGGACCTGGAAGGAGGTTTAACTAGTTCAATTAAATCACTTAGAGAATGCGTGGAACAAAGACCCTCCCTGAGGTTGGGAGATTAATAATCTGCATCGAGTTGAGAAGCACTGCTCTGGAAATAAAGTGGGCACGACTAGGAGAACCAGCTATGGAAAGGATTGGTTAATATAAAAATTGCAAAATAAAAAAAATAAAACTAATAAATCTCAAATGTTATGTTAATTAGTGATGTAATAATGAACCAATGGATTACAAAACAATCTTTTAAAAACACCTTTATTTTGGTTGTTTCTTGCACAGAGACCACTTTAGAAAGAAGTTCCAGCATGTGTGGAGTGGGCATTTGTACAGTGCCAGTCACCCGAGTTGTATTTCCCCACCCATTGGGATACAAAGCGATTTGGTTTTCAGTTTCATACAACATCCCTCACCACATTTCTGTACCATCTTACTCTTAGAAGTTTATACAAAAACCTCTTGCCAGTAAGCAGAAAAGCACTTGGAACAAGCAGTGGAATAGCTCACAGAAGGCTGCTCTACTGTCCAAGGCATTGAGGGGAACGTCAGGAACAGGAAAAACAAATCACAGTTTCTGGCATCAAAGGGCAAAGAAAAAAACTTCAGTATGAAACAGATCTGAATTTATGTTTCCTCTAGATATTAAGTATTTAATGTAGGATATCCCTATGTTTATTTTAAAACCCATTTATCTGGGAAACCCATGTCTCAAGATCAAGTGAGGTAACTACTTTAACCTAGAATGAAGCACTATGGGGACTGTTAATGTAAATGTCTCATGTTGATGACAATATCAATTATGATACATTAGGACATCCAGACTAACATGTAGCAGAGTTCAATGGAGGACTTATTTTCAACTATACCTACTGGAGGTAAAAAGCAGGGGGATGTGAACAATGGTAATCTAGGTTTAATTGGAAGTTTTAGCAGCCGCATCTATCAATACACAGGCATAAAATAACTCTTCTTACCTTGGCTTTTAGCCACTTAACGTGGGCAGAAAAGAAAAGAAAGAAAGTACAGGTCAATAATACCAGGTTTCAGAGGTCAAACATGTTCCTCCGAACACTGTGGTGTTTAGAAGGAACTCATTCCAACCCTGGTAACAATAGCAATAGCGACAGTCCAGGGTTACTGCACACAAGACTGCTACAGCAGGCAAGGAGTTAGTTCTAAACACAACATGGTGTTCGGTAACGCTTTCAGTGCATTACACAACATTCTCTTAGCAAAACTGATGCGGTTTCAAGTACATTAATAATGTTCAATGGATCATAATCCTCAAAAGGCTTTTTTTTCCCCCAAAACTACATTAAAAAACCACTGTGGGGGGCAGGGAGTCCTTATCTTGCTAAATACAATTAAAGAAAGTCTTAAGACTGTGGTGGGTGATGTTTCCTATGTAAAAAAAACACTGGAAGTACTGTGCAAGCGTATTCCAATCCTGGAGAAAGACAACAGCTCCCTCCATTATCAATTTTCAAGGTAAACACAAAAAGCACAGTGAAAGGAACAGCATTGACGACATCTGCTAATGCTGTGCCCAAATACACCCCTTCACAGTCATTGGAAAAGCAGAGCCAGCTGCAACTAACACAGCCTCATGTTGGTCATATGCCATGCCAAAGAGAGACTAGGATCCTCCTGATTAGAGACCGCTTTCACACACTGCTGTTTATTTAATGTGGGCATTTTAAAAACAGCCTTACAGTTGGATTTCAAAAACTGCTGCAGGCTCTGCAACATCCAATCTATTCATTAGACATTTAGTAAGGTTGTTTTTATTTTATTATTGCCGATTCCCCTAACGCTTTCTGTAGCATGTGTACTTGTGGTATATAGTTTGGTTTGGCATGTGGCTAGAGACTGGGTTTGGTTCTACTGATTTCAGGGGCTACATTCCTTGGAGGGTTGCCCTTGGCAAGTTTCATACCAATTGGATAAGCTGGTCTCTAGATAACTGTAAGTGTAGGACAAGTATACAGACGTCTTTACTACATCCATATGCGTTTAAGAAATAACAGGTGGCGTGTGCTGGGTTCAGTCCCATATCATCTCGGAAGTACTAGCCTGCGACCGTCCTTGTGGATGACTAAGGCTGAGGCGATGCATCGTATCATTTGACAACTATCGATAGTCAAGCTTACACATCGTTTTTGTGTAAAGGGTTTAAGCAAAGAAAAGCTTTTCTTTTTGATTAAACTTGGAATCGGCCATTATTTTTTGCATTAAGCGCAGAGCTTCTCTGCTCCCCTCAGGTAGGACTCACTGAATCTGCATGTGATTGAGCTCACCTTCTCCCCCCTGCCCCGACCCCTGTGAGTGTTTTGTGATGGGATTGGATCTGTGCAGGACTTAAGAGCGTTGTGCTAGAATTACAAATACTGTATTGACCGAGCTCCAATGCCTTTCGATGTTTGACAATTGTTTTCTAAAGTAAGACGGCAAGAAAGAAAAGTAAAGAAAGTAAATGTTTGGGATATTCCGGTAACTAATTTGCATGACCATGTAGAGGTGCAGGGGTCGTGCATTTGTAAAAAACATACCATCTCAAAATCTGCATTTTCAACCATAACATCTGCGTTTTTACATATTGTATCAACATAGTTACATTATTTTCCAGAGTAACTATTTCAGATTAACAAAGTTAACACACAAGTATAAATAATGGTAGTAGAAAGACCCCCAAGTCTATTGCTCTTTTCAAATCAAAGTCTTAATTCTCAGGAGCTTCCATTGAAATGGTCATGTTTTAGATGATCCTCATGTAAATCTGAGTGTTTGCTGATCTGCACTCTGATACAAGATACAAGATACAGGTATCGTAGTTTTGCGAAAACAGGAAAGATGTCATAATAGTTCTCAATAAAAACCCTGCAGGCCTCATCCATGGTCTTAACCATGATTTTTGAGCATGTGTTTTACTTGTCCAAATTCCTGGCTGAGAGGTAAGATGCTCCGATACAGATTAGTGAGTCTCTACCAGGGACGTGCGCAGTACTATACGAGACCTCTGTGTTTTCTTGTTTGTTTTTTTAATACAAGAGAGGATGCAGGGGGTAGTGGAACCATTTTTACACGTTTCATTGCATATAACAACTTCGTAACATAAATGAAATTATTGGATAGGGATGAAAAGGGGAATGTTGTCTTTTACATCTGCGTTTTAGAAAGGCACTGCTGTTATTGTTTGCGTTTTATTAATGCATAGTTTTTCTCTTGATTGATTGTTACTCTGACTGGTTATGGATTTAAAACAATTTTTTTTTTGTATTTTGCTTTGACAACCAACTGGTACAAATCAATCAACACGAACAATTACTACTGTATATGCATAAACTAATGCAATCAATTTAATAAGCATAATAGTTTTTAAAACGTTCCTTGCAATGTTACACTGTAATCCACAGCACCACATGTATTTCTGCGATTTTTTTTTACCCTTTCATAACGTCGATTAGGCCTACTTGATGCATCTGCTTTTTTGGAGAATGATATATCGATAGTGAAAAATTAGGCATCACCCCAGCCTTATGGACGACAATACCCCCCATCACACTAGGCTTGTTGTGTGTAACTTTGACTAAACAATATCATTCCACGTTCACATCCACCTTATCCATTGATCTAAAGGCTGCAGTTTCAAAGAAATGAATTAGGTCAAAAGGGCTGCCATGGTAGCCCTTTAGGAAAGAAGTCTTCCTGAATGTTTTTGGAAAGCTCTGTTATTGAGGGAAATGTGTCAGACTCAAGGGAATCACTAAAGGAGAGCAACAGCTCAAAGGGCAGTCATGGAAACAGGTTACAGAAGCCAGTCCAGTCCCATCCTTAGGATCTTGGGGATACTTTAGCAGCTCATTTCAACTGGAGAACATTGTTTCAAAGTATTTTTTTTGCGTTTTTTTCTTGTCTTTTTTTGTCATGCAACTTGGTAAAAAAAAAAGTGCTTGGGGAAAAAAAAATGCAATTCCCATTAACTGCAAAAAAAAAATCAATTTAATATTATAAGCTACAGCATTTCAGAATTTAAAAACAACCTGCCAGCAAAGGCCCCCTTCAGCTTAATTGTCTTCATTCTTCAAGTGATTAGGTATTCTGCAACACTAAGGAAATGAATCCACCATATTTTAAATTTGTCAAGCAGTCCGTTAAAGGTTACAGGTTTCTGTTTGCAGAAACAGACCATCTGCTACAATCTAAAGTAATTGCTTCGCTGCCATCGCTGACAGAAATCTCCAAGATCTACAATATGCTCAGACAGTTTGATCCAAACAGAAAATCAAACTCTGACATGCCTGAAGGGCATGGCTGTTAATAGTAAAATTGTGCACTGCACTAAGTTTGACAAACCTTAACTACTGTCGAGTGTGGAATGTACTTATAAAAATGCATATCCCTCCTGCAACTGCCCACTTTTCACCAAGATGCTACTAGTGGCTGGACTGACCACTGCAGCAACACTATTTCAATAATGCAGACTTCTTTAGGTTTCTTATATACTGCAGTTTGTATTTAAGATTTAAAAAAAAAAAAAAGTTACTTACATCAAAAACACACACACAAACGTGTAATGGATTTCTGTACCAAACTAAAAGCTACAGCATGACAAGCATGTTTGAGACAACAGAGTACTTTTGCCTAGATAGTTGGTTGAAGCAGGGCTCTAAACCCTGTCAAGCACAGCACTCAGACTGTCCTGATAATGACCATTTTAAAAACTGAAATTCAAATAATTCAGAGTAAATATTAGATTTTTACTGACACATTGTCAAAATCAATGCTTTTAAAATTATAGCAATAATATTCTAAGGAATGAAAGTATTAATGAGTGTAGACAATGTAATTAACACTAGGCCTAATCCTTAAAAGGAGTTTAGCAGCAATAATAAAAGTGACAAATGGGATAGATCCAATAAGTTGACTAAACTCAGGTCTGTCTTATTATAAAGTGGCAGGTTTGTGCAGACCTATACAGATCTGTATCCATTATTTAAAAAAAAAACAATTAAATGTCAGCCCCCCACCCCCATATCTGGACTGCAATAGCTTTATGATTTGTGGGCGACTAAATGGAGGATGACAGAATGGCCTTTATCCTGCATTATCATTGCTTATCTTTACCCACAAAGAACGAATAAAGAGGAACCTAATTCAATCTGCCTGACAACACACAGATGCAGTGATTAATGGGCACATTTCCAGATACAGTACTGTACCAATGAGTCAAGACAACAGGACTTGAGTCTCTCAAATTCCCAAAGCAGGTAAAAAAAAAAGGAAATAAAAAAAAAAAAAGCAGCTTTGCTAGGTCTGCTGAGAAACCACAGAACGTATTAAATAGGACCGGGATGCTGAGAAGGAAATGCAAGGCATTAAAGCAGCACTAGGTCTTCCAGTTTGTCACCGTAACCTGAACCAAGACTTTAATCCAGGATTTCATGGCTCCCACTCCAGCAGTAACTACAACTGTATCTGTTACTAAGCCATTAGTTCTCAAAGGGAGGTTGTGAAATAGACAAGATACAAGCACATCCACCCAGCTGTTGGTTTCATTGATTACTACAAAATGTCCATATTTCAATATTTTACAATAGTAATGTCTTTCTAGGACTTGAATTCAAGTACATTCCTATAATAATAATAATAATAATAATAATAATAATAATAATAATAATAATAATAATAATAATGATAATAAATGATATTATTATTAACAACAACAATTAATAATAAGGTATTAGGTTAATGTACCATAAAAAAGAAAGATTTAAAAACTTACTGAAACTGTTTCAGTGGCAACACTTATATTTCTTATACATAGCCCATTGCAAGGAACACTCTTATATAAAAAGATTGCTGTCAAATGTGAATTGCTGCACTACTGAGGAATATTGATGATATATGAAACCATTTCTCTTACCTTCACTCCATGGCCCACATCATCCAGCACTGTGTAATCTATGGGTTTCCGAATATACCTGACCGGCCTCTCCATGTTGGCCGGCGCGATGATTTTATGGGTTCTCGCCGTGTTCTTGTTAGTAGTCAGGATGCCTATTTCTCGCCGGGCCACCTTCTCTTTGTGTATGTCCACAGTCTAGGGAAGAAAAAAGAAAAAAGAAAAAAAAAAAAAAAAAAAAAAAGGAGGGTCAAGACATGAAAAGGAAAACCTTGAACCACAGGGGAATTATTCTGTATATCAAAACTAGTGTCTGAAAATAGCATCTAAATCATGATGCTGCTGCTGTAATACACAACAAAGTCAAATCCCATTACGTTGCTATTAGTACACATCAAGCAAATAATGTAATAGACTATTAATGACATTATTTATCTACGCAACATCACTACAGTTCCTTCACAGTCCAAGTCACATCTTGCCTTGCAGTTTCTGACATTTTAAAAGAAGTTACAATGGTCAAGCTACTATACCGCAGTCTATTAGAAAGCAATTCATTAAACTACTGAATGATTTCAGGTCTACTTGGAACATGTAGTCCCAAAGACACAGCAGTGAGAATTCATATAAAACAAATTAGGAAAGAAAAAGGATGCAAACTTTCAAGAGTGTGAGTGTATTTCGAATAACAATGAAAGAGCTGCCAAGTTACTGATAAAGACAGCAGGTAATGCATTCATTAAATGCTTTCCGGGGTGGAATGAAGACTCCTATTGCACCCATTCCAGGTTTTAGGCTTGATTAGACACAGTACATAGGTAACACGATCAGGTGTGTCTCATTAAACTCACAGTAAAAACAATAATGAATCAAACTGCTATGCAATGGGTGTCTTATTTCCATCCCTGATATTGCCTCTGAAAAGAAAAGCAATACTCTGTTTGTAATCTCTTTACTCAACCCCCCCAGGCCCGCTTTTAGGTGGCTGCTATAGTAGATGCCTAACCTGTTTCCCCATTTGTTAAGAAAATATGAAGTTTTTTTGGTTTTTTTTCTAAATGGTTTGGCATTTTTAAATAGTGACAGAAGTTCAGTGGTTTAAGGTAGCTTACAATATAGCAGTCCTCCTCACCCACAGGGACAGAACATTTTGGGAGATGGCACTGAATTCAATAATTTTAGAATTGTTGTTTGCTAATCATTTACTATATAAGTAAGCAGAACACTATAACCTAGATTCTTAGTGTTAAGAAGTTCTCATTAGGGTGGCTCACAATAGCGCTAATTTACCATAAATAATGACACTGTAGGTATCAGTGCCTCATCCATATTTACCTGACATTAGCTGTAACCCTTGAAAGTGGCACATGCCCTTCACCAGCACGTGCTCATTTTAAAAAGCACAGACCTAAATGTGTGCTACTTAAACCCCTGAACTTCTGTAATTTAAAAATGCCAAACCCTTCAAATGGGAAAACATGTTGGGGATACTGTATAAAAAATGCACACTTTGATGAATCTACAAGTTAAAAAAGCTAATAAAATGTATTACTGTGCTTAGAGAAAGGGCACAGTCATAAACCATTAGAGGTGAACCCTTAACTGAGTTATGAATAACTCATGGGGTTATAAAACTACAGTCCTACAGCCTAAACTAACATTTCCCAACCTCAACTTTGAGTATAAATGTAATGTCCGTACAAAACATTTTCACTGTTTCATTGAAGGGTTTATTTGTTTCAACAAAGTTCACCGCAAGCAGTGCAAATAATCCAAAAATAACCGTGTGTTGCTAAGTAACTCGGTCAAAAACACACACACTGTTAGAAGCCTGTTTGAATTTTTCCGCTGCTCACAGTCCTGCATTACAGTTCAATGAATGTCTCTGAATCACCCTGGCAAGGCCCAGCCTGGGTTGCGTGAAGTCGAATGGAAAGACACACACACGCTGTGTGAGTCTCCCTTTCCTCATGGCTCATCTCTTCTAGTGACAGGGCACAGGCTAGGCTGCTCCTGCTCTGGACAAATGCCGATCACCAGTACAGTGAAGCAGTTATGTAGGATAATGAAGAAAGCCTTCCATTTGCTCTAAACTTTTCACAGGGAAACACGCTCTATCAAAACATGTTCAGGAAAAGCAGCGTTCAATTCGCACAGCATGTTACCAAGCAAGGAGATCTGCAAAGACTGACAGATTTTACAGGAACAAAACCAGACCTGATAAAGCAATTATACACACACAGGACTGAATCAAGAGGATCTTCTTTAGTCTGTTGTAACAAACGCAGACGGGAGATACAACAGAATACATTGCAGGCATGTCAGGAGAGGTCTTTTCCTCTGAACAGCCCATTTATACAGAAGAGCATGCCAGCTCGGTTGCCAGTATTTGGTCCACACCCTGTATAGGCCTGCATGTTTTAGTGACTCTCTTTTGGATAACTCCATCGAAGAGGAAACAGCTGTACAGTTCAAGGGGCAAACATGTACAGTACACATATAAATGAGCTTTAAGTGAAAGAACATTAAGACACATCAAGCATTTGCTGTTAACACCCCCGGTGCTTTATCAGCTCCACTTCCAATCAGTAGCCTAAAGCAGAGGCCTCATCAATTATTAGAGGACTCCTCATGGGATAACGAGGTCTGGCAATAAAGCTTTATTGTTCTGTAAACCTTAATGTTCCAACGACTGTACCATCTTTATCCTAGACATACTCCAATACACTACATTTATAGGTTCTACAAACACCTACTACGAAACACCGAGAAGTTTAAAACTGAGGATCAACGCTAAAGAGCAAGTACCTTCAAAATGACCAGTTCTTGTGCACTCTTCTCAATCGGGTCAGCGAGTCTCCCTTTAGGGAGAACCCCCTGATTAAAGCTGCTTCGTTTCCAAAATATCGGTGATATAACAGGCACTCATGCGTGAAAATGTTTGGACCACATTGTGCTTTAATTAGGCATCGTAAAACAACTTCTAAAAAGTATCATGCATCTTACCATTTGTGGCTGTGTGTTCCTTTTCTCTTACTATTTTAAATGAATTGCATGCATCAATTAAAATGACAACCACGAATATACCTATTTTGACAATTTTCCAAGATTTGAAGTTATAGTGGTTAGATTTCATATGCACAAAACAGAAGCACTGGGGTGTTGTAATCAATTTGCACACTAATGTACACTTTTGCACAATAACAATCAATCACTTCTGCAACAACAATCATGCAGCTGGCAAAAAAGGGAAGTAAACTTCAAAAATAGACATGTTTGAAGAACATCATTGATTTACATCCTTCCTGTAATGAAACATCTATCTATCTAGCATTACAAGAGCCAATCAAATCATGTGAAATTTACCAAAAGGCTTCTACATTAACAACGTTTTATAAGTCAGAGTACAGCAACTGCAGAAATGTTTTGCTCTGTCTGGGGCTCATCAGTGCAGCATAAATTTACTCTGACTATTTTCTTCTACAGACTTTTTTTTCTTCTGGAGTAGTGGTTAGGGTTCTGGACTCTTGACCGGAGGGTTGTGGGTACTGCTGTTGTACCCTTGAGCAAGATACTTTACCTAGATTGCTCCAGTAAAAACCCAACTGTATAAAATGGGCAATTGTATGTAGAAATAATGTAATTGTATGTAAAAATAATGTGATATCTTGTAACAATTGTAAGTCGCCCGGGTTAAGGGCATCTGCTAAGAAATAAATAATAATAATAATAAATAAATAAATAAAAAAGAGTTTAGAAAAATACAACTTAATTTTCTTGTCATGACTCTGCACTGTACTTAGAAATTCACTCATGAAAGGTGCTACATAATTCCAACTTGTGTTATATATCAATGGGTAATATATCACTAAAGTGCATTACTGCCACAGCTTCTTTTAACAGTGTTTCTGTTTACTGCTGCATGACAGATTTTGTATTAATTATTTATAGCCATTTTTTTCTAGGTTTTCTCCTCCCAGCCCATTGATGGCTAATCAGTCTCCAACATCTACAAGCATATCTGCATGTAGGTGCGGCTAGAGGAGCCGAGAGTAATCCACAACCATGCCAATGCCTGCCCTGCACATTGCTCTGCACTGCGCACCGTGAACTCTACCAAGTCACTCAACAAGGACTTGTTTCCTAGTCAGATTGCTCCAAGCTGCAGCTCTCCCTTCCTCCCACAGCAGTTCATTAGTGCAGGACTGTCCAAGAGCATTGATCCCCACAGTACGGCTCTTTTTAGAAGTGAAGGCTGATCAGTAGGTTTTTGCAATGCAAAAACACGACAATGTTAGTGTATGTGTTTAACCCTTTCATAGCTGGAAAAAAAATGTCTCAATTGTTTTATATGGGGAATGTCATCCTTATGAGGTCATCATGCACTTCCAGACGTCCCCATGTAAAAACTTGGAGTTTTTTGTTTGTTTTTATCCGTTAAACATGTAACATGTTCAGTTAGCACAAAAATGTTGTCTATTTGTTATTTTCTTTTTTCATTTGTTATTTTTTTATTATTTGTAATTGGCTCTTTCAGCCAAAAAGGCTTGACAGCTCTGCATTAGTGGGTTAAAGTTGCTTGCCAAGAGTAAATGGGCCTTGCAACTAATGTGAGAATAAAGATGCTGGAGCTGCCAGTCGCCCACAGTCTGGGCTCCTCAATTCAATCTGCCTGCTCTTAGCACAGCAATAATATTGGTTTCCATAAGAATCAATCTGTACAATTACTAGAGAGAAGTACTCCGGAGACTTGCGAATCTCACTTGCACACACATTCAGCATTCCACATCAATAGCATCCTAAAAAGCAGATGTCAGGAGACTAAATGATTTACAAAGCGGTCTTTCTTTAATTAAAAACTGTATAAAACAGGTATTCAAATTTCAATCTCAACCACAGCCGACATTCGCATACAGGTTTCAATTTAGCATGTACAGTTAAAATGTGTGCAGCATGCATTTTCTCCTACCTTAGCATCGTAAAGTTTTATCTTTACTTGCCTGTATTTTCAAATGTTCAGGGAGGTTGAAAAAAAAAAAAAAAAAAGGTTTAGGTGCATGTTCCAGTAGAAATGTGTGAAGTACCATAACTATTAAATGATAACTTCCAATAGTCTGAAAATACATTTGACAGCACCAGTGTTATAGGTTCTTTCAAATTTCTTGACTTTCAAAAACTGGATTTGAAATTAGAGAACTTCCTAAATACTTTGTATCATTTCTAAAGTCACAGCAATATTATTTATCAGCACATCCTTTATGAAAGTTTATTTTTAGAGAAATTATTATTATTATTATTATTATTATTATTATTATTATTATTATTATTATTATTATTAGTTTATTTAGCAGACGCCTTTATCCAAGGCGACTTACAGAGACTACGGTGTGTGAACTATGCATCAGCTGCAGAGTCACTTACAACTACGTCTCACCCGAAAGACGGGGCACAAGGAGGTTAAGTGACTTGCTCAGGGTCACACAATGAGTCAGTGGCTGAGGGGGGATTTGAACCGGGGCGCTCCTGGTTACAAGCCCTTTTCTTTAACCACTGTACCACACAGCCTCCTGTGTGAAATAAAAAAGAAACATGTTTTTGCCTATACCCAACTGAACAGGTGTTTCAGCAATTCTTGGTATGCCACAGCAGGCTGACTAAGGGACACACGGTACGTTACACATCTCCCTGTTACTGTAACAGCAGAAGCAATGCCCTTGAACCATGTAACACAATCAGTGTGTGTGTCGAAGTTACACACACTGTAAAATGATCCACTCAATACAATACATTACACATGACCATGTACCTCACATAGATAAAGGGCTTGTTTGCTGGTCCCCCATAGCCTCAACGAATAGGTTGCAGCTAGTACAAATGCTCCTGCAAGAATGCTTACACACACACACACACACACACACACAAAGTCAATATGAAATATGTCCCAGTTTTAAGGTCACGGTCACTACATTGGCTTCGCCTGAAGTGCATATTTATTTCAAAACGCTGCATGAGTTACTTATTCTCTACTACTATCTGTTTTAAATGTTCTTTGAATGGTACAAAACGCACATTATTGTCCAGTAAACTATTTGACAATATTCATGCTACTGTATACAACCCGCGGATAAAAAACGCAAGCAAATAAAGTATTTAGGAAGTCCTGGCATATTGTG
Organism: Acipenser oxyrinchus oxyrinchus; assembly: GCA_030684275.1. Taxonomy (NCBI): domain Eukaryota; kingdom Metazoa; phylum Chordata; class Actinopteri; order Acipenseriformes; family Acipenseridae; genus Acipenser; species Acipenser oxyrinchus. The sequence goes on along the minus strand of CM060250.1, from coordinate 8,383,512 downwards.
CTGCTTAGGAAGAAACTACTGTACCATGATGTTTTTTTTATAACGTGTAAAAAGCAGAGTCTACTTGAGTTTTGTAGCAATACGTTTATTATCTGTTACACAGGGTGTATCCTGTGAGACAAAGAGGCCAATGCACGTCCCAAAAACTAAACTAATGCGCCATATGTTTGTGTGTGGGGGTGTGTGTGTGTGATGAAACATTTTCTAAGAACTTCCAACTTTAGCAGACAATCCTGTGTGCTGCAAAACAAATTACACACAAAACACAACCAAGAAGCCACCTATTTCCTGTAGGCATTTCCCTTTGAAACTGAAAATGACAGGCCCTTTGGGTGACCAGAGCTTTTTGAATCAGTGCCAGGATTGATTCATGCATACAGTGGCCTCTGCAAGGGTGGATCATATCATTTACAATTCATTAAGATCCAGAGACTCTGTGCTGCTGGACCGCCAAGCTCTCTATCAATGCCGTGCAACTTGATTAGAACACAGGATAGTTTCTATTCATTTAAATCTTAAAACATCATCTTTTATGAACTTGATTATTAATGTTACCTGTTGGCAGCCATAATTCCAACTTTGAATAATCTATTAAATTGATTATATTATGACTCGGCATTACAGGTGAGCCTCCGACATCAATGCAAATTTAAAAAGAAGGATGAAAGAACTGTAATAGAGAAGGGGCCAAGTGCCAAGAGAAGGGGGGTGCCAAGTGAAACCAATCACTGGGATAGTACAAAAAACAATACGTTATGGGTGGAGACTGGTTTGCTGTCATTGCATCTTTGCACAAAATATTTATTTCTAAGCACTGTATGTGCACAAATACAAATCATCAGCAACATGAAAAAGCAGACTGCTCTCCCCAAGATTTAAATGTCAAAATGTGATTGTGACATGCAATCGGTCATATTGATCAGATCCTCAACACATCCCCAGATCCATGTCAATTGGATAAATGGTGGGTCAGACACACGTACAGTATTCACTTGGTGCGATTCACCTGGGACATATATTCCTTGCAGCGGGTCAAAAAACAATAAGCAATCTGTACTTGGTTAAACTACATCCGAGTACCGACAATGTATAGCACATGTATAGGAGTCTGAGAAACGTATGTATTTCTGCAACAGACAGTGCTCTGGCGACATAAAAATGAAACAACTATGAAATCACCACACCCTGTATGGGTGGCGGTTTAAGAGGTTATAGACCAACGCCTAATTCCTCTTGGGGTGTACTGTAGCTATCCTTTAGGTCTTACGATCTTAGAAAGCTAACCAATAAAACAATATTTATTAGTTATCTATAGATATGCAGTTAATCACTGTAGGTCATACAGTCGTCATCAGAAATATATTTTAAATGTTGTGGATATTGTATATTTTAACAGAAAGCTAAATTTAATTAACTTTAATCTAAATTTATCTAGCTTTGCCTAGTGATAACGATCAATCTAACACCTTGAATACATCAGGCACTCAGGAAACAAAAGGATAATCAAACCCATCTCTGCGATTGAATTATCCAGTCTAGTGAGAGAAAGGTGGTTTAACACACAGCCTGAAAAAGAGAAAAATGATCAGTAGTTTAAAATTAGATTAAAAGAAAACAAGAGATTTAAGACAAATTTCACATCATACGGATTTAAAACCCATTGCAAGATGCAAGCATTTTTATTCTTAAATTTCTTAAGCACAGAATAACCCAGGTAATAAATCCCTAAGAGAATTAAACTGTTTGCAATGTCTAACCAAAGTTGCAACCTGACATATTTGGTGTCTAAAGTAATGTAAATTATTATGGTAAAAAAAAAAGGGAATTCAGAATTATTTAGCAAAAGTTATGCACGTTAATAGTTTCCCCTTTCCAGATTATGATAATGAACTAATCAGACAGAGGAAGGGGCAAGCAATAAAGGTTTCAAGCCCATTCAGCCACAAACTAGCCAATCAGAGCATGCAGTGGGAAATTCCAATATGAAAATGAAAAGTATAAAAGCCGACTGTAAACATTAGCTCCTTGCCCTGACTGGATACCTGCTCTGCTATGCCCTGACCACTCCGCTGAGCCCTGACCGCCCCTCTGATCGCTGGATACCCGCTCAGCCGATCTCTGCTCGCTCAGATTCAAAGAAACTACAAGACTGCACCTGGAGCCCTCAACTCTCAGTATTTATCCATCTAGGTCAGGGGCCCCCGACACTCTGAGAAACACAAGGTAACAGAACACTGATAGCGACTGCTTTCCAGGCTAGGTAACAATACTCTTAAATATCTATTCAGGTATTGTGCGATCCCTTGTTGTAGTGTCAGTATGTACTAATATTTTTTTGGTAAATTGTTGCTTAATCCTTAGTTCTCATTGTAATGCTATTATATTTATATTATATTTATACCAGTGTGTAGGAGAGTCCAGCATATCTCAAATTTACAGATTTATATATTCTATAACACAACCAGCCTATACAGGGTTATAAACCACAACATTTTTTTTCAGGCAGCACTTGTTCCAAAGGATTATTATTATTATTATTATTATTATTATTTATTTCTTAGCAGACGCCCTTATCCAGGGCGACTTACAATTGTAAGCAAATACATTTCAAGTGTTACAGTACAGGTAATACAATAAGAGCAAGATAAATACAATGACAAGTTCAAGCAAGTACAAGTGTGACAAAGTACAATTCAATACAGCAGATAAGTGACAGTTACATCAAGATATGATTAAATACCAAATACTACAGTTTAAACATATGGCAGATTACAGTACTCTGAAGTACAGGATTAAATGCAGTAAAATAGGGGCAGGTAAGAGTAAGTAAAGCAAATTTAAGGAAGGGTGAAAGTGTCCCAGGGGAAACAGGAGTTCTACAGGTGCTGTCTGAAGAGGTGAGTCTTAAGGAGGCGCTGAATGTGGTCAGGGACTGGGCGGTCCTGACATCTGTAGGTAGGTCATTCCACCACTGCGGAGCGAGGGTGGAGAAGGAGCGGGCTCTGGAGGCAGGGGAGCGAGAGGAGGTAGAGCCAGTCTTCTAGTGCAGGCGGAGCGGAGAGGTCGAGTGGGGGTGTAGGGAGAGATGAGGGTCTGGAGGTAGCTGGGTGCAGTCTGGTCAAGGCATCTGTAGGCTAGTACAAGAGTCTTGAACTGGATGCGGGCGGTGATCGGTAGCCAGTGGAGTGAGCGGAGTAGTGGAGTTGCGTGGGAGAAGCGAGGCAGAGAGAACACCAGGCGGGCAGCGGAGTTCTGGATGAGCTGGAGCGGACGGGTGGCGGCCGCAGGGAGGCCAGCCAGGAGGGAGTTGCAGTAGTCTAGGGCGGGAGAGTACCAAGGCCTGGACCAGGAGCTGGGTGGCGAGTTGGTGAGGAAGGGTCGGATTCTTCGGATGTTGCTCAGGAAGAATCGGCAAGTGCGTGCCAGAGTGGAGATGTGCTGGGAATAAGAGAGGCAGGGGTCCAGGGTGATTCCGAGGTTCTTAGCGGAGGAAGAGGGAGAGAGTGTGGTAGATTCCAGAGGAACAGAGATAGAGAGATCAGAGGAGGGGGAGGAGGAGGGAAAGAAAAGGAGGTCAGATTTAGAGAGGTTAAGTTTGAGGTGATGCGAGTGCATCCAGGAGGAAATAGCAGACAGACAGGTAGAGATACGGGAGGAGATGGTGGAGTCAGAGGAGGGGAAGGAGAGGAAAATCTGAGCATCATCAGCATAGAAATGGTATGAGAAACCATAGGATGCGATGAGGGGGCCCAGGGAGCGGGTAGAGAGAGAACAGGAGAGGACCCAAGACTGACCCTTGGGGACTCCTGTTAAGAGAGGGTGAGGTGTGGAGGTTGCTCCACGCCAGGTTACCTGGTAAGTGCGGTTGGAGAGGTAGGAGGAGAACCAGGCCAGAGTAGTGCCAGAGACTCCCAGGTCAGCGAGAGAGGACAGTAGAATAGAGTGATCAACAGTGTCAAAGGCAGCAGAGAGGTCGAGGAGAATTAGGACAGAGGAGAGAGAGGCAGCTCGGGCAGACTTAAGTGAGTTGGTGACAGACAGGAGGGCGGTTTCAGTGGAGTGAGCAGAGCGAAGCCAGATTGGAGAGGGTCGAGCAGAGAGTGGTTGGACAGGAAAGCAGAGAGCTGGCGTGTACAGTCCGCTCAAGGGTTTTGGAGAGGAAGGGTAGGAGGGAGACAGGACGGTAGCTCTGGAGGGAGGTGGGGTCGAGGGTAGGTTTTTGAGGATGGGAGTGATAGAGGCTTTTTTGAAGGCAGAGGGAAAGAGACCAGAAAGTAGAGAGGTGTTGAGAAGGGAGGAGATGAAGGGAAGTAGAGCATGAGCAGCAGCTTGAAAGAGGTGAGTGGGGAGGGGGTCCAGGGCACACGTGGTGGGTTTGTGACCCTGGAGCAGGAGGAGAGGTCAGAGTCTGAGAGGGGCGAGAAGGTGGAGAAGGAGGGTGAGTTAGTAGGGGATGCAGTGGGTGTAGGGGTTGGAGCAGGAGGAGGTGCGGGGGAGGGAGAGGTGTTAAAGAGTTTGCGGATATCTGAGATTTTAGAAGAGAAGAAGGAGGCAAAGTCATCAGGGGAGATAGAGGAGGGAGGAGGAGGGTTTAGGAGGGAGGAGAAGGTAGAGAATAGTTTACGTGGGTTGTTAGTGGAGGCTTGGATTACAGATTGGAAATAAGTACATTTAGCAGAGGGTTCAACACTCATTATTATTTATTTCATAGCAGACACCCTTATCCAGGGCGACTTACAATTGTTGCAAGATATCACATTATTTTTACATACAATTACCCATTTATACAGCTGGGTTTTTACTGGAGCAATCTAGGTAAAGTACCTTGCTCAAGGGTACAGCAGCAGTGTCCCCCACCAGGGATTGAACCCACAACCCTCCAGTCAAGAGTCCAGAGCCCTAACCACTACTCCACACTGCTGTCATGTCAAACACCCCCTGCAGCATAATCACAGGGTTGTAAAAAGCAGGTTCAATGAGAATCTGCAGGGTGGTCTGGATAATGGGTTAAAACTATTATTATTGTAATACTGTACAGATTATCAATAGAGGAATCTATCTTTATCATGCTACGCACATTGTACAATAAACATGCACCAGAAGATTCAGCCAGAGTGACTTTGCAGGCTCCCAAACAAATATTATAACAGACAAGCTGTGATTGCTGCAGAAAAGCCTACCACCACCAAATCATTGCTACCAGCACTTTACAAGCGATGTTATACAGTCTCTGTACCCACTGTAACACAGAGCAACCTTTGCATCACAACAGTTTTCTGTTTATATTAATTGTGGTTCCTCAGAGCTAGCTGAAGCCTAGTAGGTCTTTATTTCTGGCTTTACTTCATGAGCAGTCACTCAAAAGCCAAAGCATCAGATAGAAAACCGCTCCCCACTCAAAGACCCTTGAACAGGCGCACAAAGCTAGGATTGTTTGCAGTCTTTTGCAGCCAGTTCATGTCCAGCAGTAGATACTGCAACATTTCATTTCTACTTCTTGCTGTTACTGCTAACTTGAATGGTGCACTTGCTTGGTTATCAAAAGTGCAGGGCTGCTGTTCGGGAGAGAATGAATGCAGAAAAAGAAACATTTTAGGCTTTAAAATTTATTTATTTTATTTATTTATTTATTTATTTATATATATATATATATATATATATATATATATATATATATATATATATATATATATATACACACACACACACACACACACACACACACACACACACACACACACACACACATACAGTACTGTGCAAAAGTTTTAGGCAGGTGTGAAAAAATGCTGTAAAGTAAGAATGCTTTCAAAAATAGACATGTTAATAGATTATATTTATCAATTAACTAAATGCAAACTGAGTGAACAGAAGAAATCTAAATCAAATCCATATTTGGTGTGACCACCCTTTGCCTTCAAAACAGCAACAATTCTTCTAGGTACACTTGCACAAAGTCAGGGATTTTGTAGGCATATAGTCAGGTGTATGATTAAACAATTATACCAAACAGGTGCTAATGATCATCAATTCAATATGTAGGTTGAAACACAATCATTAACTGAAACAGAAACAGCTGTGTAGGAGGAATAAAACTGGGTGAGGAACAGCCAAACTCAGCTAACAAGGTGAGTTTGCTGAAGACAGTTTACTGTCAAAAGTCATACACCATGGCAAGACTGAGCACAGCAACAAGACACAAGGTAGTTATACTGCATCAGCAAGGTCTCTCCCAGGCAGAAATTTCAAGGCAGACAGGGGTTTCCAGATGTGCTGTCCAAGCTCTTTTGAAGAAGCACAAAGAAACAGACAACGTTGAGGACCGTGAGCGCAGTGGTCGGCCAAGGAAACTTACTGCAGCAGATGAAAGACACATCATGCTTACTTCCCTTCGCAATCGGAAGATGTCCAGCAGTGCCATCAGCTCAGAATTGGTAGAAAACAGTGGGACCCTGGTACACCCATCTACTGTCCGGAGAAGTCTGGTCAGAAGTGGCCTTCATGGAAGACTTGCGCCAAAAGCCATACCTCCGACGTGGAAACAAGGCCAAGCGACTCAACTATGCACGAAAACACAGGAACTGGGGTGCAGAAAAATGGCAGCAGGTGCTCTGGACTGATGAGTCAAAATTTGAAATATTTGTCTGTAGCAGAAGGCAGTTTGTTCGCCGAAGGGCTGGAGAGCGGTACACGAATTAGTGTCTGCAGGCAACAGTGAAGCATGGTGGAGGTTCCTTGCAAGTATGGGGCTGCATTTCTGCAAATGGAGTTGGGGATTTGGTCAGAATTAATGGTCTCCTCAATGCTGAGAAGTACAGGCAGATACTTATCCATCATGCAATACCATCAGGGAGGCATCTGATTGGCCCCAAATTTATTTTGCAGCATGACAACAACCCCAAACATACAGCGAAAGTCATTAAGAACTATCTTCAGCGTAAAGAAGAACAAGGAGTCCTGGAAGTGAGGCCCCCACAGAGCCCTGATCTCAACATCATCGAGTCTGTCTGGGATTACATGAAGAGAGAGAAGCAACTGAGGCTGCCTAAATCCACAGAAGAACTGTGGTTAGTTCTCCAAGATGTTTGGGCCAACCTACCTGCCGAGTTCCTTCAAAAACTGTGTGCAAGTGTACCTAGAAGAATTGATGCTTGATGCTGTTTTGAAGGCAAAGGGTGGTCACACCAAATATGGATTTGATTTAGATTTTTCTTCTGTTCACTCACTTTGCATTTAGTTAATTGATAAATATAATCTATTAACATGTCTATTTTTGAAAGCATTCTTACTTTACAGCATTTTTCACACCTGCCTAAAACTTTTTGCACAGTACTGTATATATATATATATATATATATATATATATATAATATATATATATATATATATATATATATATATATATATATATATATATATATATATATATATATATATATATATATATATATACACACACACACACACACAGCTCTGGAAAAATTAAGAGACCACTGCAAAATTATCAGTTTCTCTGGTTTTACTATTTATAGGTATGTGTTTGGGTAAAATGAACATTTTTGTTTTATTCTATAAACTACTGATAACATTTCTCCCAAATTCCAAATAAAAATATTGTCATTTAGAGCATTTATTTGCAGAAAATGACAACTGGTCAAAATAACAAAAAAGATGCAGTGTTGTCAGACCTCGAATAATGCAAAGAAAATAAGTTTATATTCATTTTTAAACACCACAATACTAATGTTTTAACTTAGGAAGAGTTCAGAAATCAATATTTGGTGGAATAACCCTGATTTTCAAGCACAGCTTTCATGCGTCTTGGCATGCTCTCCACCAGTCTTTCACATTGATGTTGGGTGACTTTATGCCACTCCTGGAACAAAAATTCAAGCAGCTCGGCTTTGTTTGATGGCTTGTGACCATCCATCTTCCTCTTGATCACATTCCAGAGGTTTTCAATGGGGTTCAGGTCTGGAGATTGGGCTGGCCATGACAGGGTCTTGATCTGGTGGTCCTCCATCCACACCTTGATTGACCTGGCTGTGTGGCATGGAGCATTGTCCTGCTGGAAAAACCAATCCTCAGAGTTGGGGAACATTGTCAGAGCAGAAGGAAGCAAGTTTTCTTCCAGGACAACCTTGTACTTGGCTTGATTCATGCGCCCTTCACAAAGACAAATCTGCTCGATTCCAGCCTTGCTGAAGCACCCCAGATGAGTCCAATTTTCAGCTTTGCCCAACACCTGGTCGCCTAATGGTTAGACGGAGACCTGGAGAGGCCTACAAGCCACAGTGTCTCGCACCCACTGTGAAATGTGGTGGAGGATCGGTGATGATCTGGGGTGCTTCAGCAAGGCTGGAATCGGGCAGCTTTGGCATGAATCAAGCCAAGTACAAGGTTGTCCTGGAAGAAAACTTGCTTCCTTCTGCTCTGACAATGTTCCCCAACTCTGAGGATTGGTTTTTCCAGCAGGACAATGCTCCATGCCACACAGCCAGGTCAATCAAGGTGTGGATGGAGGACCACCAGATCAAGACCCTATCATGGCCAGCCCAATCTCCAGACCTGAACCCCATTGAAAACCTCTGGAATGTGATCAAGAGGAAGATGGATGGTCACAAGCCATCAAACAAAGCCGAAGCTGCTTGAATTTTTGCCAGGAGTGGCATAAAGTCACCCAACATCAATGTGAAAGACTGGTGGAGAGCATGCCAAGACGCATGAAAGCTGTGCTTGAAAATCAGGGTTATTCCACCAAATATTGATTTCTGAACTCTTCCCAAGTTAAAACATTAGTATTGTGTTGTTTAAAATGAATATGAACTTATTTTCTTTGCATTATTCGAGGTCTGACAACACTGCATCTTTTTGTTATTTTGACCAGTTGTCATTTTCTGCAAATAAATGCTCTAAATGACAATATTTTTATTTGGAATTTGGGAGAAATGTTGTCAGTAGTTTATAGAATAAAACAAAATGTTCATTTTACCCAAACACATACCTATAAATAGTAAAACCAGAGAAACTGATAATTTTGCAGTGGTCTCTTAATTTTTCCCAGAGCTGTGTTTATATATATATATATATATATATATATATATATATATATATATATATATATATATATAATTTCTTCCCCTGGTGGAAAAATGTACCTTAATGAAAACAAACCAAGACCCTTTCTGTTTTTTTAATACTACTGTGCAGAAACTTGAAAGCCATGAACATTTACTCTGTCCTCAAGTTCAATCAGGTTTTATTCTCAGAAGTTTGCATTTGTTTTACTTTACAACTGGCCATTTATTTACCATTTGGTTCTTTATTTTTGACCTTTTCTTACTGTTAATCCCCTAAAGTGCCTTGTCCTCAGTGCAGTCGACGGAAACACACCCAGGAAAAGGCCGGGCTGGATAGGGTCATCTGCCTGCTGCACTAGGGTCATCATGTGGTCAGCTACCACAGTACAGTGGTCACCAGAATCTGACCTTGCACTCAATAAGCAATAAGCAAACCCCCCAAAATTAAGATTCTTCACACGTTGAAAAAATGAAAAAACATGCGAGAACAGACTACCTTGTTGCTAACTCAAGAGTTTTACTTGAGGTGGCAGGAAGGAGACAACAAAATATTATTTTAAAAGGTCATCTACAATTTCCACGATGTGGAAAAAATTGATGTTCTACAAGACTGTAGAAACCATTATCAGCATGATGTTGTTACTCACAGGCTCACAGAAAAAAAGATGGCTATTTCTTCTCATCCTAACTTCAAAACCCACACAACAGAATAGGACTCCCAAGAAAGCAGACTCTGGCAGATGCCATCAATAGATATGCATCTGCTGTTTAAGACCGCCCAGTCATTTAGCTATCTTTAATCTAGATTACCATGGCTACTGAAAAGCGCAAGAGTGAGTCAGAGAGGGACATACACCTGGGAACCAGAAAAAGAAAAAAAAACTGGTTTGGTGATGATAAAGAAATCGTAGCGTGAATGCAGTCACACAGAGGGCAAGGTGGGGAGTCATGTATGTATGGTTCACATACCATTGATCAAGGGAGGGTGTGTTTGAAAACAAATATATATTCAGGTTAACAACTTGTCTTATACAGTAGGCCTCCTAGCAACATGTTTTATCGCTGAGCATAATGTTAAGCATGGTTCACAAAACATGCCTTTAATATTTTGTCTTAAAACTGAGAAGTGAATTCCTTATTAAGGATAGGAAGGTCATATCAACAATGCCTGTACCTCTTAAATAAAAGCACACGTGTAATTTTACTAGCATTGCAGATACAGATGTATTGAAAGCATGTTGATTGGTGTGCATAGTTTCTTGTTTAAAATAAAGCTCAGTTCTGCAAGCTGTGACCTATGAAAATGACAGACGCATGGGTCTTGCTGTACCTCAGAGATATGGTTGATAGAAGACTCCATTCTCCGCAGCTGGGACGCCTGGATGTCCAGCAGTTGCAGCACATTGTTGGCTAAGGCATTGATCTGGTAAGCAACGCTAGCAAGAGATTGGGTTGTATACGCTTTGGTCTCCTCCAGGGCTTTCCGCTTGTCTTGTGCCTGAAAAGAAAAGGCATACAAGGATTACATGCATTGCATGTTTCAAACTAACAAAAACAGAACATTCATTCATAGAGATTGTGACAGAGAAGATTTCCTTTTTACCAATCCTTGCTAAAGTTGAAATATACATTCTGTTTACCAAGTATCTAGGGGTTGATTTTATGAACCTATAAGCCCATTTTTTTTTTATATACAGTACTGTGCAAAAGTTTTAGGCAGGTGTGAAAAAATGCTGTAAAGTAAGAATGCTTTCAAAAATAGACATGTTAATAGATTATATTTATCAATTAACTAAATGCAAAGTGAGTGAACAGAAGAAAAATCTAAATCAAATCCATATTTGGTGTGACCACCCATTTGCCTTCAAAACAGCATCAATTCTTCTAGGTACACTTGCACAAAGTCAGGGATTTTGTAGGCATATAGTCAGGTGTATGATTAAACAATTATACCAAACAGGTGCTAATGATCATCAATTCAATATGTAGGTTGAAACACAATCATTAACTGAAACAGAAACAGCTGTGTAGGAGGAATAAACCTGGGTGAGGAACAGCCAAACTCAGCTAACAAGGTGAGGTTGCTGAAGACAGTTTACTGTCAAAAGTCATACACCATGGCAAGACTGAGCACAGCAACAAGACACAAGGTAGTTGTACTGCATCAGCAAGGTCTCTCCCAGGCAGAAATTTCAAGGCAGACAGGGGTTTCCAGATGTGCTGTCCAAGCTCTTTTGAAGAAGCACAAAGAAACGGGCAACGTTGAGGACCGAGACGCAGTGGTCGGCCAAGGAAACTTACTGCAGCAGATGAAAGACACATCATGCTTACTTCCCTTCACAATCGGAAGATGTCCAACAGTGCCATCAGCTCAGAACTGGCAGAAAACAGTGGGACCCTGGTACACCCATCTACTGTCCAGAGAAGTCTGGTCAGAAGTGGCCTTCATGGAAGACTTGCGCCAAAAGCCATACCTCCGACGTGGAAACAAGGCCAAGCGACTCAACTATGCACGAAAACACAGGAACTGGGGTGCAGAAAAATGGCAGCAGGTGCTCTGGACTGATGAGTCAAAATTTGAAATATCTGGCTGTAGCAGAAGGCAGTTTGTTCGCCGAAGGGCTGTAAAGCATACACGAATGAGTGTCTGCAGGCAACAGTGAAGCATGGTGGAGGTTCCTTGCAAGTTTGGGGCTGCATTTCTGCAAATAGAGTTGGAGATTTGGTCAGAATTAATGGTCTCCTCAATGCTGAGAAGTACAGGCAAATACTTATCCATCATGCAATACCATCAGGGAGGCATCTGATTGGCCCCAAATTTATTCTGCAGCATGACAACGACCCCAAACATACAGCTTAAAGTCGTTAAGAACTATCTTCAGCGTAAAGAAGAACAAGGAGTTCTGGAAGTGATGGTATGGCCCCCACAGAGCCTTGATCTCAACATCATCGAAGTCTGTCTGGGATTACATGAAGAGAGAGAAGCAACTGAGGCTGCCTAAATCCACAGAAGAACTGTGGTTAGTTCTCCAAGATGTTTGGGCCAACCTACCTGCCGAGTTCCTTCAAAAACTGTGTGCAAGTGTACCTAGAAGAATTGATGCTTGATGCTGTTTTGAAGGCAAAGGGTGGTCACACCAAATATGGATTTGATTTAGATTTTTCTTCTGTTCACTCACTTTGCATTTTGTTAATTGATAAATATAATCTATTAACATGTCTATTTTTGAAAGCATTCTTACTTTACAGCATTTTTTCACACCTGCCTAAAACTTTTGCACAGTACTGTATATACACTATCGTTCAAAAGTTTGGGGTCACTTAGAAATTTCCTTGTTTTCCATGAAAACATACATGAAATGAGTTTGAATAGGAAATATAGCAAAATGAATAGGAAATATAGTCATTGACAAGGTTAGAAATAATGATTTTAATTGAAATAATAATTGTGTCCTTCAAACTTTGCTTTCGTCAAAGAATCCTCCATTTGCAGCAATTACAGCCTTGCAGACCTTTGGCATTCTAGTTGTCAATTTGTTGAGGTAATCTGAAAAGATTTCACCCCATGCTTCCTGAAGCACCTCCCACAAGTTGGATTGGCTTGATGGGCACTTCTTACGCACCATACGGTCAAGCTGCTCCCACAACAGCTCAATAGGGTTGAGATCCGTGACTGCTGGCCACTCCATTATAGACAGAATACCAGCTGACTGCTTCTTCCCTAAATAGTTCTTGAATAGTTTGGAGCTGTGCTTTGGGTCATTGTCCTGTTGTAGGAGGAAATTGGCTCCAATCAAGCCGTCCACAGGGTATGGCATAGCGTTGCAAAATGGAGTGATAGCCTTCCTTCTTCAAGATCCCTTTACCCTGTACAAATCTCCCACTTTACCACCAACAAAGCACCCCCAGACCATCACATTGCCTCCACCATGCTTGACAGATGGCGCCAAGCACTCCTCCAGCATCTTTTCATTTGGTCTGCGTCTCACTTAATGTTCTTCTTTGTGATCCGAACACCTCAAACTTAGATTCGTCTGTCCATAACACTTTTTCCAATCTTCCTCTGTCCAGTGTCTGTGTTCTTTTGCCCATCTTAATCTTTTCTTTTTATTGGCCAGTCTGAGATATGGCTTTTCTTTGCAACTCTGCCTAGAAGGCCAGCATCCCGAGTCGCCTCTTCACTGTTGACGTTGAGACTGGTGTTTTATGGGTACTATTTAATGAAGCTGCCAGTTGAGGACCTGTGAGGCGCCTGTTTCTCAAACTAGACACTCTAATGTATTTGTCCTCTTGCTCAGTTGTGCACCGGGCCTCCCACTCCTCTTTCTATTCTGGTTAGAGCCAGTTTGCTGTTCTGTGAAGGGAGTAGTACACAGCGCTGTAATGCGAGAATCTTCAGTTTCTTGGCAATTTCTCACATGGAATAGCCTTCATTTCTCAGAACAAGAATAGACTGACGAAGTTTCAGAAGAAAGTTCTTTGTTTCTGGCCATTTTGAGCCTGTAATCGAACCCACAATTGCTGATGCTCCAGATACTCAACTAGTCTAAAGAAGGCCAGTTTTATTGCTTCTTTAATCAGCACAACAGTTTTCAGCTGTGCTAACAATTGCAAAAGGGTTTTCTAATGATCAATTAGCCTTTTAAAATGATAAACTTGGATTAGCAAACACAACGTGCCATTGGAACACAGGACTGATGGTTGCTGATAATGGGCCTCTGTACGCCTATGTAGATATTCCATTACAAATCAGCCGTTTCCAGCTACAATAGTCATTTACAACATTAACAATGTCTACACTGTATTTCTGATCAATTTGATGTTATTTTAATGGACAAAAAATTTGCTTTTCTTTCGAAAACAAGGAAATATCTAAGTGACCCCAAACTTTTGAACGGTATTGTGTATATGTGTAATATATATATATATATATATATATATATATATATATATATATACATACATATACACACACACACACACAGAGCTGTGCAAAATTCTTAGACATGTTGCATTTTTCTACTCTGATGCATTATCAGCATCAACAATTTACTCAAAGCCTCCAATAGTGTTTTCTACTATTATAACAACCTTGACTTGCATAAAGAAGTAAAAACAATGAGTGAAATAGCTTGCATCAATCGATTTTCAAGGTGTGATTTCTGAAGCATAATAAACAAGTACAGAGAAACATCATCTGTAATTGACAAACCCAGAACTGGAAGACCCAAAAAGCTGTCTAACAAGGATGAGCAATACTTGAAGATAATATCCTTAAGGAATAGAAAGACGACAAGCGTTGAATTGACAACAGAACTGGCAGAAGGCAGAGGTGTCATTGTCCATCAGATCAACAGTACGAAGGTCACTCTTGAAATCAGGACTTAAAGGATGTGTTGCAGTAAGAATACCTCTCAAGAAATGGGATCAAGACTAAAAGGCTAAAATATGCACAAGAACACAGAAATTGGACTATGGAACAATGGTCAAAGGTGCTTTGGACTGTTGATGGATGGACACCAACATCTGTGTCATGAGGTTGATGCAATTTTAAAATGCTCTTTTTAAAAAAATAAATAAATAAAAATAAATAAATAAAAGCTGTGATTGCCCTGTAGGGCATAAATTGAGGGAATCAAAACCTTAGGCATGTAATTTAAGATCAAAGTTTTTTTGTGATGCCCCACTTTACAGTACCGACGATCTTTTCGAAACAATAGTTTCTTACCTGGTCTCAAACAACACATACATCTTAGGCTGAGATTTTAGTTAAACTTATTTTACTTTCACTGAAGGCTTCATTTTTAACACGTGCTATCTATACGTGCTACACGTACATCTGATATCCTGTCTCGATCTTGAACACACACCTCTAGGGCTCTTCCTGGTTACTGAAAACAAACAATGCCTTCCACAGTTTGAGTAAAATCAAAACCAAACTCACAGCTTATCCTACCCCCAATCATACAGGAGTACCAATAGGTGAATGTGGTAAACCGGCAAATCCATCATCTATCATAAGTAGCCACTGCCGTATAAATGACCACTGTCTCGGATCTAAAGCACATTTTAACATTGCACTGAAACGTTTCATTTAAAATACTTGCGAGTGGGAACTTTATTTTTTTCACTCCCGTATAAGAAGTAACAGATGCAGTGCATGGCAACAGCCTCTTGGAATGAAGGGAGATTCCTCTAGAGATCTCTCATGGTGTAGCTATTGAGGTCATAGAGATCTTGCCAATATTCTTCTGGATGCATTACTGTAACATCACAAACACTAAAGCCATTGGAGACGGGTGGGTAGAAACAAGCTATTGAAAAACATATCAAAATAAAATCTAACTAGAAAGACAATCCAGCGTTTAGCCAACACATTTTACAAGGCAGACTGTCAGCACAGAGTGCAGGAGACCTGTGAGGAGGAGGAGGAGGAGGGGGCTGTTACGCTATTTTCTGTCTCCGTTTCTTGCTAAATTGCCTACACTTGCTCTTAAATGTATGAATGAATTAATGCATCTAATATGACAAAATACAGATTCCAGAAAGATCATTTCTATTAATATTGGGACTTGCATCTAAACATGAACTTACCTAATTACAAAGAAAGGGTAATACTCTTTCAGCAAGCATATTGGCAAAGAAAATAATTGCATCACTGGAAAGAATCAAAACCTCCCTTTGCAGAATCCTGGAATCATCTGACAGAAGTGATAGGGTTTGAAAATATAGGATATGGTAGCAGTGACGAACCTAACCAGTTTACAAAATGATGGTCAAAAGCAATGGAATAAATAAATACCAAAGCTTATCCATTAGATTAATGATCTAGCCATACAAACATACTTTGAACTCCTAGGTGTGGATACATATTGTTTGATCTTATCTGAACAGGAATAAGGGAGTGGTCAAAAGATGTAATCAATGAGACATGGCCTTAAATTACTGTAAGGCAGCAGCTGTATCATACACACTAAAATACAAAATGTATTATTAAATGTAACTATTACTCACAAAAAAAGTGTATTGCTGCCCACAATTTATATCTATGAATCTTGGTATGACAATACAGGCACTCATGATAACTTACTCTAATTTTGTTAACCGCAAAAGTCTAAATGTAATGTATCAAACTACATCAATACAGCTTGTGTTCTAACTTTTTTTCAAAGAAATGTATTTGGTAAAGTGGCAAATTGCACAATAAACAAGTTTCAATGAACCCTAGTCTGCTTAAAAAAAAAAAAAAGGTTATCCTACAAAGTGAGGGATTTCTTACAGTATTTTGTGCATGCCTAAAAATAAGCACTGTGAGAATGCCTCAACATTTCTTGTGTGTACACTGGATTAAACCCTTGAGGAACAGCTACACCTAATAACAAGCATTAGGAAGGAAAGCATTAAACTGGAAATCCAAGAGAATCAAGCTGTTCTCTTGAAGATCAGGACACCATTCCCAGCCATGGAGATAACATTGGCGTGAAAGAGTTCAAGCTGTCTAAGTTCTGAGTGTGTTTATTAAAATGCCCTTCGGTCTTGATTTATAAACATGCCAGTAGAACAATTCTCTACTGCGAGAGACGCTGCGTCTCTCAGGGTGGCAGAGTCCTGTGCTCCACAGGACTACACTCCTCTTTCCTCCTAGTCTCACACTACATACATAAAATATTTATAAATAATGTGTGTATAGAAACATGTTGGAGGTTTTCCAATGGCAAAGATAACAAAGGGGTATTAATACTGGAATTTAGTTTAAAAATGTAATAAATAAATGCCTTAAGCACTAGGGTTTAGCCTTAGTGTATATACAGTAGTGTATTGTACTTTCATATTCCCTATATACTGTCCATCCCGATATTGTTATATTTGTTTATAAAACATGCATATTCCCAATATGTTGATGTATAAAAATAGGTTTATTCTTAAAGTTTAATGTTTATGAAACTAAACACAACCCACAGGAATTAAAGGAAAAGCACAGAAATATTGTACACTGGCTGTCCAGGTGTTTAAGGGTACAGGGGGCAGCACTGCATTGTTTAATTATATCCTTGTAGTTTTATATTGCATTTCCTGTCAGTGCAGACAGTTTACATCTCGTGTGCTGTTCCGAGGGCAGAAGGAAGGAGAGCCCTGGACTTCCTCCCAGGGGGGTGAATTCCAGGGGTCTGAACAAACAGCACAGCCTCCTCCCTTCTGCTTTTCATTAGAGGCCAGCTCAGTGGCACACAGCTTCCACAACCCTTCAGAGTCATGTACTCTATCACTTTACACAGTCGGTCATGGACTCTACTTTACACTATGTAAAGTGAGACGCTTGTGCTTTTGTTCATGCAACAGCTGGAAAATTGTCAGACTGAACAGAAAAAATCTGTACTCTGTTAGAGTGTGTTACCTCATATTTTACAACCATGCTTCATAAGATTCTTGGTTCAATTCCCAGTTCAGCCACGGAGGTCCATTACACACTGCATCCATCTTTATCAGATTTTAACAGATGAAATCAAAAACATTTATTTAACAAACATGTGCATTCCTATTGTACTTAGTAGACCAAGTCCACAATTACTGTAAAATGCAAGTAATGTCTTGGTTTTGGAATAAAAAATAAATCTCAATTATATCCATGTTTATGTACTTTAAAAATGACATTACCAAGGACATTCACAGTAGACACCTGACATTCAAGACATTCAACACACGTTTGGACAAACTCATATTGGCTGTATCCGAACAAACTATATAAAAAAATCAGACAAGCACTTAAAGAAACAACGGCAAGACACTGCTGTAGAGTTGGGCATCCTTCTATTCTAGTTGGAGATAAAGAAATGACAAAACCTGCGAAGCAAATATTGTTTATGCATCTCTCACACACACACACACACACACTACGCAACGAACTCGATGCACAACATTACAGTTAACAGAATAAATGACAGATCACTTTTGGCATGCAATGGCCTTGACTCATACTTCGGCTAAGACATTTTCAAATACATCATGCTCCAACCAGAACATACAGAAAGGTAAGCCCCACTTCTGCAGCATGTCAATTGGCTGTCCTGTGAAAGCGCTAAAGCCCTAGAATGCACCTACAATTGCATTCCTAAAGGAGAGAATGAGGCACATTCAGGTTTGCCTGTCAATGCTTGCTACATGGCAACTAGAATACCCAAGCTCTCAATAGAGCCCCATCATCCACAACTGCTCATGGAACACAAACGTTTTGTATTTAGTATCTGGGGCTTCACTCTAAATGCTGGAAATATAATACAAAAAATTGTACGCTGAGAGGTGGTCCACTAAACCAAATGTCTGAGGCGACTTATTGCAGTGTGGTCCATTCCTGCCCCAAGCCATTCAAACTGTACTCTACAAGCAGAGTTTATGGCAAACCAAACTAACCTCGTCACACACATGCATTGAATCTTGATATTCTGTTCAGCCAATCAGTGGTTTGCATAGCATAGTGGCGGCCAATCAGAATACTATAAGGTCATTCCATGTCAATCAACCAAAATCCAGGAAAATCCCCGCCTCAAGATTCATAAATGAGCGTTTGATGGACTTGTGGTGAAATAACTAACTTTGTAAATCTGTCTCGTTCACAGTTTAATAATTCTCTGTCCAGGAGGGGTACCACCACTAAGACTTTAATCAGTCGGCAGTAAGTCACAATCCACCACTCATTCAAAAACATGTCATAAAACCGTTCTGTTCTGCCCATATAATTAAGTCGGATTTCAAGAACATTGTGTCACATGCAGTTGTACCTGTAATTTAGATATATGAAAATTGCATGAAATACCTTTTTCTGTACCACTGGAAAAGACAGGAGACCGATTACCAAGTCAAGTCCATCAAACGCTCATCTACAACCCATGAATGCTTGTTTCAGAACTTTGCAAGAATCCATTTTTAAAGATGGCAACAAAGAAGAAATAAGAGGTCAACAGTACCTCTGTAGCCCCATGACAAACCATTTGCATATAAAGATTATAGGCATTTTATGGATTTATTTATTCAAGTTTTATGGTTTATCTTGGTTTAAACTTAAACTATTTGTTAATATTGAACAATATAACCCAAAACAACAAATGTGTGTTCATGTTTGTACATTTATTAAACTGTTACGGAGACAGATTACCAAGTCAATTATTTTACCACAAGTGCTTCAAATCCTCATCTATAAGCCCACCAAAGGTCAGTTTCGATACTTCCATCTTGAAGCCTTTTTGTGGGGTCATTAAATCAGACACTAAAGTAGCTAGACAGTAGCAGAGCTGCATACAGAAAGTCAGTTAAATTATGAGCACACCTAAGCAATGTGAAAGTGATGTCTCTTGTACTTTAGAAGGAACATGCACTTAAAATCACCCAGGAATGACAAATGGACATTTCAATTTTAAGGCCCCCAGCAACACAGAAATACTAAAGCAGTGGTACTTTGCATGAATTCTACAGAAGACCTCCCTGGCTATCTGTAGAGAAGCATTCATAGGGCTACTGGCCTAAATATCATTTTTAGATCCTCAAAATCACTCAAAAATTAGACGCATTTCAAGTATGACGACGCCGCCCCCTCCTCCTCCTCCCTCTCTCTCCTCCTCCCTCTCCCTCCTCCTCCCTCCCTCCTCCCTCCTCCTCCTCCTCCTCCTCTCCCTCCTCCTCCTCCTTCCTCCCTCCTCCCTCCCTCTTCCCTCCTCTTCCTCCTCTCCCTCCCTCCTCCCTCTTCCCTCCTCCTCCTCCTCCTCCCCCTTCCTCCCTCTTCCTCCTCCCTCCTCCTCCTTCCTTCCCCCCTTCCTCCCTCCTCCTCCTTCCTCCAAAAGGGGGTGTGTCTCAGAAAATCTTCATTGAGCTTATTAAATATTTGGCCTGGTTTCATACCTGACCCGTATCTTCCACTACACAAAATAAGCAAAATCAAAATCTTTAGGTGGGAAGCTCTGGCTGAGTTGACAAGGAATGACCCTATACATTTGAAGCATAGACCTACAGTACAGCCAGCCATAGTAGTGCTACAGGTGACAAGGTATTCTCAATCGAGTCAAAAGGAAACTAAAAAATGTCTATCTGCCTTTGATTTACAGTAGAGATCCTGCATTGAGGGTATTCAAACTAAAACTAAAAAAGGATGCATGTACCAACAGTTGGAACTGACTAATTATGCATTAAAGCAGTGGCTTCAATTGCTGGGCACTGCCAGAGATAACACTTTAGAGCCACAACTCTACCCATTACACTGCTTAATTGTTTAATACAGGCAACCTAAAAACAAATGGCCCTATAACTTCGGGCCAATTAATGTAACATATCCCATATAAAACGCAATGCAATTTTCCTATTAAGACAACAAATGTACTGTAATTGGTATCCCTTCCTTTAAAATTAGATTATGTTTGTCTGGCTTTACCGGAAAAGGCACTTACAGCAACTACAGTACCTGATTTCTGCTACACATCTTATTTATTGAGCTCACAACAAAACCAGCTCCATGCAGCGTCAAAATGTCTCCTGTGGAGCAAGATTAAGCATCCCTGCCAGCCTGAGAAACAAGGTTTGTTTCCTGCTGTACGGTATAGACTACACTGGAATGCATCAGTATATGTAACAGTATAACTCAGCCAGCTTATCACACAGGGCAAACAGTCATTTTTAACTGGTGCACAGGGATAGTCCACACACCCTAGAGCACTAGGCTTCAACTTTGTCACTGCTGTAACCTAGGGCTGAAGAAAACCCTTCAAACCAACCAAAATGTTGCTCAAAAAGGCAACTACTGTACAGAAGTCACACTATGAACTACTACTGCAGTTGATACAGTGTTAAACAGGTGGTGGTAATGCTGTGGCATTTGCAGTGCAGAACTACAATGAGGCAAGGTTATTATTCTGTGAATAAATCAGAGCTATTTTACAGTATACAGATTGCTGATGCAGTTTGTTTTAATAGGTTAGTTTTGAAGTCAGACCTTGGTAATCCTTGTCATTCTTAAGTGATAAACTCTCTTGAATGGCCCATCGACCTCATCAAACATAAAATGGCAGTGTAGGTTGCAAATAGCAACGTGTTAATTTTTTTCGGCAATGCTTAAATTAGCACTGGTTCCACTCCCTGTGTGGACTTTTCTTCTATTTAAAACAGACCTCTCCTGTTAATTTATTGAATTTAAAAAATCAGAACATCAGAACAAAACGTACTACATAGCACCAGAAACAAAGAGGAAACGGTAAAGGAAACCCAGGGGTGTGGAGCGCGAGAGAGAGAGAGAGAGAGAGAGAGAGAGAGAGAGAGAGAGAGAGAGAGAGAGAGAGAGCAAGAGAAAGACAGACAGACAGAGAGAGAGAGAGAGCGCGAAAGAGAGAGAGCAAGAGAACAAGAGCGAGACAGACAGAGAGCAAGAGAACATGTCAAAAACAATACATTTATCAAAAGAAGTTTAAAACAGGCTAATTACGATGCAAACCAATGCAACTGAAAAGAGTTTCAGACAGACTTTACAACTTAACTGTTCATTTCAAACTTTACCAGAAGATTGTGCTTGCACAGCTCTCAGCTTATAGACCTAAAGCAGTGGGAGGGGATAAAGCTGGGATCTCATGGCACCACAGTTCCTGGTCCACCTTTCTAGTGAAGGATTATCCCCGAAGGGTGATACTGTACAGTGGAGGCAGGTGTCCATACATGCTGTATGTATGTCACACTTTAGAGTTTAGAGAGAGGAGTCAGCGCTCAAACAAACACACACAAGAAACGAACTCTGGGGAGGGGCCAATCAGCACTGTTCTGTATCTTAACCATTCCAAGCACTGCATACATACAGTGCAGGAGGACATGGGGGTGCTCTTCCAAAACATTATGAGATTGTGTTCTTTGGACTGCTGGCACTATTCCCTTTTTGCCTACCTTTAGAAAGGTACTGTGGTGTGGTGTTTCAGAAATTACAGGGAGGTGCTTAAGGGTTGAAATCTGTCACTTAAGGTTTTTCAAGTTGAAATAGATGTTTTACTTCCCTGTTGCTTCTACTTCAACGGTGTACTGTATTCTACAGACCAACAAATACCATCCCATCAAAAGCACAGCATCCTCTTTGTGGCAATCAGTTGAGTACAAGGTCCTTACAAAACAAGCCTCCCGCAGTTCTGAATTATCTGCAGCTCGCTGTCCTGTCAAAAGAACTCTTGCTGCTTCAGGGTACAAGGAAATGCTCTGAATCAGAGAGTGTCTTCTTCCTCTCACTCTGTTTCTCTAACAAGGAGTGTTTGTTTCCATCTAACCCTTTTCTGCCCAGTGTCCAATATATTTGACAGTAAATGGTTCATTTAAAATGTTCAAACTTTAATATATTGGGAATGTGTGTGTGTATATAAATATATATATACACACACACACACACAGTATATGAAAAAAAAAAAAAACATGCATTTCTTTATAACTGCATGCGTACAGCATTGAATATGTAAAACACTGAAAATCTCTAACCCAACCTTTCTTCAATGGAGACCTGTGTGTAAAAGCAGCCACACCTCTAATTCCAAGGTCAGTCTCACAAGCTCAAACTCCGTTAGAGGGGGCCACCTAATCAGTCTCTCAACTACAATACCATGACCCAGACACACAGAACATGCGAGCCAGTTGCTATATTAAACAGGTGCACTGCGATTTTGCCAACTGTATTAAAATGAATTAAGCAGATCAATTTAATAAATGAAGCAATGCATATTCAAAACCGCTCATTAACTCGTAAATCATATCTATTGATGATTTGCACCTGATGTCACAAGTCAACTGCCAGCAGCTTGTCGGCCATTTTGGACGTCAAAAACCTTCAGACGGCAAATTGACAGCCTGTTTACCAGTGTTTTAAAAAACTAAAATAGAAGATGGTTGTAGCGTGTTGTGCTGTTGGATGCAGCAATAGACAAAGCCAAATAGGCCAAAAGCTGAATCTATCATTTTACCGCATACCAAAAGATACTGAGAGACGAGAAAGATGGATTACTGCCATACATCGTAAAAACTGGAAGCCAACAACGTACAGTCGTTTATGCAGCGGACACTTCATAGCAGGTAATATTCTGCTTTTCAAAAATATATAACAGTTATGTTGTAATTCAAATTAACCTCTATATATTTGTCATAATCACGTTAAATAGATTTTTTGTCACTGAAATTTTTATTTATTTATTTTAATGTGTAGGGTTCCCGCCAAGTCGCGCTAATGCATTGGTGGGTCAGTTTTTTGTTAAGTCGAAATTTCTAGTGTTTATTATGTATGTAAAATACTGTACACTTTGCAATCAAGTTTGTCTTTTATAATGAACGGGATTTTAAACTTGCTGCTAAATTGAAATAAATTAACGTGTTAATTAGCCCTACACCTTTGCTAAAATAAATCCTATTGCTGAATTACTGTGCGCAACAAACAAATCATTCGTATCAGTGCAACATACTGCCTCCGAACAGCTGAGCAATGTTATTAATTGGGAGTGTAATTGTACGTTTTAGCAATTTATTATTAACAAACAGAAAGTAAGCAACTTTTACGTATTAGTGTCTGCAAATAAATTAAATATTATTATTATAATTAATAATGAAATACATGAAAAGTAATATATTGTATTCATTATTATTATAATTGTACAATTGTTTGCCGTGCATGGTAATTAAGCACCATCGTTAATTTGATTGAAGGTAGCTAATTAACACGTTCTTTTCTCTCAGTTTTAGGTAGTCTTTTTAAAATCCTGTTCTGTCTCAAAGTGTCCCGGGATTGTGGGGCCAGGAGGCAACCCTATCAGTAAGCAATATTATTTTCATTTGTATTTTAAATAAGGCGCACACCCTCAGAAAGGCGGGATTCTTACACAACAATGTCACCCTATAATTCGTATAACTTAAAAACATAACAAAACTACAACAAAAACCTCCAAATTCTTCTTTGTAATTCTGGTCTTATTTCCTTTGGCTATATTAGTGCTGTCACTGTCATTACTAGTTTATCAAGTGAAATTGAGACGTGATTACCTTAGCCATGATAAGATGACGGATGCGTCCCCCTGGTATTAGCCACTGATGTAAACATGTCACCCATCCTGATACAAAATGCAGGTATGCATCAAGGCTTTTGTATGCCTTGAGATCTTGGCAGGTATACGGGGAGATGTTGTTTATTACATAGTGATATATATCGTGAGGCGTGAAGTCAGTCAGGGATGTACTACTGTCACACTTGACAACCTCAGAGAATAGACCAACTGGCAGCAAATACACATCATTTTGAAGCCCGGCGAGCAGAATTTTCCCGATGTATCTATCTCGATGTTCACCTCTGAGATGACTGACTTCATCGGACAATGTCAAGTATGGTTGAGTATGAGTTGAAAAAAAAAAAAAGTGTTTTAAAAAAAAGTTCTACATCTTCACAGGATGTCAACAGGACGTCCAAAGCTTTTTGACGTCCAAAATGGCCGACCAGACTTAGGTCACGTGATTTGGTGACGTATGTGCAAATCATCAATACCCATAACTCCGTCTCCTATAGAAATACTGTCACCTCCTGTACTGTATAGTCCTATTCCTGCCACACTGGCTGTGTCCATTAACACTGTAGGGCTTTTTTTTTTTTTTTGCTACATTAAATATTACTTATATTTTTAGTACTGCTATTTGGACTACAGGATCAAGTTTATTATGGTGCATTGGTTGTGGAATGAGACTGGTGTCCTCCTTAGACATTGGTTAACACCACAACTGCAGCAACCAAGTCAGCGCAAAACGTGCCACAAAGCACTACACACTGCAGGCCTGTAGAATGAAAGAGAAGCACATTATGCAACTCCGTGTCATCATAATACATGCATTCAACGTAACAAAATTAGCAGACAGGGATCTCCAACTAAACTTCCAGAGTACAATGGCCTTCCTGATGAAGTTAGCTGGAAGGACTGCAAAAGGCAAAAATGAGAAGTTTCCTGAGAACATAAGCTTCTTTTCACATGTCATCAATAACCTTTGAAGCCAAATTGAAATCACTACAGAACAGATGACAAGACTGTGTGTACAATTCAGCACTTCAGATAAGGGGGGTTTCTCAGTCCAAACAAACATGTTCCGCTTTTGGTCTGTTAGATGCACACAGTGCAATTGAGACAGAGTAGCCTACTCCCTTAGGGTAGAGCTTAATTAAACACTCTCTAAATTCACTTCCACAATCAGAGTAAGCAAGCCATCTGCATTGTGGGATACAGAATACAAAACTAAAGCATTGAACAGCTCCTGTCATTTGACAAGCCCACACTAAACAGTACAAGAAATTTAAAAAAAAACAACTGTAGCCTTTTTGTAATATTCCTAAGTGAAATTTAATACTGTAATACTACTGTAGGTATGCAATAACCCTTCTCCTGTTTGAGTTAATCCCGATCAGCACATCCTGTACAGTAATACTTCCAGATTGAATGAAATCAATGTCATTATTTCCAATTCAAGTTGTGCTACTGGAAAACAGGCCAGGATTTCCTAGCAATAACGTTCTATGCAACTTTATTTATTCAGCACACGTTTTTTTGCATTATTTGTCTTTAGAGTTTTGTACAGTACCTAGGTGTGTTTTATTATATTTGTACAAAAGCATAACTTTTTTTAATCCAATTATTAAAATAGTCATTTTCAATGATGTTAATTGTTTATTATTTATTTATTTATTTTTTCATGTAAAAGGGTACAGGCTGTGAATGGGACAGTTAAACAGTGCCCCACTTCCTTGCATCTTACTTATGACGACAGCAAGTTCATTTTACGACTGCTTCACAACCTAAAACATTAAAGAAAGCTTCAAGTAAACCATATGGTGCCTCCCGTAGTGAATTATTTACAATCATTTCCCATCCCCCGTTTTCATCCTTCCTTCAAAAATGCACATATTCTGCAACACTACCCCATTGTCATTTCATTGTGATTACTGACAAAATAAAACAAACACATATCAAATAGATAAATATATGGCTTAATAGCATTAAGGGAGTAAACCACAAAGTTCAGGGTGTAGCTATGATTGGGCAAGTGTAGAAGCAAACATTAACTATTATGTGTATCCTAGTACTAGTTTAATCATATGACACGTAACTTTGTGCCACAAATACCAATAGCTGCATAAAACCAGTAGCCATTAAAAAATGTAGCATTCTAAAATCTACCGGATATGCCAAATGAAAAGCAAAACGTGTTTTGTGATTTCTTCCTCACACAAACACTAATATATATATATATATATATATATATATATATATATATATATATATATATATATATATATATAATTGCTAAGACATGTGATTTTTTTTATAAATGTATTACAAAAACATAACCCCTAGATCAAAATAACGACACCAATTACATACATTATTACTACAGTAAATTATAATTCGTTACTGAGTGTCTGTCAGAAAATAAATACTTTATTTTCAAATAGTGAGTGTTAGTGCACTATTTCAATCGACGATTAGGCGATAAGACTGTATTAAATGGAAATGTCTTTGCGAATAACTGTGGCATGACTCGATAAAAAGACACGCCCTCCAAACTGAACTAAATTGATCACGAAACGATTTCAATTAATGGAATCAGCACACATTCCACAAGCCAAATTATTTCATTCAAATAATCATCCCAGGATAAAAACGTGGTGTTCGTGACATGAAAGTACCTGCCTCCATCGCGACTAGTATTATTATCGGTTTTAATTCCTTTGAGTTTCCTAATATTACTGCAACACCACATTTCCTGTCTCAGTTTCTCACACACATCCACGAATAATTCTCGGGGAATCAGGCGAGTATTTCACTATATTTTTTTTCTTTCTTACCTGGACATAATTGCTTTCGCAGTAGTCTGCTACCCTGGTGAGGTTCTGGTAGCTCTCGATGAGAGCTCTTTTACCGGCTGGAATTTCCTCCTCTAACAGCATTTGTAGTTCTGCCATCTTACATCCTCTGCATTCTTCTTCTCCTTCCCTTTGATTAAAAAACCACAAGCTCTGCCCGAGAAGGAGCCACTTCGCCTAGTATTGTGGGATTACTGGCCTCGCTTTCACCACCACGACCTTTCACCGTCAGACAAAAAGAAAAAAAAACAGTGTAGAAGGGCGTGCCGGGAATTGTAGTTCATTGCACAGACACGGTATTGTGTTGCTGTTTTTATCTTTTGCTTGTTTGTTTACAATTGATTTGCATTATATCAAAAATAGGAAACCCGCGCAGAGCGTGCACATGTTCTAGAGAGAAAGAAATATACATGACGTACTTGTGATGAAACGACTTGGAATGTATTGCAAATGCCGTCACAATTCATAATATGTCTCGTGGCATACTGGGATCAAGCAATAGTTTTGTATTATTATTATTATTATTATTATTATTATTTCTCATGAAAAATGTTATTTCTTTCTTTCTTTCTTTCTCTTTCTGAATTAATGTAAAATAACACGGAATATTGCATACGCTTACTACATGTCCCACAAACCATTGGTATGCGTGATACATTGTGGGGGTTATAATATTTCAAACTTATCCTTGTCCTATTTGTAAGTGTATACTGAAACTTGTAAAAACTACAATTCCCCTCAATGTACCGTCGGGTCAGTATCATGTGGTTCCTGTTTCAGGGACTTATCGTATCGGGGAGGTCGCCTTATCCACTGCAGGTAGATTACATTTGGTTATAATTAAAAGCACGAATATACAAATAGTTTCATTTCCTTTAACTGATTTTATATAAATATAAATAAATATATATATATATATATATATATATATATATATATATATATATATATATATATATATTTATAATTAAATGGCATGGATTCCTGCTCAATGTAAAGAGATCCCGCAGTCATGTCATGTTGCAACAACATTTTGTCCAATGTTTATGTAGCTACAGTCAGTAACGGTACTTAACAAGACGTTTTGAAATCTCCATGCATTTTTACACAGAACAGTTATCAATGCATTCGCCTGTATTTATGCAATACAATAAAATTAACATTTCAAGTTCGAGTAGCGCCTGTAGAGTAGGAAGTATTGTAATACTAGACTACAGTTCATGTTTTATAATCCCCAGGTTTAGCTGAAGAGCTTTGCTGTTGACACTTTTCTGTTTTGTGTCATAATGGCGGATGACAAACCGATCCATGAGCTAAGGTTTGAAGCCGCAGTCAAAGTCATTCAGAGTTTACCAAAAAATGGTAAGTTTCTCTTTCTCGTTTAGGCAGTATTATTTTAAAATGGTTTTCTGGTAAACAAAAAATCGAGCCTGCTTCGGAATTTTGCTTTTTCGTTGATACTAGTTCTTCAACACTTTGCACTCTGTTTATTCGCATTTTAATAATATTTTAAGAAATATGTACCATGTTGTCAAATTGTAATGATTTTCACTGTGTGACGTGACGTACAGGCAATTTCGTGTCAATTCTTTTGAAGATGTGATGAAAAAAAAACTATTGCTAAACTTTTTTTATCGTTATGCACGTTTTTATGTTGCATTTTGTGTTTCAACCAGTAATTAAATATTTGTTTTAAATATACGTTGTTTTCCAGTGCACACAACACAAGACAGAATTTCCGCTTTTGAGACTTCAACAGTGTGTAGCTACAGCGATTGCTCTGGACTCGAGGTGTTCGATGGAAATAAAAAAAAAAAATAAATAAAAAAAAGAGAACTGGTTGAAACAAAATCCTGGTTGAGTATTTGAGGACCAGGGCTGGAAACCATTTGGTATAGCTGTAAAATTCAGTAAAAGCAGTGTGGTTGATTACCTATAACTAAATTACATTGATATATTTCTGAAATACGTTTTCTGTAATCTGTTTTGGAACCTGAAAAGTTATGATTTTTGGCTTTATTTAAGAAGAAAAAAAAGATTCATAGCATTTAAATGTGTAAATAAACACGTAGTGCATGTTTTGTGAAACAGTATCTCACCAAAATATATTGTATTTTATTAATGTTAAACTTTTTAAAAATGTTATTTCAAAGGTTCATTTCAGCCATCCAATGAAATGATGCTGCAGTTTTACAGTTACTACAAGCAAGCTACCCAGGGACCCTGCAACCTTCCCAGGCCTGGCTTCTGGGATCCTGTAGGCAAATACAAATGGTAATATTGCTAGACGGACGATTGTTTTTATATTTAAATACATAGTGTTCTGGATAGCACTGGTTAGGTCTCTCGTTGTTTTAGAAAAGCTTTGTCATGCCCTGTTCTTATACCAATTAAGATTTTGTAGCTTCTTTTAAATCCGGGAGTGAAAAATACATCCCAACAGCAGATTCTAATGAAGCCTAGTGTGGGCATTCCTTAATGTCACACATTTCTTAATGTCACACATTCCTGAGGGTGTCACAATCTGGGTAACAGTGACTTCATTTTATACCCGTCATTAGCTGGGCTGTAGAACTCTAGTTGATGAACAGCTTGTTTAGATTGGGAGGGAAAAAGGTAGTGTTGTTGGTATGTGATGTTGTTCACACTGCTACAATGTGGTGTGATTCTAGTTCAGACTCAAAGCTTACTTGCAGATGGTTTCCTCCGTTTTTGCTGGCTGCCAGGACCCCTTGCTTAGAGACTGAAGCTTGGTGTGTGGTCCAGAAATAGAGGAGAGGAAACTCTATGCAACACAATGTTTTATACCTGACACTGATTTATTTTGGCAAGAATTCCTGGGTCATTCCATGACAAATCACCCAGCAGGTTACACCAGGCCATCTCCGATTTACAGCAGACCTGGGTCTTGGGGTTGTTTCAGGCAAACAAGCTCACATTTACATTTTTAGACTAATCAAGTAAAGGGGTCAACCTTTTACTCCAAAACAGTTTGTGTGCTTCAGACTTGTGGGAGGTTTCATTTTATTGGAAATCGCATGGCAAATCCAAAACATAAAATTAAGAGAAAACAAAAGGAAGTTACACTGAGGAAAAGTTTTAGTCCTTTGACCTTTGACCTTGGGATGAAACCCCCCAAAAATAAGAAAAATAAAAAAATTACCAAGAAAAGGTCATGGTCTCGGCGTTGTCTGTGCAAAATTTCAGGAAGGCAATATTTTTGGTTTGCTTTGAAAAAATCAAAACCTAACCCTCTGCCCCCTCCCCACCACCACCACCACCCCCAACGCAGAAAGCTGCAACAATGTAGTACTGCCGCGTGACGCACAAACATTGAGAGCCTCACAAAGCTGCTTGTCACCATGGCAACTCACCACTGCTGGGGAGTCACTGAAGGCATTGCTATGGTAACCACAATACGCTTGATGAGGCACCTACTGGATTTGGAGCAGTTAGAATTTGTGCGATTTTAGTGTGTTCAATAATGGCTTTAGTTGAATCTGATATTATATGAGACCTGAGGAAAATAGGTTTTACAGTAAGATCCCAAGAAGGGAGACGTTCAATTGTTAAGGACGGCAGAATAACACCAGCACTGCAGATTATGAAGAAAGACGGTAAACAGACGCGGCAAGGAGGCCATATTTGGAAGGCAGCGCTGTGAACAAACTATTGTTGGCCATGTTTGCTTCTTTCAACTAAATAAGACAAGGTTACATCTCTTTTAATGGACTAAAACTGTCAATTTCATGCCACGACATGACAAGGTGCCTTGTTCGTTTTGAATTAATGATTTTGTGATATTGTATGTGTCTTTTATAGCGAATGTTCCACGCTGGTGTCATACAATGACGTAGAACTAAATACTACGTGGTTTTAAGGTTCTGTGATTTGCCAGTTGATTATAAAAAATTGTATCCCCAATTCTGTAAATTGTGTGTTGTTTGCAGTGCTAATGTTTTTAATTGATGGGAGTATATTTTACATATCGACTGCAGTCTATTATTTGAAGCATTAAAATGCTCTCAGCGGAGGCATCTATGCAATCAGCTGAACAAAGTAAATGTACTTTTAGTACGTTAGCCATTGAGTGGTGGTGGTAATAACTATTTTGTGATTTGTGCCCCACCTGTCAAAAAAGTCATGAGCCGCCACTGATTAATGCAGTAAACAATAACGAACACAGGATAAATAAAAGGGTTTAATAAACATTTTCTGCGTGTCTGACTCAGTAATTTAAAAAAAGAAAAGCAGATTCTCTCCCACAGCCCCAAAACTCACACTTCACCCAGCCCCACCCTCTTCCATTTCGGCTCCGTGCGTGCGCTCCCCAATCACAGGCACGCATTCCTGTCCCACCACCCCGTTATCTCAATGCACCCACATAGTCCATTAATCCCCATGGGGGCTCTCCTGCAAATTCATGTTTGCGATCGGCTGCAGTCCCGTTGTCCGCGCGAAGGGGACCCTGAACTCCAAATCCTGAGCTGGCTGTCGTGTGAGAGAATGTTTCTAGAAGTGGCACTCTCCCCCCCCCCCCTACCCCAGGTTCGTCTGCCTCGTCGTTACAATATGTTAGTTTAACACAATTTTTTTTTTTTTTTTTTTTTATACAAGTAATTTGATAAAAGCAAACATTTTACCAAGCTGTAAAACTATTAAACGTCACTTATTGATTGGTTAAGAAGTATTTCAGTTAAAATACCAAATAGTGAATAATTGTGGGTCGTGGTTTCATTATTCCTGTGTTCATTTGGGTCGCCAATCAAAAAGTTTGGGAAACACTGCATTAGAGCCATCCCAGGAGATGTAGTTTCTGATTCACTTATGGAGAGGGAAGAGACTTGAAGCTGAGTCTGGGAAATTGGGATGTGTCTTTGCACATGTTTTGTGACCTTTATGGTTAATGCAGACTTGAACCTATGTTTTAAGTGTTCACCGTTGGCCATGATGTATTTTCCAGACACAAAGATGAAGGTTATGCTGTCGAAGGTAGTCATGCTGAATGTCTGGCCGTCAGTGGGACGCTGCAAGCTCGTTTTTACAGTCTTTCACTTGACTGTTCCCCCAATACCATCACTAGGGCCTTTGCCATGTAGAATTGCAAAACAATTCCATTCTGCATCCAAGTTGACATCCAGTTTATGGTGGCAGAGATTTATGAAATTGACCCGGTTTTTGTATTGGGCAGCACAACCATCACTGAAGTAATGAATTTTCCTCAAGTGGGAAGGTTTTTCCTTCACTTGGGGGAGGAGTTTGGATTGAAAGAATTCCTGGAACATATTATACTCCACATCAATGGGAAGTGAATTGAGTGCAAAACCTCAATTAACATCTTCCACACTTTACTTCATTACTATGATAACAGTGCTCGTAACATCTCCATGTTACATGAAAGTAATTGTTCACCTGGAATAAAAGGTGCTGACTTTTTCCCCACTAATGCTGTGTTATTCATTTACTCATGTCCTGTGATTCACATACAATCTTTGTTACCTGAAGATTATTCAGGTTTCTTAGAATTGTGGGGGGGTGGGGCGCAAGTTAGGTTTTGATTTTCAAACAAACCAGAAATATTACCTCCTAAAATTTTCCACAGACGAAGCCGAGACCTTGACTTTTTCTTGGTCATTTTATGAGATTTTTATTTTTGGGGTTAGGGTTAAAGGTCAAAGGTCAAAAACCTTATTAAGGTGTAACTTCCTTATGTTTTCTTTGAAGTGTATTTTTTGGATTATAATGACACCTCCCACAAGTCTGTAGCACAAACCGGTTTTGAGTAAAAGGTTGGTTAACATTAAGGGGGAGTATCCATCAACCACATTTGACCTCTGTAACTTTTGACCCCTTTACCTGATCAGTCTAAAAATGTAAATGTGAGCTTGTTTGCCTGAAACAACACTAAGAAACAGGTTTGGTGTAAATCAGAGACGGTAGGGTTTAAAATCCAACTTCTTTGGGGTGATTTGTCATGGAATGACCCCCCTGCATTTTGAACTTGAATATTTTTCAGTGCTGTTTGCATTTGTACATGACTGATAAGTACTAATTGCTGCCTGGATTCTGAGATAATGTCAGCAAGAGCCAACTGCTTCAAAAGTCAAAATTGATTTTTTTTTTTGGGGGGGAGGCAGTTGCGCCAAGATAAACACTAATGTTACTGCATGCTTTTTATTTACATCTAAAACAATATAGGGTAATTATATATTTAAAAAATGTATGAACACTGTATTCCTTCATATTCTGTTAGTATTTAAAAAAAATAAACTTTATACAGTATAAAGATAGCTATGTGAATAAAATCAAGTTTGGTATTATTGAAACTGTTGTAGTATGTTGTTAGAGAAACAAACAACAGTCCATAGAATAATGATGAATGGCTCACACATATTCTTTAGTTTCATGATTATCTTTTACTGTAACCCCGAATTATTCTTGAAAAATACAGATGAAAAAACTGATTGGTGTCATATTTGTATTAATCCTAGGGACGCTTGGAATGGCCTGGGGGATATGTCCCGGGAGGAAGCAATGATTGCCTATGTTGAAGAAATGAAAAAGGTGAAAGTATAACCGTTGTCTTTAACAGCACTTCCTTGCATTACTGTGTCTGTATGAAACACATAACGATCTGTGTGTGGTTTGTCTTCCTCTGCATATGTAATTCACTGAAACCTTCCACATTGACAATTTATACAATCGATTCATAGTCAGTCATCCTTTGGGAATTGCTTTCTACGTGTCTTTCAAGTGTGCGATAATAAGGGGCAAACCGGTCTGCACACACTGAGTTCTCATGGTTAGTGAAGTTCCAAAAGAAAGTTCTATCAAAGCTGTCCTTGATGGTTTAAGTAAATGGAGTGCTAGCTCACAGTATGTGGCTGTACCACTGCACCACCTACTGCCCAGTGCTGCTGTATCTGTAATATTTATTATTATTATTATTATTAGTTTATTTAGCAGACGCCTTTATCCAAGGCGACTTACAGAGACTAGGGTGTGTGAACAGTGCATCAACTGCAGTCACTTACAACATCTCACCCGAAAGATGGAGCACAAGGTAATTAAGTGACTTGCTCAGGGTCACACAGTTAGCCAGTGGCTGAGCTGGGATTTGAATCGGGGACCTCCTGGTTACAAGCCCTTTTCTTTAACCACCGGACCACACAGCCTCCTATTCATATTGACCCTGACTTTTCCCAGTAGCACCTTCATCCCCTGGAATCTCTACCTGAGTCTAAGTGTTTGTGGTATAGATCCCTGGTTTTGCTTTCAGTTTTTTTTTTTTTTTTTTTTTTTTCACAAGCATTTGTCTTTTGTAATTGAAGATTATTGAGACCATGCCAATGACAGAGAAAGTGGAGGAGCTGCTTCATGTACTGGGACCGTTCTACGAAATCATTGAAGACAACAAGAAAATCCACAGCGTGTCTGATCTATCTTCAGGTGATTGACAGATCTGGGCTGCTCTGCTCCTATATTCTGGTGAACATTATGTGTTTACCTAACACACTTATTTGTGCATTTGACAGATTTTTTAATGTTAACATGATTTGTTTTTTTACTTTTGTTTTGTGCTAACACTGGTCAGTCCGATTGGAGAAGTTTGCTCGGTCACTGGAAGGCAAGTGTATGGCTGTGCAGTGTACTGTATGTCAGTGTTTTGTTCATAAATTCATAAATGTGTCAAAGTGGTGGATTTTTTTTTTTTAGGCATGTGAGTGAAATGAATGGAAGATTTTCATAAGCCAGTAGATCCCCTCAGCATAAATATTTAGTGGAGGAGCCTGTTTGTACGTACAGACGTGTCGCACTTTAGAATTAATACATAAATCGAGAAAAGAGTTTATCCAACTTAGTTAGAACATCCTTTAAAACAAGTTATTGAGAGTATCAGAATCTAGGAATTAGAGAGATACATACATACATACAGTACATATGTAATACCTACATTTCTTAAGCATTGTGGTAAAGCAGTGTTACAACATGTTATTGAGAGTATCAAACCTCAAATTTAAAACCAGAAATATAGATAGATAGATAAACAGATAGATAGGAACCTGTTTGTTCGTATCTGTCATACTTGTTCACATTTTACATGCTTGTACTGAACAGTTGATGTAGATCCTGGTTTTTCATGTTCGTAAATTGTGGGGTTCTGCTTTTTACATGATACTAATAGCTCTGATTTTGTATGTACTGTACAGCTATGGCAGGGATATATGTTACTCACACACTTGCTGTTGTTTTATCCCCAGGAATTGGAAATATGCTTACATCAACCCCAAACCTCAAGGAATTGAATGGCATACAGGAGGGCAGTGACAGCGGAGCAGAGTCCGAGAGTGCTAACGAGGAGGAGGAGGAAGATGAAGAGAAAGAGAAGGAGGAGTCTGAGAAAGGTAACCAGGAGAGGACAAGTCAAGGTAACTGATTTCTCTGCAGTGTGGTTCTGAAACCTTACACTCTTAAGGTCCCTCAGACTTCCCAGTGCTAACTTCCTCAAAGTGGAGCAACATTAAAAATAGCAGGGCAGTTCAGGGACATATACAATATGCAGATTGGGTGAGGTTTATGAGTGGAAAAGAACAGACAATCTTTGTGCACGTCTTTCCTCCAAACCACTTTCCCCATCTCTATAAACTGAGATGGCTGTGCATTCAATTTGCAATAGTAAAAATAGAGTATAGTACATTTTACCATTCAAAACCGGTTCACTTTCACAATCCTGTTTCATTCTGCACTAATTTTACTTTAATCCATAACATATATATATATATATATATATATATATATATATATATATATATATATATATATATATATAATGGGTATTTTAAATGCTCTTTCCTGATTGGTCAAAACAGGTCACATGGGGGTGTTGATATTACAGCATATCACCATGGGTCGGCACTTTTTTTCAAAAACGGGCAAATCACTGGCAGATATCCATACGCCACTACAATTTAAAAACAAAAACGGCAGACATATTGGAATTTATCGCAATAAACATGACCGACGAGATTTAAGTAAATGTTGAACTTTTGGGAAACCGAAATGTTGAGATATTGAATGAATCTGAATCTGACACCAATGATTAAAGTAGTGAAAAAAAGCAAAAGTAAGTATTCAAATAAATTCAAAACTCGCCATTCTGATCGCTCTGTTCCTTCTCTCTGAACTACGGCGTTTCCCTATCCCATTTTGAAAATAAATAGTTTAAAAAATATCACTTAAACTTTCAGCTTTTCACCGAAGATTTGGGTCCCTCTTTAAAAGAGTGTTAAAAGATGTTTTGTTGCTGTTGCTCCCGGTCTGTCCGTTCTTCAGTCTGCCTGCCTGCTGCCACTTTACCCACGCCCCTGCGCAGCTGTGTGATCTGATGCTGAACATTTATAAATTCATCTCGACAATTCCTGCCATACCTTTTAAATGTGTCCAGATTTGATGGTATCGTGTCTTCTGCTGTGCCCTGCATTGTTTTAAATTGTTTCTTAACACTGGCCCAGTAGTTCTCCACATTGTCAAGCTGTAAATTGCAAAGTCAGTTTGATAAGTAACTGGGTATTCCATAATGCAAATAACGTCTTTCTCGCCACTGTGAAGCTGTAGCACAAATCTGGTATGGATGCCTCCTGTTACTACCCGAGATAACAAAGGATGATTAAAAAAGCACTCTCACCTGATACTATTGCAGGTCTTGTGAGGAAGGGTCTGTGTGATTTAAAGGCAGACTCATTTGTGCTGTGTCATGATGAAAATGGACAGTAATATTTTCTTTAAAATGTAATGAATAAACCAAGAATTACAAGAAATGTAACGAATCAAAACTTTTTTTTATGTTTTAAGGGACTATTTTTTCTAAGGTCAGGCAGAAGTGGAAGGATATTTAATAAAAATGACTTTTTTGTTCATTAAAACATGTTTTTACGTTGTTTTTTTTGTAATGTTGGTTGATCCGTTTTATAAGCGCAATAAGGCACTTCAGGGTGTGGGATATACTCTAATATCCACACGCCCCGGACGGTTAAAGCCACTCGGCTTCGCCTTGTGACTTATAACGCACCGGGTCATGTGGATATTAGAATATTAGAGTATATCCCACACCCTGTCGTGCCTTATTGCTTATATATATTCTGAAGTAGCGCTCATATTAAAGTATATTGGTGTTTTTAGGTAACAAGTTTTGTTTCCAGTTTAAGATATGCGTACGTTAACTGAAAAAATATTATAATTTCATAAGCTACTGAAAAGTATATAACGAAGAACGAGACACAGACTATTTGAATATTACTAGGCATATATGACCTTTACCAGACAGCATTGTAGTCTTTTGATACAGATTATCTGGTATTTCACTTAGTCCTAGCATTTACATTGTAAACAGTATTCCTAATAAAGAATTGTATTATATTTTTTTTAACTTCTGATTTATACATTAACAAATAAGCAATCACTACTGAGTATATTGAGTAAACAAAGAGAGAACAGTCTTCTGAGTGGATAAAATCTGAGGCCACAGGTCATTCTATATGGTTCACCCAATGTGCCTGTGATTTAGACAGCTGCTCTGCTTCGGCTCAGCAACAAAATCATCATCAGCAGCCACTGCAGTGAACAGTGTTTCTGATTGTGCAGCTGTATGGTGTGCAAGGCGAGTCATACAGCCAGGGGAGCATAGGTTTGCGTCCTGGCTGTGTGAAGTCACTGGTCTTCGCTGGGGATTCCGGAGGGAGACAAAACCGGAAGGGACTGTTTCTCCTCATCGTGCTATAATGGCCTTTACTGGCCAGATGCCCAGTGAGCTCGGGCGGACACCTGTAGGGCTGGCCTTTGTCCTCCAGAGGCTGGTAGCTTGCTGGCATCCGCTCTCGAGTTGCTGGGTGTAGAAGAGGAAGCTGGCTCGATCGTGGGATCGGAGGACGGCCACTGAACTTTCAGTTCTCCTCTGAGCTGTGTGGGGTACTGCTGCGGTGAGGGGGAAAAAATTATTGGACATTCTAAATTGGGCAGAAATTTCAGGGGTAAAATAATTAAATAAAAAAGATTTTTTTTAAAAAGAGGAGCCTGTTTACAGCTGGGGGGGGCAGACAGACATGCAGTGTGGCCTTTTATGTTGCAATCAAACATGTTAACTAGACAACATTTGTGATTCGAGCTGGGAATGATCATTTTGTTAGGTAATGCGTATGTCGTTGTAATGTGTACTTTTAAAACTGTTTCAGAAGACAGCGGAACGGATCTAAAGCTCATGATAGAAGACTCTGCAGGAAAGGAGAAAATCCCTCTAGCTAATGGCAGTGTAGAGAACCAGCACCCCTCTGTAGTGAATGGGTCTCCTAGCAACAGGTCAGTGTTGAACGGGAACAACTCAGAAGAGAAACTGAACCAAAAGAGCCAGACCCTGGAATCTCCTGACCTATCAGATGTCAACAGTCACGTCACTGGTAGAGTACTGTAATATTATAATTTACTGCAGTAGATGTAGATATTGAAGTTACCAGTACCGTAACAGAATTTTAGTTCGGCTTGAAAGCATGCTTGGTATAGTGGATGAAGGACAATGTTACTTACCTTTTTAATTTCGTCTATTTGCTTTTCATAAAAAAACTTCAATGTATACTGAGCATCAAAAGAAACTTATCACTTGTATTTGAGCATCAAAAGAAAATGATCACTTATATTTGGATAGAATTCACTA
Source organism: Acipenser oxyrinchus oxyrinchus (assembly GCA_030684275.1). NCBI lineage: Eukaryota > Metazoa > Chordata > Actinopteri > Acipenseriformes > Acipenseridae > Acipenser > Acipenser oxyrinchus. The sequence continues at coordinate 8,344,841 of CM060250.1, read as the reverse complement.
GATGTGATTGAAAAATGAAAAATTCTGTTTTAGAACAGGTGTCGTGACTTTTTATTGTGCTGATTAACAATTGACATCACGAAGATGCTGCAAAATGATCTGTCGATCTTGGGCAGGTGTTGTGACTCTTGGTCTCCCAGTTTGTGGCCTGTCATTGACAAAGTGTGTCTGTTTATACCGTCTCGCCAGGTTTGAAATTGCTGTCTGTGAGCACCCAAGACGACGAGCCAGAGTACGCTGCCCTAGTCCAGCCTCCAACATGCTGATTGCACGAAGGCGCTGCTCTCTTGACAGATGTGGCATATTGTTTTTTTCTGTGATTTCTTTATTGCTTTTATTCAAGCTTGTAATTCAACAGCTGAAGTCACTCCATATCCAGTGTCCAATCAACTGTCTCACTAATTAGGTGATTAAATGCATCTGCTTCAGTCATAGTCACTCAAGCGTGTCATGGTCAAGGATGAATGATCGAGTGATTAAAAAGAAACCAAAAACATTTTGTCAATGTCCATCATTTATATACCTTTTTTTTTTTTCGAAAATAAATGTGTATAATAGTAGCAAGTTTCTTTTGATGCTCGGTATATTTTTTCAATGCTTTTTAAATGTAGGTTTCGGTGAATTCTATATGTGGAGGAAGAGCAGCCACACACAGAACATGTTTATACAAACAAAGTGCTGCAAGGAAGTACTGTTAAATGCTTTCTTTTCACTTTGTAGCCTGTTACCACTGCCTACTTTACTGCAATAACTTGCGTAGGTTTTCACAAAACAACCTGAAACTTGTCAATTTACTATAAGAAGGCTGTGTTGTCCAGTGGATAAAGAAAAGGGCTTGTAACCAGGAGGTCCCCGGTTCAAATCCCACCTCAGCCACTGACTCATTGTGTGACCCTGAGCAAGTCACTTAACCTCCTTGTGCTCCGTCTTTCGGGTGAGACGTAGTTGTAAGTGACTCTGCAGCTGGTGCATAGTTCACACACCCTAGTCTCTGTAAGTCGCCTTGGATAAAGGTGTCTGCTAAATAAACTAATAATAATAATAATAATAACAAAGGCTCTGATCTGAGTGGCCAATTTTTTGCAGCAGCTAGTTTTATTTTGAAATCTGAAGCCTCCACCCACAAAGATTTTTAGACAAATTTTCCAACCCATTATTGGCTTGTACTGTTGATAAGTATACTGTACAGTGGTGCCATATACTTTGACTCAGACATTTTGTCACTCTTCATTATGGAGAGCACTCAGCTGCAAGGATTTGTTCTGTACAGAACATGTCACTCTGATAACTTCATGGAGTTCTGAAAGAGCTAAAAGGTGCAAGTAAATGGTTTTCTAGAAGCGTTTCTCCCGTTTTGTGTAATGTCCTATTCCATTTCTCCTCTCACAGAGCACAGCGAAGATGTTTCCAGTCTGCACCACTTAACAAGCGACTCAGACAGCGAGGTCTACTGTGATTCTATGGAGCAGCTTGGCCAAGAGGAGGTAGTGGCCACTTTACTTGAATAACAGAAGGAAACAAATGAACAAATAAATTAAATAAATAAATGACCACGTTTAGCATCCATAAGAATAAAGTATTCCCAGTTGTGGAATGACTCACACTTGTTTTATAGAGCTCTGAAGTATTCCTAAACCAGGAAGTGAACCACAGCCAGTTGTCACCCAGGATGGGCCTCCCTGAGCCAGTGCGGTTGTGCAGGGTGGATGAGAACCATGCAGCCGGGAGCTTACAGGGTGGAGCAGAGGGAGTGAAGTGTGGAGGGGAGGATGGGAAGCCCAGCGGAAACGGGACACAGAAAGAGAGACTGGAAAAGACGGGATACTCAGGACTCCAGCAACGGAGGGGTATAAGAAAGCCAAGTTATTTATTTATTTACTTACTTATTCACCAAGAAAGTCCTGAAAGATTCTTTCTTTGTCTATCATGAATTTAAAAGCATTTGTTGAATACAAATATGCATACATGACTAATTCATTGTGGAGGGTATTTATTATCGCATATTTTAATGTTATGTTATGAGTACTGTATTGTAACAGTTTTATTCCTGAAACATTCAGGGGTGGAAATAAGACTCCTATTGCATAAAATTCTGGATTTTACTGCAAGCTTGATTAGCCACTGTGCATAGGTAACAAGCTTAGGCTTGTCTTTTAAACTCCTAGTAAAACCAGGAATGACTCAAACTGCTATGCAATGGGAGTCTTATTTCCCTCCCTGATGTAGGTCAAGGTATTGGCAGCTCTGATTTAGTATTTCCAGCCGTGGCGGGTAGGTGTGTTGCTAGCATGCTTGTTCCGTTCAACTCACAGTATCTGACGTGCCTCTAACTGTGCTGCCACAGGCTCCAGGACTCAGGCCGCGGGCAGAGGTGTCCAGGGAGTGCAGCTGGGCAGTGGGGGAGATGGGGATCGGTGGGGGATGGAGGACCTAGCGAGGGGCAGTCTCAATGAACAGATCGCTGCAGTCCTCACAAGACTGCAGGAGGACATGAAGAGTGTCCTACAGAGACTGCACACCCTGGAGGCACTCGCCAACTCACAGACCCAGGTGAGAGATTCTTCAGGCCTGGATCAGGGTCAGGCTCAATTCCTGGTTTTCAGTTCCAATTCCTGTTTTTAAATCAATTCCAACACATCATTGCAATTAGCAGTTTTCTTTTAAAATGTGCTTCTCACAGTGGCAACAAGATTATTTAAATTGAGGAATTGGCAGTGCTGCTTTATTAATAGTTCGAGATTTAATTCAGTTCCATAGTTTTCATATTATTCTTTTTGTATTTGCTTTGCAGGCTAGATCCTTAACCTTGCAACCAAATTATCCATCTTCTGTAAACAAGGTAGGATTTCACTGGTTCACTCGTTGGTTCTGTAGTTACTAGTTTAATCATTTTCTGATTTTTCACTCATGACCCCATTTTGGACAATGCATCTCATTTTGTTTAAGATGATCTAGCGCTCACCTAATAAAGGAGAGCTAGGGAGTCAATTCATTGCGCTGAATTAGCCCTGATACAGAGTAACAGATAATAGGTTAATAATACTTTGCAATACTTCCCATTTGATGTGAACTCTGGACACGTCTCCTGCATTTTCCAACTGTGCCGAGTTTAACATTGTAAAGCACATATGTAACCCAAAAGAGAGAGAGATCCATGCGCACACACAAGGATGTATAGCACTTTCACCCATTGGCTCCTAGGCGTAAAGAAACAGTCCTGAGCGTGGGGGGTTGCTGTGGTAACGGAGCATAGTTGGACATTCTACATTATAAAGTATTAATAAATACAAATTTAAAACTCTGGATGATGTCTCCCTGTAAATTAGAACAAGTAACAGTCAGATGATGGACCGATTAGAGGTGTCAATAGCGCTGGGCTCTCTTCTTTACAGAAGTTGATATATTGTTCCCGATAAACCATGTAGAAGTAAAAAAAATAAAGCCTCCTCTTGCTTGATTTACTTTAGGTGAAGTAAGTAAAGTCGATGAAAACATCTTCATTTCTAGTGTTAATAACATGTGTTTTTTGCAGTAAAACAAGTCTTCTAATAAATAGTATGCTTATGTATCTGCATGTGCAGGATATGGATTTGTGTGAGCCAGACCTGTTAGAAAGTGATTGTAAACTTCCTACTGCAAATTTATCCAAGTAAAGAACAAACACACCACGATAGGAAGGTACTTTGCATTGTCATGTTATCAAGTTGGCTTTAAACACATCTATTTGTTATTTTAGAAACCCTCCTGGTGGCCTTTTGACATCTCTCCTGGCACTCTGGCCTTGGCGCTTATTTGGCCCTTTGTGGCTCAGTGGTTGGTGCGTCTTTATCTTCAGAGAAGGCGAAGGTAATTCATTGAAAAAAGCTTCCTTATAGAGCTGACAAGGTTCAGATCATATTACAGTTCAAATATAAATAATATTTTGAGACGCTATATACCATAAGCATAGTAAAATCACTGACATATCAGAGGCAGTGGCAGAGAGGATTAAGGACTCTGTTTCACTTAATCTGCATGAGGAACAAAAATGCAACAGAACTCTTAAACCTCGTTTGGAGTACTGTGCATAGTACTGTCAAACGGATCATACACGGACTTTAATAAGAATGATCTCAAAATTTAAAATATATATACATGCATCTACAGGCAAGGATTGTTTCTGTTATACAATTTGACCCCTACAACTTTGAAAGATATGTTACAGATATTTAATTAACTCCAATGCTTAGGTCCTTACAGTGGTTACCAGTGAGTTGCTTAACATGTTTATTAGTGCATGTAGAACAAGTGGAATATGTTCGCTCACACGTTTGACAGCGCTTGAAGGTTTAATGAAAAGATCATTTGATTTGTTTTTTTCCCCCCTAGAAAAATCAAGTGAACATTCACCTTTTACCAGATTCCATGGTGACAGACGGCCCTTGAATTCGGAGCTCACTGTTCATCGGTTAGCATTGCTGTGTTGTTGCTCTCTCTCTCACATGTACTATACACCTGGCTTCTGCACTACAGTGATGACACTGCTAGAGATAAGTGGACACCTATAGCAACTACTGACACTTGAAATTAATCCAGTCATTCAGAAAAGAGAAAAAAAAAGAATGTACTCTTAATTCTCTAGAATCAAGCAAGGTTTTCATTTTTCATTTCCTTTAGATTTTTGTAACGCTTTATTGTTAGCATTTAAAATACTGCTAATAATTATTGGAAGGAATGCACTGACCATGTACAGTACAGTACCGGTTAATAGTTTGATTGCACATGTACTCTTTTTTTGAAAAACATAATCTGTTCAAAGCATGCTGTTGTTTTAATAGCAGAGGCTGTTTAAGGCATTGGTAATACATTTAATTATGAAAGACTTTAATAACTGTAACTTCTTTCCTATATCCCACTATCTCACCACAGAATGAGTCTGACACACACCTCTATCTTTCTCCATAGTCTTTCTCCAGTCAAGCTATTCCATGTTCAATACAGACTTGCAGTGAAATGAACAGATATGAAACACAGGCAAGTCAAAGTGGTTCAGATCTCTATTTTGAACAAAGGGTCCTTTAACGGTTCACTGAAAGATTATTTACTGTAGTTCTTTATTATATTGTTAATATTATAAGGAAGCGTTAACACTTCAATCAAGCTTGAAGTTAAAAAGCTTTGTGGGATTAATCTCATTTTGTTAAAAGGTTGTAGACTTAGAGATCAATATATATATTAATCTATATATATATATATATATATATATATGTGATATACATATATATAATAAACAACCTGGTTAATTTTGTTTGTAGTAATCTGTCTGTTTAAACTGTATGGGGCCAAGTTTTTCGTACAGGGAGAGGCATCATGGTCTAGTTGAGTGGCCCTTCTCTAGTAGTATTTTAGTGTGGTCTGTGTGTACACTGGTTAAGTTTCAGTAATAATGATGGCTATATTGAAAAAAGCAATTCAATTATATCAGTGTTTGATAACACAGATATGGAATTGTAATTCAGACTGGAGCTTTAAACTCAACTCCAGTTTGAGGTCACTGTTCACAGGTATGGTTGGTTTAAGCAGAATAACCACCAGTCGAAGATTATTTTTCAGAGATTGTAAACGCTGCCTTTCATGAGCAGTGGAAAGCAATTGGGATTGAAAATGAATATTTAGGGCATTAGTTATGGCCACCAGCAACTGAAGTTAATGATCACAGGGCACTTGAGGTGGTTAGTAAAGTATGCTACATGAAGTATGCATTGAAATGCTTTAGAACAGAATTATAATGAACTTCAAGGCTGATACTGCACAGGTCATCTTTTTTGTAAGTAGATAGTAGTGCATTTTTGCAGAGTAGTGTGGTGTGGTAAAACTACCCCCTAGACCTTTATTCCTTGAAGCCGTGGAGTCACAGCAGAACTTTGGAGGGGAAGGTAATTTGATTGCTGCAGAGATTGTCAGATGTGAACCATTCATAGTCAAGAATAACTCAAGGCTTTTGTTTTCTATACAGTATGAACTCTCCATACTGTGTATAAAAACTCATGGAATTTCAGAGCTTTCCTCATACTTGTAGAGCCTTTCTTTACTGTTTCATTAAGTAGTGTCCCTTATTCAATGAATTGATCCCTCATACTACTTTCAGCAACATTACATTTCTAATCATAATTCAAAATCATTTCATTTAAAGAGCTGCTGTCATTTTTTTTTTTTGTCAGTTTATTTTTTTATTTGTTTGTTTTAAAGTACATGGAGCTAACAAAAATATTCCAGTGATTCTAATTTCTATTGTCATTACTTTGTAGGTTTTACGTTTTCTGTTAGACAGACACATCGTTGTAAATATGCATTTCATCTATGAATGTTTTAATTTATTAATGTAATGTTTACAGTTGCTGCTCGTAGTTTTTTCAATCATTACAAATCTTATTTTACATGTGTGTCTTTTATAATGCAACATGTAAGATCTATGCAGTGATGGCAGTACATATTAGGTAAAATGTGCTGGAATTATTTTGTTAGCTCTATGTAGTTTAACTCTTTTTTTTTTTTTCAAGGAATGGAAGACCATTTCAAGTTATTGCTGTCCATTGCATTTACATGTACAATGCATGGTGTTTTTATAATAGTGCTTGGATGAGCTCATATTTTGCTCCACTCTACTTTGAATTTACAGTTAATATGGTCAGCTACCCTGAATATTTTTTTGTTTTTGTCTTTAATTGTAGTGTATATTTTGTCTAATAACATGTTAATAGCTGTACAGTACAAATTGTAGAAAATATGAATATAAAAGTGAAATATTTTAATTACATTGTGTTAATATAGCAGAGTATAGAAATCTATATATTCAGTTACCTGAAATTATGCATTGTGTAACAGGACTAATTGATATAGTTCTTAAGCTGTCGAATGAAACTTTTGATGAAAATGAAAGTACTATTGCATTGTTGTCTATTTGCAGACATCTATAAGCATGACAGACTAAAATGATCAAAAGCATGAATAAAGTTTTCATAAAATGTACGTGCATTTATTATTTATTTAGCACTTGATTAACTTGAGAATTTTAAATGAGACCCTTAATTGTTGTGTTGCAGATTAAGGTACTGTTGTAATTTCATTTTCTTTTTTAAATTTAAAAACAATCAGCAATGTAACCATTGTTTTATATCTTAAAAGGTAACCATGTTTCTGGCTGCTGTTCATACAACCACCAAAATGAATTAGCATTTTATTTTTTACTATCTACTGGAATAACTTTTATGCAGGTCACATTTTGGGGCCAGTACTAAATGCATGTGTATCAAACCAAGGTTATCACACCTCCTTAAGAACATAAGAAGAACATAAGAAAGTTTACAAACGAGAGGCCATTCAGACCATCTTGCTTGTTTGGTTGTTAGTTGCTTATTGATCCCAGAATCTCCTCAAGCAGCTTCTTGAAGGATCCCAGGGCGTCGGCTTCAACAACATAACTGGGGAGTTGGTTCCAGACCCTCACAATTCTCTGTGTAAAAAAGTGTCTCCTATTTTTTGTTCTGAATGCCCCTTTATCTAATCTCCATTTGTGACCCCTGGTCCTTGTTTCTTTTTTCTGGTCAAAAAAGTCCCCTGGGTCGACATTGTCCTTTTAGGATTTTGAATGCTTGTTAAAAAGTCAGGTCGGTAAAATAACACAGAAGGCCCACCTTTTAAAAAAAAAAAAAAAAAAATAAATAAATAATTTGAGAGAGAAACAACTGTGTATGGTCTAGCAGATTCTTCAAATTGCTGGATAGCAGATGTTTCTGTTCTATTTAAACAAAAAACTAGGATGAGTACTATAAAGAAATAATCGTAGAAAATAAAGGTTAGTAAATAGTTCTATTCTTTCATTTGCTAAAAATCTACTTGAACATTCAGTAAACACATACAAAAAGATGCATGCCAGTGCCATTCACCCCCTGCCATGCCTATACATTCAAAATCAGTAATCATCAACAAGAGAAGTGGACCTATATCCACTGAATGCAATTGCAAAGATATGTTTGACTCCGATAGGCTGGCAGGTGTCTTCATATAAGCTCAAGAGTATTTCCAGACCAAGTTATTATTATTATTTAGTCATTCAGCAGACACTTTTATCCAAAGCGACATAGAGGACAGGTGCTGCTACAAAGTCACTTACAATAGGACCTCGGTTTTACGCTTTTTTTTCATCGGTTGGAGAAGTGGTTTTGTAGCTACATGTACAAATGAAAGCATGACATACAGACACCCTACACCCTGGGTTATGTTAAAGTTGATAATCTGTGCCAGAGGTGGTCCTTGGTAAATCTCATCACAACTGGACAAGCAGTTATCTGGATTTATGTACAAATGTACAGGCAGCCTCCATATACCCAAAGATAATGTGACACTTAATAACTTGTGCTTAAGAATGTCCTCAGCTAGTGTTAACAGAGTTTTACAAGGGAGTCTCTATATCTATGTTGAAATGTATGTGTGGAAGACAGCCAGAGATTATGACATTTTATAAAATGGTTCTAAAAATGTCCTTAGCAGGATTCTCACCTTTTGATTGTGTGCTTCCTGCTTGTGTTGTAGATTAAGGTACTGTTGTATTTTCAATAATATCCTTTATATATTTTCTTTGCTGTGCATCAGAAAAAAATTCTGCACCTAATCTGAGCTTTACATGTAATGTTCAAGACACCCCCTTCATTTCAGGAAAAAAAAACAAAAAACAACCACCACACCAACATTAGCTTTGTTAAAGGCTTTAATATCATTAAAACAGCAGCATGAGCCTCTAAATGTGCACATGCATATGTCATTTTTATATTTTCTTAAAAGATTCAATATATATTCCACAAAAAGGCACAGACCCAGATGTGCCAAAGTACAGAACTGTATAAAAGGACCACAAGGAAAATAATACGTATTGTTTTATTACCAGACAGTGCGTTATTTCATGTTATTAGGGTAGTTTCCAGCAAGGATATATTAGCCATGCCTTAGCAGCTGCACTGCAAACAGTGAACAATGTGCACCGCTACATGATATACACACAGTAAATAAGAAACAAAACATGTTAAAATTAATATTCCATTAGTTATGATTACTTACACAGTGTTTATTGAAAAATAAAGTGCTTTTAGGTTAGAATTAAGGCAATTAGTTTGATTAAGGAAAACCATTTGAGTTCAGAAAACACAACGGGCTAGAGTCTCAAAGATGGGTTTGGTAGCTTTATTGGATGCGTTTCTCCTGACTGAAAAAAAATTGGTAATGATGAATGAGTAAATAGCTTTGTCACTTTAGCCCAATGTGTGAAATGTTTTTAGAGATTTAAGATAAAATCATAGCCTACTGTACATGTAGATCTACTCATTGCTCACTGTAAAGCTGCACCTTTTTTCTTTTTTTTTTTTTACTTTTCAACAATGTGCATTTAGGGTTACATTTCTGGATAGAACCTTATTTTCCTGCATCCGATACTTTATTTGAACCATTCCCTTCCCAATTCAAACTCAAATTTTCCTTTCTATTATTAATCTATTGACTTCCTCATACCACACCTTGACAATGATACGGAAACATTGTAAAGGTCTGAAAGGGTGGAATTACTTTTCTTTTTATGTAGTGTTAAAATTTGATTTCTTGTTTTAAGAGTCTAGAATCTATGGATACACGGTTCCTTTGTATGACACCATGCCCAAAACACGAGTTTGGAACAGCACTTATCCAACACCCAACCTGGATTGTTCATCCAGAATATTTTTGGGGGGTAAGCAGTGGGCAGTAGTGTGGGGTTTGTTGTAATTGCACATCCCAGATCTAAATAGATTTGAAAGCTTAAGTTCAATGTTGGCAATAGATACTACATTTCTACCCCCCTCCTTTCTCCTTGTATACTTCCAGAGGTTCCAAGAAGAATTTATACTTCGCATTTTACACAGTAATAGTTTGTATATACACTATAGACTAAAACCAGAAACAGTAAGATGCTGGGCATTGTTTCGGGCTTCAAAGTAGGTAGTGTCGGTTTCATCATCCGGTTGGGGTATGAAGGGCATCGCCTGGTTTTGTAGATTATCCCAGTCCAGACCATCAAAAAGGGAATGTTGTTTTAGCTCTGAAATAAAAAGAAAGAAATAGCAATTGATTCAGAGTCTCTCAATAAATAATTTGCAAATGTTTATAACACACACGATTCAAACACGAGAGAACGTCAAAACACAGCACGAACAAATGTGACAAAATTGTTTATAACTGAAAAATAATTTGTGTACAACACTATGAAGGTTACACTATGATACTGGGTATTTAATTCCATTATTTGTGTGTTAGACAAATAGTTTGGAGAAAGAAAAAAAAAAAACACACATATAAGCAACCCCTATATTAAAGATTAAAGTTCCTAAAGCACCTGCTTTGTTGTGCCATGGTTTAATACTCAATATAGGCCTCACTAACAGTTCCTGACAGATACACACACTTTAATTGTTTACAGGTTTTATACTGACAAACATAACTTTGGGAAAACTGGAAATACCCAACCAGATTCATACAGGAAATGGAGACACACTCTTACACAGATATGTTACACTGTTAATAGAGTGTAAGGCAACCACAATTTAGTGTTGGCAGATGCAAATCACTGGTACAGTACTGACCTTTTAGCCCTGCCCTTTGAGCAACATCAGTGGTCAGCAGGGCCTCTATGGCAAACTTTGAATCCTGCGACAATTCTTCTTCACCCTCTGGCCAAGGTATATCTGAAAGCGTAGAAGTGGTTATTACTACGGATGTTCAAAACTGATCCAGAATAAACAGTGTTTGTATTTAATGGAAACGTACCTCTGTTGAGTATGTTTTGAAAAACTTGCTGGGGAGTTTCGTCATTGAATGGAGGAACTCCAGTCAGAAATTCGAACAGACACACACCAAGAGCCCACCAGTCTACCATAAAACCTGAAAAAAGGAAGACATTTTAGATGAGAATGTGTATAAAGCCTATCTTCATTTAAATGTAATCAAATAAAAGAAATGTATTTTCTCCTCAAGCAAAGCATGTTGAGCAGACTCAAACTGTTTGAAAGGTGTAATTTTTTAAAAAGTTCAAGGGGTCATTCCAGAGTTGAAACATATACTATCACCCAATAAGAATTACAATCCTCCTTGATGAAAAAATGCAAATGTTAACAGATGCAGACAAAATATCTAATTACATCTGATTACAAGTAACAAAAAAAAAGAACCAAAAGTTTTGTAGATTTTCTTTTGAAAATTTCACACAACCCTCTAAAAGGAGGGTTAAGAACTGTAACTTTTGGGTATTCATTAGAAAAACCTGGAATGCATTGTAACATCAGTGTGTTACTTCCAGTCATTCCACAGCATTATCTGTAAAAGTGTCTGATCAAGCAGCTTATCAGCACTCCAAACAAATGCAAAAGTGTGACTTGCTTCAGAACATCACATTATAGCTTACCCACTGTAGTTCATCGTTAACTGAATTAGATTAGGAGCAGTTGTAAGCCTGTTTTTAATAAAAGGAGCTTAAGCAGTTAGAGAAGGAAGGTACCAAGATTAGCCTGTCTTTACAGCTGGAAACTAGATTTACATTGTTATAACTGTTATTATTATTATTATTATTATTATTATTATTATTATTATTATTATTATTATTATTATTATTATTAAGTAATCACATGTTTTCCTGTTTCTTTAAATGTCTGAAGTACAGCAACAGGCACATGCAGTGCCCAGTAGACTGTGAAATCTATTGCTGTTGGCAACACCTTAAAGAAAAGGGATTTCCACATACTTACCACCGTTTACAAATCCTGAAACTTAAAGAAAACCATTGTTTAACAACAGGGTGCAAGCCACTTATGAAACATTTGTTTATATAATTTATAATAGTGCTTAACATTTTAATACACAATGGGTCATTTGCAACATTCCAGTGACTTGGACCACTATCTTGGCACTATATTGAGGCCTGGTTCAAGCCCAGTTAGACCATTATATTGATCTAAAATCAAACCCTACTTTAACTTTCCAAATACTCAAGCCACAAAAGCTGGATTAACAAGATCCACATAGAGGTTTATTTTAGACTCAATTTAAAACTAGTCTTATGAACTCTGATGAGATTCTGGGATCAATACGCTACTAACAACCAAACGAGCAAGATGGGCCGAATGGCCTCCTCTCATTTGTAAACTTTCTTATGTTCTTATCTAACTTGTTTGTTCATTTATTGAATGTATTAAAATCAACATACATTCAGTTGTATTGAAAAAAATACACAGAAACTAAAACCATTCTTTAAAGTATATATTTTTATTTACATTTTATATACCAGTAGTTTGCTTATTTGATTGCCTATGTTTGAAATATGAATGTTTGTAAATACAAAGCATGAGGCACAGTTAAGTTAAACCTGTACATGGGGGGAATACACCACTGCTGGTACACTGAAGTTGAAATAGATTTTTGACACTGTGGTTTAAACTGGTATGTTGAAATTAAGCCCATAAAGCAGACTCCTTTTTAGGTTTACACCAGTTTAAGTGCAATGTTGTAATTGACCCAATTTGCCCAGCTTCCAGTAGGGTTTTGTACAAATGGGTCCCAACACCACTTTGCAGCCTGAGAACGTCCTTCAGTAACTTCTATATATGAAGCCAGCATGTTGGGCCATTCCATTGCGATACCTTCTAAACTTAGCATTAAATGCTAATGTAAAAAGAGGAAAACTATGCAATGAAAACCCAAGGGAATACCACGATTTGAACGTGTATGGTGTCAGACCCGTAGATTTTTCTTACCATGAGGCTTTCCTATAAGCAGCTCCGGTGCCAGGTAGTCGGGCGTTCCCAGGATGCGCTCTCCTTCCACTGGAGCTGGTCCTCGGCGCACGCTCTTCGGTGTTCTGAAAGGGGTCTGGGAGGACGTTTGCCCGGGGGTCTGAAACACCAAGACACTTTCATGATATTACAGCTACTTTTCTTTTCTCTCTCAATTGCAAATTTCCTTTAAAGTTACTGTATGCTGTTAAGTGTGTCCTTCAGTAACACTGCTACATTTTATGATGCTTGTCATTCTTCTGAGGGGCTCTATGTTTTGCTGCTCCAGTATTGGATTATAATTTCTCACTAAATCCTCCTTTACGTAGCTTTGAGCTTGTCTGGAGAATCCCAGGTGCCAGGACTGAAAAGACTTCCTTATTCCTTTCAAATCATAGGACATCATACAAAGGTAATGACACTTTAAAAAAAGGATGAAAGGTCAATGCATTTCACTTGACAAGTCCTCTTAAAGTTTAGACAACTGGCGTTAAACAACATGATTTTCTTGCAAATCTTTTAACAATGTGAAAAACGGTAAGGGGCTTAAGAAAAAAAGCTATGCTATGCTATTCAGGAAAGAGACATTTCTAAATCTATTGTTAATTTTTACAGGGGTGTGACCTTTCTATTGAAGTTACATATGAAATGTATGTTGAAATTAGGGCTGACAAAAACCTGACTGAAATTGTGCAGATGGGGGAGAAAAAAACAAAAACTGCACTACCTGACACAGTGAAGCAGATGTTCTTGCTGCCCTGCCAGTCTGTGCTGGGGTAACAGCCATGGTCAAACCACTGAAGGAACCTGCAGAGGTTTCCATCCCTTCCATGGAGCCCATGCTCATTCGCGAGGCAGCCGACACGTTTGACCTGTTTATCGAGCTGCAGTAACTTCGAAATACCACAACGTTCCTGTGTTTTAAGATGGCTGGAGGTTTCATTGCCACTGAGGATTGCAATGGCTGGCAATCAAAAAAGTTTTCTGTGTTGCTTTTTCTGATCGGCTCCCCAGTGAGGTCGAGAGAGTTTGGACCATCGGCATCAGGTACACTGTCCCTTCTATAAACTGGTGAGCCACTGTCTTCAGCTGTGGAATTCTCAAAGGACACATCTTTCATGCTTTTGTCCAGCTCTGCTATTTCGTTTTCATGCTGGTTTTCGATAAATGACATCTCATTAAGCGAGCAATCAGAGCCCAGACTCAGATTTCTCCACAGCTGTCTATCATTCTCTTCCACCGACAAAAAACTAGAGTTCATAGCTTCTTTGAGGTTACCCCTGTCACCGGTTTCATCTAGCTCACACAGCAGGTTTTTAATAACAGGAACATTTTTCTCTTCCGCTGTCTCGCTTCTGGTGCCTTGAAGCATTAGAGCCTCTATCTCCATGGTTAAGCCGGTGCTGAAGTTACACTTTGCTTCTGGTAGTCGACACCCTCGTTTATACTCAGCATTGCTTCTCTTACTCTGACTAAAAACCTGGTCAGGACTTTTGCCTACAAGCTCAAAGCCTCTTTTCCCAGCTCCCATCTTCTTACCATGCTCTTCTTGAAGACCAGCGTCACCATCAGCAGCAGCAGCTTTTGCTAAGGGTGACATACAATGAGAAGTAACTTGGTGTGGTGTTTGGTGATTAACTGCATTTCTTTTTGGTGTTGTAACAGACTCTGTTTTGTTAAACTGCAGCTTTTTTTGTTCCCAGTTCTCGCTTTCACAAAGGAATTTTCTGCATTGACCCTTTGAACTGCATTCAGGGTTTCCTCTCTCAAGATTATCGATGGGCGCAAGCACAGAGTGCCTGTCCACTTTCCTTAAGTCACTAATTCCGTTGCTCCCGGGTAACTTTGTTGCAATACATTGTCCAGGTATTACCGTGGCAATTCCATCACAGCCAAAAGGATTTGGCAAGTTCTCTGTCCCCTCTGTTTCCTGCATTGACAAAACATAAAAAATGCCAACGTAATTTAAATTTTAAAAAAAAGTTATTTATGACTGCATTAAAGTGGTCTTTGGCTATATTTAAAAGATGATCTTCGCTCCATGAAGCAAAGAATACAAAATCAAACACAAGAAAAGCAGTTATATTTTTGTTTTTGTTTCTTTTAAAAATACCAACTAACATGAACAAAGCTACCAACATTGCTCATGCTTTAGTAGCTTGTGGTTGTCATGAAACTGACCTGCAGATCAGCCTCCCACAGTGGACTGGTGCAGCTTTCTGAATCTGTGGTGGAGGGGAAGAGGTAGGACTGGCTGCTGGCACTGGAGATTGCAGACCTTTTTCTCGACAAGAACTTTGGGGTGAGACACTTAGCTGGAACACCAGGACTGAAAGTGGAACTCACAGGGCCTATGTTGTAGAAGAAAATGAAACAGATGCAGAAGTTAATAATTATTTTAAAATAAAAAAAGTAAGGCAAACTAGACCTGACAAATTGAAAGCGTCTCTAATGGCATAGTCTAAGTGGCACTTGTAATAGAAAGGTTTGTAAACATGACGTAAAAATAGATACAGTATACTTCTTGTAAAATGCAAGAAGTATATAGGATGTATGTATTAACACCCATAAGCAAATAGTAAAGCCATATTAGGTTAGAGTATCTTAAATAGTTTCTGTGCTATGGTCAAAGGTAACATATGGCCATTATCATGTGAGAAATTCTGCCTTTATGAATTAATTTAACTAAAACCCCAGGTTTAAGACTTATAAATTCCTAGAATGCCCGAGTAGGTTCTAGACTTGCTGACTTCAATCACACTCAAAACTTCCTTTGAAGCCCACAGACTAATGGCTCATTTGATAGCCTACAAGCCCAGCCACAGACACTAACCAGTGAAACTGATAAAAAGATACAGGTCACAGACTAAGTTCATACAAATCATAACTTATCTGGTGTAAAAATGACCTTAGAGTATCAGTTAAACAAACCAAGAAATCATTCACAAGACGTGACAGCTACAACTTAATTGTTTAATGGATTTCACAGATGTGACTTATTTGTCCTAAAGTTAACCCTTTATTGCCCTGGATATGTTCTCATACCTATTTAATGCCTATTTTCTCAATGTCAAAAACTGTGGACACTGGGCAGCAAAGGATTAATGAATGAATCTGCTAGATTGAATAAAATAAAACACACCCCAGAAGATAACTCTTACCAATGAAATTACAAGAAATATGAAACTAAGAAAAGCCGATTAGATTTTGCAAAGGAATCCATTTGATTGGATATTGCTATTAAACCTACCAAATTTCAATCACCTTATCAACAGTGGTTTTGGTACATGAGATAATCCTCTCCTTGGATACTGAAAAATATCCACCAGAACCATCATCGGTTCTTCACCGGACACCGGCAGATATTGAAAAATAGCCAAAGAACCACCTGTAACCACGGCAACGGACTCATCTTGCTGACAGTCATAACTTCAACTTCTACCTCCTGAAAAAAGCTGCTTTTGTTACCACTGAAAACTTAAGGTTAAATCAAAATACTCAAAATGACTTACAAGATATCTGGAGTTTTTTGGTACTGCAAACAGGAGAATTATGAAAGGGTTCTTTGCTTCTTTTCAGCATTGGAGAGCAAGGCGACGGTGACCCTCTAAAACGTTGCATATTCTTCCAAGTCAAGGGGCTTGCAAGTGCTGAAGCAGTTACTGCTGCCCTCCTTTCAGCGGTGTGCTTTAGAAAGGGAACACAAAAACAAGTCACATTGTGCTCGGCTGCGTATTGTCAGCAGTACAAAAATGAACCTGATCCTTAACTGTTCACTCGAGGGTGCCTGCTCTCACTTCTATAGAAGTCACTGTCGCTGATCTAGCCAGAGTTACATACTGTATGTCAATGGCAGGCAACTCATATAGAAGAGCAGCTCCTGGACTTGTGTCAAAGCACATAACACAGAACATATGAAAACCAGTGCTATAAAACCCACTCAGTGGCTGCAAATAGTATTAAATGGTAAGATACAGTTTTACAAATATATACAAGAAGTTACTGCAGTTTGTTTGTTTTTTGGCTGGCTGCAACTTACTACATTCAGACCTTATTTAGATACTACTACAGAAACATCTTTTAGGGGAAATAAGATTAAGATCCACCCCTTTAACAATATTCACTGACTGTGATATGTAGTCATTTAAATTCCAATAATGCAAGAAATCTTACTGAAAGCATAGGTATATTTTCTTCATTTACTTACAAGGCCCAATGAGCTTATAAGCGACAACACTTGTCCAGGGGTACGAAAATAATCTTGCTTCGGCTTTACTAGGGATGGTGTTGTCATGATATCCAGCACACTTATCTCTATAAACAAAGAAATGTACTGATTATTCGTACAGATTGAATTGCTTTCTTTGAGCGATTTGATAACAGACTGTTAAGCCAGATAGTTTCATTTACATAATGAAAACATACCCAACACACATTGGTTGGAGCACTTAAATTATTAAATTTATTTATTTTATTTAAAACAATAAATACTTGTAGGGACTCCCGAGTGGCGCATCCAGTAAAGGCGCTCCGTGTGGAGTGCAGGATGTGCCCTATAGTCTGGACATCGCGAGTTCGAGTCAAGGCTATTACTTTGCCGACCGAGGATGAGAGCTTCCAGGGGGCGGCGCTCAATTGGCCGAGTGTCGGCCGAGTGTCGCACGGTGAGCCAGGGTGTCCTCGGCTCACCGCGTACCAGCGACCCCTGTAGTCTGGCCGGTCACCTGCGAGCTTGCCTGTAAGCTGCCCGAGAGCTGCGTTGTCCTCCGACGCTGTAGCTCTTGGGTGGCTGCATGGTGAGTCCGCAGTGTGAAAAAAAGCAGTTGGCTGACGGCACACGCTTCGGAGGACAGCATGTGTTCGTCTTCGCCCTCCCGTGTCAGCACAGGGGTGGTAGCGGTGAGCTGAGTCTAAAAAATAATTGGCCATTCCAAATTGGGAGAAGATAATAAAAATAACTGGCAACGACTAAATTTTAAATAAATAAATAAATACTTCTATACAACACATTCTTCTACATGCAAAACCAAAAACTATTTTTCACAGATATTAACAAAACTCGCAACACTTAAAAAAAAAAAAAAAGTGTTTACATACAAGTCACCATTGTACCTACCTCTATTAAGGTTCACTTTGGACAGACCAAAGTCTGTCAACTTTATGTGTCCATTATTAGAAATAAGCAAGTTATCTGGCTTCAGGTCCCTGAGAAAAGAGAAATTAGGAAAGACAGAAATGTGGCTAATCGTGTAAAGTTGGGAACAGGCAAGGCGTAAATAAAACCAACACTGGAAAGAACAAGGTCTAATGCCTGCATTCTGCAAGAAATGAGATCACCCGAGATAAAACGTTCTATCAGCTTCATAAAGAAGTTTCTGGAACAGTCTAAACTCTAGCAGCCACAGAATGTGACAGTGCCTGACCTTCAATGAATATTTAAAAAATGTAGAGAAGATCAATATTATTACTATGTCCAGTAGAATTGAAGTAAATCTACAGAGAGCTTACGTGACATGTTTACTGATACAGTTGAGCTTTCACATTACTTCCTTTAAAAAAACACACAAGCACCTTATAGCTTTTGCCAACCTGAAATATGTTTATTAAAAGTGTTACATACCGGTGTATGATGCCATGTCTATGAAGATAGTCCAAAGCTAGTGCAACTTCCGAGATGTACTTAACTGCCATTTCTTCCTCAAAGTAACCATATATATGAAGAAGAGATTTAACATCTCCCCCAATGAGGTACTCCATTACCTGGTGTCAGACAATAAATACATACATATTTTTACATAAAAAGAAAACATGGATAGTATCAATTGAAACATAAGACTCAATCGGTACCTTCTGACACTGACTGGAGACTATGCCCTCCTTGAATTTTCTCAAGGAGATGTAGTTCATTCACTATAGGACTGTACAGAGACACAACACAGAAGCACTACCATGCTATCCAGTCTGCTGCAGTAGCTTGGTTCAAATTAGTCATTTAAACCAACTTAATTGTGTCATAATATTCAAACATTCACCTTCTAAAAAATATAAATACTTACTACTAAATATTCATCTGGATTTTGAAAGAATACTCAAACATGAAAAATCCAGTTTCGTCAATTTCTTTCAAGATATGGTTGAACAGTACTAAGTATTACATTTCATTCATCATTCAAGATCCGTTTGACAAGTTACAAGTACAGTCGGTGCTTAGTATGGTTTGGTTCTCCTAGTAGTTTTGTAGAAATGATCAATGTTCAGGGAATGCAAGACCCCCATAGCTTGTCATTCTGAGCCATTTTAGGTTTTGCTGCAAGTCTTAATTATAAGTAACCAGTACAGAAAGGTGTGTGGTGTGTTTAAGTAAGCTCAGTTATCTAATTAAACTGAGATTAATAGCTGGAATGCCTAAAACACTGTATTTCTGTACATACACTTACTTACCAGGTAGATATTTTTAGATGTTTGCAAAGAATAATACAGATTTACAACAAAGGGGCTTTTGCTGAGAGCCAGGGCATCTCTCTCGGCCTGCATCTGGTCCACCATGTTCTTAATGATCATGTCTGCTTTCTTGACAACCTGAAAAAGATTAACAGAATTACAACATTAGGTTCAGGGGTAAACATATTCAAGCACACAAAACTCTGGGTAAAAAAAGGAGGCAACAGCTTAACTGATAAAAAAAAAAGGTGTAGGAGTCATTGTCATATGCAATCTCCTGAAAGTGTGCTACTGTGTGTCCCAGTTAAATCTGCTATCTAGAACTGAAGACTAGGATTTTCTCGACAGTATATATTGGAGTCTTATTTCCTATATAACATGTGGATTGTAGTATTCAAGCATTTAATCATAAAGATACTGCTGATATAATATAGGCCATGCCAAATGTACCCTTATAAACGTTTTACCATGGTATTTTTGCACCCTCCCGATGGTTATACTATGCATTTACCTAGTTTGCCTTTTTTTATTTATTTTTTTTAATATAACGTAACATACGTCATTGCTTAGATACTGTACCATGTTTTCACTATGCTTTATCATGACACTTTGCTATGCTTTTATTTTAAATTATTATACTGGTTTCTAAACTTAAAGGCGAACGTTGAAAACTGTCAACATGAAAAATAGAAATTACTCAAAATAACGTCATGACCGTTAAAGCGCACGCTACTTTATATCACGTGTGAAGGAACCATACTCCCAGTACAAACGTTAAGCACTGCTTTAAACTCCTGACTCAAAACATTTCAGATTATGTCTTAACTCCAGACAGTTGCATTTAATAAATGCCTCAGCAACCACTTTCAGAATCTCCGTTCCGTCACCATTCCCATCTATGTAACCCATGACGCGCCTCCTGCGTCACAGGTGTAACGAGCAGTAGTCTACAGGGTGTATAAACGACGGTTGTTTTCTTTCTTTCATTTGCATGAAGAAAAGAAAAACAGTAAACTGAGCTAGTGTTACTAAAATGCTTCTACATGGACAATAAAATACGTAGTTATTGTTACTACGCGTGTAGTACAGTACATAGACGTGGGTCAAGCCTTACGATATTAAACACCATGTAAATATATACTGCTATTGACAAGCAAGTCAAACTTACAGTACAGTAGGACTCTGAGCTCTAGCTCTATCCTAGTTCCCGAAACACACAAGTCATTCTAGCATTTTTTTTTTGTAAATAAAGATAACGATTGGTAATTTGCTTACCTTTATGGCATAGAGCTTCGAGGTGCTTTTCTTTCTCGCCAGATATACTTTCCCAAAAGCCCCGCGGCTTATGGGTTTCACAATCGTGAAGTCTTCAACAGAACAAGGAGGCTTGGGCGCTTCGGATTCCTTTCTGGGGTCCGGAGACAATCGCTCATTTTTTTCCCCAGCATCTGTGCCACCCATGATAAACTAATATTTGCAACCTGTGAAGCCAAACACCAATATGAGAGCTACTTTTCTCCTCGTTCACATTAAACAGAACCCGAATATTGATACACACAACTGAAGTGCGAATATGTTGTGTTGATATTGAAGGTTTATTTATGTATTTGCAAATAGTTGAACACTGATTTTAGAAACAGAATGGTTTTCCCCTCCGTAACCCAGTACAATCGGACATGTTTCTGCACTCCGAGGGCTTGTTTTGAAAATTTGAATTTCGCTCCTAGCTGGGTCCTTCGTCGGAGGGCTTCTCTTAGGCGCGCCTCACTCGAAATCTTGTAAATTAAGGAAATTGGGAAAGAAAGGCGAATACAAATATCATATACATTTAAAAAAAAAAATCAAATTTAAACAATATGTAAAAGCGAGGCGATTTTTTAGTAAGACTTAAAATGGGCTGAAAGTGAGACAGAAGTATCTTCACGTACCGTATTATTCAGAATATAAGCGTATAGTCTTATGAGTTGCATTAGAAGACCGTGTAACGGGATGAATTATTTTCATAATGGCATGATTTGCACAGTAGATCTACGTGCTACTATAAGAACAGTAAACAAACAAAAAATGTCAAAGTGGAGGGTTTTTTTCAGGTAGGCGGACACGCTTATACATAAAGTATGGTAAGCAGAACATAATTAGAACCAAGCCGATTTCAAGAGGTGCTTAGTGCAGGTAAAACTTATCTTGGACAACGTAAACAAACTGAACTATCAATATTTGCCACTTTTTAATAGTGTAAATACACTATGGAAGAATATATCAGACACAGGGCTTGCATTTTACATTAGTAATATATGTCTGCAGATTTAAAAAATATTTTAATTGTGTTTATTGTGTGGCATCGCTGCACCTATGTGCTTGACCGCTTACAAAAAGTACAGCAGCATTCTGAAACAACTGTAATTTACTACCAAATACCCCAAACGGTACTAATTAACAAGCTATCGTTTATACTAAATACTGCAAGGTAAGGGAACAGTGGTTATCTTTGATTTAGAAACATCTGGTCATTTCTAGCCACCAGCAGAAGGCCTTTGTGAAAAAAAATAATAATAATAAGCACTTTTGACTCAATTGCACAGACCTGTGTTTATTTTTTAGACGTGTTACATTACCTCTGCCCACCCCCTAAAGTAGTTACGACACAAAAAAATGACGTCACTCTCCTTGTGCCGTAACTGGTTTACCTGGAAGTAATTGCGTAGTGACAGGAAGTAGTTTTCTCGAGAAGCCATTTCTAGTTTCATCAGAACTCTGCAGCTAATGGGTTCATAAAGAGGACAAAACCGAGGACACTAAATTTGGACGTAAATAGTTAACCTTTGCTACACAAGGAAATATTGTTACAGTCCCGGAAATGTTTTCTCTTTCTTCTACGGTCCAGCCGCAGGTAAGAAACTCGGGAACCGTTTAAAACTGGGGACTGTCAGGTTTCGTCTGTGACACAACATAATGGCAACTTCATCATACAGACAGACAGTGCATCACCACCAGCTGGTGTTCAGTCTTTATAACTGATCATGTTATTTTCATCATACAATTGTAAAATATTGGGTGCGCTACTACTAAATAAATAAACCGAGTACAAAACTCACAATAAAAGTGAATAGCTTCATTTTATGAATGCGTTGATGTTTTTAAATTTGGAGACTTCTAGAAAAACGCGTTTCTACCTTGTTACATCACGATGCTGAAGTTGGCTTTTTATTCGCATGCCTGGTTCTTACTTTTGCTGGATGCGAGTAACACAAATTGTGTAAGTAACGGGGGTTAAATCGCTTTGGACCACTTGGGTATTCCCAGAGGGGTAACCCCTCTACGTCACCCACATGTGTTTATCCCGGCCAAAAAGAGAATTTTGATATAAAAACATCAGGCAAACGTGGTACAGATATTAACAAGCTGGCGTGTTATCCAGTTAACGCAAATTGAAAAATTAACTCGGGTATTTCTGGGATTAAATTACTTTGGGCCAATTATTTCAAAGTTGATCGTCCTTTGAAATAAGCGTCCCAAAGCGATTTAACCCTTGAAATATCTGTTACTTATTCAACTTGTTACATTAGTGGGATGCGAATAAGAAGCCAACTTTAGCATCGTTGTTATATCCACATTTGTTTTGTTTGAAATTATAAATATGTATTCTTCTCAAAGTCTTAAGGAACTCCTCTTAAATATATTTTTTACTGTTTATTTGATCTGGTTTCACTGTTTGAGTGTAACATAGATATAGTTCAATTTAAATAAATAAAATAATTATGAAAACTTAAGTCTTTGTTCCTTACCTGGGAGCTGTGTACAGTGCTTGGGGTGAGCAAACAAGTATCTAAAATATTTAGGTCTTATTAATTTTCCTTTAACCGCTCTTATTAGCAGCTGCATTATTTACCACAGTGGATGAAAATGACTCATTGCATTGCGTTTTTTGATATTACCATAAGTCCATACTACCGATCGACCATGTAATTAATTTGTATACAAAGATTGAGAGGCATTTGTTTTCTTTAGGCGTGACGAAACAAAATAATTGACCAGTACTACATTTCAGATATTTCTGAAATGCTGTAAAAAATAATAATAATAATAATAATTTAAAAAAAACTCTAGGTGCTTATTCTGATTTAAACCCAAAAATAGCTTTTGATTTATTTACTATTAGTGTACTGTTTATTAAAGTGTGCAGTTTATTAAAAAATAAGTGGATTTCTGAATTAACAAAAACATTTTTGCAATAAAAACAAATGTCTTATTTACCACAGCTCTCTAAGAACTACTCCACAATAACTTCTCAGACTGATCACACACTGGTAGAATGGGTTTCTTTTTCCCCTTAGCCTATTATGTAACAGTGAAGAGCTGCCAAGGGCATTTCTCTTTCAGTTGGTGAAATTAAAACCAGTCAACAAACTTTTCAGTACGGGTAGAATATGTATCAAGGTGTTCATAATGACTATGGTAGTTTGATTCAACCTGTATGTGATTGCTTTAGTCGGCGTTGAATTAAACTGCCACAGTTTGTAATATTTGTTTGGTCCTTCTAGGTAACGATTCCTTTGAGTCACCTCATCAATGCCTTCCATTCTCTGAAAAGCTCAGCCAGCTCTGTGGGCACAGCTTCAATTCAGTGTCTTCAGAGGGAGCCTGCACCAGAGCATGACTTTCAAAGCAGTGAGGTAAACTTTTACATTTAACATTGGATACTTTCTATTTATCCATAGGCAAAAAGGCCACTGAATGAAAATGTAACATTTGCTGCATCATTCCAATCATATGTAACACTTAAAACTCTGTGTTACTGGTAACAGCTGTTATTAGCAGCTAAATTTATTTACCAGCGTGACTTCAGAGATGAAAATGACACACAGGCACATCCTGAACTTTTTTTTTATTCTTCTTTCAGGTTTGCCTGATGAAGTGTGATTTAATTAAGTCTTCATTAAACTTGATTAAACAGTCATCTTCACTTTTTTCCCATCGGCATCTCTCAATTTTGCAATCATATTTAAAAGTAATTATTAAGTTTGATTCTTATTGTCTATGTAAACGATTACTAGGCCTAAGTATGCATGTAAGACTGGCCACCTTGAGCAGTGGAAAGATATCTTAAGGGTTTAGTAGTACTGTAGTATATTAAAGATTAAGAGGGAAGGCGTATACGTTTGCAAATCCACCACTACACCTACTAATATCTCACACAACCCTTTCTGCTGGCTACATCATGGTTTTGAAGTTATGAAAACTCCTCAGGCAAAATCTAATTCGCACCTTTCACTTTGATTTGAGACCCAAGAAGGCTGTCCAATGTGACTTTTTGTTTTCTGGATAATACTCAAGGCTTATTAGATATTGGCATTGTACTCAATGCACAGCTGTATTCTGTGATTTTTTTAGGTCAAGTTCGCTGCTGAAAGGTCATATTAAAAAGTATGGAATAATTTGACCTTTGTGTGTATATCTGAGTGATTTTTAAAGTTTGGTGGTTAGTAGTCATATCCATATAGCTTTAAGAAGTTCATATTGGTCATGGTTTGTTTGCAGCCCTCCATTAACCTGAGGGAATTGGGTCTGAACGATCTGAAAACCAGTCATCTGGATGACCTGGTGAACCGACTCCTTCCCAGTGTTTCAACTAAGCACAGCCTGAGCCACTCTCACTGGAGAACTTCACACGTTTCAGCAAATTCTTTTTTTCACAATAAGCATGGTAAGTGTGACTATGGAATCTACTGCTGTATTTATGAAGTTCAGTGTTTTTTTGTTTTTTTTATTGCAAACAGGAGTGCAAATGATATCCATATTAAAATGTCTTTGTATATGAGTTCAAGTAAGTACACCACAAGCCATGTTATGAAAGAAATGGTATACTTGGCCAGTTTACATAAAGAATATTTAAGATTTGGTGATGTGCAGTGTCAATTTTTGTAGTTTTAAAAGCCATAAGGTTCTGTAATCTTTATTGGCTTGTGATTTCAATTTTGTTTCTTCTGATCTGTAATTTTCCACAGGATTCTCCAGTAGCACTTTGGGTCTGTTGGGCACACCCACACTATGCAGGCAGCACACACATCCGCTACAGGCATTTTGCTCAGATCTTCAGAATTGGCCAGGTATGAGTGTATTACATTTATAGCAATTTAATCACCTGCTTGTGTAGTCTAGAGTGTGTGGTTTACAGCCAATATAGAAATGTAATTACCTAACAATGGACTACAACCACTAATCAATTTACAGTGGCATTTAGGAAACAGTCCTGTGAAAAATTTGATAACATGATAAGCTTAGGTCTAGCTACAGCAGTTAAAAGCATTGCTTTGAAGGAATATGGGGGAGGGCGAGTATTTCTATCAAGTTATCAGTTAAACAACTGGTTTGGGCTGAGGTACACACTTAGTATAATGCTTTGAAAGTTTGGAATTAGGATCTCTCGCAAGTTATCATTGTGTATTCTTACTGATCTGTTTTTTTGTGTCAGACCCATATTTGAGTATTCATTTCATTATAAACCAGTGCAGAATGTAAAGTTAAACTGGCCTCCTCTAAAGTGCAAGGTCGGAAGTGTGTTTAATATATTTATTGAGAAATCAAGTGTAGCAAGTTCCTGATGCACAAGCTGAACAATATTTTCCTTTACTGTAAAGGGAACTGTATAGAAAATTGTGTAGAGCGCTTTTGTCCAGTTAATATTTTAAATACCAACATCATTTCCTTTGTTAGTTTGGATCCAGAATCGTGGCTTTAAAACTCTGAAAACCAAAACCAGACGGCTGCAGTCCGGTAATGAACAGCATGCAGAATCAGATGGATACACCCCATCATTCATGAAGGTTTGCTGCAGGGGTTCTATGTTTCTTTTTCACTCAATTAGTTAAACCGGTTTAGTGAAATGAAAGTCTCATGAGAATAACTGAAATCTTACTGTCGTCATGGTTCTTATGTAGGTTATGCACTTTTTTTTTTCCTTTTTTGGTTTCCTACTGTTTGGTTGTTGTGATTCAATGCTTTTATAGTGGTTCAGGGTATTGTATTCCACCTTTCTCAGAAGTCTGCTTCTCTTTCCAAGAATCCTACTGAATAAGTAGGTCAGGGTGCACTAGTAGTTCCATATAACTCAAGCACTGCATAGAAACATTATTTTACACCTGCCATTTAGTTTGTGTGTTATGTGCAGGTGTATAGCCCAGTATATCTTTCCAAATAGCATGTTAGCTGTAGATAGGATTTTGTTTAGTTTCTGTGACTCCTGTGTTGTATAGGTTACCTCAAGTTCTACATGCTTCATATCCAGGGGTTCAAATAAAAATACAGTCGAAGCTGCTTAAGCGAGACATCCCGTTGGAGTGAACAACCGTCCCACTTAAGCAGGTGTCTCGCTAAACAGAAGTTGAGTTAAACAACACGAGAAGTCAGGTCAGTACAGCAGATAAAGCACACATGTGAACAAGTATTTCAAGCAAAAAAAAGCCCATTTATTGCTAATTAAGTCTTACTTCAGCAGGGCTTGAATTTTTGTGTGCTGGGTGGATTTCTCCGCTGTGCTGCAGCCAGTGGGGGGGAATGGCAAAAAAAAAGGCACTTGTGCATATAAAAAAACGATATACTGCATCATCATTCACACTGGTGTTACTTTAAAATAAGCTGCTTTCAGGAGATCTAACAGCTGTTCATCACTGAGAGACAGAGCACTTTCCATTGCTTTTGCCTTGCATGACGTTAAGTTTTTGCATGCAGCAGAAGAAAAAGGTGCTTTTCTTTTAAACCACCGCTCCATTTCTTTTTTTTAACTCTTTTACACCCAGCCCTATTTCCACCTGTTTTTCACTTTCAAGTATGTATGTTTAACTACTGGATAGTTTGTACTGCATGCATGTAACATATCAAACGAATGGCCACAAAATCTCCTTTCATATTATGTAAGTTGCAATTGATCTGTGTATTTGTCTTATGCAGGTCCTGGTGCTCTTCCCCAGTTTGTATGTCATCTGCAGATTGCCGCAGCAGTCGTGCTGGCTGAAAAATACAGGGATGCATTCCAAGTTGTTGCCTAATACCACCTTTTAATTCAGCTGATGTATCAGAAGCACATTCTGAATCAAACATCAGATGTTTCAGAAAAAAGCATGTGTTAAAGTCCCCGGTAGATGTGTAGCTGTAAAGGTAGCACAGTTAATTATTGTAAGAGTGTTTGAAACAAACTGCAAAATCCTGTATATACAGATACTTGCTAATACATGTGCATGTAACAAACAAAAACTAATGGCAGATGTAAAGTAATAATTTTATTAGTTATACGGGACTACCAGCGCATCCTGATGTAGGATTCTGGGAAGAAGCAGCCTGAGCATAAGAGTACAGGACCCAGAACCGCACTGGAATTACAACAACCAAACAATAGGATATCAAAACAGGGACAAAAACACGCATGCTCCACACAAGAACCAGAATTGCTAGAATTTAAATGATTCTCCTTTAAGTCCCAGCTAAAGGAGTATGCCTGAATTTATTTACATTTTTGTACATATATATATATATATATATATATAATTTTTTATATATAGGAAATTTGGTGTCAGGCATTGGTGGAGAAATAAAGCAAAGAATCCTATTTTGACTTTGTCTTTGTTCTTTTAAAGGGACTTCTGTTTCGAGACAAAGGACCAGAAGTAGAAAGTTTAGACAAACTGATGAAAAATAAAAGCATCCCTGAACCCCAGCAAGATGCCTTCAAAACTGGATTTGCAGAGGGATTCTTGAAAGCTCAGGCACTCACACAACGAACACAGGGCATGTTTTTGTATTTTCTTTTCCTACAATGTCAAGGCCTGGCCGATTTACCACTGTGGTTGGGGAGAGCACCTATTTGTGTGTGTGCTAATTATTATTTTATTTTGTATCGCAGATTCTTTGAGAAGAACACGTCTGATTCTGCTCATTCTGCTGCTGCTTGGTATTTATGGGTTGTCCAGAACCCCGTTTCTATCTGGTAAACACTCCTTTTCTGATACTGGTTTGTTACATTTTCATTGCTTTTGATTACTCAGATGTTGTGCTGTATATTCCTGGATGTCACAGCAGATCCCTTACTGATGTAGAACTGCACTACTGACATGTTGCTCCACATTAGTGCAGACCAGTCTTGCTGGTGGAAGGAAGGCTAGAACACATAGTTGCAACACTAATGTACAGTATAAATCTGTGCATGGATAGATTCCCTTGAAGACTTAATAGTCACTCAATAGAACGGTTTTTGGTGGTGGTGCTTTCAACCACCTCTGCTCCTGTCCTTTTCAGTTTAGTGTTTCTTTTTCAATGTAGTTGGATATGAGGAGATTAGATTAAAAGTAGGCTGTGTTTATTTCCATTTTTAAAATGTTACTGATCTGTGTGTTCATCATGTACAAGAAGAAATGTGTCGGCAGCATAGTTACCGCAGTTAAACACTGTAAGAATGTGAGACATAAACAATTATGTAAAGAGGCTGAAGCTAGGTTAAAAAAAGAAATTTAAGAAATCCAATAAAACTCCCTTCTGAAAGGTCCCGGTATGCAGTGAACAATACAGATCCAGGTGGTGTTCTAGCTCCACTTAGGGAGCTGTGCTGGCAGAGTTCACCTGCTGTTTGCCTAATGTCCTGCACAGCAGCTGGAGAAGACTTGCTGCTCTTGTGTCTTTGCCTTTGAAGATGTAGACATCTGTGGATTTATTCTTGCATTATTTAAATGTGAATTTATAAAGATTTATAAATATGTCCATATGTGCCTTGCCTTGAAGTAAAGCGGTCAATCATTTGAACCTTATTAAGCAAGCAGACTAAAATAATTTAACAGATCTGGTCTGCAGCAAAGGTGTAGACATTGTGCCTTTGCTTTAAAATAAGATTATGAATGCAACATCATTCTTCTTCCACGTGAATACTTTCAAGATACACTTGAAGCACTTTAGTAGACAAATCTAGCGAGTTTAGCTATTTTTATTATTGGTCTTGTGAGTTAGTACTAGGTAATATATAACCATTTTGCTTAGGTTTGGATCTTCCTTAATTTTATCAGGGATAAGTCACAATGTTAATTAAGGTTAAGTTACTGTATAAAAAAGTATTGAGTCTGGTATTTTTAGCATTTGATATTGCGTAAGTTTCGTGTCTATGTAAATTTAAACCCGTAGCCCCTTTTTTTTTTTTTTTTTGACAGTGCGATTCCGAACAACAACAGGATTAGATGCTGCAGTGGATCCAGTCCAGATGAAAAATGTCACATTTGAACACGTGAAAGGGGTATGTTTTTTAAAGAGAACATGTATCTGCTGTGAAGTTGGGATTGTATTAAGCGACTTATCGCTGACTGCTCTTTACAGGCTGAGGAGGCAAAGAATGAACTACAAGAAGTTGTGGAGTTCCTGAAGAACCCCCAGAAATTTACTGTGCTTGGTGGCAAACTCCCTAAAGGTAAAGTCAAAATACATGGAAAATAACCCTTCACTCCACTACTGTTTATTATTGCATTTGGGGTCTTTGACATGTACTGCTCGCAGCCTTGTTTCTCAAACCTGTTAAACGCTTGATTTATATTCTCTCTTAGGCATCCTTTTAATCGGACCTCCAGGTACCGGCAAAACCCTTTTAGCCCGAGCAGTTGCTGGTGAAGCGGATGTACCATTCTATTACGCCTCGGGGTCAGAGTTTGACGAAATGTTTGTTGGAGTGGGAGCCAGTCGTATCAGAAATCTCTTCAGTATGTTTACCTTTTGTAAAAATGACTTATTTGTAAATATAATTTTGCTAAGAGGATTCTTAAACAAAGCTCACCTGACCAGCTCAGAGTATTTCATTTTTGTTTTTGTTTTCCCTTGAAGAGGAGGCAAAAGCAAATGCACCTTGTGTTATATTTATTGATGAACTCGACTCTGTTGGTGGAAAAAGAATTGAATCTCCTATGCACCCGTACTCAAGGCAGACCATCAATCAGTTGCTGGCAGAAATGGACGGGCAAGTATTTTAACATTTATATATGTTACCTAACTAGCCTGATCAACACAGGTTAAATAGAACTGCATAGAATAAAGATATGTTCGGTGTTCTGTTTTCAAAAAGCAGAGTAGGCTTAAATAAGCGATTCTTCTATTGGTTTAGTAAATCTCCTTTGCTGTACCTTTCGGTGTGAATTGTTAAAGTGCCACATGTTTAAAATGTGCTCACTACAAATCACTGGCTGAAACTTGCAACCCTATTGGTTAAAAGAAATGTCTGTTAATTGCTGATAGCCAGCAGAGACTGCATCGCTTCCAAATTATTACAAAGTTCTCAATTAGCATGTTGAGCATTTTTATTGATTTTATAATCCACATGAATAACACTAAAGTTAATGAATGTTACCATATGGTTACGGTATTGATAAAGGAGCAGAAATCTTTTTCTTCCCTAGGAGGTTTGGCTGAATCCATTAAGACAATGATTTCTGAAACAGTAGTAATTGCAGAAACAATTATGGCCACTAGGTGTCACAATTATGCTGAATTATAATTTATTGGATTTGAATGCTTGATTTGTTAATATAAAGGTTAAATATTATTATTTTTCTACAGGTTCAAACCAAATGAAGGGGTCATTATTATAGGAGCAACTAACTTTCCAGAAGCGCTGGACAAGTAGGTTTGAAATAACTTATTTAAAGCAGTGTCAAAGTACATTTTTATAAAAATGCTTCTGTTCAGTTTTTAATTATAAAATACATATTACTTCAACGACACAGAATAAAATGTGCTTGCATTTTTAGCGCCCTTATTCGTCCCGGACGATTTGATATGCAGGTTACAGTCCCAAGACCAGATGTGAAAGGTCGGACAGAAATTCTGAAATGGTACCTCAAAAAAATCAAAGTGGACCCTGGTATGTCTCTCGTTTTTGATTTACTGTTACACCTGACCCCTCTGCTTGCTCTTGTACAGCTGTGTTACATATTGGCACCACAACGTCATGCATGGACATTTGCTGATTCTAACAGATTACTAACAAAGGGTAAACTATTTTTTTAAGTATTTCTACAGTAATCCAAAAAGAAAATACTGCTCTATAAGAGCATGTGTGGGGCAAGAATGGTTGATTTTACTTGATATAAACTCAGGCACTAATAACCTGCTTCCATGAAAATATTTCAACTTTATGCTTGTACGTGTTAAATAGATAGTAGTTACTGTGCTGTCCATAGCAGGCGTTGATCCAGAAAGAATTGCCAGAGGGACAGTTGGCTTTTCTGGAGCAGATCTGGAGAATCTGGTAAATCAGGCTGCGCTGAAGGCAGCAGTGGATGAAAAGGACATGGTGACCATGGAGGATTTGGAATTTGCCAAGGATAAGATCCTTATGGGTAAGTTTTAATCAAAAACATAGTTAGATACAGTATCTGACACACGCACACAATCAACTGTGTTTGCATCTTAGCAAAAATCTTTGAAAGAGCTAAATGCTACAAAAGTGTGAAATATAAATATAATATAAAAATATAACATTTGGAGCTTGCCCCTAATCTACCCAAAATACATTGTCGGGTAAACAACTTGAAGGCCAAGTCTATTAATAAATGGGTCAATTAAGCTCCTTGGGGAGTTCCTTCCTTTTTCAATAAAAAAAATAAATAAAGCCACACTTTCTTGTCCGCAGGTCCAGAACGCAGAAGTGTTGAGATAGACAAGAGAAACAAAACCATCACCGCATACCATGAATCTGGTCATGCCATTGTTGCTTTTTATACCAAAGATGCTATGCCCATCAATAAAGCCACAATAATGCCCAGAGGACCTACACTCGGACATGTGAGTATACTGCATCTCCTTGTTGGTAGCCTTCAATTACTGTACACTGCCTCCCCTGATATCCACGTTTTATATTTACATTTATAAATAACACAATGGCCAAGTTAATGTATATTGATGCTTCAATGACAAATACTAGCACATGCCATGCTAAATGTGAACTGTTGTAATTGGATGAAAAATGCAATGGCTGAAAAACATTTCAGATTAGGCAGTTACATAAGATCTTTGTTTCCCAAATTCCTAGATGTCAAACTGCACACTTGTTGGGATGTTGGTGTTCAGTTTTCCAGATTGTATCACACATGCTGTAAGTGAATTAACATGCAGACTGGTATTTCTCCAGGTATCTTTGCTTCCAGAGAATGACAGATGGAGTGAAACCAGATCTCAGTTACTGGCCCAAATGGATGTCAGTATGGGGGGGCGGGTAGCCGAAGAACTTATATTTGGCAATGAAAACATCACCACAGGCAAGTCAACAATGTTTTACTGCATCAGCAAAAAAGGTAACGAAACATGATTTTTTATTTTTTTTAATGTATTCTATATAATTGTGTTAATTTTCTAGGTGCATCAAGTGATTTTGACAGTGCAACCAAAATTGCAAAGATGATGGTGATGAAATTTGGAATGAGTGAAAAGGTATGTCTGAAATTCTTTTCAACATCTGTTTGTTTAATTTTACTCTTTACCAAGTGTAAAATGAGGGAGAGGGTGCAGCTGAACAATCTAGTGAACTTTCAAATGTTCACCTTTTGACGTGCAGCCCATCAGTATGATTCAGACAGAATGCACATGGCTTAATTTTAGCATACCAGCTGGCAGCAAATTGTATAATATTTAATCACCAAAAATCAACCGTATCCATTAATTCTCCATCAGTCTGAAATCGTGATAGAATGCACACTGTTTCTATAAACATTTATTATTTACACTAATGAGCCTTCCATCGCCTGTCATTTCTGAATTTTAAGTTAATTTGAATTTAGTCCCATTCACTTCCTTTTCAGCATCAAGCCAAATTGCTAGGACTAGACTAGCAACGCACGCACACCTAATTAACCTCTGACAACCTTAAAACCTTTAACACCTCCTTATTGATGTGGAACAGCTCCTTTTTTCAAATCATGCATACGAGATGTTTTGCTGTCTACTGGTACCAAAGCACACCACCACCAGCACTAGGCTATGTTTTGTCAGTAATACTAGCAGATTTCTGTGTAGTAAACTTTACAGGTAGTCCACTAATGAAACTAAATTCTATGATCTTATCAATAACACAAGCTGATAAGAACAGACATGTTTTATTTATTAGATGGTGTAATGGCATTTCATTTACAGAGCTTCTGT
Source organism: Acipenser oxyrinchus oxyrinchus (assembly GCA_030684275.1). Classification (NCBI taxonomy): domain Eukaryota; kingdom Metazoa; phylum Chordata; class Actinopteri; order Acipenseriformes; family Acipenseridae; genus Acipenser; species Acipenser oxyrinchus. The sequence goes on along the minus strand of CM060250.1, from coordinate 8,311,419 downwards.
ATTTATTTTATTATATTATTTATTATAGCTTGGCGTCATGACCTATACTGACACAGCTAAACTCAGCCCAGAAACCCAAGCTGCCATTGAACAAGAAGTTAGGATACTCTTAAAGGTAATCATGGTCTTTTTTTTGTTTGTGTTTGGAGATAGATAGATAGATAGAGTGCCCTCCATAAGTATTGGGACAGTGAAGTCAAAATTGCTATTTTTGCTGTACACTCAAGCAATATGAAAATACGATTAAAAGATGAATGAGGCAAAAGTACAGAATGTCACCTTTTGTTTCTGGCTGTTTCAACACATGTATGTTTTACCAACTAAGAACAGCACTTTCAGAGTTCCATCCCCCCATTTTATGTGAGCATAAGTATTGGGACATTTGGCTCACAGGTGTTTCTAATTGATCAGGTGTTTCCTGTTGCATTAATGGTTCACACATAAGAGCTGTGAATGTGTAGTCTCAGTTCTATCCTTTGCTTTTGCCTTTGGAGTCTGCGTTTGGTGTCAGTAGGCATAATACAACATAAAGACAAGGGAGCTGTCTATGAAAGAAAAGCAAGCGATTTGGATGCTAAAAGAAAAAAGAGGGACTTAATTAGAACCATAGCACAAAAGTTGGGCAAATCAACAGCTTGGAATGTCCTGAAAAAGAAAGAAACCACTGGTGTCTTCAGCAATCGGCAACGACCAGGTCGGCCAAGGAAAACAGCAGTTCATGACAGAAAAATGACCAGAGCTCTGAAAAACAACCATAAAATAAGTGTCAGTGAAATCACCAACAACCTCCAGAATGCTGGGGTGAAAGTGTCACAATCTACTGTTCGCAGAAGACTTCGGCAGCAGAATTACAAAGGCTACACTGCAAGATGCAAACCTCTGATCAGCACCGAAAACAGAAAGGCCAGATTAGAATTTGCTAAAAAGTACAGAGATGAGCCAGTAGAGTTTTGGAACAGAGTTTTATGGACAGATGAGATGAAGATTAACCTTTATCAAAGTGATGGGAAGGCAAAAGTGTGGAGAAAAAAAGGAACTGCAGATGATCCAAAGCATACCATCTCATCTGTGAAGCATGGTAGTGTCATGGCATGGGCATGCATGGCTGCCTCTGGAGCGGGCTCACTCATCTTTATTGATGATGTAACGAATGATGGCAGCAGCAGAATAACTTCAGAAGTGTACAGAAGTATCTTGGCTACCAATGTACAAGAAAATGCCACCAGACTCATTGGGCGGAGCTTCACAATGCAACAGGACAATGATCCAAAACACACTGCCAACGCAACCAAGGAGTTCATCAGGGGAAAAAAGTGGAAAGTTTTAGACTGGCCAAGTCAATCTCCTGATTTAAATCCTATTGAACATGCATTTCACTTGCTGAAGAGGAGACTGAAGTCAGAAACTCCCCAAAACAAGCAACAGCTGAAAATGGCTGCAGTAAAGGCTTGGCAAAGCATCTCAAAGGACGATACCCAGAGTTTGGTGATGTCAATGGGTCGCAAACTCACTGCTGTTATTGCATGCAAGGGATTGCGACTAAATACAAGCTTTTATACTTCTTATATTTGCTTTAAGTTGAGTTGTCCCAATACTTATGCTCACATAAAATGGGGGGATGGAACTCTAAAAGTGCTGTTATTATTAGTTGGTAAAACATGTATGTCTTGAAACCACCAGAAATAAAAGGTGACATTCTGTACTTTTGCCTCATATTAATCTTTTACTTGTATTTTCATATTGCTTGAGTGTACAGCAAAAATAGCAATTTTGACTTCACTGTCCCAGTACTTATGGAGGGCACTGTATATTTCTTACTTCGTCATATTGTGTGCTATACCTTTCAAAGTAACTCGTCTTTGCTTCTTTTTCTTTCTTTTTTTTTTGTTTGTCATTAAGACCTGGAATATATGCAGTATTTCTCCATTAGGGCTGTTGGCAATTTGAGACATGGAAGTCTTATAGTGTTAAAGTATCTGACCTTTTGAACCTCTGACTACCATATATATTGCTGTATAAAAAGTCTCCTTGATAAGTATAGTGACTAATTTTATGTTATTAATATTCTTCTAAATAGGACTCCTATGAACGAGCAAAACACATCTTGAAGAGTCGTTCAAAAGAACACAAGTACTTGGCTGATGCTTTGTTGACTTATGAGACTCTGAATGCCAAAGAGATTCAAATCATCCTGGATGGAAAGAATCTGGAACCAAGGTGATCTTCCTTACTTTGGATAGGATTGGGATTTTTATCAACATGAATGTAAATAAGCAACAGAGCAGGGGGTTCCACTTACATTATTGTGTGGTTTATTTTTCTTAATGTATGACCTTTATGTATACATTTTATCCCATTTTCTTCCTAGGTTTTGATTATGGCAGCAAGTGCACATTTTCTTCTGGTAAAGATTGCATTTTGATTTGCTAGGGTGGTGCTTGTTTTACAAATATACTTTCAGCAACCTATGTGATTGAATCACTGGTGCTTCCTTGGAATTTAAAGCATCTCAGGGCTACAGCCAGCTGATTTGAGAGAGATTCTTTCACATTTTCTAGAGTAAATATGTGCTCTATATTTATTATGTTATGATGTCATAATTCTGTCTGAGAAGTTGATCTGCATCTGACTGTCTGCAGTCGGCTACAGTTATTCATTTTGCTTTTTATTGAAAGGTCTGTTCTATGTTTTATATCTGCTTCACCTGTATTCATACTACCAGCAGTGTTTTGCCTCGACTCCTTGCATCTGTATTCATGAAATAGTTGGCCAGTTAACATGTTCAATAAAAAATGTAAAAATCAAAGTACTTCTCAAATATTCTGTTTGAAAAAATAGATGGAAAATCACCATCTGACCATTTTTGTATCCAACTGCAGTAGCAAACGTAGTTTTAAAAGGTCAAATACCGTACATGTCTGTTCCACAAACAGTGGCACCACAATTGAAATATTCTCAATCACATTAGGTACATTTGCTCTTTTTTAAAAACCTTAATCCAAATACACTTGTGGTGTTTGCTTTAAAAACACACTCTGTTTACTTTACTAATCCATATGTCTATTTAGGTTAAATATTTGACATGGATACCACATGTGCTATGGTACCTGTTAATTCCACAGGAAAGTCAGGTTATATTCTTATAATTAATGGAATCTTTGCCCAGATCCCCAAAATAATGGGAAGCATTAGCCTTTGCAGCATGACATGCACTTTGCCTTTCAAAACTTGGGTGATGGAGCTGCAAGAAGTAGCAGATCATTGGTTTATTGTGGGTGCTTGGGAGCAAATGTGAAGCAAATCAAAACACTGAAATAGTAATGTCTGAACTAAAATCCTACTCTACAATTTTTTTTAAACAAAATTAAATAAAACACAATGGTAACTTAAACGACAAAGGTACAAATCTACGTATATAGTAATTCAAATTTTAATTTGTATCGCACACAACTACAATCCTCTGTGGTGATGCAATAGTCCAGACTTCCACAATTAAGGCCTGATTTTTATTTAATTATAATTTCCACCATTTTAAAGCAACAGGTATTTTAAGTTGTTTTGTTTAAGAAATATAGCCCATCTGTACCTCATACATTTGTTATCTATAAAATGAAACACAGTGGTCATTTGGAATTCAGAATCATTTTATTGTAAGCTTGCTATACGTATTGGACAGATTTAAAAATTAAAATGTATATACATTTCTGCAGTGAAATATCCCTTTGCTTGAAAGTTCTTTTTTTGTTTCAGAATGTGCATAATTTGCTTTTTCGGTGTTCCCTATATATCTCTGCCTTCTGTATTCCTTTCTGTTCACTCTAGTGGAGACTGACACACAAGAAGATTTTTGGGTTGTATAAAACCTCATTTGAAATCACTGTAAAAATAAGGTAATAAAGTATATAACAGTACATGTGTTGTGTATAATTGTAGTTCTGTATTTGATGCTAACAGAATGCTCAATGATCTTTCTGAGTTGTGTCAAATCTGGTAAAACACATTAGTAACATGTATGTACTTTCCCTGCATTGCTGATAAGCAGCATCTTTTGGAGATCCCCACCCTGCCCTCGGGTTCTCCCTCTTTTCCACTATCTGCCCTTAAAGTTGTTCTTCAAGCAGAGGGTTGAAGGAGGAGCAGAGAAACCAGAAACAGTGGCAGAGAAGTTGCAAGACAGGGAAGGCCGGGTCCATAGAGCAACTATGATGAAAGTAACTTTCTTGTACTGCCTGCATTGGACCAAAGTTTCAGAAGTTATTTTTGTTCCTACCTGTAAATGTTCCACTTGGTCCTTTTCTGACCTGGACTGTAATTGGACTGGCAACTTGCAGGTAAAAGGCCAGTCCTCTCCGTCCACTTCCATCCCCAAATTCCATTAAACGGTTATGGGTGAACATGTGAGCAAAATGCTTGAATTGGCTCTTATTTGCCGCCTATCTTTAAATAAATAATCTGTTATAATTATGGTATAATAAATTCAACAGTCATTCCTCAAATAATTATTCATTGAAGTAACTCCATGTGCGATGTAGTATTGTATGTAATAATATAAAATAAAACATTTATAAATTTAAGACATTTATGCATTTAACCTGGTTGCTGTTTGTTTAGCAGCAGTGCCAGGTGACATTAATTATTATTTTTATAGTACACAAAAAAATGATTTTAATGAAAATTAGACGTGAGATTAAAATGTATGCCTTTTTAAATTTATCAATTTCATATTGATAAAAATCACATATTTAGTATTAAGAAATACTAATATTGAAAATACTACAGTTTAAGATTAATTTTATTAATCAAATAAATGAAGACACTTTGAACATTGATTACTACTGATATGTACACAATGTATTATTATTTTACACATACAATGCCTTGATTTCTTACAATACACATCAAATGCAATAGTTAATTAATTATACTATCAAATACATTTATCTTGAAAACATAAAAATCAGTTTTACAGTGTCATTACCAGTGATTATTCAATCCAAAATGCAGATCATCTGTATTGCATCACAAAGCAGTGACATATAACCCTACGCTTCAATAATCTTCAACATATAACAATGTATATAGTAAATGCATCACTTACTAATTATATCATGAATCTAAGGCTGCAAGGCAGCATGCTGTTATGCAATTAATGTACCCTTTTATTCTGGTACATAAAAGCATAATTCCTAAAACTTTGTCACTCGGTTGTTATTTTCGTATGCTGTAATACTCGTTGATTTATTTATTTTTCCTCAGACTGGGACCTTGCCTGGCACCTTTTCTGGAGAAGCGACACTAAAGTAGACACTGTTGTGTTCGGATCAAGTAATTTAACAAGTGGTACATTCACATGTCTTTCCTGAAAGATGCGATTTTGCAGGGTCATTGCCAGCATCGAGTCAATCCCAAAAGCAGAGAGAGATGTGTCTTTTGTCAGCTCGTCTGGATCAGCGTTGCTTACATCACAAAGCAGGATCCTAACGTAATCATCAGGTTTGATGAGAGATGTGCTCAGCAAAAACTGTGGGTCAGTTACATTGGTATTCTTGAGTTCTTCTGCAACCAAAGTATAGAAACGCATTCTGAGAGAGGTGTTTTGAGAAAGGACATGGCCATTTAAATTTTTGAAGCTGAATTTGCACACAGCTTGCTGTGGACTGTCCTGCAACAAGCAGCTTTCAAGCCCTTCATGAATCTCAGGTAGCTCCATGATCACCATTCCCTTAGCCTCAAGAAAGCGCTGGAAACTAACCTTGTTTAGCAGGAGTCCCAGGTTCAAAGCCCCCCAATTGATGGACTGTCCAGCAAGTCCACAGTTCCTCCGGTAATGGCAAAAGACATCCAGAAATGAATTTGCTGCAGCATAGTTTGTTTGGGCTGAATTTCCAATAAAGGAAGTGATGGAGGAGTAACAAATGAAATAGTCTAGGTGACAATGCTTTGTTGCATAGTGAAGATTCAAGGCTCCTGCAACCTTTGGTCTCAGAACTTTGTCAAAGTGGGATCTGTTTAAAGTGTGGATTAAGCCGTCATGTAAGATGACAGCACTGTGAAACACTCCTTTAATTGGACAAGCAGGAAAAGATTGACCAATAAGACCGATTGCCTTCTCAACATCCTTGAGGATGGCAACATCACACTGGACACTTATCATCATAACCCCAAACTGATTCTGTAAATTTGTAATCTCTTGTTGCCTCTCAGGGGATGGAGCACTTCTGGAAAGAATGACAATGCAGCCGCCTCCGCGCTGAGCAATGAACTTCACTGTCTCAAATCCAAGACCTGAAAGTCCTCCAGTCACTATATAAACAGAGCTTCGTTGGAAAAGCTGTTTTTGATTCTGATGAACAGGAATATCAGAAATGCTATTCTTTGATACATCATCTAGCACAACCAGCGAGATGGACTTTGATAAGAAATAGGATTCAGGCTCCTCAGTATCGAGGTGCTCACTGCTGCCCATTATTTGTTTTTGGAAGATGTTTCTTGTTAGAGTCAAGGATTTATTTTCAAAATGCATCGACTTCATCCATTTATAGATGTCTTTTTTGTATTTCATTAGATCTGCTTTCTGGAACACATTGGCTATTTGAAGGATATGAATGTGAACTTCTTCATTTTCACTTCTCAACAGACTTTGAGAAACAGAGAGGAACAGATGGTTATCACACACTACAACTATGTGCTTGGCATTGGAAACATGGCAGACTTTTACCACTAAAGATGTGTCAAATGGAGGCAAAAGAACTAAAGCCTCACACTTATTTACATTCTGCAGTAGACCACTGAATTCTGTTCCAACTATGGCATCCCATCCTGACTTTTTTGCTGCGAGTGCTAAAACTTTCAGCAAGCTTGACTCCGGTTCAGAGGATATGACACCTAACCTTCTCCGTTGTTTTGATTTGGGTAATGCATGATATAGTATTTCCCATGCCAGTATAAAGTAGGATACACAAGGAGTTTCCATTAGGAAGGGAAGCTTTCTACTGTCATAACAGACTGCCTCAGGAAGCACGACCTTAGAAGATGCAACAACTGGGTAGCATGAAGCTATGGGATCCCCTACCTTTAACTTTTTCACATCACTTCCCACTGCTGTAACTATACCACTGAAGTCTAGAGCTAAAAGTTTGTGTTCATGAGCTGCATGTTTATTCCAGTACAGTGTTTTACCAAAATTCAAATCAGACAGGCTGACAGGAAAGTAATCAGATGAATGGACACATATCTTATTGAGCTGAACCTCTACAGTTTGCTTCTTAAGGTGTTTTTCGTGATCACTGGTAGTGTTTGCATGTAGATCTGCCATTCTGTATGGATCTACTGTTTGGAGAACAAAACTTTCCGAACTGGAACGCAACATCCTTTTCTGGCTGCTGCCTGAACTTTTAACAGGTGTGCGTATAATGCCAGATGTGTAAATCTGACCCTTGCTTATCATGACCTCTGGGTATTTTGACGTTTTGTACGAGGTAATCACTTGGGCCAGTGCTGAGATGTCCTCATTGCTTACAGAATGAATATCAATCAATTGAAAGGAGAGATCTGAAATTTCTGCAGCACATGCCCTGGTCATTCCACACAATGCAAATCCTGGATTAATATGATCCACTGCCTTCTCTGTTGTTCTGTATGTGATGGTTCTGATGGGACATTTGGATTTCTTTTCCTTCAAGTCGCTGACAACCTGTCGATAAACTTCACAACAGTTCACAAGGTTCTGCAACACTTTCTCTGTACTTAGCTCACTGAGGTTTTGAAATCCCCACAAGAACAAAACCTCATCATAGTCGTTGTAAGAGGCTGGCCAAGTAGACCCGGTAAACAATTCTGTTATATCAAGTGTTGACAAATGTTCTGAATCTTTGTAGGAAATATATGTAGACTTTGGGTGCATGTACTTTCTGAGATATTTGGCCACACCAAGCTGGTCCGCAAACACTAATACTTTGGGTCCAATGGTAGAGTTTACTATTTCAGTACCTTCTTTCCATTCATTATGAAAGAAGAATTCTTTTGGAACCGAAGAACTGCTTCCTAAAAATGTAATCCTTACATGTTTAAGTTCAACTAAAGTAGAGCCTTCTTTATCTGTGAACCCGCCACATACCTCAATGAAGTCAAGAGTCACTTTGGTTGTTCTTAAGTACATGAACATTTCTTTCTGCAGGGGCTGAGATACTATCAAACTGCCAATACCAGAAGGAAACCCAGGTCTGGATTTGAAAGCATTTGCTGCTACAGTAGCTGTCATTTGTAAGAAATAATCTAAAACTACAGGGTGAATGCAGTACTCGTGCAACTGTACAATAACTTCTTCTGGGACATTAATCCTTGTAACAGCTTCCTGAAGCTCTTCCCCATAATGCACATCACCAAGCTGTCTGAACACAGACCCATATTGGAACCCTACACCAGACAGCTTCTCATAAACTTCTTCAGACTTCACTACTAATGCACATCTTTTGTAGATGAACTCCAGTGATAAGTTCTTTTCTTCAACTAAGTTTTCACAGCAACGCTGGATGTTACCAGATGCATGGGTTGCCACCGGAGACTTTACTTTAAATGTGGTCTCACCTTTGTGTTGCTCAAGCGTTATCTTTAGCTCAGTTGAATTCTGACTTACAATACAAGGGCTAAGGAAACTAATGCTAAGTTGCATGGCGCTGAGCTGTAGTTTCGGTCTCACACTAGCCATGACAGATGCCAAGCCTAATTCAACATATAAAGCACCAGGGACTACAACAACGCCATTGTTTTTATGTTCATAAATGTATGGTGTTGCATCTGTTGATATGTTGCAGTTGATCTTTTTGCTGTCAATACCTGCACTGCACATCACTGGATGAATAGAACTTGCTACACTGTCATTGCCCTGTCGTACCAATTCAAAATACACCTCTTTTTTGATACCATCAAACTGATACCTTAGGCAGGGTGTAGGTAGAGTCTCATATCCTTGGTAGAATTGTTCCCAATCTAGTTCTAACCCTACCTCGAATAGCTTTGACACAACGGTAAGCAGAGTCTCATAGTCTTTGTCAGGCTGCACAGATGGAAACACTGGAGTCCCATTCCCTACAATCTCCAGAATATTCCTTTGCAGGACCCTTCTTGGACCTATCTCTACAAAAACAACATGTTTCTTCCCAGCCACTGCTGATTTCACTGCCTGTTCAAACGCAACTGCTTCTCCAATGTTCTTGGCCCAGTACTGGCCTGTGGTAAAATCTCCTTCAGTAGCTAAATGTCCTGTTACTGTAGAAAACAACTCTACTTCCATTTCCCTTCTTTGTAAGAGGCCTATGTTGTCCTGTATAGTGTTCAGAATGGGCTCCATCATGTGGCTGTGGTATGCAGCTGGGACATCTAGAAAATGAAGGAATAGGTTCTTGAATGATGTTGACAGTTTCTGATGAAGACCATCTATAGCTTCAGACTCGCCTGACAACGTGCATGACTGGGGGCTGTTGTAAGCAGCAATGCAAGCTTTCCCTGAATAAGCAGGAAGAAACTGTGCCACTTCTGACACGGGTATGTTTCCAACAACAAGCATTTTCCCTCCAGTGACCTTGGACTGCAAAGTACTGCGAAAATAAATGACCTTAACAGCATCATGAAGGGACAGCAATCCAGAGCAATGTGCAGCAGCAACCTCACCCACAGAATGCCCAACTATAGCATCTGGTTTTATACCCCAGTGCTTTAAAAGGCTGGCAATTGCCACCTGAATGGTAAAGAGCAGTGGCTGGACAATGTCAGGTTTTAAATAATCATCATCAGAACCATGTTCTAGCTTCTCTAAGAGACAGATGGAAGTGTATTTATGGAAAACACTCTGTATTTCTTTCACCTTTTCTCTGAATATATGTTCCCCCTTTAATAGCTGTCTGCACATGCTTTTGTAGGTGACCCCATTTCCACAGAACACAAAAATGAATTGTGCATCTGACTTTGCTTGAGTAACTGTCATTTTTGCTGCAGATTTAAGTTGTTGGTTTAATTTACTGAGAGATGGTGCTAGAAAAGCTTTTCTGTATTTGTGCCTTGTGTGACTTCTCCTGCATGCAGAGGTGTAAGCCAGATCATGTAGCTTTATTGCATCATGTTTGCTAATCTGTTGGGCTGTATCTTCCATCATCATTTTCATTGATTTTTCAGAGGCTGCAGACAGCACAAATATTTCAAGTGGCTTTTGTGTTTCTGAATTCAGAACTTGTGATTGTTTGTTTTGCCTGACAACAACATGTGCATTGGTTCCCCCAAATCCAAAGTTATTAACACCTGCAGCTCTTCCAAGTGGTCCAGAATTTTCCCACTTTTCTGCTGTGGTTGGAATTTTAAGCCTGAGAGATTTAGCATTGATGCTGGAATTGTCTTCAGAATAGTGTAAAGAGGGAGCAATTGTTTCATGGTGCATCATCAATAGGACCTTGATCAACCCTGCGACCCCTGCTGCAGATTCAGTGTGACCAATGTTTCCTTTCACAGAGCCTATTAGAAGAGCTGGTGATCCTGGAGGACAGGCTTTTGCAATGGCATTAGAGATGCTGCCTGCTTCTGTAGGATCCCCTACAGGAGTTCCAGTCCCATGAGCCTCTACATACTGTACATGTGATGGGTCAACATGTGTGGAGTAAATCCTGTGCAGAAGTTCTTCCTGTTGGGCCATTGATGGTCTGGTGATTGGAGTGACTGCTCTGCCATCCTGATTTACAGCACTGCTCGCTATGATTCCCCAGACGTGGTCAAAATCCTTCTGTGCCTGTTTAAAAAATGAATGACACTCATTTTATAGGTACACTCATCAGGGTTTTCAAACCCATCCTCTTGTCATATTCACAGTGTGTTGTTGACTCTTACCTTTGCTAATGGCTTTAGCAAGACAATGCCACACCCTTCTCCTCTTCCATAGCCATCAGCCTTGCTGGAGAAAGGTTTGCTGGTTCCTTCAGGAGATATCATTTTTGATTTGCTGAGAGCAACAAAAACTCTTGGTTCAATGATGCAACTGACCCCTCCACAAATTGCCATCTCACAGTCCCCTGAAAGAATAAGAAAAATCTTTCTCAAAATATAGACCAGTACTGATTAGATACCAGGGGCAGGATTTTCAAAAGGTCATAAATGATAACTTTAGTGTTAATCAAGAAATCGGAATGTAGCATTGATTTTCATTATTAAATAGTCGTGCAAATGTGATTTTCCGAAATTATGTTGATTTATGAAATAATATTTGTGTGGGAATTTAAAAGGAAGTCCTTGTTAATTGTTATAATTTATCAGGAGTTAATTTGCACTTCGAAAAAGAGGGTTTTAATTAACAAAAGAGTATATAACTCACCTTGAAACAGACATTTAACAGACCGCGTCTGTGATGCTGACGATACAGAGAAAGAGTGTACAGGACCAGGGTTAATTTCTTACAGACTACCTCGATAACTCAATATTTCTAGTTATGAAAATATTTTAGCCTTTTCTATTGTGGTTATGAATTAGATTTATTCACTGGTTTTAACCAGCTGACCTCTACTGTAGATTTTATTTGAATTATACGAATAAAAACATAAGTGTAAATAATAGAATCTTTGTATAGATTTTCCTTAGCTGATTGTGGATTTGCAATGTGTCCTTGGCTTTTAACAGTCCACACAAGAACGAAGAACAGACGTACAAGGACACATAGATCCACTAGGAATGTGATCGAAATCATTGACATGGATTTTGGTTGAACATATTTGTTATGTTGTTCGACTACCCCCACACACTTTATGTGCAATGTACACTTTTACCTTCATGTATGCATATAAAGTGTTCTTATAGCACTGTAAGTGTTCATGGCTACATCTAATCATGTTGAGTTTATTTATCATGGAGGCAAGCAAACAGTGCAGGTAAATGACTAGTGGGGTTTCATTTTTTTTATTTAATTTTTTTATCCACATGCCAGATAATCGTAAATCAGCATGTGAAGTGTTCTAAATAAATACACATTCTGTATGACAAAATGCACAATTTAAAATTATACACAAACTAGATATTGCCATTATTTTTATTTCCATTTGGTTTCCATAACAGCAAATTCTGCTTCCATTAATTTGTCTTGATCTCTTAACAAGCATTTTGATTAACGAGTTCCCCTTATCTAAATCACTTGCTACTAAAGCTCTCATTACTATACCATGAGTTCAATACAATAACACTAGCTTTTGAAAATCCTGCCCTACAGTTTTAAATAATCTCTATTATATATATATATATATATATATATATAACGAATGTAAATACTTTACAAAATAACATTAAAACTTTACAAAATAACATTAAAACTAGAAAGTTTTTGTAAATAAAACAAAATCACCCCTTGTAGCAAAATGGGTTTAAGAAAAAGGATCTGTTTCATTGATATGCCCAGAGGTTAAAACAATGTGGTAGTGAAATGATTCATTTATTCTGGGCACCACTTGTAAAGTAACTTTATTTCAGAGTGCTTGGTTTGGTCAAAGCAATTTTTTAAAATGACACTTTCCAGATCTGATCAATTATTTAATCAACAGTTTGTTACCTTGCTTAATGGCTTGGCATGCATAGTGAAGAGCAACCAGGGATGAGGAGCAAGCGCTGTCAATTGCAAACGATGGTCCAGTAAAGTTGAAACAGTAGGAAATCCTATTGGCAGCTATGCTCATCGCTGTCCCAGTGCCATTGTAATGGTCAGCTGTACTGGCACAATTGTTCAAAATCATTTCATAGTCCCTGTTCATGATACCTGTAATAGCAAAGAATATTGTTATAAAGAGTTATAATACATGTCAAACAATTGTAAACTTTCCCTTGATTATCTTTGTACAAGTACTCTTTATGTATACCTTGTAATACAGCTCCTTTTATCAAAAACAGCCTTTTACACACGTTGGGCTATTACTCTGTTACTCTGGAAAACAGCAATAGAAAACTCTCAAATGAATACGTTTAGACGACTCACAAGCCCTTAAATGAAATGTCTGAGTTGTTTATTTCTGTGTTGGTTACTTTATTAAGTGTGTTGTTACTATCTGATATAATTCTGTAGTGCTTATGATGATGTCAATAAATAGCTTCAAACATTTTGCCTGTTGTATTAAAGTGTTACAGAACACCCTGCAGTGTTGCTTGCCTTTGCTGTATCCTGTATTGTCTGTACAGCAACGATATATTTTCTCAACATGGTAATCATCCTGGACTGCATCACCCAGCTGTTTGTGGTTTTCCTAGGATTAACCCTAAACATGGGTGAGATGAAATCCAGGAACCCCTCCCCCGTGCTGTAAAATGCTCCAGTAAAATGTAGTCATTGCTTATTCCATCAATGTAGCAGGATGACCAAATCGATCCTTTAGTCAAGTTAACAAACGTTTCAGCTAGTTTCTCCATCAGTGTACAAAACTATTTGTTGATTGTTTTTTGAAGTTATGGATGAATAACCTTACAAATGCTCACTTGTTGTCTAAACTAACACAGTGTTTTGACTGTGTTTTAGTCTAAATGGTAAACATGGTTAGCATCACCTACCAATGAAAACCCCTGTTCTGGTTCCACTGGCCTTTTCCATTGGCATCCCAGCATCCTCCAGAGCTCGATAGGTACATTGCAGGAGAAGCTTTTGCTGCGGATCCATACGATCTGCCTCTGCTTCAGGAATGCCAAACAGCCTGTGATCAAACTCATTGAACCTGGAGAATGACAATACAAATTATTATTTCATAGCAATTTTCACTGGGTATTTGGCACATTTATTAGTATCACCAGCATAATGTATATATTTACCTTTGGGGTACACCCTATGAGTACCCCTTGTGAACATTTTTATACTGGCCCGATATAGAAAGCAATTATACCTCGTTTCCATGCACCACTCAACCTGGGTTGAAAACCCTGCTGCCCCTGATACTGCGTTTCCATGTTATTTTAGCCAACCCGCATTGGCTGCCAATCCAAGCTTCCCTGATTGTGGACCTTTTCCCAAAGCGGGCCAGACTTAACAACACTGACCAATCAAGTGACGAGTGGGTGTAAACATTGAATCCACATCCGGGTGAGCAGGTTTCTTCGTGCTTTAATATTCTTGTATTGTTTCTTTTAGTAACAAAAGCTCCAAAGAATTGTTAGGATTGTCAGAACCAAAGCATTAGCATACATCCTTTCGGTTTTGTAAACAAATGAATGTAACCTCAGCCGCAAGGCTTGCTGGGAAAGAACGCCAAAAACTCATATTGCATGGAAACAGTCTTATCCCTTAACTTGGGGAGACTCTCAGTGGGGGTTCAGGAGCAATGCGGGAGAACCCGAATCAGCTTGGATTGGCAGTCAGTCTATGCTTATGGAAATTAGGTATTACAGTACCTAGCTACCATTAGGTAATGCTTCTTACCCATCAATGAGAGCTGCTTTCGATGTGCGGGATTTCCCTGGCTTGCTGTCATCTGGATCGTACCATAATGTGCTGTTGAATCTTTCTGAAGGTATCTCCACTGCACAGTTTTTCCTCCAGAAGAACATTCCAAAAGTTGTCAATTCCTTCACCTTTTTCAACAACAATATATATATATATATATATAAGTACACAATTGTATCAGAAAAGGGTTAGAATTAGATTTAGAGTTAGGGTTAGGGTTAAAACTAAGGTTATATCATGCTAAAAGATGTACACATTAAGTACATTGTAACTATGCATAATGACATTGTAATTATGTACACATACTGTATATTTACTAAGTAATTGCTACATATATACACTGTAGAGACACTTAATGTAAAGTGTTAACAAATAAACAAATAAGATTGAACCAATTGGAATCCTACCTCCTGGAAAATGGCACCCGATTCCCACAACAGCAATGTTTTCACATGTCTCCCATTCTTTATTTTACACAAACACAGCTAAAATAAAACAAAGCAATAACAGTAGAGTATTCCTAGAAATTCCATCAATTCTAGCAAACTAGTATTATGCATTAATATACATTGCTGGTATGATAATTCTGTACCAAATCATTGCAGAAATGAAATACATTTGGAGTCAAATGAAGTTGTCCCACCCAGAGATTCTACATTGATATTCATTTAATAACAACCCCCAATTGCCTGCCAGTAACCACATTCCAGACACAACTTACAAAAGTTCAAAAGATATCATATGCCTTAAAAAAATAAGTTTATATACATTTTAACATACTGTACATCTGCACATATTAAATGTCAGCTTGTCACACTAACCTAAGGGTGTTTTACTTGACACAGAAACATTTTGTTCTGTTACACTTTGTAAAGTGCCACAGGGCTGGTTGTTTGGTTATGATTATTTATGGCTATAATTATGATACTATATTATTATTATGTCAATTAATAGCATTTATTTGCATTTCTATTCAATAAACATTTTTCCCCCCCATGGGGTAAAGTATCTTGGGAAAATAAAAGCAGGTGTAATAAATAAATCAAGTAGTGAGCAATATTTATTTGGGTTAACTAAACCATTTGTGATGCGTTCATTAAATCAAAATATCACTCACTTTATTATATGAAATTTTCCTCAAACATCCTTTCACACTAATTTCTAATCAACTTGTATCCCAAGTCTCATTAAAGCAAGCCATGGAACAGTCAATATATGTTGTCCAAGTATGGTAAAGAAGTCTTATTTATAATAAATGAATAACTAATCCAGAAAAAAAATAACTAACCTGATCGTCTCTGAACAAATTCAATATTGCGTTTACATCCTGACAGCATAAATCTAAAATAATGATCATAATAATAACAAAATTGTAAAGTACAGTATTGTAATGTGTTTAAATCTATATTAATATAAATCCTATTTCCACTTAAATAAAGAACATGGCAATTAATAATACACTAGGGCCAAAGGTTTTAAAAACCAGAGCCAATGTATAAAACAAATCAACACCAGTTCTAAATAAATCAGATTGTGTAAAACCCAAAAGCTCTAACCTCACAAAAGGTCAAAATATATTACTATTATTAGTGACTTGCAGACAATTGTATTCTCAACAAGGAATCACAAGAAATAACACTTCTTACCTCATGTCTAGTTCTTTGTTAACTAACAATTTCGGATGGCTTTATGTAGTCTTCATTTCAAGCATGTATAATTGGTTAATTGCTGTAATTATGAAAACAGACAATAAGGAAGGGTTGAGTTTCTCAGAAAGATACCCATCAGTATCAGCCAGTACAATACCCTTATACAGATCATGATTAACTTGAAAGGAGCCTTGCACTTTGCACAAAGTCTTTTTTTCTTTAAAGCAGTTAGCCTTCCTATTTTAGGCAAAGCTAATAATTAGAGGGTGGTACTGGGGTGCTTTGATATGTAATGATGAAGATGTTCTTCAGTGGTTTTGCACAACATGTTATTTTTTTTTTTTTAATATAATCTATTCATGTCTTTTGTTGTTTATATGAAATTACATTGCTACTATAACGCTTTCTGTTGAATTACATTTTAAAGATACAAGTACTTTTTAAAAAGAAATCAGCCTGTCTTCTAAAGCACTGACCCCTTTATTAAAAGTTTTTTTTAGCAAAATAGCTGCCCTGTTCACAATGGGGTGGGGGATCAGGGTAATGTTCACTGAATGCATGTCTGATTTCATTAAAAGCACTGACCCCATTGTTATCTGTTATCTGTGAAGCTGTTGGGGATTTCCAATGGCACAATTAGTGATCACTGGCAGTACTGATTTGTGAAAGCACAACAGGGCTTCATTTGTTTTAAAACTATAAGAAACACTATACAGGACTGTGACAAAGTGGTTTGCAGTGGGCAGGTGTCGGGGTGATGCAGTGCTCAAGACAAGGACAAACAACAAAGTACTGGTGAAGTGATGGTTTATTTATTTGTAATCCACAGTCAGATGGCAACAGTAAATAATAAATGATAACAGGCAGTACACAGCGTGGTGTATTGCTTTGTTTAATCCACAGGTTCAGTCCCGAAATAATAGTCATAATATTTAATCACCCACAATAAACACAAACATGATCACAAGTCAGTAGCGAGTGCTGTAGTGCTAGTGGTGCAAATACAATTAATCATGACTCACGTGCAGTGTTGTCCAGGTTTTGTGCTGGCCTGTAGCGACAGCTTCGGATAGTGTTAGCCGTCTAATAACAACAACCAAGTATTTTTAGACACGACAAAACAAACAAAACACTCACGATAACAATACGGGTTCTCCTTCCGGTTCAGCATTAACCGTAGCAAAGAAACAGATCGCCTTGCTACGTCCCCTTATATACCATCAATCAATGATTGCAACCGCTCCTCCAATCCACAGCTGCCACATCGGTTCCCTTCCGGGTCGCTTATTTAGTGTACTGTAGCTCCGCCCCTTTCTAGAGGGCCGACTTCTGCCTAACCCTGGGAATGAATTATCTGGCCATCCAGTCCAGGGCACTCTGTTCGCTTTACACAGTGCCCTCACAAGTCGGGAGGGAGATTTATCACCATGAATCATTCTGTCACAAGGAGTGACAACCAATCCATGTTTTTTCCTCTAACTAGCACAAGCAACATTATCACCGGCCCTTATTTTTGTGTTGAACATAACTTCAGGATATGCACATACAGTACAATATACAGTCTTAGCTGCAATCAGAATAAGTAATGGAGGAAAACTACAGTGATTTCTGTAATCATTTTTACAAATGCTTTGTTCTTGAGTGACTGCCAGTAACATACTTTGCAACTGAATTTTTATTAAAGTAAAATTAAATAAATGTGGTCATTTCTTTGCAACATAGATTTTAAAAACATAGCATCATGTACCGGCACGTGTTGTTCATCTTTTAGGTTCCTGAGAATACTTTTTATTATAGAACGTAAAAGCAATATAGCTAATATTCAATACAACAGTAAAGGGAATGGTACTGTATACATCTAAATAAGTACATATTTGGGAATGATGCTTACATTAATACATTCTAAAAGTCAGACAATACTGTTTTCTTCCCTTTTTGTTTGCCATGCTTCTATGAGGGTGTATGTCTGATCCTAGTCCCTCTTTTTATTTCAATAAAATAGTCTGATTCTCAGCAATTGTATGATTTGATGGTGTGTAAAAGAAATTGCAAACTGCAAAGCTGCACAATTCCTGCAGCTTCTCTAAAAGCAAATGTCACCTTAGTTTTAGATTTAGTCTGCCTCTGAGTTCCTTGACCATTATGATTATAGTAAAAAATGATTATAATTAAAAAATGAACTGATGCTCAGGACAAGGTGCAAGGGCATTTAAAGTGCCAAGTGCAAATAAGTGCAGACGTTTCAGTCACAACCGCAACCATCCGGCAGCGTTGGGTAAATCTCTTTATGATTGCATTTCTTTACATCAAGAACATTTTTTATTTGAGTCAGTGATTTGTTTGAAGAGGATAATCAAGGTTGAATTTGTTCCTTTACCTGGGAAAGAAACATTTGCATGGGCCATAATATAAACTACTTAGGAAGATCTTAACTTCACAGGTACACTATCATCATCAAAGGTGTTTGCAGAACCAGATAACACTTTACTTGCTTTCGTCGGTGTGTACAGTTATTACTGCCACAAATTAATAACCGTGTTTATTCTCAGTGCATGTTTGAGACTGAAACTTCAGCCGTGCACTTTAACTAGACTTGCATCTTGTTCTAAATTAATGTTTTTGCATTAATTGCTTTTTGAAGGAATTTATTTCTCCAGTTGTTTTATAAGCAATGTTATAAAAATGCCTCCCTTTGCAAAGGGATAGACATGGCCCCCAAAGTGCAGAAAAATATGGGATGAAATAACAATCAAAATAAATATACTTAGCTTTGCTTTGCGAAGTTGGAAACAAAAGGTGGCATGACATTCACCTTGTTACAAAGAATATGGTCTCATTTAACACCCAGGAGGCAAGAAAAACTGGAGGAGGTCCGGCCAAACAAATAGAACTGACTCCCCTGCAGGAACGAGTCTCCCAGCTGTTTAGCAAGGTGGCCATTGGAGGTGTGGAGGTCACTGACTCACTTAACCTCCTTGTCCATCCTTCAGAAGAGATGTAAAGCCATAGTCCTATTGTAAGTGACTCTGCAGCAGCAGTTATTCAGAAAACATGATTGTAACAGGGTTGACTAGGTTAACCAAAATAAAGCTTAACTTCTAAAAAAGAAAAAAAAAAACTTTGGATCAAGTGACCTGGTCCTGATGGCATTGCTGACCCTAGTTCATTGAGGGAACCGAGATCTTTGATAAGAATCTCACCTATTCAGCCTTTCCCAAAATGACAAAGCCTCCTTTATTTCTTTGTGATTGAAACAGCACTCATTAACAGTTGCCTGATCAACCTTAAAGAATGACAGGCTTGGTAACACTGACACTTGGTTTCCTTCATCTTAGGTCACATCTTTATCCTCCATTTGCAACAGTTGGTACTTGCTGTGGTGGTGTCCCTGTGGGATATTGTATCCTGCACATTTAAAATACTGTAAAGGTTTTGTGGGTTTGGAAGTTATGAACAAAAAAATGATGTGTACTGATTTGTAATACTCTTTAGCAGAAGTTATTGACAGTATGTCGGTGTGTCACACTTACTGTACATTTATACATATATGAATAGATATATCAGAATTTGGGTGCAGATGTCTTACCTGATATTATCTTTTGTTTCTTCTCTTTGTACTTATACTCAGGATATCTCAGGTACCTACTTTTAAAACACAATGCTATAGATAAACTGCTAAACCCTGGTATCTTTCGGCCACAGGGTATGATTGCTGATAAATGAAAAGAGTTTGAACTACAACACATGACGTGATTAAGGAGCAGGAAGCACATGAAACATTTAATCTATAAAAGTAAACTTTTGTATTTAAAACGTTCTTTTACGCAATTTACTGGAATAAGGTAGCTTAGAGAAACAGTAAGAAAATATCAATACAGCTGCAATTATTTGAGAAACGGAACAGTAGCAGATATCATACAAAGGTCTCTGTATGCTGTATATGGGGTTTGTACACTACCAATTAAGTTTCTGAACTGTATTACCTATTTGTGCTAAATAAAAATAATGAATGTCATGTTATTCATAATAACTGTTTACAGTGCACTGAGCCTTTGTTTTTTTCTGGACTTTGAAACCATTATTGAAAGGTGTGACAGATGAGTGGTGACGTCAGGCCAGAAACAGGAACTTAAACACACAGGTAGTACTGGGGTGAAAACACACACTGCTGTGCTATGTGTATTGAAACAAAAATAAATAAAATATTTAAAACACAAAAGCACTGCTCAGAGTGAAAATAAAAGGTGCACAAAAACAAATCACACAAAAAAATAACGAAGCAAATAGGTGCTGGGGCTTCTAGCACTCGTAGCAGTTATTTTTAGTTTTTCTTTTAGTTTCACTTAGTTTTTCTTTTAGTTTCACTTTCTCCTCTCTCGCTCCCATTCCCATGCCTCCTCTCGCTCCCGTTCCTCCCTCGAACACCCACCCGGAACAAGAACAGCTGCAGGCTTTTATATTGCTGACCATCTCCCGATTAGCACCAAGTTAATCAATTAATGAAATCTGGAGATGGCCACCTTCTACACAAGGTTTTGTCTGGATGGGGCTTCCCCATCCTCACTGCCAAACAATAACAAAACTCTGCTAAGTAAATAATTCATAATAACAAAATACAAACTATCCACGGGGGGGGGGGTACCCCGTTCTAAAATAAACATACAATAGATTCTTAAATCATAATACATTGTGTTTTAAATAAAGAAATACATTTAAACATCAAGGGCTTTGGCCTGCCTCCTTTTATATGTGCAGGGCTTTTCTACTGCCCTGCTGCAAAAAGCCATATATCTGATCCTGGAGCTTACATGGATGCAGCTAGTTTCCGTGTTCAGTGGGTCAACGTAATATAAATCAATATATAACTTATAAATTCTCTCCTGTTACAATAAATGTCAATATGTGGTTGCGCTAAAAATGCATTATATATATATATATATATATATATATATATATATATATATATATATATATATATATATATATATATAGTAGCAATCTCGATTAACCCAGACAGGCGCATCAATCCACACACAGGCCAGAGGGCAGGCGCGAACCCGGGGCCTCTCGCACTAAAAAATAGCAGCGAGAGGCTCTTGTTCTTATTCCGAATCCTTTTATTTGGATGTTCTCTCAGCACCCACCAGAGTCCACAGCTTTGTCAGCTT
Organism: Acipenser oxyrinchus oxyrinchus; assembly: GCA_030684275.1. NCBI lineage: Eukaryota > Metazoa > Chordata > Actinopteri > Acipenseriformes > Acipenseridae > Acipenser > Acipenser oxyrinchus. The sequence goes on along the minus strand of CM060250.1, from coordinate 8,290,159 downwards.
CACATGATACACGACATTTACAACCAGACCAGCACAGAATGATGGCACAGCTCTCTTATAGACTTAGCTCCGCCCCGATGCAGATCAGGGTACCGGAGCTCACGCACATCCCATAGGTCCTCAGCCGCACACTAGAACCAATGAGCACACACAAATAACAACCAATGGGGACAGACAGATAACAGCCAATCACAGGGGAGACACACACGCAGGATAGGATTACACAGCCACAGAGGTAAACAAAGCAGCAGCGGGAAATACAGAGCAGGGGAACACAATTACAACAGGACCGTGGAAGGGTGTGGGAAAACACAAGGCAGACACAAAGCTCAAATATGAAACGCCGGCACAGGTGCCCTGATTTATTAGTCTCTGATCAGTTGGCAGGTGCTTCTGTGACAGTTCGGGGGCACTCTACCAACAATGGTTTTGTGCCCTGTCTTCATACAACACACATAGGTGTGTAAGCCAAAAACAAATAAATGAAAAGGCGAAAGGAAAAAGGAAAACAAAATACTTTAAGGAAAAACTACAAAATAAAGTTTGCAGGTTTTTACCCGCGGCTCGTTGCTCCCTCTAGCGGTGGAAGCCCCGAGAAACAGGCACTGCTAACTATCCTCGCCTACATACTGTGAGACGGCTCAGTCCCGCTAAACTAACAATCCGATATATAGTGAGAAGAAAATAACCGCCGTGTAGCTTGCTGCACCACCGGGTCTCTGTGTCTCACGCTGGAGTTGCCGCACTGTCTCCACGACTCGCTGCTCCAGAGTTTCCAGTTTCCAGTTTCCAGTTTCCAGTTTCCAGTTTCCAGTTTCCCTTCAGAGTCTCAGGATCCCGCCGTGAAGTCACGCTCCACTATGTCAGAGAGGATATAAAACAGCGCCGTTTTATTCAGTCATTCACCCTGTATAATCCCACCCCCCAGCCAATAACAGAGCGTTAGCCGATTTCTTCACAGCTGACTCCTGTCAACAAGAGTAGGAATTACAGGACGGGAAACACAAATGCACAGATCGCTACTATATATATATATATATATATATATATATATATATATATATATATATATATATATATATATATATATATATGACGGTATTTCAACATATATGTCAATAAATCATACATACCAGGCTTATCAAGTTCCTTCGAAATGGATGCCCATATATTATCTTTCAAATCGGTATCTTTATAATTGCTTTGATATTTGTCATAAAACTCTTGTTTATTTTTCCATGGCAAGTATTATTGTTTCCTCTGTCATTTTGGATACTGCTTCATCCTGCAGGACCATGTGCATTGAAGCTGTTCTCTGATTGATCTATTCCTAGTTGTCGCATGACAAATCACAAAAAGTAGGTTTTAATCCAATCTATTTCACGTTGCTCCAGTGTCGCCGTGGTGTCGCTCCTGCGTCGCCTGTGGTGTGAAAGACCATCTGGAAGTTGGTTACTTATTCCCGGTTCCTTATTCGCGATGTTGTTGACAAAGCAGTGTGTCCTTTTTCTGTGTGTTTTAACTCACTTACACATCTTGCTCAATTAATATATTGCAACTATTTAAAAAATAATCGCTCCTTCTTTAAAAAGAAGGGTACGGCTTGCTCACTAAAATCTTTAGTGTTTTTGCAAAGAGGAGACGATAACCTATCTAGGGATACTTCAATATTTAGTGAGCAAGGCGTCTAAGGTGGGTTAAATGGGGCGAAACAAGCGGGTAATTTTGGGTACCGCTATGCTGCTGATAGATTTGTTATTAATATTTTTTTTTAAAGAAGGAGCGATTATTTGTTTTTGAGTAGGCCATGCCTCTTCTGACGAGCCGCCACTGTTCATGTTAAATCATTTTAAGAGCTTTTGTTCCACTTGGATCCCTGACTAGGGTCTGATTATACACTGAATATATGTGGAGAATTGCTTATCCACTTGTCATGAAACGTCATATTAATATTATTTAGCATAGGTCATTGAGAATGTCAGATTCTGAAGATATGGCAGGATCTCTCTGTCCACATCTGTATTTCACACTTACATTATTGCATATATCTGAACAACCGCTAACCCAATTGTCATAAAATGTGATATTAACATTATTTAGAATAAATCTATACAGCCCTTTTGTATACAGTAGCTCTAAGAAGTAATATCTCTTTAACAAATATACTGTCATGTATTCAACAAAATATTATATTTTCAGTGTTACATTGCAAATAAAAATGTGACTTTTTAACTCCTACATAGGACTCCTACATCCTACATGCTACTTTTTTTTTTAAAATCCTACATAGGAGATATAAAGTCCTACGTAGGAGATACTTTATTTATTTATTTATTTTAATTGGCACTAGGACGCTCCGTAAAAATGTGATTGTGATTGTCATTTATTGTAGATGTGCAGTTTGCAACCATATCTAAAAACTATTGCTCTACTATAGAAGCAAATTAAGCACCTCCAGAAATGTCATCTATTGTGCAATGTTCTCAATTAACATGTCGTTTACTGTATCATAGAGGCATGGGTGCTATTGAGAAAAAAAAAAAAAAAAAAAAAAACTAAAAATAAAATGTGAAATGCAAGTTGAGATAAAAACATAGGTCACTGTCTGTTCTTTACACTTATAAATAACTAACTAAATAAATTAATAAATACATATGTTTCCATGACAATTTTACATCATATCATTATAAAATCCCAATTACAACGAGTAAATGATTAATCAGAAAGGGGAACCTTAAAAGTACAGTACCAAGAAGTTGATTCTGAAGTGTTAAATATATTAGGCCTACTGTAAATGTTTCTCACCTGGATATCTATTTGTTGTTAATTTTTTATTTGACTTGTCGCCGTGTTATAACTAATATTACCATAAAAATGTCTGCCAAAGTAAACTAGCATGATATGTTTTATGATTATGATTTTCCTTCTCTTTACTAATTTAGTCAAACAAGCGTCAACTCAGTTATGAGTTGACGCTTATTTGTTCAGATTTTCTGTTCATTAGTGAAACATTTTAGCCGGTTGAATGTTTTTGTTTTCATGCTTTGTATTTATCTCTGGTGTACATGAACTGTTTGTTAACAACACTACCTGAGGTTTCCGACCCAGATTGTCAATAATCTTGAACGATCTGATGTTACCTCAGGAAGGTTGTCCAAGATTAGTGTTAATCAGCTTCAATGAAACCACCACTTTAAGTTTTCGGTTTTGCCCATTTTAATGATTCAAAATATATATTTTTATCAGACAGATTTTTTTTTTCAAAACATCTTTAACTGAATGTAAGTATTATGCAAAGGTGTGCCTGAAATGGAAAATAAAATAATAGAAAAAGCTTTAATAATAGTGATGTCTCATGAAACTATTAAGTGATTGTACCTTTATAAAAGTTACTTTTAAGAATTATTATAGATATTAAAATAATCTAGCAATAATAATAATAATAATAATAATAATAATAATAATAATAATAATAATAATAATAATAATAATACTCGAGAATGAGAATATGTTTCTCACTAGAATATAGCATATAACTAAAGCGGCAATACTACCGAACAGTTCCATTTTAATACAGAATTTACTTTTCTTCACATTTCACAGACAGGTACAGTTCATGAGAACTATCCCACAGGTTTACGCCCCCTTATGCAAACTAACTCGCATGAACGCTGACGTTTTTTATTAGGATTGTCTTCTGGAAAATAAAACGAGAAAGCAGGTTTGTTGAAGGCTGAGTGCAGCTACAGTTACCTGACCTGTTAGTTTTATTCAGTGAAGTTTCATTGGGTCTATTGATTTAGAAAGCAATACAATTTTAAAACGGCATATTTTAAAACTGTTATATTGTTTTGAATAGCACAACACATCCCGTGGTCTGTTTTAATTCTATTAGGATGGCTAGATGTGGGTGCCGTACAGACTGCATAGAAAAGCCAATCTGCGCAGCTTTCTATAAATTAGGGCATTTTGTAGGATCACATCCCTGGTGGTTTCTAGTGATCCCTCTGCTGATCTCCGGTGGTCTGGGGGCAGGCTTTTATTTTCTGAAGGAGTATGAAGCAAACGACATCGAAGACCAGTTTACTCCCTTGGATGGCGCTGCAAAGGGAGAGCGAGACGTTGTACAGAAATACTTCCCTCAGAATGATTCGGACTTTTCAAGCCAGCGGCTCTACACAGAGGGGACCTACGCGTCCCTTATTGCCGTTTCCAAAGATAATATTTTAACAGAAACGGCATTTAAAGAAATAATTGAACTAGACAACATTGTTAAAAACATAACTTCAGACAATAATACATATTTAGATCTTTGTGCTAAAACAAACGACACATGTGCTCCAAATGCGATATTAGAAATAATAAATTACAATGCCAGCAAAATAGCCGATATTAATCTTACCTATCCCATGTACAAAACTAAGATATTTCTTGGGACGACTGTTGGCGGAGTTGGTTTAAAAGGTCACGTAGTAAATAATGCAACAGCAATTAGACTTTTTTACTATTTAGGAGAAGACGAGACAGGAAAAAGCAACTTGTGGCTGGAAGAATTTCAAAAAGTATTTTCAAAATACTTGACAGAAAAGAAAACTCTTGAGGTAAGATTTAATACATGTTTTGTGTGTGTCAGGTTCTTATAAACTTGTTTTTGTATTTGTCAGTAACTTGTTAAACCTGCTGGGAATTATTCATAGCTGTAATTGAATCTGTATCTTAGACATTAAAAAAAAAAAAAAAAAATCAGCCCACTCTTACGTGAATATAATAAGATCTCCCCGAATGACTCAATGCGGTAAATATATATATATATATATATATATATATATATATATATATATATATATATATATATATATATATATATATTACCGCAAAAGTATCATTAATTATACTTTTTTTGCATTCATGACGAATGTATTTTTGTATACAACTGTAAGTCGTCCTGGGTAAGGATGTCTTCTAATAAATAAATAAATAAATAAATAATAATAATAATAATAATAATAATAATAATAATAATAATAATAATAATGAACTAGAATGCTAAAATTCCTGGAGAAACTTTGTCTGTATGTGACAGGGCAGCTGGCTATTTTACTGCTTACTATATATATATATATATATATATATATATATATATATATATATATATATATATATATATATTGGTAAGCAGTAAATTACAGTACACAGCAGCAAAGTCTAATAATAGTACTAGTAGTTGTAGTAGCTCAGTCACTACGTTAATAATAACAACAATGGCTCTGAATTACTTGTAAGCTAATAATAATGAGTATAAGGAATGGACAGAGGTCACTTTAAATGTATTAACAGAGTGTAGAAGGAGGTCGAACGACACATGAGCTTCCAATGATAAGTATAGGAAATGGACAGAGGTAAGTTTAAACGTATTAACACGTTCATTTTTATGTTATTAATAATTAGACTAGTATAGCATAATAAGACAATGTGTACATATTATTATTCCTCTGTGTTAATAGAATCAAACACACAAATGATGTTCCATTTATTTTTCTGTATTATTATTATTATTATTATTATTATTATTATTATTATTAGTCTAGTAAGTAGAAAATATGGCGATTAAGTTTAAAAATATGTACCTTGACTGTTATACTGTTATTATGCAAATTATGGAACACATTCAACCAATCAGGATCCTTTAGTGAACGTGTTCAACCAATCAGACGGTTGTTATGCAAATGAAGGACAGCGTTCGACCAATCAGGATCCAGTGTAAGACGTACAGTAGCATCAGAATGTCGGCATTTTTATCCATATTTACCAACATTCCACCATTATTTCCAATGGCATTTTTTTGTATTTTTAAACTCTTATAAAACAAAAAGTACAAATTGTATCGGGTAGAAAAGCACAGCAACCTAACTGGTATCAGATAGAACCACTGTACGAAATTTGGGATGTCTAGCTTAACAGCTGTAAGAGGAGTAGTTGACCGTATTTTAAAGGAAGAAAAATAATAATAATAAAGATCCTGCAAGAGAACAGTACTCTGCATGTTGTCACATGCAGACTAATGAGAAGTCCACCGCAAAGTTGCAGAAGTAAAAAAAAAAAAAGCACAAGTAACTGTTTAAATTGAATGTAAATAATGTAATGCAGTATTTTAAAAGCACCTTTACTTTCTAGGTATCGTATTTTACTTCATTATCAAGGCAACAGGAGTTTGAAGGCAATTCAAAGAAAGTGATCCCATTGTTTTCCATCACGTATTTCCTTGCCATTTTCTTTTCAATTGTATCCTGCTTGAGGTATGCACTGTTTATTATTATTATTATTATTATTATTATTATTATTATTATTATTATTATTATTATTATTATTATTATTATTTTAGGCTTATCTTCAAGTGTTTTATAATTAAACAGTAATTAACAACAAGCCTACATCTTGCGCAACAGTTTATAAAGCCATTTAGTTTGTATTTCCTTCACATAGTATTTAATTTGGTGAGTTTATGCCTCTACTATGGTGCTAAACAAATAAAATAAACACCTGAACTGTAAAAATGTATGTTTAATTCCAATAAGTGCTTTATCAGCAAAACTGACACAGTGCAGTGAAGAATTTTTCAAAAGTACAGTTTAATTCATGTTTTTTCTCATCATGGAGAATGTTAATTCCAGGAGGTTATATCTGCATGCATTGTTTGTTTAGGTTTGACTGTGTGAGAAATAAGGCATGGGTGGCCACCTTTGGAGTCCTGTCAGCAGGCTTGGCGGTACTGTCTGCTTTCGGGATGTTGCTGTACTGTGGAATGCCGTTCGCTATGACTGTGGCTAACGCCCCCTTCCTGATCCTCGGTAAGAAGCAAGCTGTAAATGCAATTATAAAAATATACTGCAGTAAATTTGCATCGCAATTTTGCAGTTTGTCATGCTTCTCCCTATTTGTTTACCAAGGCTTTTAAAAACAATCTTAGTGGAATAACTCTGTTTTGACAACATCATCTCCACAGGTTTCTCATTGTTTTGCTGTCACTTTTATTTCACTTTGGGCAATTCCATGGAAAAAGACAAATAAGTCTCACTTTTTTCTCATTCTATTTTGGTAGTACTTTTGGGTTGTGTGCGTTTCCATGTAGTTTTCTTTTAACCGTAGAAATTCTCAACCCAAATACAAACAACGTAATTCACGAGGCAATGGTGAGTAGCAAGTGTAGTGCTTCATAACAGCTTAGAGAGCGCCAGGGTACTTGAAGGGAGATAAAGGGATAGAACAGGAGTCTTGCTCTCGGCGATTGAGAACCTTATAGCCGATGGCTGGTCCGGCGACCCAAGACCTGAAAACACATAAATAGAACCCCCCACTCTGCAGAGAGCCGCTTACGTGGCAGCTTGGGAATGGAGCTACCCATAAGGGATTGAGGGGACAGTGGACCCAACTCCCAGAGAGCCGCTGCAGCTGAGTGACTTGGGCACGGAGCTACCCACCGGGACCGAAAGGACCTCTGAAGGAGAGCCTTCAAAGGAAAAATTTAGGTGACTCGGGAACGGAGCTAGAAAGAAAGAAGTAGAAGGATTAGTAAGAGATAGAAGGACTGCGAGACAGACTTCGCATTGACAGCTGAGAAGGAGAGGGAGTCCCTAGAAATTAGAATAGGGAAAGCGCACAAGCTGCGACAGGATAGAGAGTGTCGCCGGGGTCCCTCTGGCCCAACGAGAACCTCCAGCTTGAACGGCGAGCTCAGGGAGGCTGGGGAAAGTGAGCCTCACTAACCCCCCAAAAATGCTCCCCCGCAGAACCACACCTGTGAGGATAGAAAAAAAAGACTGCAGGTACTGCACAACATAGACTTAAGTGGGGAAAAACAAACAAGACAAACAGAGGTTAGTTTTGACCTAAAGGAAAGCTGACCAGCGACCGAGGACTTTGATGGCGTGTTGGCTGAGTCTGGCTCTTGCTGTGGACGTCACTGCTCCGATTCTAAGGCAATGGGGTGTGTAGAACTGGGAGGACAGGCCTGCCTTGGTGACTAGGGAGGAGAGGTGAGAGGTGAACCAATGCCTTGTAATAATGTTTCTGGATAGATCAGAGAAGAGGGGTTCGGAGAGTGAAATTTTCCTAGTTGATAGGAGCTTCTGCAGAGATGAGTAAGGGCAGAGAGGGGAGTTGATCTTTGAGCTTTGGATACAGTGTCCGGATCGAAGCTGGTCAGTTTTTGAGGATCGGAGAAGAAGGAGGAAATGTTGGTCCTTAACGATGAAGAGGTCGCTGGATCGGATGCCTGAGGTTGGGAAGCTGGGAACGGATGGCACGGTGAATTCTCTACATCTCAGGAAACCGAAGAAGGTAGTCAGGCACATGGACTCCATAACGAGATCATCGACAGGATTGAAACTGACATGGCGGAGGATGGAAATCAGGTGATGGGCAGTCTGGTTTGGAAGGATGGAGGGAGACTTCTCTCGATCCCACGTAGAGTAAGACTAACGGCTGGGATTGAGAGGAAGGTAGGAGCTGGAATAGACATGATCCAGTAGAAGTGTTGAATGCCGGAGATATAGTACTTGATTGAAGCAGGAGAGAGGTGGAGGATGTCCCTCAGGTAGATGATAAAAGCCAGGATCTAATTCTGGTTGAATTAAGTGGGAGAGATTTGGTTTTGGGCGCAAAACCGGGAGAAGACTGACCAGGCTGTAGATTAGGAGGAGTTTGTGGACAGAGCGAGAGCAACTGACATGTATTGTTCGGCTGAGCCGACAAGGAGGAATTCAGTCCAGGATCAGCTGATGGAACTCCGGGACTTGGAGAGAGAAGGGAGTGGCGGAAGGCATCATTTGGCGGAACCGGGCTACCTGCAGGCGAGAAAGAGCATCAGCAGAGTTATTAAAGGATCCAGGAATATGGCGAGCTTGAATGAGGAAATTAATTTAAACTGATAGCTAGACGAGGTGGTGCAGGAGTTGCATGATAAGAGGGACTGAGGATCTGCCTTTGTTGATAATATGGACTATAGCAAGGTTGTCGCTAAAGGATAGAATAGATTTTCTGGCCCAAGTGTTGCCCCAGAGGTGAGTGGCTGCAAAGATTGGGTTGACATGAAGGAGTGTTGAGGACTTCCGTTGGGGGATAGATTTTGGATTTGCGGGGGCCATTCGCTGCTGAACCATTGTTTTCCGAAGATGCCTCCGAATCCAAGGTAGGAAGCGTCTGTAAAGAGTGAGAAGCCTGGGGCTGCGATGAAATCCTGGTAGAATAAGGAGAGGCCGTTCCAATGTTAGAGCAGAGTGGACCACATTTTTATATCCTTTCTGGTGTCTGAATGAATGAAGATATGAGAGTTTTTTTTGCAGAGGTGGATAGCGTGAGGAGCCGTGATATGAAGGTTCTGCCTTCAGGGATAATGTGGAGGGCATAATTGAAGTGGCCTAACAGAGAAAGCAGGTTCTGCTCTGAGATGGACTGTGACAACTGAAATGCGTTGATGAGGGAGCAGCTGCAATCCAGTTTTGAAGATGGGAAGCGTGCTTCAAACTTGATGGTGTCTAGCATGATACCCAAGAACTCTAGAGATGTAGCAGGGCTGATGGTTTTTTCAGCAGAGAGTGGGACGCCGACCGAAGAGAAGAACGAGTGGTGTGCGTTTATGGCTTGGGCGGGGAGAAATGAAGGAGAGCTGATAAGAAGGAAGTCATCGAGAAGGTGGAGGAGAAAAGGAACGTGATAGGAGTTTAGCAGGATGCAGCTGTGGCCAAGTTGTACTGCGGGGCCTCAGGATCGATAGCTGGGAGAATGAAGAATGGATTGAACAGAGAAAGTAACTGGCACCTGGCGCTGAGATTGAAAGCGCTGGGCAGGGAGCTGTAGAGCTGGCGCAGCTGAAACGGCTAGAGCGGCTGCGGATGCGGTGGACTGTGCAGCTGAGCGGGGCTGTCCCTTGGAAGAGGAGGGGCGGGCTCTTGAAGCTGCCGGGGTCGGAAAGACCGGATTAGCTGACTGGGAATCGCACAGGAGGAGAAACATTGATTTCCTGTTGGATCGTGCTGGTATAGATATTACGCGATCGAACAATGATTTAAGTAACTTGTTGGTTGGCCAGTCTTTGAAGAAGAGGTAGCTCAGCGATGGATTAAACGGAGCAGATCTCTTACCGCGGTGGGGCTGAGGAATGGCTGCAGCTGCTGCTGGAATTGGAGCAGAAGAGACGGATGGAAACCATGAGGGACTCGGGTTGTCTCCGAAATCCAGCAGAGGAGAGGTACTGGGCGGAATATCCATGCTTGATTGAAGCAAAATAGCTGGCAGTGGGATTGCAAGTAGGTGGCTTTTTTAATAGCTTTGGGCTAAGAGATTTCAATTATATATATATATATATATATATGTATTGTAATCGATTGCAACCACTCGGATTCGTTGCCCCTTTAAAAACACGACCCACCACACACAGGAATGGATTTTTTTCTGCGCGATTGCGCTATTTTTAATTAACAAAAACAAAACAAACAAAACAGAAACAAATACCAAACTCCGTTTTTGGAGCGCTGACTACACAGGTGAGTCCCTGACTACCTCGCAGGACGGCTAAGCCGTTTACCTGGCACCACACGGCTTAACACAGCACTTACTTTGTTTATGGCTACTCGGAGAGGGAGCACCTTTCCGCCTCCTCCTCCTTAAATACCCTGGACCCGGTTCTAATTTTTAATCACCACCGGGTGCAGGGGATAACAAACAATAAAACAATAGCAAAATTGTGCATACGCACGTGCTGGTGTTAACCATCCTCGCTGCTGTTACAATATATATATATATACAGTACTGTGCAAAAGTTTTAGGCAGGTGTGAAAAATGCTGTAAAGTAAGAATGCTTTCAAAATAGACATGTTAATAGATTATATTTATCAATTAACTAAATGCAAAGTGAGTGAACAGAAGAAAAATCTAAATCAAATCCATATTTGGTGTGACAACCCTTGCCTTCAAAACAGCATCAATTCTTCTAGGTACACTTGCACAAAGTCAGGGATTTTGTTGGCATATAGTCAGGTGTATGATTAAACAATTATACCAAACAGGTGCTAATGATCATCAATTCAATATGTAGGTTGAAACACAATCATTAACTGAAACAGAAACAGCTGTGTAGGAGGAATAAAACTGGGTGAGGAACAGCCAAACTCAGCTAACAAGGTGAGGTTGCTAAAGACAGTTTACTGTCAAAAGTCATACACTATGGTAAGACTGAGCACAGCAACAAGACACAAGGTAGTTATACTGCATCAGCAAGGTCTCTCCCAGGCAGAAATTTCAAGGCAGACAGGGTTTCCAGATGTGCTGTCCAAGCTCTTTGAAGAAGCACAAAGAAACGGGCAACGCTTGAGGACCGTAGACGCAGTGGTCGGCCAAGGAAACTTACTGCAGCAGATGAAAGACACATCATGCTTACTTCCCTTCGCAATCGGAAGATGTCCAGCAGTGCCATCAGCTCAGAACTGGCAGAAAACAGTGGGACCCTGGTACACCCATCTACTGTCCGGAGAAGTCTGGTCAGAAGTGGCCTTCATGGAAGACTTATGCCAAAAGCCATACCTCCGACGTGGAAACAAGGCCAAGCGACTTAACTATGCACGAAAACACAGGAACTGGGGTGCAGAAAATGGCAGCAGGTGCTCTGGACTGATGAGTCAAAATTTGAAATATTTGGCTGTAGCAGAAGGCAGTTTGTTCCGAAGGGCTGGAGAGCATAAACGAATGAGTGTCTACAGGCAACAGTGAAGCATGGTGGAGGTTCCTTGCAAGTTTGGGGCTGCATTTCTGCAAATGGAGTTGGGGATTTGGTCAGAATTAATGGTCTCCTCAATGCTGAGAAGTACAGGCAGATACTTATCCATCATGCAATACCATCAGGGAGGCATCTGATTGGCCCCAAATTTATTCTGCAGCATGACAACGACCCCAAACATACAGCGAAAGTCATTAAGAACTATCTTCAGCGTAAAGAAGAACATGGAAGTGATGGTATGGCCCCCACAGAGCCCTGATCTCAACATCATCGAGTCTGTCTGGGATTACATGAAGAGAGAGAAGCAACTGAGGCTGCCTAAATCCACAGAAGAACTGTGGTTAGTTCTCCAAGATGTTTGGGCCAACCTACCTGCCGAGTTCCTTCAAAAACTGTGTGCAAGTGTACCTAGAAGAATTGATGCTTGATGCTGTTTTGAAGGCAAAGGGTGGTCACACCAAATATTGATTTGATTTAGATTTTCTTCTGTTCACTCACTTTGCATTTAGTTAATTGATAAATATAATCTATTAACATGTCTATTTTTTGAAAGCATTCTTACTTTACAGCATTTTTCACACCTGCCTAAAACTTTTGCATATATATATATATATATATATATATATATATATATATATATATATATATTGTGAGCCAGCTCACAAGTTTACCACCAGGAGTCGTTCATGGCAGGCTTGGTATGAGCCCACAGAGGTTGCCAGTAATGATCAGATGGACCTGTGGGCAGCATACATGCCTGCCATAACGTCAAGGAGTTAACGGGCCAACAGGCTGCAGGTGTGGTTAGGTAGGCAATTATGATTTGACTATTGTTAGACTATCATTGGCCTTAATTGGCCCACACCTGTAGCCTGTAAATGCCAAATGCCTGGCTGGTACAAGGGAGCATGTGCCGCCAGTCTGGGGGGTTGTTTGTTTTGTTTCCTGCCTGAGAACCTCTGGGGTTTATCTACAATAAGACCAGAATAGAATAACTGGAATCAGTGTCAGATAACGTTGTGGTCCTTTGCATCTGCAATTCCCTGTTCTCTACAGGGGCTACAAGGAACGGCCCGTCCGCTGCTGGGATCCATAAAGGACTGGACTGCAGAAAAAGGGTAGGAGAAGGGTTTCCTAAAGAAGAAGCCAAGCAAGCTAGGAAAAACCCAAACCCCAGGTGGAATTACCTATTCACCAACTGGATGTGGTTATTGGTCCAGTTGGTTTACATCGGCATTTTTGTTTTGGTGGTTTTGTTTTGTTTGAAATCTTGTTTGAACTGTTTACTTTCTTTATGGACACGTCTCAATAACGCAGCTGACTTTGCAGTATAAGAGCAAGCCTTATAGAATACTGGAATAAAAACTTGCTTTGTTTTGGAAACTATTGTCTGTTTTGTCTGTGTGCACCCACCCGCCCACAATATATATATATATATATATATATATATATATATATATATATATATATATATATATATATATATATATATATTATAGTAGACACACAGACTAAGAATAGACTGGTAGCATACCGCTCGCATTTAAAAACGTGAGGCTTATATAGAAGAAGGGGAGTGATTGACAGGGAGACAGGGAGATTAAAGATAGAGAAAGGATAGACACGACTCACCATCGCCCCCTGAAACTCAACCTAAGGGTTTACACTTAATATCAAAATACAGAAGGGTATATTTAAATGTTTGTGTCTGACTTCCAATTTGGTCTTGCACGGCTACTTAAAATGGGTTTCTATTAACTTTTTAGTATAAGAAAGCACTGTGTACTATCCTTGTATTATTTGCAAAACATTTTTTGACTGTATATACTGTATATTTATTACAAACCTGTTATATAGCCTACGTACATGTAATAATAATATGAACAAAGTTTTCCTACAGAACAGTAGCTTCAGCAATTGTGATTGAAACGGTTAATGATATAAAAATGACCAGTCAAAATGTTTAGTACAGTACATTTCTAAAATATCAGTAGTATGCAATAGGCTACCCTACATGGCTGCATTTCCCACTTATAGAGACATTCTTTTAATAATAATAATAATAATAATAATAATAATAATAATAATAATAATAGATACATACATACATACATACATACATACATACATACATAAATGAATCCAAATTTCACAGGGACGGTTCAATTTCGTGGAACTAACATTATTATTATTATTATTATTATTATTATTATTATTATTATTATTATTATTAGGCTTCCAAGTCGTAGGCTGGGGAAGCCTATTGTTATTGTTATTATTATTATTATTATTATTATTATTATTATTATTATTAATATTATTATTTTTCTTCCCAAACATCATCGCAGAGCTATGAAAACGTATACGTAAGTAGATGCCTATGGCTGGACAACCAGACTGGCGTCCCAGAATGAAAACGTCACATGGTTTGACCGCCATATTGGATTTCGTGGAAATATTGGGAATTTTTCAAAACTCTTGCCTTTAAAAACAACTTAAGGTGGAACTGTGACAATGGCAGCAGATAGTGCAGCAATGGCCTATAAAAAACATATGCTCAATCGAGGTCGATTGAACAATTACTTTGCCCGCTACACTGGATTGGCGCCAAATATTCAACAATCTTCTTGTCTTAAACCGCAACGTCAATCGACACCTAAATTGGCACGCAATTTTATGACCAGGTCCTTTCTACCGTTTGTAAAATCCACGCTTTTCGCTAAAAACATGGGCGCGACATGCAAATAACCGTTTCACGACGGCTCTATTTTCATACATTCGTGCATAAATCCAAGGTGCAATACACTACAGTCATGAAACTTTATATGACCATAGAGACTCACGCAAAGTACTGGTGATATGAAAATGACACATTTTAGTCACATGGTTTGGCGGCCATATTGATAATTGTAAAAAAACTTTTGCAACCCATAACAAGAAACCTGTTGCACTTATGCTCTTCAGTGTCAACACAATTGTACAGACCGTTGGAAAGTAATAACTGCTGAACATTGAAACCGATTGTTCACACGGCGCGGTGTGAACAATCAAGCTTATGGCACCTTCTCAAATTCCATATAGTTCAAAGTTATAATGGAACACGTATAGGAAGTCATATGTGCTCTATGAAAAAATGTCATTGCCCGTGACCTCTGACCTCTCCTTAAGGTCAAACGGTGATGTATGACATCACAACATACGCACCTGGCTATAAAACTGCCTATAACTTCTGATCAGCTGCACCAAAATGCACAAAATTTGACATGGATGTAGAGGACTATGGGATGTTGTGCTGTGGTCAATATGGCGGTGTTTGGTCACATGGTGTGGCAGCCATCTTGGATTTAATGAAAATTTTGTGCAATTTTCAAAAGTCTTCTCATATTTGTGCCAAAATTGACACAGTTAGCACAGTTGTGACGCACTTAAATTTCACAATAACTGCTTGGAAGACTTTATAGTTGCTAGCAACTCTAGTTATTATTATTAGTCTTCCAAGCCGTAGGCTGGGGAAGCCTATTGTTTTTGTTTGGATTATTATTTTTTTTTCTTTTTTTTTCTGCCAAAACATGCTCAAAAACTCACAAAATTCGGTATACTGGTAGATGCCTATGGATGATAGTCGGTGATATTCAGCAAATTTGCGCAAGTCACATGGTTCGGCAGCCATATTGGATTTTGCGGAAATTGTTAAAACACCTATGTATCGGAAACCGCTTACTGCAGAGTTCTGAAAATTGCTATTCATGTTGAGGGATAGTCCATGATTAACTGTTGTTAATATGAAGCTGATTGGTTCCGTGGTTTGGCAACCACGTTGATTAATGACATAAAATTACCATAAAAATATAAAATCATCAAAATTCAAACATCTTCTCTGAAACCGCTTATCCGATTGAAACAAAAATTGGAATAAAACATCTCAGTATGGTCATCTGTTACGCTTGTTCAAGGGAAGTTGCTACTGTGAAAATCATGGCGTCCACGCTGCATGACATCATCAACATACGCAACTGGCTATAAAACTGCGCATAACTTCTTATCGGCTGCACCAAAATGCACAAAATTTTACACGGATGTTGAGGACTATGTGATGTTGTGTCGTCGTCAATATGGCGGCCTTTGGTCACATGGTGTGGCAGCCATCTTGGATTTAATGAAAAGTTTGGACAATATTCAAAAGTCTTCTTCTCATGAACAGTTGTCCACGGTTGATTCTACTTAAGGAAAAATGGATCGGTCACATGGTGTGGCAGCTATGTTGGATTTTGCGTAAAACGCTTAAACAACAACTCCTTATGAGCCCTTTGACCTATCCTCTAAAAAAATTAGTCAGGAAAAGTTCTTACATCAACAAACATGACTGCCATGAGCCAATCAATATGGGTGACATGCCAGTTTCACCAATGTTTTACCCTGAAATGACACATTCCCACCACTAGGGGCAGCTGTTAACATGGAAACGTGAGTACAGTCTTGGAAAAAATATTTTTTAAAGCAGCCATTTTTTCCTGGTGTCTAGCCGATCAGTTTCACTAACTGGTGTAACTTAAACCACAGTAAATTCACTGGAAAGCCTGATTTTTTACACACACTACAGTATAAAAAGACACATATTGTAAACTAAGAAAACATTTTTTGAAGAAGTGCTGCAGCTGCATCAACGCTGGGAAAAAAAGATGCAGCACATGCACACGCACGCGCACACGCACACGCACGCGCGCACACACACGCACTCACACGCAGAAGGTGGCCATCTCCCGAGTTAGTTAATTGTTTAAATTGATGCTAATCGGGAAATGGTCGCCTGTATAAAAACCTCCAGTGCATCCAGTTCGTGCTGGGGTGTTCAGAGAAGGAACGACAGCGACAGTGGAGAGTAGAAATAAAAGACAGACAACACAACTTAAAAAGGAACCATCAAAGTTTGTGATTTGTTTTGTTTATATTTTATTTTCGCTCTGTGAGCAAAGTGTTTGTTTAACCTTTTATTTTATTATTTAAAAAAACTTGCACAGTGGAAAGGAGTATATGTTGACGTACACATAGTACAGTATACAGACACATACTGTAAACTAAGAAGACATTTTTTTAAGAACGGTTGCAGCTGCATCCACGCGAAAAAAAAAACAACCTGCACTATGCTTTTTAAACTAACACAATCGAAACAATTAAATGCATAAAACATCAACTTTACAAGTCACATGAATACAGTTTGCTTAAAAATCGTTATATAATTATTTTTACGATTGAACTGTTGTCAAACACAGTCACAAATCCTGAATCTGTAACGAAACCGCATGTGTAATCCATTTAAAAGATGCATGTGAGAAGGAGGGGGGGGGGGCGACTTTGGGGCCGTATCTTTAATTGAAATATTTATTTTTGGTAATCAAATGTATAGACAGAACGCTTCACAATCGCTTGCTCTATAAAATAGCATTGTAACTGTAAAGATCACATAGTTATTCATGGAGAATCCCCCCAAAAAGCGGACCTTTTAGTATAATTCGAGCTTACCAGCTTCTCAGCCGTAATGCTGTTTGTTTACTTATAACCTCGTGGACATGCAGGCAATACTGATACACAAAAAAATTTGAAAAAAATTACCGTCTTCTTGGGCTGTACACAAATGTTCTGTAATCACATTTTTTTTTACAACGCTGTCATAGCTGAACAGAAGCCAAAAAAAAAGAAAATGCATCACTCGTTTTACTGATATGGCGTCTGTTTTTTTTATTTATTTCATAACTACAGTGATAGTTCTAATTATTAAGACTAAACTGATAAAACAACAATCGCAAATTCTGAATATGTGGCAACGAAGCCAGGCACCCCAGATAGCCAATCGTTACACTATTATCACTTTCTATTGCTTTACAAATGCACATTAAATGATAGTAGCTTTAAAATATACAAGAACCAGTACTGTCTCTCTGGGTTCTGTTCCAGCTTCTTCTCTACACTGTCCTGTTTATAATTCCTCGGCATAGGATTCGAGTGGTGTTACTCATAAGTTGTGCACATGTTATGTCCTAGTAGTGGTTTGGTGACAATTACATATAGTGAATTGTAGGGGCTCCCGAGTGGCGCATCCAGTAAAGGCGCTCTGCGTGGAGTGCAGGATGTGCCCTATAGCCTGGAGATCGCAGGTTCACATCCAGGCTATGTCACAGCCGACCGTGACCGGGAGTTCCTAGGGGGCGGCGCACAATTGGCTGAGCGCTGCCTGGGTAGGGAGGGCTTAGGTCGGCAGGGGAATCCACGGCTCACCGCGCATCAGCGACCCCTGTGGCCGATAGGGCGCCTGTGGTTCTGCAGTGGAGCCGCCAGATCTGTTGTCCTCCGCACTATAGGTCTGGTGGCATTGCTGTGGATCTGCAGTGCGAAAATGACGGCTTGGAAGGAGCACGTTTCGAGGACGCTGTTCCAGCCTCCGCTTCCGAGGCGGCGGGGGCGGGGGTTGCGAGCGGTGAGCCAAGGATACAGATAATAATTGGGCATGCTAAATTGGGGAGAAAACCGGGGTAAAAAAAATTGGCGACGAATAAATTTAAAAAAAAAAAACATATGGTGAATTGTGTATTTGCCAGGCACCCCTGATAGCCAATCGCCAATTATTATTATTATTATTATTATTATCATGTTTTGAACTTTTAAAACAATTCTGGCTCAGGAAATTAGACTCAAGCCTCGGTAGCCCGCAGCAATAACAACAGCTGTGCTAATTTAATACATATTTTGGTACAAAAGTTACTCCCCCCCTACCCCACCACCCTTGGTAAGGTACCCATGATAGCTGCTGCTTAAGGCTAGTGTACAAGGAATTGCATCTTATTGCTAAGGGACAGAAAAGTCTAGGCTGAATCAATCAGCTGCCTGGTGATCAATCACAAAGATAACAAAAGTAAGTGTAAAGGAAAGGCTTCTTCATTGCAAAGGGTTTTTTTTTTGTAGTCGTAGTAGCTTCAGTATTTTTTTATAATGTGATAATTTTTTGGTCAATTGTACAGATTTTTTGCTTGAAAAGGCGTTTTACCCTGCTTTGAAGTCGTACTTTCTTTAACATGTGGAATGTGCGTGGTATAAATAATGACTGTGGAGAAAGAGAGAGAGAGAGTGACGACTTTCTTAGCTGTGTGGAAAAAACCCAGCCATTGACTCCAGCGAAGCGTAATAAAAAGTGGTAAGACCCGAATCAGGGTTCCTGGCCATTTTAACTTGATAAACAACAAAATCTGAAACCTCTACCAAAATTTCATCTGTAGCTATAAACTTTTTTTTTGGATCTAGTTAAAACAATCCAACAACTCATCTTTTGGAGATAGAGAGTCATTTAAAAACATTCTAGAAATGATATAGCATAACTAAAATAATGTCATAATTAACATTACTTATTTTCAAACTAATATCAACAACATGTCAAATAGTATTGGAACTCACACCAGGCAAATAGCTGTTTTAATAATAATTCTACTACGACTAATAATACTAATAATAATGAATATAATATAGTTCCCATCCTGCGTGTTGTGCAAATGTAAGACAGTATTTTGGTAATTGTTCTTGGTCTATATATCATACTTTGATAATGCTCTTTATTGAAGGTAGCAAAATTTCATGGGTGTAGACCAGCTGTCAGATTTTCATACCTTGGCAATTCTCAATTGAACTTCCTCTGTAGTAAACGTTATCATATGTTCATTAGTGGAATAAATGTAAGTTTGCAAAAAAGTATTTCATATCCAGAGACTTGGGTATTGTTTTTTGATGGGCATCCTCCGTCTGCATGAAAAAAAAATCTGGGCATGCTCAGTGCAAGGGGAAAATAGCCTGGGCACGCGCAATACGCAAAGTAGGAACAGAGGATAAATTGGGAGCTGTTGTAAAATGGTATATAATGGAAGTAACATTATATTACTTCGTTTTGCATTTAGTTAAATTAAAAACCACAAACACATCTATCCTTACATGTCCTACTATAGAAGATTAAAAACAATTACATTGGTTCCTTGAATGATAGCAGCACACTTAGGCCTAATGGTTTGCACTTAAATTAGTGTCTCTTATCTCATCAGTTATTTATAACCCAACGAAATGATCTGAAGAATGACTAAACCTTTCAGTTTTCACTTGTTTACTAAGCACCACATAATTCATTCTGTACATAAAGCAAAGGGTAGCCACTTTAAATTTTCTAAAAACAACAATTTATTTATTTTTTATTGAAAAACCTCAAGTTACTTTTTTCTTCTTCCCAACATGCAGCTCCCCAAATAGCAGGTCACACGGTTTTATGTGTTGTCGTATTAGAACCTGCTACATTCTTTGGTTCTTTATCATTAGTCGACTCACCCCCAGTTCTTGCTGTAATGTCCACTTGTTGTACAGAAGTACTGTCTGACAGTAGCATCGCGGTTTTATCATTATCCTGTGTAGTATTCACCATCAAAGTCTAGGAGATACAGTCATTGTCACTTTCCATTTATTTATTTTTTTGCCAAGTTGGACAAAATAGTCCAACGAGATGTGATGACGGGGTCGTTTATCACAGCCGACATTTCAATATACAGTCTGAATTTTTTTTATCGAATGAATGTGTGGAAATTAATATTAATGCATCTTTATATACGAATGAACATGTGGCTAAGCCTCCTTTCACTAGGATAGATAGGCAACCAGAGAAAAAGGCTCTTCATTTTACAGGTGGATTGGTTGAATGGTCTGTCATTTACTATGTCCACATAACACTGACAGACAATTAAGACATTGCAAACAGTATCTTGACCTTGCTAGCCTGTCTTGTGTGACTGAGGTGTATCCAGTGGGAGCTGTCATAGCGTGACAGTGAGGGACAGGAAACACTGACAGCAGGATAGGTTGGTATACGTGTAGTGCTATAATATTAGGCGATTATGCTCCTGAGGATTGTGAGTTGCGTCTGGGATCCAGTAGGATTTAAATACAAAATTTCAAAGAAAATGGGGTTTTCAAGTAGTGGCACTCCATCACAAAAAAATTATATTTTTTATATTAGGGCAAATTAAAAATGCCATTGACTGGAAGATTAATTTTCATTTGATTCATTCTTTTAAGAATGAATCAAATGAAAATTAAAAGATAGTCCACATCAGGCTATTTGGGAATCTCATTGGAAACACTCATATTCGCTTTCTATTCAGCAAAGTTATTATAGATAATACAAAATAGTCTGCACTGTAAATGTTTATCACTTTACCATTTACTTCCCATCTCAGCATAATTATGTGTGCCATTTAAAATGTTTACAATAGCAAAAACATTAACTTCAAGACAAAATTATAATAACTAACATTGCTAAACTTTTTTTTTGTTAAAGACAACATAAAAATGATCCAAAGGGATTCAGTATAACTTTCTGTCACTTTGCACTTTCTGTAATCTTGTGTTTTCTTCCTTCGTATTTCTTTTGCAAGTAAGATCATTTTCAACCAACCGCTATTGCTGTTACTAATAATGCAGCCGCGCCTAATAAATAAAACAGTGAGTATTGTGATTATTATTTATGTTTAATATTGTGCTTCACTGATACGACAAGTTGAAAACAGCAAAGTTAATGAGCAGCATAGAGCCCTGTCTATAGGCAGAATCACCAGACCCCTGCTTGACTCACCCACCCACATCACTCCTGTGATGTAAATTCACTCCTTCGAAGTCACACATGTGTACAGGTGGATAGATGCTGTTTTTTTCATCTGCGGTTCACTTTGAGTTGCTAAACAAAAATTTAATATTTATGACCAGTGGTTTACAGATAATAAATACAGTCAGCACTCGGATATCCGTTACCCAGATACATGTCAATCGCATTTTACCGCCCTTATTAAGAATAAAATCAATCCCCATTATATATATATATGTAACAAATTAATGCACTTACACGTCACATGCGATTTCCAACTCCATCACCAGTTTTCTGATACAAAGCCCATCTCTTCAGTGTTACAATTTATCTGAATATCCGTCACAGCCCGCATTTAAAAAAATTCTTTCTAACGCCAAATCAGTCTGTCTTGTATTGTGCAGTTACACAGCGCTTCCTCCAGTTTCACCTGACGAAAATGCAGCCAAAACAAAGCGAACAAGACAAGCTAGGGGAATGTAACAGTTAATCATTAAACAGTTTTAGATACTGTGATGTATTTTTTTTTATCTGTGATCTTTTGTTGCTTTTTCATTTGCAAGTGCACTGGACAAATTGCATTGCCTTTTACGTTTTACACAGTTCTGTGCATGGATAACGTTAGGTTACTTACCGTAACCCTGGTTCTCTGAAAGAGAAGACGACCACCAGATCTGTCTGCCTTAAGTAGGTATTCGCTGAGCATTTTATGTCAGAGCTGCCGATAGGCCTCTCCGTGGAGTGACGTCTTTGGTCCCGCCTCCAAGGGAATAAGTAGTCGCTCCGCTGAGCTCACTTCCTCTTTTCCATCTAACTCGCGAATGCAAGTGATGTGACCTCGCAAGGTTTGGTGGTCGTCTTCTCTTTCAGGGAACCAGGGTTACGGTAAGTAACCTAACATTCCTGGATACCGGAGCCGTTGCGAGGGAGCATGAGCGGACAGCATACGAGAGATGCCTCGTTACCGCCCACTAGTGTTGGTGGTGCATGCGTGCACCCTCAAGGACCCTTGTGCCTAATGAAGGCTTAAAGTGATCTACCACATTGAGTTGGTAGAGCCTGATGAATGTATGTGGCATAGCCCAGCTAGCCGCAATACAAATCTCAGTCAATGAGGCACCTTGAAAGAGAGCCCATGACGCAGCCACACCTCTGGTAGAGTGCGCGACCACCCTCCGAGGTGGGGGTAGGCCAGCATTATTGTACGCAGTCGATTCTGTGTCCACAATCCAGTGGGCCAGTCGCTGCTTCGAGAGGGCTTGACCCAGGGTCCTTTCACCATAGCAAACGGAGAGCTGGTCAGAGTGACACAGCGCTTTCATCCTATCCACATAACTTCTCAATGCCCTCACTGGGCAGAGGGAATTCAGTTTCCTATCCTCCTCTGAATCAAAGGGAGGGGGATGGAAGGCCTCTAGTTCCACTGATTGGTTCCAGTGGAAAGCTGTAATCACCTTAGGTAGGAATGCAGGGTTCGTGCACAACGATAGCCTGTTCCCATTATCTCAAACGTGCATACAGGAACTGTGCACAGACAGAGCCTGTAGTTCAGTGACCCGCTTAGTGGAGCTGGCCAGAGGTCATGACCTGGTTTTCGAACCTTTGACCAAGTAGGCCGTACTTTGCCCCTGGTATTAATTGGCTCTTGACATCGTTAAGGGTGAGACCTAGTCTCAACAGATGCTTCATCACAATCGCTGTGTGGTCCACTGCTCCTTCCTGCGACTGGGAACAGATCAACCAGTCATCCAGGTACTTCATCACCCTGATCCCTTGCAGCCGCAAGAGAGCTAGGATGGCATCCATGCACTTTGAAAACATGCGGGAGGCTAAGGAGAGGCCAAATGGCAGCACGGAAAACTCGAAGAGGCTCCCCTAAAAGGCGAAGCGGAGATACTTCCTGTGCGCTGGACGAATAGGGGCGTGGAAGTACGGGTCCTTTCGGTCCACTGTTGTAAACCAGTCATCCGGCCGGAGAGACTGGGGAATGTGATGGTGTGCATAACTGTTGTGTACGGTGGTGAGCACACAAGTGGGGGCTGTCTGGGGCGGTGTTGGGACTACCTCCGAGACCGGTGCTGTGTTGGAATCCCACATCCGGCTCCCTCCCATCGTTGCGGGTAGGCCCGATTGTTAGCTGCCGGGGAAGCCTGAAGGCGGTGCCTCAGGTCATCAGATGGGGAAGTGGGGATCGGAACCGTCCGAGTCACTGTGCGAGTTACGGCGGACGCCAGCATCTCGTTCTTTCCTGTACCAGAATACAGGAGGAGAGCATTGAGGCTACCTGCTGAGATGCCTTGCCTTGGTCCACCAAAGGTGGAGGCATGGGGAGGCAGGGGCTATATATATAAGCACGAGATTTAAACTGACTTTGGACAAGACCTCAGTACAGCTAAGTGCATATGTTTGTATCAGAAAGCACTGATATACATGGAGTCAATTAGAAAGAGATGAAAAGACTGACAAAACTTTATAATGTTTGGCATTTTTACCTTTTTAAGCAATTGTTGACCACTCCCATTTGTCTTACTTCTGTCCAATGATAGGGGTTTCCACTCTATCATTGCACATTCCCTTCTTGGGGAAAAAGGGGGGGGGGGGGTTGAATACCACGTTGTACCTAGCAGGCCGCATCCATCTTGTCTTTCCTCCCCATCTCACACTATCTCTGCTAATCTGCCTTTTGGCGTTTAGCTCAGACACCTATCTGTGACTTTAAGTCTTGTTAGGCTATGCAAAACTGCACGGAGCTGGTTTTGCCAACGGGAAATGAAAGAACTCAGAATGTACACAATACTGTATAGAAACTTAATATAAAAGCATAGTAAAGCAACTGAATTAGTAAAACTTATAATTAATAACATAATTAATACCTCATGCAGAAAGCCATCACTACAGAGCCACCTTCCCATGACCATCATGGTCCTCCTCAGCAATGCTGACATCCGGTTCTGTAAGAACAGAACAGAACAGAGTAGAAGGGAGAACACATCAAATGCTCAGCGAATACCTACCTAAGGCAGGAATATCCCAAAAGTATTGGTTGGTGGTTGTCTTCGAATTGAAAGGGAAGATTTAGAAGTCATTTTGCTGTTGGGTCGTTAATGGGGAATTTTACATACTGCTACAATACATACCGGATTTAAAAGTATGTACTTGTGACAAGCAGGCTCTAGTGGTTACGTCAGACCAGAAAGGAGTACACAGACAGACGGTGGTGATCAAACTGAGTCGCGGCAGCGCTCAGTGTTTTAATAAACAAATAAGATTTAAACAAAAACAGCAACAGGGCACTTTGCGCCAAAATAAATAGACAAACAAAACGGACTAACACTTAACAAATGGTGGACGGACAGACACACAAACACGGTGAGTAAAAATAAACAAACAAGTATCGTGCTGGTCCTACCAGCACGCAATAGCAATTGTTATTTCTTACTTTTTAGTTTTTACCTCCTCTCCACACCCGTTCACCACTGACGAACACACAACCCCGAGTGAGTAAAACGTTCATCTATATATACTGTTGTGCCATGATTCAAATACTAATTAATTATTCACTTGAATCCCAGCACGTGAATTAATTATGTGCAACCTCATGCTCACATATTAAATACTTTAAATGAGTGCAATCCCGTGTAAATGCAATTATACGTTTTAAATACTCGTGCTCATTACCCACATTATATCCCGTGTACCAACTACAATACACTAACATTAACATACAACATAAAACACAAGAATACACACAGGGGTTGGGCACATTGCCACAGTACTGTATTAAAATTAATGTGTCGTCTCTCTCGTTTTGGCAAGTGATATTTAGAGAATCATATCGTTCTGAATTAAAATACTACTTCTGTTAAAAATATAGTACTGTACCAACAAAACCAATACAGTACATCTAAATAGAAGCCTACTTATTTTAAAACAGTCCTCTCAGATATGTATTTTTGATATTGCCCGCTTTTCAGGAAACACAAAAAAGATACAAGGGTTGGAACGGGCCAAAATGAAATATTCAGATATGCATCACATGCGTTTAACAGTCATTCAAGTAACATTTTTATAGGGTCGGATATGTGAGTGCTGACTGTAATAATGTTACCAAAATTAATTCAAGATCATAATTTTTTTTACTTTCATTTTTATTTGTGGATTTCTGGGTCATTCTGTGAACCCCCAATGACCCTTAGAAGTACCCCCAGAGGTACGCATACCCCTGGTTGAAAACCCCTGACTTTTGTCAAATATACATATTGAAAAAAATCTGTGTTTTTTTCTAGGGATTGGAGTTGATGACATGTTCATTATGATCTCCTGCTGGCAGAAAACGAAGGTTCATGATTCAGTGGCAGATCGCTTGGCAGAGACGTATAAAGAGGCAGCCGTCTCCATCACCATCACCACTCTAACTGATGTCTTGGCTTTCTACATAGGCATCATGACACCCTTCCGATCTGTGCAGTCGTTTTGCCTCTACACAGGCACTGCAGTTCTGTTCTGCTATCTGTACAACATAACATTCTTTGGAGCTTTCTTGGCTCTCAATGGAAAAAGAGAAAAGGGCAACAGACACTGGCTGACGTGCATGAAGGTGGAGCAGGATTGTCCAGCAGGACGCTCTACAGGGTACAGCATGTGCTGTGTAGGAGGGGCGTACGACGCAAACACAGGCTATGAGAAAGAGCAGCCAGTGAATCTGTTCTTTAAGAAGTACTATGGCCCTTTTCTTACAAACACATGGACCAAAGTGTTTGTGGTGTTGCTGTATGCTGGGTACCTGGCTAGCAGTATTTATGGGTGTCTTCAGATGCAGGAAGGTATAGACCTTCGAAATCTGGCGTATGACGGTTCGTATGTTGTTAACTACTATGATGATGAGGATGCTTATTTTTCAGAGTATGGACCAAGAGTTATGGTTGTTGTTACAGAACAAGTTGATTATTGGAATAAGGAGGTCCGTAAAGGGATTGAAAGTTGTTTGAAAGTACTTGAAAACCGCTTGTATGTTGATGCAAGCCTGTCTGTTTCATGGCTAAGAGTATATGTTTCTACAATGCTAAATATCAACTTAGATAATGAAACAGTATTTAAAGACAATTTAAAGATTATTCTTCCAGCCTTTAAACAAGACATTAGTATCTCTAATGATAATATTATTGCCTCCCGTTTCTTTATTCAGACCACAAACATTACCACTCCAATCAAGGAAAAGAACATGCTGAACGAGCTGAGAGAGGATGTAAGGAACTGTGTAGTCCCAGTATTGGTTTATCACCCAGCATTCATCTACTTTGACCAGTATGTAGTCATAGTCTCTAACACGATACAGAATATTGCAGTAGCAACTGCAGTAATGTTGGTCATCGCCCTCCTATTAATTCCCAATCCTCTTTGCTCTTTGTGGGTAACGTTTGCCATTGGATCTGTCATTGTTGGTGTTGCCGGCTTCATGGCTTTCTGGAATGTTAACTTAGACTCCATATCGATGATCAATCTGGTCATCTGTATAGGCTTCTCTGTAGACTTTTCTGCACATATTTCTTATGCATTTGTGTCAAACAGCAAACATGATGTAAATGAGAAGGCCATTGATGCGCTCCATAGTCTGGGTTACCCTATAGTCCAGGGGGCAGTTTCTACCATACTGGGTGTCGTTGTTCTGGCTGCAGCTGAAAGTTACATCTTCAGAACATTTTTCAAAATTATGTTCCTGGTAATTCTGTTTGGGGCATTTCATGGTCTCACATTTCTTCCAGTGTTTCTTACTTTCTTTGGGGTTTGTAGCAAGACTGGGGAGGTAACTAGTAAAAAGCAGAATGATGTGAAAGATAATGAAAACAGGAATTGCATAGATGGAACTGATCATAAAGAATCCAGATACCCTCAGACATTAACTAATCATGGCCTGAAACAAGATGGTAGAGCAGCCCCAGCTCCTGTTGATGGCAGGGATGTTGCTATTAGTAATGAATATGAATACTGTAGTAGTAGTTTTTAAATTAATTTTATGATTTTACCGTTCAAGACATGGTTTTTTAAAGAGCATTTGTTTTAATAGCTTAGCAAAATCAACCACATTATGTTTGTTTGTAATTAAATTGTGTTTTTGCAAAGCATGACATTTAGAAAATAAATGTGTAGAATTTGGTTTGAATGTATTTAAACAAAACTCCTTGATAGTAAAAATATTGCCTGCTTTGAAGCAAAAGCTGAGCTGTGGTATTTATTTTAAATATGTATTTTTGATGCAATTTTATATATATTGAAATTGGTTGTATTTTTCATTGTTTATTTTTAATAATAAATAACAATAACTTATTTAAACAAGGCATTTTTGTAGTTTTTTATTTACACAAAAAATGTAATGATGTTTGTGACAGGGTAGCGTTGCGGGCCCAGATGGTATTGGCAGGCAAGGAGACTCAAGAGGCAAGGAAGCTGCAGTTTAAACACGGCTGCGCGTTTTTAATAAACAAAATAACACAAAGTGCAAACAAAAAGGCACATGGGCCAAAAACAAAGGTTTAAAACAAAATACAAAACTGTTCAGGATGGGCAGAGCCTTCACTGAACTTTATCAAGCAAAAATACAGACCCACAGTAACAAACTGTTCCCTTTGAAGTCGAAGACGACCACCAAACATTATGTATGGGATATTCCTGCCCTTGAGGTAGGTAATACTGAGCTCTCTATATCAGAGCTGCTGAAGGCCCCTTCCTTGTGATGACGCACTCGGTCCCGCCCACCGAGGCTATAAAACCGTCACTCACCGGAAGATCTTCTTTTTCCTTCTCAAGGAAAGGTAAGACCACTGTGTCTAGACTGAGCATGTTGATAGGAAGAGCCCTCGAGTCGATTCGGGTCAGTTGTATTTCCCTAGCATTCGTGCTGAAAGCTGGCTTGCCGCTTTCCTGGAATCAACATCAGTCGTCCGCGAATTAGTTGTCTTTTCTTCTTGAGAGTAACACAGTATCCTCCTCGGGGCCAGGCCTGGCCGTATCCCCGCTGTCGAGTGACCCAGTCACGCTCTCCTTCTCGGGGCTAGGTACTGCCGTATCCCCGTTGTCGAGTGGAGCCGCCGGCCGAACCTGACCGCTGCGGTGAGTCAGTTAGTGTGCATTCGGTGTACTCTCTCTCCTTCACTTCTTTCTCATTCAAAATTGTGATATTTTTTGTCTGAATAAAACATCACCCACCACGGCTTCGGCCTCTGTTAACCCCGATACACGCTCCTCGCTGACCAGGTATGTGTGTTGACCACGCGGTCTGGGTACGCACTTTGCGTAGCGGCCTCTCCGGTGCTGCGGTACTGCGGTGCACGCATAGCCCGTGATTCTGTCTCGGTGCGCAAGTGCGCAACGCAGGCTGCGTATTTTCCAATGCCCCAGCGTAGGGCACGATAGCGTAACACGGTACGTGGTGTATGCAGTGCTCGGTATTCATAGTACAGTTACGCACAGTGTGCACCATACGCAGTTCACGCAGTGTACGGTACCCACTGCACAACGTGCAGTGCGCGTTGCGCTCGTTGCGTAAGTACTGCTCTACTAGCGCATAGCTCGTGGTGCTGCACGGTAATACCAGTGTGCACAGACCTCAGCTCAAGCGCTGCACGCGGTGTACATAGTACACGGTGCAGGCATAGTTGGTTGTGCACTAGTGCCCATTACGCTGCGTAGTATTAGTACCTGTGGGTCTAACGCAGTAAAAGCAGTGGTTAGTGGTATGCACAAGCCAGACGTCCTGTCTCAGGACTCCCTGCCTAGCACCTCGAATGCAGTACACAGTGCGCTTGGGACGCACTGGTTATTGCGTAAGCACTGCTCAACCTAGCGCATAGCTCACGGTGTTGCATAGTACCTGTGAATACAGGATACTCGGTGCGCACAGGGCTCAGCATACATGTTGCACGCGGTGTACATAGTGCACGGTGCATACGTAAACTGGTTCTACACTGTTGCTCTTACGCTGCACAGTACACGGTGTACTACGTGCCCACGGTACTTGGCGCACAGTGCGCAGTGTTAATACCTTGCTGTAACGCTAGTGAGTGGACACACTACGTTAACACTTACCAGTGTTCAACGTAGTGCGAGCAGTGCCTCAGTGCTAATGCACAAAGTTAGGCCCATATCGGGGTCCCATTCCTGTACGGCCTGCAACGCCATCATCCCACAGGAAGCATGGTGCTTGGTAGGCAGGTGCTTAGTACATCAGGGCGCATAGCGACCTCGGGTGCACGAGGTGCCTCGTTGCCCTCTGCCCGTAGACGGTGCTCCACTCCGCGGTAGGCTACGCGCTGCACGTAGTCCAGGCTAGACACCCCTGTCCAGTTACTACGCTGTGTTTACTCTTTTTCTGTGTAACAGCCTACATCGCTTTGCTATTGCAGTCTGCTGAAAGCCTTACAGCGATCGCTGTTTGGTGTTTTCCTCTGCTATTGCAGTTTAAAAGAAAAAGAGACACGTGATCCTCCATCAGACCCCTCTGTGGAGTTGACTCTGCTGGACTGCCTCAGTCCACCCTCTCGTTGTGCTTAGAAAATTCAGTTCACCCACGTTGCCGTGGTGTCTGCTTTATTACCCTCACAGCTTGCTGTTGTGTGCGTGTATGTGTGGTTTTATTTCACTGCCTTGCAGTTTTAGGAATAAAAAAAAACACAAGCATGATTCCTTCATCCATCGCACCGCTGTTGAGATGCTTATATGGTGAGGCGAGGCGAGGTGAGGCGAGGCGAGGCGAGACGAGGCGAGTCGAGGGGGGGGGGGGTTGCAACAGCAAGGTGCGTGTGCAATTGTAGACCGACTACGCCAGCACGGGAGTGTGACAGAAATATAATGAGTTCTGGTGATAAATCTTCCTCCCGACCTGTGAGGGCGCTAAAGAACGGGAGGAGAAGTATCTGGAAGGGCTGGCCTGACAGTTCGTTTCGGGACGGGAAGTGGGTCAGCCTGGAAAGAAGCGAGACTCTGTTGTAAGACCGTTTTGACTTGAAAGGTAAACGAGGGGCAGCTGCAAGTAATAAGGCAGCTGCAACCGTTTACCTAGATATCATCGCGGGATTACATATAGGGGCCAGGGTAACGCTGATCTTTTCCTTCGTTTGGGTAAAGCTTCGGTGGAGAGAAGGACTGAGAGTGGAGCTCTCAATTAGAAAGAAAGGAGACGTGTTACGTGTTTGTGTTGTGTTTATCTGTCTGTCTAATTGTCCGTGTTTTGCATCACCAGACAGTTAAAGCACACCTGCGGAGCTGTCGCAGAGGGTCAGCACAAATCCGAGCACCACTGCACTACCGTCACCACTTACCTGTGTTTCACTCCGCACCAGCACGACTGCACTCACCCCGGACTGGTGACCGTGTATTTGTTTTTGTTCAGGACTGTGCCCTGTGCGTTATCCCCGCGCTTTACACATTGTTGTGTATAGCCGGGGATTTATTATTTTACGGTCGCCAGATCGGGATTATAAATAAAGCATTTTATCACTGGATACCGTTGTCTGTCCATCACTCCTGCATCACATCACCGCTACCCCGGTTCCCCTTCCCTAGCCACTTTGCCACAGGGAGTCACCCGTACAAACTGACTAATTAAACACCTTCGCTGCCTCTAGGCATAGGTAGAATAACCCTACTATAGGCTTACACAGGTTCAAAGTTATCTCTGTAGGGGAGCCACACCAGTAAGATCCACCACCAGCCAAAATAGGGATGAGGTTAAAACGTTTATTACAATTTGCTTGTACAGTTAAAACAGGAAATAAAATAGGAGGGCTTTCACACTTTATAAAAAAACAAAGAAAGTTCACATCACAGAGCTAGGTTAAAATTATTCAAATCTCTAGTGCCACCGTCTGGGATACACAGGCAGCCAGGATGCACAGACGCTTGCTTCCCACAATTTAGTACTGTCCTTAACTTTAAACTAAGTAGGCCAGTAAAGCCAATTCGTTCCCAACCCATACAAATGTTACACACCCCACTAAAACCCTATATCTCCCAGCTCTAATTGCCGCTCCTCCCTGCGCATTATCCAGTGTCCTGCTGAGCTCCGCTAACTCCACCCACACACTCTACCAGCGTCCCTTTGTACCGGGGCTGTAGTTGTCCGCATTCAGTCCAAATTCTCTCTCCCCTCCGATGTTCCCGTCTGTACTCTGTTATTATCTCGTTTTCTGTTGTTGTCTGTTGTTGTCTGCTGTTGTCTCGTTATCTCGATCTAGTTCCCTGTCATTCCGCTTCTCCCTCGTTCCGCTTGTTCCACTTTCCCCTAGTTCGGCTACCCTTCTGTCTCGTGTTATATACTGTTTCTCTGTCTCGATTCCCTCTTTTTCTCTTTCCTCCTGGCATTCCCTCTAATAGGGTCCTTAATAAGGTAGATAACCTGCTGGTGTGCATCGGTCTACTGGCACCAAATGGCAATGCTGCTGCTGCTGAGCTCGAATTGTGCACGTGAAAATAAACAAAGGATTAATCAAGGAAGTAAAACACACGTAGTACATTGTGCTACAACATAAATCAAAACAATATATAAAGAAAAAAATAATAATAATTAAATGCACTGGTTACACAGCACACATATTCAATAATTCAAACCATAATTACAAATATATATATATATATATATATATATATATATATATATATATATATATATATATATATATATATATATATATATACGTCAGCAGCAGTTTAAGCATGTCACTTTGTGACACTTACGCCGGCTTGTTTCAGCCCGCCTACTTGGTGGGCTGGTAACAACAAAGCAAAATCAGTTACCCGCGTTGCCGTGGTAAGTATTATTTTTACCCGCACAGCTTGCCGTGGAGTGTATATATTTTCGTTTCTTTACTTGCAGTTTAGAAGTAAAAAATAATACAAGCGTGACTTCCAATGGGACTCGGCTCAGCTGGCCCCGTGGTTGAGCGGCTTCTGCTGGCTTGTCTCAGCCCGCCTACTCGGAGCGCTGTTTAAAAGCAGTTACCCGCGATGCCGTGGTGACTGCTATCTTACCCTCACAACCGTGCTGTTGTGTGTGTATATATGTGTTTTTCTTTACTGCCTTGCAGTTTTAAAAATAAAATGTAGTATGATATCCACCGGGACCCAGCTCCTGCTGCCCTCTGCTGTTGAGTTACATACGCAGGCTTGCTTCAGCCCGCATACTCAGTGGGCTGGAAAAACAAAACAAAATCAGTTACCCGCGTTGCCTTGGTGACTGATATTTTTACCCACACAGCTTGTTGTAGTGTGTGTGTGTGCGCATTCGTTTCTTTACTGCCCTGCAGTTAGAAATAAATAATAAGCGTGATTATTCCACGGGAACCCAGCTCTGCTGTGTCCCGCTGTTGAGTTGAATCTGCCGGCTTGTTTCAGCCCGGCTACTCGGCACGCTTGGTCACCCGCCTGGCATGGTGAATGTGTTTCTCCCATAGCCGAATGGCTGGGTATAAGCCTGTATGTTTTCCTATTACTGCCTTTGCAGTTAAAAAGAAATAACAGATTGCAGCTCCTTGAGCCTGTGCTCCACCCTGACATACGCTATGCGCTGCCACGTTGTGTGACTGAACGGGGTCAAGCACCAGGTTATCGCCGCTCTGCACCATGGTGCAGCACCGTGCGCTCCCCTGTACTGCTCTCCTGATTGCTTACCACTCGAGTCTGTGTATCCACCCCGGTGTATGATATGCGCTACCCCGAGTTGTGTTGACTTCATGGGGTTAAGGCTGGGCGACTCTCAGTCAGCGCCCTCGGTGTTTAGATGCTCCATGCCTCAGTGCTTAACACCACAGCATGTCAATAACACCTGCACTCGGTGCCCCCTATGCTTCGGTGCACCAGTACTGTATTCTACCTCACTCATTGTCCTCGGTGCGTCTGCACCCTTGGTGCCTGAGTGCTTCAATACACAGCTGAGCTGTACGTGGCGCTGGGAGCCCCTGGCCAGGCAGCAGGCTCAAGCCCTTGCTGTGGCCCAAGCTCAGCCGATAATGCCCGCCATGGAGCTGACCCTGCCTGCTCCGGTGGTTGCCCCGTATGTTACAGAACCGGATTTCCACTTTGCTGAGGAGGACCACAGCTTTTCACATTAACCAATCGGCTCCATTTACTTCATCGGAGGACGAGAGATTAAACTTCCTCTGCCCAGTGCGGGCATTGAGATATTATGTACTTAAGATGAAAGCTTTGCGTAAATTGGACCAGCTTTTTGTTTGTTACGGAACACAGACTATAGGACAGCCCCTCTCTAAGCAGCGTGCTTTGCCTTCTGTAGGCACAAGGGTCCTTGAGGGTGTAAGTTCACACCGATAACCTCTGGGCTGCCGTTCCTTCTCCCTTGCGACGGCTCTGGTATACATTATCCCATACATAATGTTTGGTGGTCGTCTTCGACTTGAAAGGGAACGTTAGGTTACTTAACGTAACCCTGGTTCCCTGAAAGAGAAGATGACCACCAACCACGAGGTCGCTTCAGTCGCCCTCACAGGTTTAATGGAAAAAGAGGGAGATCTTCTGGTGAGTGACGGTTTTATTTATTTATTTATGTATTTAGCAGACACCTTTATCCAAGACTAGGGTGTGTGAACTATGCATCAGCTGCAGAGTCACTTACAATTACGTCTCACCCTAAAGACGGAGCACAAGGAGGTTAAGTGACTTGCTCAGGGTCACACAATGAGTCACTGGTTGAGGTGGGATTTGAACTGGGGACCTTCTGGTTACAAGCCCTTTTCTTTAACCACTGGACCACACAGCTTCAACCTTCGGTGGGCGGGACCGAGTGCGTCATCACAGGAAGGGGCCTTCGGCAGCTCTGATATAGAGAGCTCAGTATTACCTACCTCAAGGGCAGGAATATCCCATACATAATGTTTGGTGGTCGTCTTCTCTTTCAGGGAATCAGGGTTACGGTAAGTAACCTAATGTTCACTCACCAACTCCTTCCCCCAAACAAAACATTGTTCTCCTTTTTATACCATGTGGCTGGAACCTAAATATCACCAATTACTCAATTAGCTCCAGCCACATTCTCACATGTATTTTGGCAGGGATAGGAAATTAACCCCATCCCTGCCAACCACCACCAAACCACCACAAAACAATATTATTTACAGGCAGGGCCCTGCCCTGCCACAATGTTATTTTTGTTTGTTTTTTATCCATGAGTTTATAAACCACATTGCAAACAATTTGAATGATTTAATTGTTGGTAATTGTTTGTTATGGTTGTTGTTACAGAACGAATATTGGAATAAAGAGGTCCGTCAGTCAAGACATTGAAAGTTGTTTGAAAGTACTTGAAAACTGTTTGTATGTTGATGCAAGCCTGTCTGTTTCATGGCTAAAGGTATATGAGAATGTTTCTATATTACTAAATGTCAACTTAGATAATTAAATTATATATAAAGACAATGTAAAGTTAATTCTTCCAACATTTAAACAAGACATTAATATATCTAATGATAATATTATTGCCTCCCATTTCTTTATTCAGACCACAAACATTACCACTCCAATCAAGGAAAAGAACATGCTGAACGAGCTGAGAGAGGATGTAAGGAACTGTGTAGTCCCAGTATTGGTTTATCACCCAGGATTCATCTACTTTGACCAGTATGTAGTTATAGTCTCTAACACTATTGTCACCCGGATGGCTTGGTGGATGACGTCAGACCAGGAAGGGACACACAATACTGTGAGGTGAAGCGTGGTTTGGCGTGTTTATTATAAATAAATAAATACAACTTTTAAACAAACAAAACAGTAATGGGCCCACAGGGGGCCATGGTGTGAGGCCCTCCTCCATTAACAACAGAAATGGTGTCAGCGGAAATGTTGACAGAGGCAAGGCTGGCTCCTCCAGCTGGGGCAATCCTGGCAGCGGAAATGCTGCTAGTGGCAACACTGGCAGCGGCAAATTCTGACAGCGTGTGGCAAAGTGGTTTGCAGTGCGCAAATGTGGATGTGATGCAATGCTTAAACAGATGACAGACACCAAAGTTCACAGCCCAAACAATCCTTTTATTTGTTTTTATAATCCGGGTCGTTTGGCAACTGTAAATAATAATCCCTGGCAAAACACATCAATGTTCACTGTTCCCTTTACACAGCGCCTTCACAGGTCAGGAGGGAGATTTATAACCAAGATTCATTCTTTCTCTGTCACACAGCGGCAATGCTATCAGCGGAAATGCTGGCATCGGCAAGGCTGGCTCCTCCAGCAAAGGAAAGCTTGGCAGCAGAAATGCTGCCACTGGCAACGCTGGTAGCGGCAATGCTGACAGCTGAAATGCTGGCTCCGTCAGCACTGAAAGACCCCCGAGCAGTGACAAACACCTTTGCAAGTTTGGCATTCCCAGGCGTTGCAGGTTTGGCATTCCCAGGCGTTGCAGGCTTGGCAGACCCAGGCGTTGCAGGCTTGGCATCCCCCTAGGTGGTACAGGCTTGGCATCTCCCTAGGAGGTGCAGGCTTGGCATCCCTGGGCGGTGCAGGACAAGGCAGGAGGCGACGGCAGGCGCTGACCCTTGAGAGGCGACAGCAGCTTCAGATCCTCTGGTGGTGGAGGCGGGAGCAACAGGTCATCTCCCTCTAAACCTGGTGTCACGAATTCTGCGTGTTCAGATTCCATTACGTACTCTTTTGAATTGCTCAGCACACACTCTTGTCTCAGGGGAGACGTTAGGAGGACAGAGATGTTATTACTCCTAGTGGGATATAGTTCGTGCTCTGGACCCGCAGTATATTCAGATGACTAATATAGTACTCAAGAAATTGACAGACTCATGTATTTAAAGTTTTTTACGAATCAGAGTATGATCAGTACTCTTTCGGTTTATTAAAGGTTAGATATTGGATAGCGCAGCTACAGGCTACGTCGTATCCCTAGCTGACAGACACACTGGGCAGTCCAGCATCTTAACAGATATCACCGTTAACACTTTAATACATGTATATACATGTAGTCAAGGCCGACAAGCTGGCCAAGAACACGTCACCTAAAGTACCCAATGGTCTATTTCAGCACATTCAACAAAACACTCTCTTATCTCTAAAACATAGCGTAAGTCCCTTATAGCAATACATGCAATACATGTGAGGTAAAATAATAATTGATTAATGCTTACCCTAAAAGGATATGACTGTCTCCACCAGGCAAATTAAACTGAGTTTAATCAGCTCCACTGTATTTTGGTTTGCAGAAGATGGACCACCTTACCCTGTCTCGGATGAGTGTGGTACTCCATTGTAATTACTTAGGAGTTATATAGGTTTTTCGTCTCATTGGAATACATGGGACGCCTCAATTAAATCCAGTCATTAATCTGTTGAGACAGCTCCTATCCCTTTTACAAATAATAGTTTTCAAAAGATCTGGACTAACTTTTCAGAATTAATAAGTGTCATGAACCCAATAAATTCAAGACTTCATATTTGTCTAACTCCAAACTTTATGATCTCACTCTTTGCTTTCCTCCGAGCCCCTCCTTTATCTAAAAAGTTAAGTGAACCAAGGTTCCCAGGATCTTGGTTTACTATATAATATAAAAACACTACTGTTTACATGTGATAGCAAAACACTATTTTTATATGTGTTAAATATAAGAGATGTTCTTAATATGTGACATCATCTTCTAATTGATTATATTTTGCTAAATTAAAGGTATGTGTTTCTTTTAACCTCATGTTGTTTCATCATTTTGTCAATGAGTCAGTTTTAATTCCATATACCATTGTCTAACAGAGTATTTGACAAAAGATTCTCTCATACAATATTCAAATCAATTAGTTTCACTAAGTTTGAGTGGTAATAGTTTTCATTACAATTTTTCTTTTATCATTTAAAAGATACACTAATCAGGCTCTGACCTGTAATTGACTCTTGAGTATATGCTATTGCCAATAATTTCCACAGTCTCTTGTTTTCTCCAAAGCCAGAGTCTGTGCAAACACTTTTTAGATCTATGACCCATCAATGTCTGTTGAGCCATAATTTTTGCATATTACTTCAAGATATATTCTTGGCTGTGCAAGGCCACTAACTCCATAAACCTTAAGTTCCAAATCTGTAAGATTTGCAACTTTTACTGGCGTGAAATGCAAGAAGACCCTCTCCTCCTTTTACAAGCCATCTGATAAGGAGAGAGGCTCCCCTTGCAATGCAGCAGTTTCACAGGACCCCATTATAATGACTTCATCTACCATCATTAGACAACAGTATAGTGGATTAATAACAAGGTACATTATAGTATATTATTACAAACTTAACACAAAAACATAACACAACACCTTTTATATCCTATAATTCAGTGGATATCATAATGTCTAGAAGTCTTATTGTTCAATAGAAGAAGAAAGAAACTGTACCACCTTCCCATTTAATTAAATCGAATACTGCTCCAGGTTTTAATCTTCTTATCAATACAGTAAAGTCATGAACAAGCAATAATACTTGTCAGTTTTAAATAATATGTTTTCTTATTATAGCAAATACTTAAAACATATTATTAATCTTATGAAATCAAATAATTATTTTTAGTTTCAAATATCATGCTATCTAAAAAGGGGTTGATCATTTATTTTATTAATTTATAATACCTTCGTGTCTAATTTCTATTTTTTTACTAATATGAACTATAGACAGTGTAAATTATCACTGAACCTTTTTAACTATGAATGTGGCATTTCAAGATAAACTTTTAAATAATTTAATTCAGTTTAACAGTTGCTCCTAGAATTTATAATATCACTTTATTTCTTTGGTGAATCCCTCTTAAGATTTAAATCCAAATACAGGCCAGTATAAATGCATTCAACTTTTATATATTTTATAATGACTGAACTAGGCTTGACCCTGTTCTTTGTTCATACAAAATCTAGCCGAGACAGGTTCTTTCCCTAAGACCTTGGCTGTTAGGTTAATTCATAGGTTGTAAAGAATCTTATCTTGTCTTTAGAAACATAAATTTGTAGGTGTGATTAAGTTCACTTTTTAGCCGGAATGGTGCTTTTTATCAAACGTCATGCTTTCTGAAGATAAGATATACAAGCGGCAAATCGTTATATTTTAGAAATTCTCCAATTGCTAATTGTTTGATTAGAAACAGATGTAGACTGACCTATTTCATGGAGCAAGAGATCCATCTACTGACAATACAAGGATACTCTCTCTTTATCCTTCCTTCAAAAAACCTCTAACCCGTCATTTTTATATCAAAGTACATTCCATATTTGAAATTGCCTAGTACATGTCCAGCATATCCACACATTCCCAGCAGGATTCAGCTTCTGTGCCGGGTTCATCTCTGGTCGGCTCCACGAACACCATCACTGGCCCCTTTATCCAGAGTTTAGCATCACAGGTGTGAGACGCCATCTTCCTCACTTCGTACCTACAAGATACTTGGACACGTTTAGCTGGGACACCTTCTGCACATTCTAATTTACCTAGATGTGCCCATTTCACTAAGTGACCTCCTTCACAATTCATGCATTCAATCCTCTTAATATCTTTTGGGTCTACATTTAAATGAGAGAAAGAAATCCCTGTAGAATCATTGCATTCAAACAGAATTCTACAGTGTTTAGCCAAATGACTGCAGGCCGAACAAAGTTTAGGCCCAGTCACTGATGACTTGCTTTGGCACATATTACATGCACACCTAACAAGAGGATTATGTTTTAATTTATGTGTCAGGGTTAATTCTGCACCCTGTACAATAGTTCTGGATCTGTACACATTATGGCTATACATTTCCTTCTGTTCGCACAAAGTCACTTTGCAAGGTACGCCATCCATCCAGAATACAGAGGGAGGCCAAAACTCACTGCTATTCATATTTTCTGGTATCCAATTATTGTTCTGCCTTACATCATCAGTTGGCAGACACAATACAACTGAATCTGAATCAATTGATGAACTACGAGCCTTAGCTACTGAGATCCTCCATGCAAAAGGAGTCAATGTTTTACTGACCAGCCTAGCTGATTCAGCGTCACTTGCGACACTGGAGATGGGTGCGGTTCTCCCTCTGATGTTGGGGACAGGTGTGGCTCTCCTCTGCAACACAGCTACTGAAGGAGTAAGTAAAATGTCTAAGATATACAAATGGCAACATCATAGATGAAGAGAAAAAAAAATAGCAAAAAAATATATGAAATGATTACTTTTCATTAGTTTTTACAAAGGAGGATATGGAAAACTGCATCTTCCACGGCTTTCTTTGCCGCCCACTTTCTTCCAGTTTTCAACACAGGTGCTGCCTCCCTTATGCATTTGTCGCGTGAATCTACTAATGTCAATTCCAGTCAGACCATGGTGCACTTAAACTCCTCGGTTAGAGTGAAGACTGGTAGCTGCAGAATTACTTTTCCATAAAGTCCCACTCTGCTGAGGCAGCATGGAACTCCCAACCATTTTCTGATGTATGAACTGATTAAAGCTTCCGCCTTCTCAACTGTTGTCAAAGAAACCTCGTACACAGTCAGCGGCCACAGCAGCCTTGGCTGTAGACCAGACTGAAAGCACCAGAGTTTGCCTGGTAAAGCACTGCTGTCTATGCTCTTCAACCCTTCCACAGCTTGTTGTCTAACTTCTCCCACACGAACTGTGTCCTTTAGATCCCCGTCGTACCATCTCCCAAGGCTCTTCACTGGCTTCTCAGACACTGTTGGTATTGCCTCACCATTAATGAAGAACCTTTTATCTACTACTTTACCTTTAATTATAGAGATGCTCCTTGATTTAGTGGGCTTGAATTGCATTCGTGCCCATTCAATGTTATTGGTTAATTTGCCCAATAACTGATTAGTGCAGGCTACTTTTGTAGTCATGGTTGTCATGTCATCCATGTATGCTCGAATTGGTGGTAGTCGCATTCCAGAAGCCAAGCGCTCTCCTCCCACTACCCATTTTGATGCCTTAATAATTACTTCCATTACCATGGTAAAAGCCAGTGGAGAAATGGTGCATCCTGCCATTATTCCAACTTCTAGGCATTGCCATGTAGTGCTGAATTCTGAAGTTGAAAAACTAAATTGCAAATATCCAAAGTAGGCTTTCACTAAATTTGTTATTGTCATCAGTACACTGAAAAAATCAAATGCTGCCTGTAACAGGGCAAGGAGCCCTGTACCTTTTATTTGTTTATTTATTTATACCCCTCTGCCCCTGTGCAGTTCATTGTTTTGCATTTGTTTTATTGTTGTAGTATTATTGTATTTGTGTTTTATGATTTATTTATTACTGTAAGTGTAAATCTGACGGCGAAAGCAGTGTCATTGTTTATTTGTATTTATTTTAAAATGTATTGACGGCATAGCCAAGTGTTTGTTATTGTTTTGTTTAGTAGCGTGGATGGGAAGCCTCATCCACAGTAATTAAAAACCTTGTGCAGAAGGTGACCATCTCCCGAGTTTAATTAGTTGTGTAATTGTTGCTAATCGGGTGATGGTCACCTGCATAAAAGCCTGCAGCTCTCTGCACTCAAGGTGGGAGTTTTGAAGTGGGTGTTCAGAGGAGGAACGAGAGCAAGCGAGGAGCGAGAGAGAAACTAAAGTAAAATTATATACAGGAACAGTGACAGCAATTGCCCAACCTGACCTGTATTGTTTTGTTTTGTTTTGTGTTCGTGATTTTGTTTTGTTTAAATATTTATTTTGTACTGAAATGTCAATGAATCTGTTCTTCAATAGGTAAGTTGACAATCTCTGAGCAATAATGCTGAAGAAAATCTTGCCTTCTACGTTTAATAGGGAAATAGGGCGAAACTGACTGATGATTGTAAAATCTTTTGGTATTAAGACTCCACTTGCTCGGCGCCCTGCTCTTGGTACAACCTGTTTTTTCCATGCCACATTCATCAGTTTCCACAGGATTCGTAGAACTCCAGAAGCACTCTTGTATACTCTGTATGGAACTCCATTAGGCCCTGGAGATGATGACGTCCTTGCTTTTTTCACAGCTTGCTCTACTTCTTTCCACTTAGGTGCACAGTCCTCCATTTAGTATTCTGGTGGATTATTAGGTGGGATGTCTGAAGGAATTGACATAGGCTCCTGCCTTTTTTAATCTGTATGTGTTTCCTCCAAATACCTCTCCAGCTCAAACTTAGATGATTTTAGTGTGCCATTTTTCTCACTGGTGAATAACTTCTTTACAAATTTGAATGGGTCTTTATAAAAGTTAGTTCTCACATGCTCCTTCTTTTTGTAGCGTTTCCGTAAGCGCTCAGCTCTGTGCAATGTTGCAAGCTTATCTTTTATGACCCTTTTTGGAACAGATTGAGTCCCTCCTTCTGATTTTGTTCTGCTCTTCTCCATTGCTTCCTCAGCTTTCTCCTTTCTCTAACTGAGCTTTCAATCTCCTGCTGCCGTCTAGACTTTCCAGGAATAATTTGTACTTTTTCCTTCCTTTTTTCAACTCGAAACCTCTCACTTCCATATGCGCAGATGAAGTCCTTAAATTTATCCAGCTTCTTTTCAACTGTTCCACTTAACCTTTCTAACGCAAAACAGAGATCCATGTTTACTGTATCCCATGCAGTTTTCTCACAAGCTCTTGGCCATTTAACTCAAGGCTTGTGCCCATTGAGGTTCTTTTCTCTCTTACGCTGGTTCGTCTGACCGGGTTCACAAGGATCATTAGGTTCATCACTAGTTGTATCCATGCAAGTCCTCCTCACGTCTATGACAGTTTGCTTCCTGTCGCTGGATTTCATTCGACTGACTTGACTGACTTCGTAAAAAGTACTGATCAATAGGGGTGTGGCCCAGGGGTCTGGTCCTTCTGGCAAGGTACTGTGTGTGAGAGAGAGAGAGCATTTGACTGCAAGAGATACGAGCAGGGAAATAGAGAGAGGAAACAGAATACGGAGAGTTCTTTTAGTGTGTGTGTGGATATACCTGCTAACCCCTGCACCTTTTGTCTGTCCATAGAGCACTGACGGGACTCTCCGGGAATACGCCGGAGGAGCGCGGACCCGGAAGTGCCGGACTGTTTACTGTGGTTCACCTCGTTTGGATTGAGGAAGGACAGACTGTGTTTTTGCTGAGTCTACTTGTTTTTGGTTTTTCGTTTCATTTGGGACTGCAACCTTTCCCTTTGTTTGGTCGGGTTACACATTGTTGTATATCCCGGTGCTATTATTATTATTATTGTTTGATCGGGTTACACATTGCTGTGTATCCCGGTATTCTTATTGTTGGGTTTATTGTGTAACGAATTAAAGCCGGGAGCTTATACCAACAAACCTGGACTGGTCTGACGATCATTTACACCACACGCTCAGCCAACCTGT
Source organism: Acipenser oxyrinchus oxyrinchus (assembly GCA_030684275.1). Lineage (NCBI taxonomy): Eukaryota > Metazoa > Chordata > Actinopteri > Acipenseriformes > Acipenseridae > Acipenser > Acipenser oxyrinchus. The sequence goes on along the minus strand of CM060250.1, from coordinate 8,247,422 downwards.
CACAGATTGTTATTAACCTTCCTCACAATTCTTATACTTGTTCTTGGTGAAAGAACCTTCTTTCTTCCAGACCGAGGGTGCATTGTGACAGTACTATGGGTCTTCTACTTCTTGATAATAGAAACAATAGTTGAAATTGGGATACTCAGATGCCTAAGGTCTTCAAATAGCTCTTTACTTCTTCCCATATTGACTTCTTGGTAATGATCATCCTATGCCTAACCCCTTTATACTCTCTAAGAATGTTCACCTCAATCCAACATTTTCTAGACTTTTTTAGAATTAGGTTTTACATTATTATATTGAAATTTCTAGCACATTGTAGACAATACTATCACAGCATCAAAGGGTATGAATACTTTTGAAAAAAAAAAATACTGAAATAAATAATTGTAGATCTATTTATTGTAACTTTTTTCCTCATCCACAAAAGCAAAACTTTTGATGCAAAAGATTTTTCCTAAAATTCTTTTGACTACAACCGTATATGATATTAATAATAATCATTATCATCATCATCAACAACACCCCCTTGTGTCAGATGCATTAGCCCATTACATTATATGGATCTATAATTTTGATATACAGATTACTTAGCTATTGTTTATTAAATCTAGGGGGGTGAGGGTGGGGGTGGGGTATAGGGCACATTAAATACTCAACAAACTAGCCTTAGAAACACAAAATACAATACAGCAATACATAACAATCCACAGGGACTCTTTCACCACAAGAAGGTGCCTAGAAACCAGCAAATGAAGTAAGGATTGCGGTAAGGGTTAAACCGGGTTCTGTTTTTATGCTACGCAACAGATGATCATTTACATTGTTATTCATTTATGGCAGTAGCAACTGTACACACTGAAGATAGCAGGTCAAGTATTATCTGGTTCTATGGCAACCTAATCATACGTTTCCAACCTTAATGTCTACAGGTAGATACAAAACATAAACTGTATGCAATTAACTGTAAGCAGTAATGAAATGCATATTCCATATTTTATTTTACATAGCATCTCAATAATAGACATTACCAGAGATTACAGCACGGTTTGGAAAATAACTACCAAAAAAATATAATTTCATCTCTAGAAATGATTGCTTACATGTTGTAATTGTTTCAAATGGTTAAATATGCATCACATACTAATGCATACATTAGTAAGGAAACTAAATGTGTATATATATATATATATATATATATATATATATATATATATATATATATATATATATATATTTCTGGGTGAAAGAGCCGACCCTGTTAAATTTCTTGTTCATCTGTATCCTGATAGCCTTACCTTGTAGCTGTGCTGAGGACAGTTGATCAGGCCTGTCGAGAGAAATTTGTGACCCTGTGTAACAGGCTGAGGTCTGTCTGTGCAGTCGGGGGAGGTCGAGAACCCTGTTGGATCTGCCTGTCAATCATGCCAATGATACAGAGAGGTTGGGTGAGGGTGTGTTGTCTCTCTCTCTGAGTGGTCGAGAGGCGGGCCTTAGGGGGTTGTGCGACCAATAAAAATTATGCTTTGCTGTTCCCTCTTCCCTCCTTGTCCTTTCTAGGAGAAACAACAGTGGATCATAACAGAACGTCAATGTCTGGAGAAAGAGAGATGGGCAGGCAAGCCTGCTGCGGAAGACAGCCGATACTTATTATTTTATTATGTACCCGAGTGGGACGTGGTAAGTTTAGCTGGGGAATACTGGGCAACCCCCTGAGTGTTAGTAAGGGATCAGCAAAGTATCTCTGAAACCCGAGCTGTACCAGAGAGCAGAGGCTGCGGGACGCTGCGAGGAGCAGCACCTTTTATTTGTAGTTTTGCTACTGTGTTTTATTTTTCTTTTTGCTTTCGCCTTCTGGTTTTGGTTTATTATTTTCAGCATCTGTGAGTGAAATCGGGATTGTGAAAAGAAATATACCATTGCTGGTAATCACTGCATGCTACCACCATTTGCCATTGTCAGTATTTGGGACCACATCATAACAGCACCATCTACTGTCTTAAATAAATCAGATGTGTCTCCTGTGTCAAGTGAATTCGCACACCCTCACACAGTGATCCTTGGGACTATTTCCTAAAACCTTTCTCAGCGGAAGGATACCCGACAAATCATTACTAGTTCAAGGTAAATCTAGGTTTTAAAGTGTTTTTTTAAAGAAAATGATGAGAATTTTTTTTTTAATAGCCATAGTGCCCTCTCGATGAAAGCTCTATCGTGTGTTAGTTGACCTTGACTTTTGTTAGCACCCTCACTTTCGGCTCGGGATGCATAACTCCAGTCGCGGTCAACTAACACATGGTATAGCTTTCATCGACGGACACTATCACTTACGTAATGAACGCAATGTAGAACCATTAGAGGTTCCATGGAAGCATTATAAGGTTATATACAATGCTTCATATTTAGAACCCCTTGGCTCTATTTCAGTTCTGTATAGAACCCAAATATATCTTCTGGTGTTCAGAAGACTATGTAACAATGTTTGTCTAAAGAACTGAAACAAGGGACTCCATCAAAAGACTATTGCCCTACACTTGAGCTTGACCTTGATTTGATTTTTCTTAAGCTATTTTTAAATGGTATTTGCAGGGGCATAGGCAGGAATTTAGGGGGTTACTTTTGGAGGAAAAAGGAAATGAGTGGCAAAGGACAAGTAGCACTTGAGGCCACCTTCCCCCAAAAAGAACAAGGCCTCCTAAGCCTTGGCCACCTCACAGAATTAAACCACCCGGCGCTCATGTAAGGAAAAAAAAACACTGCTCACCCACACGGTGACAGGAGGAAACCTTAGGGAATCCATGGCCAAGGGTAGCCCTTTCTCCAGGCCTCAAAAATAAAACCTCTTAAATGATCTTTTACAATTAACACTAATGTTTTTGATCAGTTAATTTCGGATATACAGTTTGTGCCTTGTGGAGAACGTTCTGTAAGCTGCAGAAGTAGAAATGTACAGGGTAGAGAATAAAAAAAATAACTGAAAATAGAATATATATACCACTGCTGGATAAAGGCCTCCCCAAGATTCTTCCACAAAAGCTAACTTGGCTTGTGTTTTTCAAGTACAATAAAAGCGGATCAAATGCATCAAAAACACAAGCCAAGTTAGTAGAAACAATTGGGGCAACCTTGGCTCCCATCAGTTTTACAGTTGTGCCTATTTGCTTTGTGCTGGTGATAACTTGGTGTTTTTTCACATTTCCAATGTGTTTTTGTTTCAGATATACATATGCGTTTTTTTTTTCAGATATACATATGCGTTTTTTTTTTGTTTGCCTGCAATGCGTGCAACTAGTACATTTTAAAATATCAATAAATCGTTTAATATAAATGATACAGACGTCAAGTGCGTTCCCCAGTATATTTCCATGTTGACAAAATATGTCATTCATTGTCATTAAACTCGGATGTGCCCGGGGTCTGCAAAAAAAACAAAAAATATGGTAGAAGAAGAAGAAGAAAAAGAAGAAGAAGAAGAAGGAGGACATCTTTACCTTCCTTTGGTGACTTATTTCTCTTACTGTATGACAGGTATGTATATATATATATATATATATATATATATATATATATATATATATATATATATATATATATATACACACTGCTGTGCAAAAGTCTTAGACATGTTGCATTATTCTACTCTGATGCATTATGAGCATCAACAATTTACTCAAAGCCTCCACTAGTGTCTTCTACTATTATAACAACCTTGTCTTGAGTGAGTGAAATAGCTTGCATCACTCGATTTTCAAGGTGTGGTATCTGAAGCATAATCAACAAGTACAGAGAAACATCATCTGTAATTGACAAACCCAGGACTGGCAGAAGGCACAGGTGCCGTTGTCCATCCATCAACAGTCCAAAGCACCTTTGACCATTGTTCCATAGTCCAATTTCTGTGTTCTTGTGCATATTTTAGCCTTTTAGTTTTGTTCCCCTTTCTTAACAGAGGTATTCTTACTGCAACACATCCTTTAAGTCCTGATTTCAAGAGTGACCTTCGTACTGTTGATTTGATGGGCAACAACACCTGTGCCTTCTGCCAGTTCTGTTGTCAATGTCTAAGACTTTTCCACAGCAGTATGTATATTTAAAAATGCTGTGGAATACATGACCTGAGAATGAAGTTTGAAGTTTCCGATGCAGAGGTACGAGGATGGATAAAGGACTGGTTCAGGAGGCTTCTCGCCGCACAGGAGGAACCCAAAAAATGTGAACCCAGACACTGCATGTCAGCAGTGAAAGAATCATTTAAACAATTACGAAATGCAACAAAGCAATATTCATCTCACAATTTGCAAAATTGTCTTGAAAATAGCAAACATATTGCCATTGCAAAGCCACCTTTTAAAAGTAGTTTAGATTATGCTAATGTATTATTTTGAATCTAATTTATCAGCAACATTTCTGTCAAACGATTTACTTCACACTCATGTACAGCATGCATTTCACTGCAAGGAATGTGAAGGTGAACCTATTTCACACGTCACACATAGAACACACAAGGGTAATTGGTTCAAAACACCCCAAACAAATCAAAAAGTTGCCTCATTATAAAAAACTTAGAATGCTTGCATTGTGGAAATTCCAACTGCAACAACACTAATAACAAACTATAGCGCACCTGTATGTATTGCAGAAGAAATTCTTCTTCGTCCAATTTTTAGAAAGCACACGTATGAAATGTTATCTGTTCTATTAAAATTAAACATTGTATAAATAGTGTGTGCAGGAATGTAAGGCTGGCAGGGATGGTGGAGGAGGGTTTAGGTGAGTGTATGACCTGAGTTTTGTCACGTTATAGTGAAGGCGAATACCCAGCTTGTTTTGTATTGTTTTGCTTCTGCCTCCCCGGTTTGACTGTGCCCATTAACCAAGAATTATGAAAATTGCTGATTTAGCCAGTCGCATCTCATAAAACGTGGTGTTGCTTTTACAATGTTATAAATAACATTATTTTCTATTTCTCCTGTGTCTATACCTTGCATATCACACCCTTTTCATTGAGTCATCTTTATTTTAAAGAAACGTGTAGTTTCTACAATAGTATAAAGAGTTAAAATGCTAAAATGTAGTACATACATGCATAAAATGTGATAATTTTTTTGGAAATAACCCATTTGTGTGTAGGATGTGGGACTTTTTTATACTTTACCCAAGTCTGTTCATATTCTGTGGGCTTAGTGTTGCTTCACGGAACTCAATTAATTACCCATATTTTTGCTGTATTCCTATAGGAATTTTATTGAGTGTTTTTTTTTTTTAAACAGATGATCTAGGATATCTAAGAAAATATAATCTTAAATGTTTATAATTGTAAATGCAATATCTGACATTTCATGTAATTGTGAAAAAACATAATACTAGCACATTTAATACATTATGTTTTTTTCTGCTGGATATACGGTTATGGATGAAAATGTGACCAAATTGAATTGGCCATTATTTGCCACCTATCTTTAAATTAATAATGATTGTTTTATAATTATGGTATAATAAATTCAACAATCATTGCTCAAATAATTATACATTGAAGTAACGCCATGTGTGCTGTGTTCATGTATGGATGTAATATTGTATTGTATGTAATAACAATAAAATAAAAAACTGACATTTATGCATTTAACCTGGTTGCTGGCTGTTTAGGCAGCAGCAGTGCCAGGTGACATTTATTATTATTTTTATAATCAACAAACAATAAATTGATCTTAACAAAAATTAGCCAGGTTAAAATGTATGCCTTTTTAAAAAGAAGATAAATCACCTAGGTACAATTTCATATTGATACAAATATCATTATTTAGTATTAAGAAATACTAATATTAAACATACTTAATAGTCATTTTATCAATTAAATACATTGACATTTTGAACATTCACTACTACTGACATGTACACAATGTATTATTTACACATACAAGCCTTAATTTTCTTTTTTTTTTTTTTACAATACGCATCAAATACAATGAAGTGAATTATATTCTTATCAAAAACTATTTTTTCTTGGGGGGTGGGGAGGGGGGGCTATTTTGCAGTGTCATTACCAGTGATTAGTCAATCCCAAATGCAGTAATTAGGTAGATGTATCTTTCATCAGCTCGTCTGTATTATGGTTCAATAATCTTCAACATGTAATAATGTATATACAGTAAATGCATCACTTATAAATTACATCATAAATCTAAGGCTGCAAGGCAGCATGCTATGCAATTAATGTACCATTTTAATCTGATATTTAAAAACAAAATTCCTAAAACTTTGTCACTTGGATGTTATTTTCATACGCTGTGATACTCATAGACAAGTCCTGTTCATCACACTGGGGACTTCCATGGTAGTTTTCCTGGAGAAGCGACACTAAAGTAAACACTGTTGTGTTCGGATCAAGTAATTTAACAAGTGGTACATTCACATGTCTTTCCTGAATGATGCGATTTTGCAGGGTCATTGCCAGCATCGAGTCAATCCCAAAAGCAGAGAGAGATGTGTCTTTTGTGAGCTCATCTGGATCAGCGTTGCTTACTTCACAAAGCAGGATCCTAACGTAATCATCAGGTTTGATGAGAGATGTGCTCAGCAAAAACTGTGGGTCAGTTACATTGGTATTCTTGAGTTCTTCTGCAACCAAAGTATAGAAACGCATTCTGAGAGAGGTGTTTTGAGAAAGGACATGGCCATTTAAATTTTTGAAGCTGAATTTGCACACAGCTTGCTGTGGACTGTCCTGCAACAAGCAGCTTTCAAGCCCTTCATGAATCTCAGGTAGCTCCATGATCATCATTCCCTTAGCCTCAAGAAAGCGCTGGAAACTAAACTTGTTTAGCAGGAGTCCCAGATTCAAAGCTCCCCAATTGATGGACTGTCCAGAAAGTCCACAGTTCCTCCGGTAATGGCAAAAGACATCCAGAAATGAATTTGCTGCAGCATAGTTTGTTTGGGCTGAATTTCCAATAAAGGACGAGATGGAGGAGTAACAAATGAAATAGTCCAGTTGACAATGCTTTGTTGCACAGTGAAGATTCAAGGCCCCTGCAACTTTAGGTCTCAGAACTTTGTCAAAGTGGGATCTGTTTAAAGTATGGATTAAGCCATCGTGTAAGATGACAGCACTGTGAAACACTCCTTTAATTGGACAACCAGGAAAAGATTGACAAATAAGACTGATTGCCTTCTTAACATCTTTGAGGATGGCAACATCACACTGGATACTTATCATAGTAACCCCAAACTGATTCTGTAAGTTTATAATCTCTTGTTGCCTCTCAGGGGATGGAGCACTTCTGGAAAGAATGGCAATGCAGCCGCCTCCCCGCTGAGTAATGAACTTCACTGTCTCAAATCCAAGACCTGAAAGTCCTCCAGTCACTATATAAACAGAGCTTCGTTGGAAAAGCTGTTTTTGATCTTCATGAACAGGAATATCAGAAATGCTATTCTTTGATACATCATCTAGCACAACCAGCGAGATGGACTTTGATAAGAAATAGGATTCAGGCTCCTCGGTATACATGTGCTCACTGCTGCCTGTTTTTTGTTTTTGGAAGATGTTTCTTGTTAGAGTCAAGGATTTATTTTCAAAATGCATCGACTTCATCCATTTATAGATGTCTTTTTTGTATTTCATGAGATCGGCTTTCTGGAACACATTGTCTATTTGAAGGATATGAATGTGAACTTCTTCATTTTCACTTCTCAACAGACTTTGAGAAACAGAGAGGAACAGATGGCTATCACACACTACAACTATGTGCTTGGCATTGGAAACACGGCACACTTTTACCACTAAAGATGTGTCAAATGGAGGCAAAAGAACTAAAGCCTCACACTTATTTACAATCTGCAGTAGACCACTGAATTCTGTTCCAACTATGGCATCCCATCCTGACTTTTTTGCTGCGAGTGCTAAAACTTTCAGCAAGCTTGACTCAGGTTCAGAGGATATGACACCTAACCTTCTCCGTTGTTTTGATTTGGGTAATGCATGATATAGTATTTCCCATGCCAGTATAAAGTAGGATACACAAGGAGTTTCCATTAGGAAGGGAAGCTTTCTACTGTCATAACAGGCTGCCTCAGGAAGCACAACCTTAAAAGATGCAACAACTGGGTAGCATGAAGCTATGGGATCTCCTACCTTTAACTTTTTGATATCACTTCCCACTGCTGTAACTGTACCACTGAAGTCTAGAGCTAAAAGTTTATGTTCATGAGCTGCATGTTTATTCCAGTACTGGGTTTGACCAAAATTCAAATCGGAAAGGCTGACAGGAAAGTAATCAGATGAATGGACACATATCTTATTGAGCTGAACCTCTACAGTTTGCTTCTTAAGGTGTTTTTCGTGATCACTGGTAGTGTTTGCATGTAGATCTGCCATTCTGTATGGATCTACTGTTTGGAGAACAAAACTTTCCGAACTGGAACGCAACATCCTTTTCTGGCTGCTGCCTGAACTTTTAACAGGTGTGCGTATAATGCCAGATGTGTAAATCTGACCCTTGCTTATCATGACCTCTGGGTATTTTGATGTTTTGTATGAGGTAATCACTTGGGCCAGTGCTGAGATGTCTTCATTGCTTACAGAATGAATATCAATCAATTGAAAGGAGAGATCTGGAATTTCTGCAGCACATGCCCTGGTCATTCCACACAATGCAAATCCTGGATTAATGTGATCCACTGCCTTCTCTGTTGTTCTATATGTGATGGTTCTGATGGGACATTTGGATTTCTTTTCCTTCAAGTTGCTGACAACCTGTCGATAAACTTCACAACAGTTCACAAGGTTCTGCAACACTTTCTCTGTACTTAGCTCACTGAGGTTTTGAAATCCCCACAAGAACAAAACCTCATCATAGTCGTTGTAAGACACTGGCCAAGTAGACCCGGTAAACAATTCTGTTATATCAAGTGTTGACAACTGTTCTAAATCTTTGTAGGAAATATATGTAGACTCTGGGTGCATGTACTTTCTGAGATATTTGGCCACACCAAGCTGGTCTGCAAACACTAATGCTTTGGGTCGAATGGTAGAGTTTACTATTTCTGTACCTTCTTTCCACTCATTATGAAAGAAGAATTCATTTCTAACTGAAGAACTGCTTCCTAAAAATGTATTCCTTACATGTTTAAGTTCAACTAAAATAGTGCCTTCTTTATCTGTGAACCCCCCACATACCTCAATGAAGTCAAGAGTCACTTTGGTTGTTCTTAAGTACATGAACATTTCTTTCTGCAGGGACTGAGATACTATCAAACTGCCAATACCAGAAGGAAACACAGGTCTGGATTTGAAAGCATTTGCTGCTACAGTAGCTGTCATTTGTAAGAAATAATCTAAAACTACAGGGTGAATGCAGTACTCGTGCAACTGTACAATAACTTCTTCTGGGACATTAATCCTTGTAACAGCTTCCTGAAGCTCTTCCCCATAATGCACATCACCAAGCTGTCTGAACACAGACCCATATTGGAACCCTACGCCAGACAGCTTCTCATAAACTTCTTCAGACTTCGCTACTAATGCACATCTTTTGTAGATGAACTCCAGCGATAAGTTCTTTTCTTCAACTAAGTTTTCACAGCAATGCTGGATGTTACCAGATGCATGGGTTGCCACCGGAGACTTTACTTTAAATGTGGTCTCACCTTTGTGTTGCTCAAGCATTATCTTTAGCTCAGTTGAATTCTGACTTACAATACAAGGACTAAGGAAACTAATGCTAAGTTGCATGGCGCTGAGCTGTAGTTTCGGTCTCACACTAGCCATGACAGATGCCAAGCCTAATTCAACATAGAAAGCACCAGGGACTACAACAACGCCATTGTTTTTATGTTCATAAATGTATGGTGTTGCATCTGTTGATATGTTGCAGTTGATCTTCTTGCTGTCAATACCTGCACTGCACAGCACTGGATGAATAGAACTTGCTGCACTGTCATTGCCCTGTCGTACCAACTCAAAATACACCTCTTTTTTGATACCATCAAACTGATACCTTGGGCAGGGTGTAGGTAGAGTCTCATATGCTTTGTAGAATTGTTCCCAATTTACTTTCAACCCAAACTCAAATGCCTTTGACACAACGCTAAGCAGAGTCTCATAGTCTTTGTCAGGCTGCACAGATGGAAACACTGGAGTGCCATTCCCTACAATCTCCATAATATTCCTTTGCAGGGCCCTTCTTGGACCTATCTCTACAAAAACAACATGTTTCTTCCCAGCCACTGCTGATTTCACTGCCTGTTCAAACGCAACTGCTTCTCTAATGTTGTTGGCCCAGTACTGGCCTGTGGTAAAATCTCCTTCAGTAGCTAAATGTCCTGTTACTGTAGAAAACAACTCTACTTCCATTTCCCTTTTTTGTAAGAGGCCTATGCTGTCCTGTATAGGGTTCAGAATGGGCTCCATCATGTGACTGTGGTATGCAGCTGGGACATCTAGAACATGAAGGAATAGGTTCTTGAATGATGTTGACAGTTTCTGATGAAGACCATCTATAGCTTCAGACTCGCCTGACAACGTGCATGACTGGGGGCTGTTGTAAGCAGCAATGCAAGCTTTCCCTGAATAAGCAGGAAGAAACTGTGCCACTTCTGACACGGGTATGTTTCCAACAACAAGCATTTTCCCTCCAGTGACCTTGGACTGCAAAGTACTGCGGAAATAAATGACCTTAACAGCATCATGAAGGGACAGCAATCCAGAGCAATGTGCAGCAGCAACCTCACCCACAGAATGCCCAACTATAGCATCTGGTTTTATACCCCAGTGCTTTAAAAGGCTGGCAATTGCCACCTGAATGGTAAAGAGCAGTGGCTGGACAATGTCAGGTTTTAAATAATCATCATCAGAACCATTTTCTAGCTTCTCTAAGAGACAGATGGAAGTGTATTTATGGAAAACACTCTGTATTTCTTTCACCTTTTCTCTGAATATATGTTCCCCCTTTAATAGCTGTCTGCACATGCTTTTGTAGGTGACCCCATTTCCACAGAACACAAAAATGAATTGTGCATCTGACTTTGCTTGAGTAACTGTCATTTTTGCTGCAGATTTAAGTTGTTGGTTTAATTTACTGAGAGATGGTGCTAGAAAAGCTTTTCTGTATTTGTGCTTTGTGTGACTTCTCCTGCATGCAGAGGTATAAGCCAGATCACAAAGCTTTATTGCATCGTGTTTGCTAATCTGTTGGGCTGTGTCTTCCATCATCATTTTCATAGATTTTTCTGAGGCTGCAGACAGCACAAATATTTCAAGTGGTTTTTGTGTTTCTGAATTCAGAACTTGTGATTGTTTGTATTGCCTGACAACAACATGTGCATTGGTTCCCCCAAATCCAAAGTTATTAACACCTGCAGCTCTTCCAAGTGGTCCAGACTTTTCCCACTTTTCTGCTGTGCTTGGAATTTTAAGCCTGAGAGATTTAGCATTGATGCTGGAATTGTCTTCAGAATAGTGTAAAGAGGGAGCAATTGTTTCATGGTGCATCATCAATAGGACCTTGATCAACCCTGCGACCCCTGCTGCAGATTCAGTGTGACCAATGTTACCTTTCACAGAGCCTATTAGAAGAGCTGCTGATCCTGGAGGCCGGGCTTTTGCAATGGCATTAGAGATGCTGCCTGTTTCTGTAGGATCCCCTACAGGAGTTCCAGTCCCATGAGCCTCTACATACTGTACATGTGATGGGTCAACATGTGTGGAGTAAATCCTGTGCAGAAGTTCTTCCTGTTGGGCCATTGATGGTTTAGTGATTGGAGTGACTGCTCTGCCATCCTGATTTACAGCACTGCTCGCTATGATTCCCCAGATGTGGTCAAAATCCTTCTGTGCCTGTTTAAAAAATGAATGACACTCATTTTATAGGTACACTCATCAGGGTTTTCAAACCCATCCTCTTGTCATATTCAGAGTGTGTTGTTGACTCTTACCTTTGCTAATGGCTTTAGCAAGACAATGCCACATCCTTCTCCTCTTCCATAGCCATCAGCCTTGCTGGAGAAAGGTTTGCTGGTTCCATCAGGAGATATCATTTTTGCTTTGCTGAGAGCGACAAAAACTCTTGGTTCTATGATGCAACTGACTCCACCACAGACTGCCATATCACAGTCCCCTGAAAGAATAAGACAAATATATTTCTAAAAATATAGACCAGTGGGGGTCCTCGAGTGGTTCATGTGGTACAAGTGCAGCCGCGTGGTGCATAGGGTGAGTCATACAGCGCAGGTTTGCATCCTGGCTGTGCGAAGTGGGACGGTCTTCGATGGGGACTCTGAAAGGAGCGTCGCATTGGCTCTGGTGCTCTCGAGGTCCTGGGTGAAAAATGAAGCTAGCTTGGTCGTGGGATTGGAGGAAAAAAATATATAAACCAGAACTCATTAGATACTACCATTTTAAATAATCGCTAAATATATGTAACATGAATATCATAATGTAAATACTTTACTAAATAACATTAAAACTAGAAAGTTTTTGTGAACAAAATCAAAGCATTCCTTGTAGCAAAATAGGTTTATGAAAAAGCAATTAAAACAATGTGGTAGTGAAATGGTTAACTTATACAGGACACCACTTGTAAAGTCACTTTATTTCAGAGTGCTTGGTTTTGTCAAAAACAATTTTTTAAATGAAACTTTCCAGACCTGATGTTCAATTATTTAATCAACATTTTGTTACCTTGCTTAATGGCTTGACAGGTATAATGAAGAGCAACCAGGGATGAGGAGCAAGCGCTGTCAATTGCAAATGAAGGTCCAGTAAAGTTGAAGCAGTAGGAAATCCTATTGGCAGCTATGCTCATCGCTGTCCCAGTGCCACTGTAATGATCAACTGTACTGGCACAATTGCTGAAAATCATTTCATAGTCCCTGCTCATGATACCTGTAACAGCAAAAAGGCAATTTTACTAGGAACATTTTAGTTTTAAAGAAAGCACAAGTTTTTTTTTTCAAGCTAAAGCATTTTGTTTAAAAACATGCACTACCTGGATGTTTAAATCTGTGTTTTTGCTACAGTTATGATTTCAATGGTAACTTCAATTTAGCCTTTTTCCATTTATAGTACTGTTTTAAAGACTTTAGAACCATAACAATATGCATATTGTATTACTGTGCTGTATCCTTGTATTATTCTCCAGAATGAGGGTGTAGATAGCAGGTGTACACATTTATTAAAACAAATTTTCAGAGTTATGGACATTTCAGACTTACGAACAACCTCCATTTCCAAGGTGTTTGTAACTGGGGTTCTACTGTGGTATTCATGACAATTTGAGTAAATAGCTTCAAGAATGTAGCCTGTTGTATTAAAGTGCTACAGAACACCCTGCGGTGTTAACAACAAAAGTGTTACTTTACTGTTGCTGTATCCTGTGATGTCTCTATAGTTACTAAGTATTTTGTCAACATGTGAATCAACCTGGATGGCATCAACCAGCTATTCATGGTTAACCTGGGATTAAACCTAAAAATGGGTGTGATAAAATCCAGGGACCACCCCTCCCTATGCTTTAAAATGCTCCACTAAAATGTAGTCGTTGCTTATCCCAGCAATGTAATAGGTTGATCAAATTGACCCTTTAATCAAGTAGACAAGCGTTTCAGCTAGTGCCTCCATCAGTGTACAAAACTATTTGTTGATTGTTTTTTGAAGTTATGGATGAATAACCTTACAAATGCTCACTTGTTGCCTAAACTAACAGTGTTTTGACTGTGTTTTAGTCTAAATGGTAAACACGGTTAGCATCACCTACCAATGAAAACCCCTGTTCTGGTTCCACTGACCTTTTCCATTGGCATCCCAGCATCCTCCAGAGCTCGATAGGTACATTGCAGGAGAAGCTTTTGCTGCGGATCCATACGATCTGCCTCTGCTTCAGGAATGCCAAACAGCCTGTGATCAAACTCACTGAACCTGGAGAATGACAATACAAATTATTATTTCATATATTATTTCATAGCTGGGTATCTGGCACATTTATTAGCATCACCAGAATATTGCATATACTGTATTATTTTGAATTAACGTAGCAGTGTTTATTTTAAATTGCTAAAAACAGCTGCAGTGCTTATTCAACAGCTGCAGTAATTAGAAGTACTATGTTTTTTTTATTGCGTTTATTTACTGTATTTGAGGGAGGCGTATATTGAAGTTTATTTCTGTGGATACAACTTGATCAGGATGGCGAAGAAGTCCTACAACTTTTAACTGAAAGCTGTTGAGCTCGCAGATCAGATCTGTGTTTGACTAGGTGAGGACACATACCAGGGTAGCGTGGAGAGGGAAATAATAATAAGAGAGAAATGTCAATTCAACACTGAGGAGGTCAGTTTATTTTCCCTTTCTTTTCTTACAGCAGTTTCTAAGAATCGCAGGGCTGAACTATTTAATATACGGTGCGTTTCTTTCTCTTCAACCAGCAAGACAACTAAACACTCACAGTCTCCTGATCCAGGCAGGGCTGCTGTGAGGAAGATGAGTTCATCCCGTGGCTATCCCCTAAACAGCAATGCCACAGCGAGAGCTACACTTGCTTCTGCTCCCATTGACACTCCAAAACACCACACCCCCCACTATCAGAACTTCCTGTCTGGATGAGGATTCTGCAGCGTCTCTTTTTAGCCAAAATACCGTGCATACAACCAAAACAGAAATGCATTTTAGAAACTTAACAATAATCGTGCAGCTCCTGCATTACAACTAAAATGTATTACTTTGCTTGCTAATTCATATATATATATATATATATATGAATTAGTGCTGCTGTATTTACTCCTGCACCAGTAGCAGTACATAGTGCTGTGTACCTGGTATTCTTTTTTTGTAAAATACAGGTATGCTCCAGTGTGTAACTGTATTAGTTTAAATACATTTTATTCAAGATTATTCAATTAATTTTGTTTCTATTTGTAATGTGTTACAGTGTTTTGTATGCATTTCTTTGTTAAGTGCTGCATTTATGTTTCATTGTTGGGAGCGGCGTTTATTCGAGGGTGGCGTCTATTACAAATCTGATATCTGAGTGTGGTGCTTATTCAAGGGCAGCAGTAATTCAAAGTAATATGGTATTTATCTTTGGGGTACACCCCAAGAGCACCCCTTGTGGCCTGATACAGAAAGCAAGTATACCTTGTTTCCATGTACCACGCAACCTGGGTTGAAAACCCTGCTGCCCCTGATACTGCGTTTCCATGTTATTTTAGCCAACCCGCACTGGCTGCCAATCCAAGCTTCCCCTGATTGTGGACCTTTTCCCAAAAAAGGCCAGACTTAACAACACTGACCAATCAAGTGACGAGTGGCCGTAAACATTTAATCTGCATCCGGGGTGAGCAGGTTATTTTATACTTTAATATTCTTCTATAGTTTTTTTAGTAACATACAGCTCCAAAGAATTGTTATGATTGTCAGAAGCAAAGTCATAGTGTCCATGCTTTCAGTTTTGTAAACAAATGAATGTGACCTTAGCTGCAAAGCTTGCTGGGAAAGAACCGCCAACATCCGTCAAAAACTCACGTTGCATGGAAACGGAGTGGTATCTCTCAACTTGGGCAGACTCTCAATGGGGGTTCAGGAGCAATGCGGGAGAACCCGAATCAGCTTGGATTGGTGGTCAATCTGTGCTCATGGAAACGAGGTATTACAGCACCTACCCTACCATTACGTAATGCTCTAAAATATTTCAATGAGAGTTTTCAGACAGGTGAGTCTATAATGATCTTCTTACCCATCAATGAGAGCTGCTTTCGCTGTGCGTGATTTCCCTGGCTTGCTGTCATCTGGATCGTACCACAATGTGCTGTTGAATCTTTCTGAAGGTATCTCCACTGCACAGTTTTTCCTCTCCAGAAGGACCTTCCAAAAGTTGTCTATTCCTTCACCTTTTTCAACAACATGATTTTAAATGTTATATTAGTTGCCTTTAGTATTAAAGTTTTATAACACAGTATTATTCTTTGTAACTGGAAAGCAGCTCTTTATTAGAGAATAGTATGCCAAAGGGATAAAAAAAATCCTTCTGTTATTGAAGACAAACAAGAGGAATATTATCCCCCTATACTGTAAGATTACAGCAGTACAGTACTTGATTTGGAGTGTCAAAGGAAAGATATCAGGAAAAGAGATGGGTGTACGATTTCGAAAAGAGCTTTCCTTTTCAAAACCTCTCTGTCATTATAATACAAACACTACTAACCATATCTTTATGGGAAGTGCACAGAGAACACAAAGTCCCTGTATACAAATTGTAAGGTGGTCACAATTTTGATAAACGCAAAAGCGCAATGTGCAAACTCAGAAGTGCTTGTGCAGTACCACCTCTCTAGTGTGCTACTGAGCAGAGTAAACACCGCCCAGTTTATTAAAGGCGGGGGGCATAAACTGAAGACCTAACTGCCGAACGATTAAGAAGCTCTAAGAAACCAAGCAAACCTTGCTGTTCAATCTTTGTCAAGTTACTGCTTTAGTAATTGTAAACCCACAGGATTGGACAGGTGTTTTAGCATAAAATGTTCAGTATGCACTTACTGAGCACGTGTTATTTACAAATAAATAGCACCAGTACCAATGTACTGAAGCTGTAGTAACACCACTCTGCCACAAGAGGGCACAAAACGCAGCAACCAGAACCAATACAATCTCTCCACAATGCTAAACATAGAATTCCCACACTGCTTATTGAAGGAAAGTGTTAAAGAAACACAAATAAAAGTACTGCTCTTTTAAAGGTAAGATACTGTGAGTAAGGTAGTTCAAAATACTTGCCATGTCAGAAGCATTGGTTTAAAAGTTTAAGTGTCAATTTATACCATTCATTTTTGTGTCTTTGCTTCTAAAATAATTTTGACTGTTTTTCTTTGTTTAGTATACCTGCAGTACCGTACTGTGGTGTTTTAGACACATTGATGTACCTGACATTGTTCATTTATAATGCCCCAGTGTTAATAAAGCAATGAGGCTATAGCGACTCCCTCTGAGTTACGATATTTTCACATATTCGATGGACCCCTGGAGCCATTTCAATCGGATGTGACCGGTTCTACTGCAATTATTCTTCAGTTTTTTCAGACCTGTCAGCTCTCCCTTCTCCCGGACATCTTCCAGGACTGATTTTCTCCCGTATTTAGCTCAAAACTGTACTGTTAAACCCCTTTATGTCAGCAAACCTTTAATGTCTTCCAACGTCCGGCTGGTGTGTGGTTACTGCAATCCCCGTCTGTACCAAACAGGGTTTAGGACCCAGGGGAGCCCTGTGGCAGGCAGACATTCAGTGGGCGAGACAAGTTCACATACTGTACTTCTCATACGCACCTGCACCCCAGCTTCCCGCCAACATGAACTCTTTACACACTTTATACTTAGATATACACAAGGATACTTTTTAACTTCTCAAACACTCCGACAAGGAAATATATCATTTGGAATGTGTTATTCAGAAAACGTGATTGTAGCAGGGTTGTACTAGGTTAACCTAAATAAAGATTAACTTTTAAAAAAGACTTTGGATCAAGTGACCTGGTCCTGATGGCATTGCTGACCCTGGTTCATTGAGAGGACCAAGATCTTTGATAAGAGACTTATACTGTAATCAGAAGCTTGACAGAAATCTCACCTATTCAGAATTTCCCAAAAGCTTCCTTTATTTCTTTTTTATTGAAACAGCACCTATTGACAGTTGCTTGATCAACCTTAAAGAATGACAGGCTTGGTAACACTAACACTTGGTTTCCTTCATCTTAAAGCTTATTCACACTGCGATAGTGATGTGATAGGCGATTCCTCTGATTGGTCATTGGTCAGTTCCCCGGCTGCCGCGCAACAAAATCGCAAAAATAGACACTAATCCTATTTATTTATTTATTTGTTTTGCATCGCTTCAGTCACCCTGTCACATCGCAGGCAGTGTCTCGATCTCGAGAACCGTACTCGAAACCGCTTTATTTAATAATCCAGCTCAAAGCGTCCACACTGAAGTACCGTTTCATGTTTAGTCAGGGTTATTGCGTCCACACACCATTAGAATAGTTCAGTTACAATTACCAGCAGCGCAACATGCACTGTATTTTATTTTAAAATAATGTGTTATGCCCCATATTAACAGCGGTCCATTATTGCATAAATGAAATATAACAAGTTTGCGGAAAAAGTAAATTCGAACACACACACAAGTAGGGCTTGGAAGTTTTCAGGTTTTATTTTTAATCAGGTGAAGTCCCTTTTAACAAACTGAGCTGATTCTGTTTTATAATTAAACTCAGAAAAAGCTGTTAATTACAAAACAATCTTTGTTTTTACCTTCATATCTTGCATGAGCCTAATTCTGGTCCTCTTAATTTTATTTCAAACAGAGCTGACAAATTACGTAATTTGTTCATCCCCGATCCTACTCTCATTTCATTTTTGCAGTCGCCTAATTTAACGCTGTGTTAGATAGATGTAGCCAACCTCTTGATCTGTTTAGGTTAGGCTACTCCAAAAACTGATTTGCGCTCCGGTGTCATGCTTACAAAATTTCTCATAAGGGAGACAACATCTAGACTGTCCAGTATCTCACAGTGGACATGCATAATAGCAAGTTGTGTTAGTCTTTTTTGACTCTGTGCTGCGTAGCCAATTTTTAAGGCATCTCAGAGCAGAAAAGGATCGTTCAAACCAAGCTTATTTACAGCATCGAGTGAATTTTTCATTTCCAAAGGAACGAGTAGGAAATCTGTAGTCCTTTGGTTGAAATGCCTCAAACAAAGGTTCAAAGGACACAGCTGGGGCCGCAGTTGCTGCTGCAGTCACGAGTTGGTCCTGGTGTTGGAGCCGCAACCTCGGTTATATGTGGGGAGGGCAATTTCAGGGGTCTGTACAGTAGGAGGGCTACTAATTTTAGAAGGTGGTGCTGCCGTACATCCAAATTCTCTTTTGAGCCATTATCTCTACACACTACTACTAGTAATTTAATGTTCACTTTCAAGTCGAAGACGACCACCAAACATTACGGGATATGGGTTATTCCTGCCCTTGAGGAAGGTAATGCTGAGCTCTCTATATCAGAGCTGCCGAAGGCCCCTTCCTGGCATGACGCACTAGGTCCTGCCCACCGAGGGTATAAAACCGTCACTCACAGGATCTCTCGCTTTTTCCTTCTCAAGACGGCAAGGTAAGTCCTCTGTGTTTAGCTGAGTGATAAGAAATAGCCCTCGAGTCTATTCGGGTCAGTTGTAGCATAGCCCTAGCATTTGTCCTGAAAGCTGGCTTGCCGCTTTCCTGGAATCAACGACTCTTGAAAAAAGACCGAGTTCTTTTATCTTTCTGTCTTTCAGCGGCCTCCTCAACTGGTGGTAGCCCGCTCTTTTTTTTACCTGTCGGTCGTATGTGAGCAACTGTCTGTGCAGTGATCCGCGAATGAGTTGTCTTTTCTTCTTGAGAGTAACACAGTATCGTCCTCGGGGCCAGGCCTGGCCGTATCCCCGCTGTCGAGTGACCCAGCCACGCTCTCCTCCTCGGGGCTAGGTACCGTCTTATCCCCATTGTCGAGTGGAGCCGCTGGCCGAACCTGACCGCTGCGGTGAGTCAGTTCGTGTGCATTCGGTGTACTCTCTCTCCCTCCTTCACTTCTTTCCCATTAGAATTTGTGATATTTTTGTGTAAATAAAACATCACCCACTGTGGCTTCGGCCTCTGTCGGGACAGCTGTAAGGGACCGCTGGCTAGCCCTAGGGCTATCGGACGAAGTTTTGGGTACCATGCAGAGCGCTAGGGCGGACTCCACTAGGTTTTTTGTATACTTATAAGTGGAAGTATTTTCAAGCTTGGTGTCTGGCTAGAAACCATGACCCCATCACTTGCCCAAGGTGTATTCAGCGGCTGTGTCTGCTTGCCATGCCCCGTAGATTCTATGTCTCCGGGTGCTGCTTTTGGCTACCCATTTCCTTAAAGGCGCATGGTGATTACGCCCTCTTAGGAGGACTTTTCTCCCCGAATGGAGCCTTAATATTGTACTAGAGGCTCTCACAAAGGCCTGTTTGAGCCCTTACACTCCATAGGGCGGAAGTACCTGTTTATGAAGACAGCCTTTCTCTTAGTTATCACCTCCGTAAAGCAGATCAGTGAGCTGCAGGTGCTGTCTGTGCACAGCTCCTGCATGCGCGTGTGGGAGGATAGAAGCGGAGTGTCGCTGTGCACCAGCCCCGCTTTCCTCCCCAAAGTGATTACAGCTTTCCACATTAACCAGTCTGTGGAACTGGAGTCTTTTCATCCACCTCCGTTGCTTCAACGGAGGATGAGAGATTTAATTTTCTCTGCCCAGTGCGGGCATTGAGATGTTACGTGCTTAGGACAAGAGCGCTGCGTCAATCTGACCAGCTCTTTGTCTGTCACGGAACACGGACCCTAGGACAGCCCCTCTAAGCAGCGTCTGTCACACTGGATTGCGGACACAGTGTCGATTGCATATGGTGCTGGTTTACCCCCACCTGGTAGAGTAGCTGCACATTCAACTAGAGGGTTGGCTACATCTTGGGCCCTTTTTAAGGGTGCTTCGATGTCTGATATTTGTACTGCGGCTAGCTGGGCTACGCCGCATACTTTCTCCAGGTTCTACCGCATTAACGTGGTAGATCCTGCTTTGCCTTCTGTAGGCACAAGGGTCCTTCAGGGCGTAAGTTCACACCGCTAACCTCTGGGTTAGGCAGTGCTTGTGCATCCCTCATAGGCTGCCGTTCCTTCTCCCTCGCGACGGCTCTGGTATACATTATCCCATACATAATGTTTGGTGGTCGTCTTCGACTTGAAAGGGAACGTTAGGTTACTTACCGTAACCCTGGTTCCCTGAAAGAGAAGACGACCACCAACCACGAGGTCGCTTCAGTCGCCCTCACGGGTTCGATGGAAAAAGAGAGAGATCTTCCTGTGAGTGACGGTTTTATACCCTCGGTGGGCAGGACTGAGTGCGTCATCCCAGGAAGGGGCCTTCGGCAGCTCTGATGTAGAGAGCTCAGTATTACCTACCTCAAGGGCAGGAATATCCAATACATAATGTTTGGTGGTCGTCTTCTCTTTCAGGGAACCAGGGTTACGGTAAGTAACCTAACGTATTTCTTACCGCACTCCAAGTCGGTCTCAGTTTTGAAATAGGTGCGATAAACACATTAGTAGTTCCGTATTACAGAAGCTTATTATGGACAGAAAGATAAAATACATTGCCTCACAATTAGCCGCGTCTAACGTTATTAAGCTTAAATACAGTAAGCCATTACAACGGTTTTAGATCTATTTCTTAGCAGTACAGAGAATACACACAGTAGTCTCTTCCCCTCCTTCTTTTTTTTTTACATTTTGTTTGGAGTTCCCCGCTTACTCCCTTAGCGTTCTAATTGACACAATTGCAATCAATTAGAATCCAAGGCAGATTAGGACACTTATTTTGGAATGACACTGTGTGGTCAGTTACATTCGTCGCCTTGGGAGTCTGCTGAGAAAATAAATAAATAAATAAATAAATAATGGATGTTGGAATTATTACTACCGCATTCATAATAGCCTAATTGTGTAAGCTATCAGTAAAATACATAACCTATAAAAGAAAAAAAACCCACAGAATTTCAAATAGGCTAGTGCAACTGAAAATTATCATGCACTTTGTAACAGCGAGTAAGAAAAAAAAAATCATGTCGGAGAAGCACTAAAAATACAGAGTTATTAAGATTTCTTCATTGGTTTAATTAAAATAAGTGGCATATGGAACATTTGGTCTCAAGTAAAAAGAAACAAAACGCACTTCCAGTTTTATTGTTTTTTCATCCTTTATTCTCTTCAGTTAATTCTTTATTCTCTACTGGTTTGAATGCGTTTCTAGAAGTTACAGGTTTATTTTTATTTTTTGTTATCATAGCGAAAGTTATCATATTGAAACCGACTGCTAGAACATTTGTACAGAAAACGCTGCTGACAGTGCCTGGTACACGGTAGAATAAACAATGAATGCTCGCCCTTGCATTGTATTGCAATACTGCAATGTACACAACAATACAATTGGTTGAAAGTTGTTTGATGGCTTTCTGGCAGGTAGTGTAAATGATAAATCATTTACTAACGTGAACGAAATGATGTTAATAATAAAATAAAATAAGTTAATGAGAACTGTTACCGGTGCCGCACCGGCACAGCACTTCTCCTACAGCAAGTGGGAGTGCGGCTGCACCCCCAGCACCCCCAGCACCCCCACTTCCCGCGTCCTTGAAACTACATGTTCTATTTTTTTAAAAATGTATTTATTTATTGTCATGGCGCGGTGTGTCGTACTACAGATTCGCTTGTCGCATCCCATTCCTGTGTGAATAGGCCAATCAACTGGGCAGCATTGGCGCGCATTGCATTATGGGCGAAGTCAAACGGAGAGGAGAAAGCTGAGCCCGGTAGTTATTGGCAACATCAGAATGTGGGAGTACTGAATACAGAGGCACCCTGTGTGCCTGTGCCTCTTTCGGTGTGTCACATTTACTCTACATTTATATGTATATCAATATAAACATCCGAATTTTGGCGTACATTTCTTACCTAATATTAGCTTTTGGTTCTTCTTTTTGTACCTACACTCACAATACCTCAGGTATCTATTCTAAAATGCATTTTAAAATTACTTTTACTGGAATAAGGTAGCTGAGAAAAACAGCAACTTCTGGCAATTTGTGTTAAAAAAAATCTAGAAGCAAGCATAAATGTCCAGGTATACAGTTATTTGAGAAACGGAACAGAAGCAGATATCATAAAAGTGCATCCACTTGCACTTTAATAGATCACAATCTGCATACTATATATGGGTTTAGTACAGTACCAAGGAAGTTTGCTCAATAAAAAACACTAGTTCATGTAATGTTATTCCTAGCTGTTTACAGTGCATATTCTGGAACATTGGTCCCATTATTGAAAGGCCGAACACAGTATTTGCTTCCTGGAGCTTACAAGGGACTTTCCTGGGACTGAGCATAGCGTTGCAGCTAGTTTCCGTGTTCAGGTGGTCAGGGTAATAACAATTAATGTTTAACTTAGAAAGTACAGTAAGTGTTAGCTGTGCTAATTAAACAACAGTTGCAAAAAAATCAATAAATATATCTCAATTTTCCAGTGTTTTCTGCATTTTTGAAAGTTAAAGAATCCACACACAGTAACAACACAGTATGTGGTGTAACTGTCAGTGTAAGTAGGGAAAGTGCATGGAGGTTAAGCAACGCTTTCTATTTTATACAGGCAAACATGCATATTTAAGAATGAATGTGGTGTCATTGTTTTAAAGATTGAAATACTGTAGTTGCTATTACTCAGCACATATTGTAATTTTCTTTGCAATAACTGGGCCGCTCAAAGCACTCAATAAGCACTTTATTATAAAGATCATTTTCACTAGCATTAAACATGGTGGAAGTGAAATAACTGGGCCTCTATCCCTGTATAACTGTAATTGTGGGTACACTTGTAGCCCCGGTATAACAGCAGATTTCAAGAACTCTGTTTGCTAAGGCTGCTTGCAGTCAAGATTATAGGATCAACAATGAATGAGATGTGAGTGCAGCCAGTACTGGAGAGTACTGAAACTGAACCGACTGGACAGACGCGGACAATCGGAATTGACAAAACTGTTCCACTTTGCTTCCCTAGATTGTGTTTTGCTTGTCCGCCCAAAGATTCCCCTGTGCTCAATGGGCATACCCTAAAACTGGTTCCTGCTGTAATGATCCCTTATATGTAATACATCTCTACACCTTTAAGGTTTAAGGCTTTTGAGAGTCTGACTTCTAACCCCACCTCAACAGCGGACATGCGTGATGCACGATGTGTGATGTGTGATGCACGATGTGTGATGTGTGATGCATGAGGCACGATGCGCGATGTGTGATGCGCGATGTGTGATGTGTGATGCGCGATGTGTGAGGTGTGATGCACGATGTGTGATGCGCGATGTGTGATGCGCGATGTGTGAGGTGTGATGCGCGATGTGTGATGCACGATGTGTGATGTGTGATGTGTGAGGCGTGATGTGAGGCGTGATGTGTGATGCGTGATGCATGATGTGTGATGCGTGATGTGTGATGCGTGATGCACGATGTGTGATGGGTGATGCGTGATGCGTGATGCACGATGTGTGATGCGTGATGTGTAATGTGTAATGTGTCATGTGTGATGTGTGATGCTTGATTACAGTCACAGTTTCTTGGACTTAGTGGATGCTACAGAAAATTGATTTAAAAACTATGCTGTGATAGTAGACTTCCTGAACCCTTCATATGGAATGAACAACATACATCAGACTTCCAGCAGGCTAAAGACAGTGTCACTTATGCGCTGAAACTTATTCATTGACACTTCAGTACAAAAAGCGGGCATTCCAGGTTTCCCAGGATGCTTAGAACACATCACTGTGATCTGACAACAAATTCAATCAGCTAAAAAGAAGAGGAAATTGCACCATGTGACATTCCTGGATTTGGCTAATGTATATGGTTCAGTGCCACATGAGCGTCTTTGGGCAGCATTTGATTTTTTTCAGTGTACCGTTGACAATAACAAATTTAGTGACAGCCTACTTTGGAGATTTGTAATTCAGTTTTTCAACTTCAGAATTCAGCATTACATGGCAATGCCTAGAAGTTGGAATAATGGCAGGATGCACCATTTCCCCACTGGCTTTTATCATGGCAATGGAAGTACTCATTACGGCATCAAAATGGGTAGTGGGAGGAGAGCGCTTGGCTTCTGGGATGTGACAGCCACCAATTTGAGCATACATGGATGACATGACAACCATGACTACAACAGTAGCCTGCACTAATTGGTTATTGGGTAAATTAACCAATATCATTGAATGGGCACGAATGTAATTCAAGCCCACTAAATCAAGGAGCATCTCTATAATTAAAGGTAAAGTAGTAGATAAAATGTTCTACATTAATGGTGATGCAATACCAACAGTGTCTGAGAAGCCAGTGAAGAGTCTTGGGAGATGGTACGACGGGGATCTAAATGACACAGTTCGTGTGGGAGAAGTTAGACAACAAGCAGTGGAAGGGTTGAAGAGCACAGACAGCAGCGTTTTACCAGGCAAACTAAAAGTCTGGTGCTTTCAGTTTGGTCTACTGCAGAGGCTGCTGTGGCCACTGACTGTGTACGAGGTTTCTTTGACAGCAGTAGAGAAGCTGGAAGCTTTAATCAATTCATACATCAGGAAATGGTTGGGAGTTCCATGCTGCCTCAGCAGAGTGGGACTTTATGGTAAAGGAATACTGCAGCTACCTGTCTCCGCTCTAACCGAGGAGTTTAAGTGCGCCATGGTCCGACTGGAAATTACATTAGTAGAGTCACGCGACAAATGGTTAAGGGAGGCAGCACCTGTGTTGAAAACGGGAAGAAAGTGGGCTGCAAAGAAAGCCGTGGAAGATGCAAAGGCTGCCCTTCAAATCGGTGATATCATGGGGCAAGTTACAAGGGACTTTCCTGGGACTGAGCATAGCGTTGCAGCTAGTTTCCGTGTCCAGGTTGTCAAGGTAATGACAATTAATGTTTAACTTAGAAATTACAGGAAGTGGCTGTGCTAAATAAAACAAAAAAGTAGCAAAAAAATCAATAAATATATCTCAATTTTCCAGTGTTTTCTGCATTTTTGAAAGTTAAAGAATCCACACACAGTAACAACACAGTATGTGGTGTAACTGTCAGTGTAAGTAGGGAAAGTGCATGGAGGTTAAGCAATGCTTTCTATTTTATACAGGCAAACATGCATATTTAAGAATGAATGTGGTGTCATTGTTTTAAAGATTGAAATACTGTAGTTGCTATTACTCAGCACATATTGTAATTTTCTTTGCAATAACTGGGCCGCTCAAAGCACTCAATAAGCACTTTATTATAAAGATCATTTTCACTAGCATTAAACATGGTGGAAGTGAAATAACTGGGCCTCTATCCCTGTATAACTGTAATTGTGGGTACACTTGTAGCCCCGGTATAACAGCAGATTTCAAGAACTCTGTTTGCTAAGGCTGCTTGCAGTCAAGATAATAGGATCAACAATGAATGAGATGTGAGTGCAGCCAGTACTGGAGAGTACTGAAACTGAACCGACTGGACAGACGCGGACAATCGGAATTGACAAAACTGTTCCACTTTGCTTCCCTGGATTGTGTTTTGCTTGTCCGCCCAAAGATTCCCCTGTGCTCAATAGGCATACCCTAAAACCGGTTCCTGCTGTAATGATCCCTTATATGTAATACATCTCTACACATTAAAGGTTTAAGGCTTTTTGGAGTCTGACTTCTAATCCCACCTCAACAGAAGACATGTGTGATGCACGATATGTGAGGCGTGATGTGTGATGCACGATGTGTGATGCGTGATGCTTGATTGCAGTCACAGTTTCTTGGATTTAGTGGATGCTACAAAAGATTGATTTATAAACTATGCTGTGATAGTAGACTTCCTGAACCCTTCATATGGAATGAACAACATACATCAGACTTCCAGCAGGCTAAAGACAGTGTCACTTATGCGCTGAAACTTATTCATTGACACTTCAGTACAAAAAGCGGGCATTCCAGGTTTCCCAGGATGCTTAGAACACATCACTGTGATCTGACAACAAATTCAATCAGCTAAAAAGAAGAGGAAGGTGCACCATGTGACATTCCTGGATTTGGCTAATGTATATGGTTCAGTGCCACATAAGCGTCTTTCGGCAGCATTTGATTTTTTCAGTTTACCGTTGACAATAACAAATTTAGTGAAAGCCTACTTTGGAGATTTGTAATTCAGTTTTTCAACTGCAGAATTCAGCACTACATGGCAATGCCTAGAAGTTGGAATAATGGCAGGATGCACCATTTCTCCACTGGCTTTTACCATGGCAATGGAAGTAATCATTAGGGCATCAAAATAGGTAGTGGAAGGAGAGCGCTTGGCTTCTGGGATGCAACTACCACCAATTCGAGCATACATGGATGACATGACAACCATGACTACAACAGTAGCCTGCACTAATCGGTTATTGGGCAAATTAGTCTTGGAGATGGTACGACAGGGATCTAAAGGACACAGTTTGTGTGGGAGAAGTTAGACAACAAGCAGTGGAAGGGTTGAAGAGCATAGACAGCAGCGCTTTACCAGGCAAACTAAAAGTCTGGTATAGTTTGTCAAATGTCAATACTGTGATTATGTTTTTTTTTTTTTAATGCACGTAACATTATGGCAAATCTAAAATTGTGGTTTCCATTTATTATTTGCAGTTTGCACATATTCCTACCATATCTAAAAACTACAGAAATTGTCATCAATTGCGAAATGCTCCCAATTATCCCATTAAGTGCCATTGCCCTAATTTGAGGACAGGCTACAATGTAATTTTTCGAAGCATTTTTAACTGGCCTCTATCTGTTAACTATATTGTTATGATAACTTACTCTAATTAAATCTGCCTAAATCTAAATGGAATGTATCGAAAGACATAAATACAGCTTGGGTTCAGATTTTTTCCGAAGAAGAATTAATTTTGGCAATTAATGGGTTAACATGCCGTTTACTGTACCATAGGCATGGGGGCTTGTGAATAATTTAAAAAAATTATTAAAATTGACTGTGAGATCAAAATAAAAGCCTCACTTTTTCTGATCCACGATATAAGATGGAAATTAAGTGGCTGTACAACAATGCTTGTGCAGAAACTGAAACATCTTTTTAAATCTTCGCTAAAGAACCTTTGCCTGTTCTTTAATAACCGAATAAATGAATACGTTTTCCAGACAATTTTTACATCACACACTAACAAAAAATCTCAATAGCCGTATGGGTGCCACGAGTTGATGATTCATCACAAAGGGGAATATTAAAAAGAAGTGCTATAATATCTAAGTTAGAAGTGTTAAATAAATAAGGCTATTGTAAATGTTTCCCACTTGGCTATCTATTCATTATTAATTTTTAATTTGACTTGTTGCCCTGTTTTAACTAACATAACCATTAACACAGTTAAACAAAGTCTGCCAAAGTAAACTAGAAACGAATGTGTTATGATTATGATTTCCCTTTCGTTTTCCTGCAGTTTATTCATTTAGGCAAATAAGCGTCAACTCAATGTGTTGTTTAATAGAGGGATGGGGTAAAAGCCGGAACGAAACGGAACGGCCGGAACGGTAATGAATTCAATTGCTTTAAAAAACAGCATAAAAAGTTACAGACATATGAGGAGAATATTTTAACAATCGGAACCGATTAATAACGCGCTGTCATTAACCCGTTCCGGCCCAGAACCCTCTTTTTATCACCAAAAAGCTCCCGCAACACTGGGTTCCGAAGGTGCAAAGACACGAAAATTATACACATAATACAATTAAGTGGAAACAATATAACACTATTGAAAAAACCCACCGAACCGACCTTTAACTTCCCATTCGTGCAATAAACAGCTGTATAGACAAAACCGCCCGGAACACAGCGTTCCGAAGCGCACCTGATCGGACTGTAATCACACCCGAAGCTGCACAGAGTATGAAAATAATACACACAATACAACTAAGTGGGAACAACATAACACTATTGAAAAAAAATACCGAACCGACCTTTAACTGCCCATTCACTGGCATGCGTATCGGGTGCTGTTTATTGCACGGAATGGGCAGTTAAAGGTCGGTTCGGTGGGTTTTTTCAATGTGTTATGCTGTTCCCACTTAGTTGTATTGAGTGTATAATTGTCGTCGTCTTTGCACCTTCGGAACCCAGTGTTGCGGGAGCGTTTTGATGATAAAACGAGGGTTGTGGGCCGGAACGGGTTAATGACAGCGCGTTACTAATCGGTTCTTATTGCTAAAATATTCTCCTCACCTGTGTGTAACTTTCTATGTTTTTTTTTTTTTTAAAGCAATTGAATTAATTAAAGTACCGTTCCGAGCCGTTCCGGCTTTTAGCCCATCTCGTTTAATAGCTTTTGTTCAAATTTGAATGTTTTCATGATCTTTTGTTCAGATTTGAATGTTTTATGCTCTTTTGTATTTACTTCTGGTGTACATGAACTGGTTTTTACATGAAACTACTGTATTAGGTGATTAGTTACTGTAATAATTATTATAACTACTAAAATAAACTAGTACAAATGGAACTAGAATATGTTTGTCACCAGAATATAGCATATAACTAAATCTGCAATACTACAGACAGTTCCACTTTAATACAGAATTCATTTTTTTGCACATGTTTTAACAGACAGTACAACTCATACTGGCGATAAATTAAACACCGCAAAATTGTTAATAGCCAACTGTTTCAGTGGTTTACGCCCCCTGATGCAAACCAACTTGCATGATCACTGACCACTGTTGTCTTCAGGACAATAAAACAAGAAAGTATGTCTGTTGAAGGCTGAATGCAGCTACACTTATCTGGACTTAGTCAGCGAAGTTTAATTAGGTCTGTTTATTTAGAAAGCAACATCATTTTAAAACTGCATATTTTCAAAACTGTTCTAATAATATTGTTTTAAATACCACAACAAATCCCGTGGTCTGTTTGAATTCTATTAGGATGGCTAGATGTGGTTTGCCGTACAGACTGCATAGAAAAGCCAATCTGCGCAGCTTTTTATAAATTAGGGCATTTTGTAGGATCACATCCCTGGTGGTTTCTAGTGATCCCTTTGCTGATCTCCGGTGGTCTGGGGGCAGGCTTTTATTTTCTGGAGGAGTATGAAGCAAACGACATCGAAGACCAGTTTACTCCCTTGGATGGCGCTGCAAAGGGAGAGCGAGACGTTGTACTTAAATACTTCCCTCAGAATGATTCGGACTTTTCCAGCCAGCGGCTCTACACAGAGGGGACCTACGCGTCCCTTATTGCCGTTTCCAAAGATAATATTTTAACAGAAACTGCATTTAAAGAAATAATTGAACTAGACAACATTGTTAAAAACATAACTTCAGACAATAATACATATTTAGATCTTTGTGCTAAAACAAACGACAAATGTGCTCCAAATGCGATATTAGAAATAATAAATTACAATGCCAGCAAAATAGCAGATATTAATCTTACCTATCCCATGTACAAAACTAAGATATTTCTTGGGACGACTGTTGGTGGGGTCAATACAAGTGATCAAAACCTAGTTTATGGAGCACAAGCAATTAGACTAGTTTACTATTTAAGAGACGAGAAAACTGCAAAAAGCTGGATGGAAACATTTCTAGAAGTACTTTCTAAAATAGAGTCTTCCGATACTATTAAGGTAAGTTTTTCAGGCGTTGTGTAGAATTTTTAGCTAGTACAATTTTTCTGTTTTGAGTTTAATGACAAGGTGCAACTAGTTAAGCCTGCTTTTAAAATATTACGTATGTAAACATTATGCTGTGTGCTTTTCAATCTGGAACGTTGAAAGAAATGAACACTCGAACGACGCATTGCTTCATGTACCAATATTGGTTATAATAATTATAATATGTTTTAAAGCTTATTATAATCATTTTTAATGAGTTTGAAAGATATTTTTCTTCTGAAATAACCAGACCATGTGCAATTCATGAGATCATGTACACAAGTATCACAAACGCATAGTTAAAAAGTATGACTCGTTTATGTGTTGCTAAAAAGCAGGACTCATTTATATTTGCTGCTAAAAAGCGTCATGCATTATTGCAATGGATCCTAATGTTTCAGCGGAAACATAATAATGGAATCAAGGTCAAAATATGAAGAATAGGCGGATCCTGTCAGACCTAAATACAGTAAAACATGGGTGGGTATAAAACACTGACCCTTACAAAAGGTATATTTTTATGCGAAACTTCATAAACTTCATAATCTCCTCCTTTTCCTTTCTCCGCAGTTAAGGCTAATACAATTACAAATGTTTTCTCTTTAGTTTGTATTTGTGTTTTAACAATCAGTCTGTTTATTAGACATGTGCGGTGGGGTGTTTAAGTAATGACCTGCACATATTTTACAATCACTTTTACTGTTTACAGGTATCTTATTTTACTTCAGTATCAAGGCAACAGGAGTTTGAAGAAAATCCTAGGAAAGTGATCCCATTGTTTTCCATCACGTATTTCCTTGCCATTTTCTTTTCAATTGTATCCTGCATGAGGTATGTTATATTAACACAGTACCATTAGTATACAGATGTTAATTACCTTAATAATGTATTATATATATATATATATATATATATATATATATATATATATATATATATATATATATATATATATATATATATACAGTACTGTGCAAAAGTTTTAGGCAGGTGTGAAAAAATGCTGTAAAGTAAGAATGCTTTCAAAAATAGACATGTTAATAGATTATATTTATCAATTAACTAAATGCAAAGTGAGTGAACAGAAGAAAAATCTAAATCAAATCCATATTTGGTGTGACAACCCTTTGCCTTCAAAACAGCATCAATTCTTCTAGGTACACTTGCACAAAGTCAGGGATTTTGTAGGCATATAGTCAGGTGTATGATTAAACAATTATACCAAACAGGTGCTAATGATCATCAATTCAATATGTAGGTTGAAACACATCATTAACTGAAACAGAAACAGCTGTGTAGGAGGAATAAAACTGGGTGAGGAACAGTCAAACTCAGCTAACAAGGTGAGGTTGCTGAAGACAGTTTACTTGCAAAAGTCATACACCATGGCAAGACTGAGCACAGCAACAAGACACAAGGTAGTTATACTGCATCAGCAAGGTCTCTCCCAGGCAGAAATTTCAAGGCAGACAGGGGTTTCCAGATGTGCTGTCCAAGCTCTTTTGAAGAAGCACAAAGAAACGGGCAACGTTGAGGACCGTAGACGCAGTGGTCGGCCAAGGAAACTTACTGCAGCAGATGAAAGACACATCATGCTTACTTCCCTTCGCAATCGGAAGATGTCCAGCAGTGCCATGGACATCAGCAGGTGCTCTGGACTGATGAGTCAAAATTTGAAATATTTGGCTGTAGCAGAAGGCAGTTTGTTCGCCGAAGGGCTGGAGAGCGTACACGAATGAGTGTCTGCAGGCAACAGTGAAGCATGGTGGAGGTTCCTTGCAAGTTTGGGGCTGCATTTCTGCAAATGGAGTTGGGGATTTGGTCAGAATTAATGGTCTCCTCAATGCTGAGAAGTACAGGCAGATACTTATCCATCATGCAATACCATCAGGGAGGCATCTGATTGGCCCCAAATTTATTCTGCAGCATGACAACGACCCCAAACATACAGCGAAAGTCATTAAGAACTATCTTCAGTGTAAAGAAGAACAAGGAGTCCTGAAGTGATGGTATGGCCCCACAGAGCCCTGATCTCAACATCATCGAGTTTGTCTGGGATTACATGAGAGAGAGAAGCAACTGAGGCTGCCTAAATCCACAGAAGAACTGTGGTTAGTTCTCCAAGATGTTTGGGCCAACCTACCTGCCGAAGTTCCTTCAAAACTGTGTGCAAGTGTACCTAGAAGAATTGATGCTTGATGCTGTTTTGAAGGCAAAGGGTGGTCACACCAAATATGGATTTGATTTAGATTTTTCTTCTGTTCACTCACTTTGCATTTTGTTAATTGATAAATATAATCTATTAACATGTCTATTTTTGAAAGCATTCTTACTTTACAGCATTTTTTACACCTGCCTAAAACTTTTGCACAGTACTATATATATATATATATATATATATATATATATATATATATATATATATATATATATATTAAAATGATAAAATCCTGTAAATATTTCGTTTAGGTTTGACTGTGTGAGAAATAAGGCATGGGTGGCCACCTTTGGAGTCCTGTCAGCAGGCTTGGCGGTACTGTCTGCTTTCGGGATGTTGCTGTACTGTGGAATGCCGTTCGCTATGACTGTGGCTAACGCCCCCTTCCTGATCCTCGGTAAGAAGCCGGTACAGTGTTTGTGATTTAATGTTAATACGTCGTGTGTAGAAAGTTTACAAACGAGAGGAGGCCATTCGGCCCATCTTGCTCGTTTGATTGTTAGTAGCTTATGATCCCAGAATCTCATCAAGCAGCTTCTTGAAGGTTGCCTACCCCTGGTCTAGATGAAGACATTTCTGAGTCAACATAAACTCCTAGGTCTTTTTCATAGATTCCTTCTTCAATTTCAGTATCTCCCATATGGTATTTATAATTCTCATTTTTGTATTGCCTGTGTGCAGTACCTATGTCATTTGCCATGTGTCTGCCCAGTTCTGAATGCTGTCTAGATCGTTTTGATTGACCTTTGCTGCTGCAGCGGTTTGCCAATCTTATGAAAAGACATAACAGCGCTGTCATGTTCAAAATGTATAATTTTCTCTAGTTATTGTACAACAAATGAACATATACATTTTAATGTTTGCCAGAAAAACAGTAAAGGCAAAATAATTTACCGGAAGCAAATTAAACTCGCTGCCAGGTTCCTAAATGCAGTGCAAACTGCGTAACCGGCAGTGAGTCAATAAGGCCAACGTTTGCTGTATTTATTTTTAAGTGATAAATATGTATATTTACACAATTCTTTCGGAAATACGAATTTTCACAGGGAACTACATATTACACGGCAACTGGTAAATTTCACAGAAATCGCGAAATCCATGATAACCGTGTAATAATTATAACTAGCCTTTTAAAATATCGTATACTGGGAAATTACCGTATATCCACTAACTTGCATGGTGAGGGTGCTAAGTGCTGCCCTCTGGTGTGACAGCCTTGTTTTGGGTTCTTTTTTTCTGTTATTCAAAGTGTCAAGATAGCCACAGGAAGGGGATCATTTTGTTCAGAGATACCTGGGGCATCATAGAAATGGCTTTCAAGTAATACAAAAATCGTATTGCCTGTTGTTAGGTTACTCTTATAAGAGTTAAGGTTCACACAGTGATTGCACGCGCTGATCTGGAAATCATCACAATAAAGTGGACAGTTGGGCATGTTTTATATTTTAAGCATATACTTTATTGGATTATATTCAAGTATTACGGTATAATTGTATTCTGAATACCAGTATGATATATCCATAGAAACACATAATTCAACTATTTCAAATGTATATTCTTGTTATTTGATAACAGAACTAGGTTATACAGTGCAAAGAATAAAATATAATTGTAAATATGTACAAAAACTTATAATATTGTAGAATTATTGTGTTTTGTGAACTTTTTGCTTTTTAACATTGTGTTTTTTCTAGGGATTGGAGTTGATGACATGTTCATTATGATCTCCTGCTGGCAGAAAACTAAGGTTCATGATTCAGTGGCAGATCGCTTGGCAGAGACGTATAAAGAGGCAGCCGTCTCCATCACCATCACCACTCTAACTGATGTCTTGGCTTTCTACATAGGCATCATGACACCCTTCCGATCTGTGCAGTCGTTTTGCCTCTACACAGGCACTGCAGTTCTGTTCTGCTATCTGTACAACATAACATTCTTTGGAGCTTTCTTGGCTCTCAATGGAAAAAGAGAAAAGGGCAACAGGCACTGGCTGACGTGCATGAAGGTGGAGCAGGATTGTCCAGCAGGACGCTCTACAGGGTACAGCATGTGCTGTGTAGGAGGGGCGTATGACGCAAACACAGGTTGTGAGAAAGAGCAGCCAGTGAATCTGTTCTTTAAGAAGTACTATGGCCCTTTTCTTACAAACACATGGACCAAAGTGTTTGTGGTGTTGCTGTATGCTGGGTACCTGGCTAGCAGTATTTATGGGTGTCTTCAGATGCAGGAAGGTATAGACCTTCGAAATCTGGCGTATGACGGTTCGTATGTTATTAACTACTATGATGATGAGGATGCTTATTTTTCAGAGTATAGACCAAGAGTTATGGTTGTTGTTACAGAACAAGTTGATTATTGGAATAAGGAGGTCCGTAAAGATATTGAAAGTTGTTTGAAAGTACTTGAAAACCGCTTGTATGTTGATGCAAGCCAAGCCTGTCTGTTTCATGGCTAAGAGTATATGAGAATGTTTCTACAAATCTAAATATCAACTTAGATAATGAAACAGTATTTAAAGACAATTTAAAGTTAATTCTCCCAACCTTTAAACAAGACATTAGTATCTCTAATGATAATATTATTGCCTCCCGTTTCTTTATTCAGACCACAAACATTACCACTCCAATCAAGGAAAAGAACATGCTAGATGAGCTGAGAGAGGATGTAAAGAACTGTGTAGTCCCAGTACTGGTTTATCACCCAGCATTCATCTACTTTGACCAGTATGTAGTCATTGTCTCTAACACGATACAGAATATTGCAGTAGCAACTGCAGTAATGTTGGTCATCGCCCTCCTATTGATTCCCAATCCTCTTTGCTCTTTGTGGGTAACATTTGCCATCGGATCTGTCATTGTTGGTGTTGCCGGCTTCATGGCTTTCTTTCATGTTAACTTAGACTCCATATCGATGATCAATCTGGTCATCTGTATTGGCTTCTCTGTAGACTTTTCTGCACATATTTCCTACGCATTTGTGTCAAACAGCAAACGCGATGTAAATGAGAAGGCCATTGATGCGCTCCATACTCTGGGTTACCCTATCGTCCAGGGGGCTGTTTCTACCATACTGGGTGTCGTTGTTCTGGCTGCAGCTGAAAGTTACATCTTCAGGACATTTTTCAAGATCATGTTCCTGGTCATTTCTTTTGGGGCTCTTCATGGAATTGTTTTTATTCCAGTGTTCCTGACCTTCTTTGGGGTTTGTAGCAAGACAGGAGAGGTCACCAGTGATGAAAAGAGTGTTGTTACTGGGATGACCATTAAGAATAGGCATTGTATTGAAGTAACATATAATACAGACATATCTTTTAAATACCCTGTGATAGTTAATACCCCCAATCTAAAGCAAGAAGGTGGTGTTGACCCAGCTCCTATTAGAGACCTCTCTTATAAAGAGAAAATACAGGAACTGCAAGCAACTGGTCAGTTGGATTTGGACTGTCCATGTTCTTAGTAAATAGCAACTACCAATGCACAGCTGACAAATGAAAAATTCAGCTAATGTGTTTTACCATTGACTCAGTGTTGGGTTCCTTCCCACCAGGTTCTGTTTTTTTTTTGCAAGGGTTTGGAGGGGTGGTGGTATTGTGTAATTAGAACATATATGCAAAGTCAGAGACATCTGGTAATTGGCTACTGAGTTATGAGTAAGGCTGTCATTTTTGCACGGTTATCACATATTTCACGATTACCCATTGCTCTGCTTAATTCTGGGTCAAAAGGGTTTGTACTGTATTATGAACTGTTTTTGTTGTCGTTGTTTCTTTTGTTAACATTTATTATGAATGTTTGGGTGTTTGCATTTAAAAAATGACACGAATGTTCCACTTTTAAAAGTCTGTGCTCTTACTTTCTAGTACGCACTTATGAAAACACTGCATGTTAAAAGATGAACAGCTTATCATATTTCGAAGGGACATCATTTGGATCTAATTAAATATTTTTAATGTTTTTTTTATATAATTACATTTCTAAACACATTTGTGATGAAATGCCATCTTTTGTTTTGTGAGTGTATTTAAACAAGTTCAGTTGTAAAATGTACTGAATATGTATTTGAAACACTTGTATTCTCATACAAAAATATTGTTGTCACTTGTATTAATAGTTTCTTATATATATATATATATATATATATATATATATATATATATATATATATATATATATATATATATATATATATATACACTACCGTTCAAAAGTTTGGGGTCACTTAGAAATTTCCTTGTTTTCCATGAAAACATACATGAAATGAGTTTGAATAGGAAATATAGCAAAATGAATAGGAAATATAGTCATTGACAAGGTTAGAAATAATGATTTTAATTGAAATAATAATTGTGTCCTTCAAACTTTGCTTTCGTCAAAGAATCCTCCATTTGCAGCAATTACAGCCTTGCAGACCTTTGGCATTCTAGTTGTCAGTTTGTTGAGGTAATCTGAAAAGATTTCACCCCATGCTTCTTGAAGCACCTCCCACAAGTTGGATTGGCTTGATGGGCACTTCTTACGTACCATACGGTCAAGCTGCTCCCACAACAGCTCAATAGGGTTGAGATCCGGTGACTGTGCTGGCCACTCCATTATAGACAGAATACCAGCTGACTGCTTCTTCCCTAAATAGTTCTTGCATAGTTTGGAGCTGTGCTTTGGGTCATTGTCCTGTTGTAGGAGGAAATTGGCTCCAATCAAGCCGCCCACAGGGTATGGCATGGCGTTGCAAAATGGAGTGATAGCCTTCCTTCTTCAAGATCCCTTTACCCTGTACAAATCTCCCACTTTACCACCACCAAAGCACCCCCAGACCATCACATTGCCTCCACCATGCTTGACAGATGGCGTCAAGCACTCCTCCAGCATCTTTTCATTTGGTCTGCGCCTCACTTAATGTTCTTCTTTGTGATCCGAACACCTCAAACTTAGATTCGTCTGTCCATAACACTTTTTTCCAATCTTCCTCTGTCCAGTATCTGTGTTCTTTTGCCCATCTTAATCTTTTCTTTTTATTGGCCAGTCTGAGATATGGCTTTTTCTTTGCAACTCTGCCTAGAAGGCCAGCATCCCGAGTCGCCTCTTCACTGTTGACGCTTGAGACTGGTGTTTTATGGTGCTATTTAATGAAGCTGCCAGTTGAGGACCTGTGAGGCATCTGTTTCTCAAACTAGGCACTCTAATGTATTTGTCCTCTTGCTCAGTTGTGCACCGGGCCTCCCACTCCTCTTTCTATTCTGGTTAGAGCCAGTTTGCGCTGTTCTGTGAAGGGAGTAGTACACAGCGTTGTACGAGATCTTCAGTTTCTTGGCAATTTCTCGCATGGAATAGCCTTCATTTCTCAGAACAAGAATAGACTGACGAGTTTCAGAAGAAAGTTCTTTGTTTCTGGCCATTTTGAGCCTGTAATCGAACCCACAATTGCTGATGCTCCAGATACTCAACTAGTCTAAAGAAGGCCAGTTTTATTGCTTCTTTAATCAGCACAACAGTTTTCAGCTGTGCTAACATAATTGCAAAAGGGTTTTCTAATGATCAATTAGCCTTTTAAAATGATAAACTTGGATTAGCAAACACAACGTGCCATTGGAACACAGGACTGATGGTTGCTGATAATGGGCCTCTGTACGCCTATGTAGATATTCCATTACAAATCAGCCGTTTCCAGCTACAATAGTCATTTACAACATTAACAATGTCTACACTGTATTTCTGATCAATTTGATGTTATTTTAATGGACAAAAAATTTGCTTTTCTTTCGAAAACAAGGAAATTTCTAAGTGACCCCAAACTTTTGAACGGTAGTATATATATATAATGTAAAATAAAGTATAAATTGTTGTGAAACTGTTATGTTTTACAATTCATTAAGAACATTTTTAAATACCAGACCAAGCTTGTTCCGGTTGCTGAGCTTTTGAGGATAAACATACCATGCAATTATATACTGGTAAACATGCATGTTTCAAATGTGATATTTACACACTTGTCTAAATATAAACTGTTTCTGATACTCAACACATTGGCTGATATTTATTTTGTAATTCGCCAACTGAAAAACCAAAAGACTATAATCAAACCTCCAGAGTGGTGAAATGATGAAGTCTTTAATAATCAGGTATGATATAATTAAGGAGGCTGTGTGGTCCAGTGGTTAAAGAAAAGGGCTCAAATTCCACCTCAGCCACTGATTCATTGTGTGACCCCGAGCAAGTCACTTAACCTCCTTGTGCTCCGTCTTTCGGGTGAGATGTTGCTGTGACTCTGCAGCTGATGCATAGTTCACACACCCTAGTCCCTATAAGTTGCCTTGGATAAAGGTGTCTACTAAATAAACAAATAATAATAATAATAATTGTGGTAATGTAGCTTCATAAATAACACTGTGTTTCCCTTGTTGATATATACGTCTATATAATGTAAGTGTGACATGCAGATGGATGGAAGTACAAACTGCAACACCTCCCTATATAACCCCACAAACATACAGTCCCAAAAATGTCTGCTAAATAATGGTAATGCCAAGTTCATCACAATTGCGTAAGTGGTTTTCTAGAGATGGAAAGTTGTATTTTTAAATGTATTTCTAGAATTGTACATGATTTCGTTTTTTCACTGGCATTGCAATTTATAATTTCTAATATTGCATTGGAAATACAAAGGGGGGTTTGTTTTAGCATGAAGGTCTGCATGCAGACAAGTTCAATTATTTCACCAGAGGCGATCCTTCCACACGGTATTGAGCTTCGTTCCAGTTCTGGTGTAGCTCTTGAATTAGATTTCCATTAGCTTGTCAAACAACAGTCCACTGTGAAACCAAAAAGAACCACCCAAATTACAGGGATATCAGTTTATCAACCAATGAGGACACACACAAAGGGAACCACAATTAAAACAGCAATGCACATATACTGTATATTTAAACATAAGGTATTTATTAATATTTAAAAAACAAAATTGCTGTTACTGTATATATATCAAGTTATATGTGCTTTAAATGAACAAAAACTAAAAATTAACTTTTTTTAAACATTTCTTATTCCTTTAGCTGTTTTATTGGGGAGCAGAGCGTTGGTTTGATGATACTTCTCACCCCCAGCTCTGCCAGATATTACAAGCCTGTGTGAAAAGTCTTCAGAATAATGTCAGGCTGATGCTTTGTTACATAGACTGCCATAACTAACAAACTGTCCTGTATAACTATAATATAGTCATATAGCACTATGAGTTTAACTGCAATTTTAACAAAAAACTATTGACTATTGTCGATTTTGGTGAAGTAAATGCTACACTATCAATCTGTGATATGTGTGCCTGTATTTATCAGCATTACCCATTCTAGTCCAATACAAATACCTGACCTCTGTTTAGCCCTGAAATATGAGGCTATATTTCTGATACCTGCACCTCTAATTAAAGCCCACACCATGTATGCTGCCTATACATTAAAGAAAATACTGTGCAGAAGCTATTGGTTTGTTGTTTTTCTTCTTCTTGGCTTTAGACAGACAACCCATTAAGAACAATTCTGACATTTTATTTCTGTGACTGTGGCTCATATCGCAGGGATTCTGGGAGACAGAAGCATGATTGAAGAAGTTTTCAGGTATGTGCGTTATTCAATGGTGGTATGACATAATAACATCAAAGCCATTGCCTAAAGTCAGATGGCAAAGCTGTCTGAACATACTGAAAAGGTATTCTGAATTGACACATAATAACTTGTGGTCCCATTCTACATCATATAGTCAGATCCTGGCACCAAACACAACAATAGGTGGATAAAAGTACTGTGTGGTCTCTCTGTACTTTCATTTAACCAGGCACTTGAATGGATTTCTTCCTGAATAACTCCTCCAGTTGGCTGGATTGTAAAAGGATGCACGTAGTCATCACTATAATGCTTCACCAACAGTCCAGTGTTAACAAACCTATTTCAATATGATGGTAATAGATTGGTCAAAATGATAATCAAACTGCAATTCCAGATGAAATGGTCCAGGATATATGCATCAGTGATCAGATTGGAGAAGACCCACACTGTCCAACCAGTCCAGCCACTTTATTAGGAGCTGAACCTAATATTGGCTTGTGTCACAGTTTGCCCTGATTCCTGGTGCTGGAAGGTGTCTCAAGGGATGTTAGTCCATTTAGGAAATGTGTTATCTGGTATAAAAAGGGCAGGGGCATGTTTTTCTCTTCAAGAGTAAAATTGAGAATAGTCCTAAAAAGCAATGGGAATGACTACTAAATCTCTATTCCAAAACATGATATATTTTAGGGGAAAAGTAAAAACACAAAAAATGGCACCATTATGGTTCAATATCTGACAGAGTAGAGGGAACAATGGACCCCACTTTATTTAAAGGTCAAAAGACCTGTGCTTCAGGCATTACTTTATTCTCGAGCAATTATAGCTAGTCTGCTATTACAATACACAAGGGACTATTGAAATATGGGAAGGGAATACAGTACTACCACATGTCATATGCTTTGCAATTATCCATTGTCGATGTTGCATCCTCAAAAAAGTCAAGCAGGTTAGTTAGACACGATCTCCCTTTCCTAAAACTATGCTGACTGTCTCCCAGGATACTGTTACCATATAGGTCATTTTCCATTTTGGATCTTATTATAGTTTCCAAAAGTTTACATATAATAGAAGTCAGGCTTATTGGTCTGTAGTTACCTGGTTCAGTTTTGTCTCCCTTTTTATGGATCGGTATTCCGTTTGCAATTCTCCAGTCTGTCAGTATAACCTCTGTGTCAAGAGACTGTTGCATGATCTTGGTTAGCAGTTTGTAAATAACTTGTTTCATTTCTTTGAGTATTATTGGGAGGATCTCATCCGGCCCAATGGATTTCTTTATTTTAAGAGCTCCTAGTCCCTTTAACACTTCTGCCTCTGTTATGCTAAAGTTATTTAAAACTGGCAAGGAACAGGTCGACATGTGGGGCTGTGACAGAGATCGAATGATTCTTGGTGTTAGATCTCCCTCTCGACCTGTGAGGGCACGGTGCAAGAGGAACAGAGTACCCTTAATTAAATGGCACGACAATTTATTCCGAAGGGTAGATGGAAGTCGGTCATTTAGGAAGGGGGCGGAGCTACGGCACCCAAGCTCATTGACCCGGACGGTAAGCGGCGTGGCATCCGAGGACTGGAGGAGCGGATGCGCTCGTTAACCTCAGGGTCATGGGCGAGGGTATAAATAGGGGGCATGGCTTGAGTGATCTGTTCCTTTGCATATGGTTAAGTGAAATAACCGAGAAGGAGCCCGTACTGAGAATAAACCGTGAGTGTTTCGTGTCTGTGTATTAACACTGTGTGTCTTGTGTGTTTTGTCACTGAAGATTACTGAGCACGATCCGGAGCTGCAGCCGCAGGCCAGCGAAAAACCCGGACTTCACCACGCACCTTTCCACTACAGTAACTGTCTTTGTTTTCAACACTAGCACTAAAATCACGCACTGTCTAAACTGTGTCTGTGTTTTGTGTTTTGTGTGGGTGACGGAACAGGACTTTGGGTTATGGGTCAAACCCGTGGGATTACAAATCCGAAGTGATACACGCCGCTGTACCACTTCCAACACTATTATTATTTGCAGGTTTGCCTTAAGGCTCTGGACATTTATTAAATGAAATAAACACCCTTGCACCTGTACAAACGTTGTCTGTGTGATTACTCTGCACTGCACTCACCTGCACGTCTTTACCACTTTGCCACAGGGGCATGTTGCCAGTATCCTCCTTTGTAAAAACCTGTGAAAAGTAATCATTTAATATATTTGCTATTTTTTTTTCTTTGTCTATGATTTTGCCATTTGTATCTCTTAGACATTTAACCTTCTCTTTGAATGTTCTCTTGTGCTTGTTTTGGGCTTGTTGTGAAAGGCAGTGCCGTTTTGTTTCTCTTGAGACTGTAACCTTCCCCATCTGAACACCTAATTTTGTTGTAGAGTTTGTGCAGGCAGCAGGCAGTGGCAATTTTGGGAACGAATTAATGCACTTCAGTCTGTTTCATCAGTATCTGCCACCTCCCTTTCAAGTGCCCACTACCTGTATTTGCCCAAGTGTGATGTTGAATGCTTCCTCAGAAGCTGTCAGCCGTCCGGACGGTTAGGGTTTCTAAGCCAGGGTAGTATACGCAGCATCACCTGATCCCCTATATGCTGTATTGTCTGAATGAAAGGGATATATATATATATATCCAGATAGTTCTATTCATATATGTATAAATGTACAGTAAGTGTGACACACAGACATACTCCCAGATTCTGATACTGTCAATAACTTCTGCTAAAGAGTATTACAAATCAGTACACATCATTTTTTGTCCAGAACTGCCAAACCCACGAAACCTTTACAATATTAATTGTGTAGGACATATACAATATCCCACAGG
This sequence comes from Acipenser oxyrinchus oxyrinchus, assembly GCA_030684275.1. Classification (NCBI taxonomy): domain Eukaryota; kingdom Metazoa; phylum Chordata; class Actinopteri; order Acipenseriformes; family Acipenseridae; genus Acipenser; species Acipenser oxyrinchus. The sequence continues at coordinate 8,204,523 of CM060250.1, read as the reverse complement.
GACACCACCACAGCAAGTACCAGCTGTTGCAAATAGAGGATAAAGATGTGACCTAAGATAAAGGAAACCAAGTGTTAGTGTTACCAAGCCTGTCATTCTTTAAGGTTGATCAAGCAACTGTTAATGAGTGCTGTTTCAATCACAAAGAAATAAAGGAGGCTTTGTCATTTTGGGAAAGGCTGAATAGGTGAGATTTCTATCAAGCTTCTGATTATAAGTCTCTTATCAAAGATCTTGGTTCTCTCAATGAACTAGGGTCAGCAATGCCATCAGGACCAGGTCACTTGATCCAAAGTTTTGTTTTCTTTTTTAGAAGTTAATCTTTATTTAGGTTAACCTAGTACAACCCTGTTACAATCATGTTTTCTGAATAACTGCTGCTGCAGAGTCACTTACAATAGGACTTTGGTTTTACGTCTCGTCTGAAGGACGGAGCACAAGGAGGTTAAGTGAGTCAGTGACTGAGCTTGGATTGAACCTGGAACTTCCTGGTAACAAACCCTTTTCTCTAACCACTAGACCACCAAGCCTATCAAAGATATTGGTTGTCTCAATGAACTAGGGTCAGCAATGCCATCAGGTCACAATGCAAATTATTTATTCATTTATTTATTTATTTTTTAAAGATGACCTTAGAAGTTAATCTTTACTTAGGTTAACATATTACATAAAACAACCCCATTAAGGTTATGTTTCCTGAATTATACATTCCAAATTCAAGAAGTCCTTTTTGTTTGATTAATTAATTCTGTGTCCTCAAAAGTTACATTTGGTCTTTTCTGTGCTGGTCCATTTTCTGAGCTGGTCTGTTTTCTGAGCTCATCATTCATTAGCCTGCAGAACAACCTCCACAGTTTCAGAAGCAGTTATCTTGGCAGTACCCTGTCTTTGGGGAGAAGTTTCAGAAGCAGGTACCTTGGCAGTACCCTGTCTTTGGGGAGAAGTTTCAGAAGCAGGTATCTTGGCAGTACCCTGTCTTTGGGGAGAAGTTTCAGAAGCAGGTACCTTGGCAGTACCCTATCTTTGGGGAGAAGTTTCAGAAGCAGGTACCTTGGCAGTACCCTGTCTTTGGGGAGAAGTTTCAGAAGCAGGTACCTTGGCAGTACCCTGTCTTTGGGGAGAAGTTTCAGAAGCAGGTATCTTGGCAGTACCCTGTCTTTGGGGAGAAGTTTCAGAAGCAGGTACCTTGGCAGTACCCTGTCTTTGGGGAGAAGTTTCAGAAGCAGGTATCTTGGCAGTACCCTGTCTTTGGGGAGAAGTTTCAGAAGCAGGTACCTTGGCAGTACCCTGTCTTTGGGGAGAAGTTTCAGAAGCAGGTACCTTGGCAGTACCCTATCTTTGGGGAGAAGTTTCAGAAGCAGGTACCTTGGCAGTACCCTGTCTTTGGGGAGAAGTTTCAGAAGCAGGTACCTTGGCAGTACCCTGTCTTTGGGGAGAAGTTTCAGAAGCAGGTATCTTGGCAGTACCCTGTCTTTGGGGAGAAGTTTCAGAAGCAGGTACCTTGGCAGTACCCTGTCTTTGGGGAGAAGTTGCCTTTTTGCTGCTTTTTGGATCTAAATGATTTGTTTTAAGTTTTTTTCTTTTTGGGAAGTCCAAAATATTCAACATCGCACTGCTCCCTATTTTCATCATACTGCTCCTCATATTCCTAATTTCTGTCTTTCTCTTGTAATTTTATTACTTCATCATCTGTCTCCTCTTTCTCCTGCTCAAAGCAGTAACCCTCTGTGAGACTGCGCTACATTTGGAAAAGAGAAAATAACAATATTTATATGATATCTTATTATTTATACAGTTTCATAAAGTGCAACCAGGTACACAAAACTATAATTTAATTAATACAGGACATACATTTACAAAATGGCATTAAATGCAACCGCTTACTTATGCATTTGTATGGTGCCTAGGGCTCCCTCCACACCTCCAATTGCCACCTTGCTAAACAGCTGGGAGACTCGTTCCTACAGGGGAGTCAGTTCTATTTGTTTGGCCGGACCTCCTCCAGTTTTTGTTGCCTCCTGGGTGATAAATGAGACCCCTTTCTTTGTAGCAAGGTGAATGTCATGACAGTTTTTGTGTCCAACTTCGCATAGCAAAGCTAAGTATATTTTGATTGTTATTTCATCCCATATTTTTCTGCACAGGCCATGTCGATCCCTTTGCAAAGGGCTTCATTATTTATTTATTGCAAAGGGATGCATTTTTATAACATTGCTTATAAAACAACTGGAGAAATAAATTCCTTCAAAAAGCAATTAATGCAAAAACATTAATTTAGAACAAGATGCAAGTCCTGTTAAAGTGCACGGCTGAAGTTTCAGTCTCAAACATGCACTGAGAATAAACACGGTTATTAATTTGTGGCAGTAATAACTGTACACACTGACGAAAGCAAGTAAAGTGTTATCTGGTTCTGCAAACACCTTTGATGATGATAGTGTACCTGTGAAGTTAAGATCTGCCTAAGTAGTTTATATTATGGCCCATGCAAATGTTTCTTTCCCAGGTAAAGGAACAAATTCCACCTTGATTAGCCTCTTCAAACAAATCACTGACTCAAATAAAAAAATGTTCTTGATGTAAAGAAATGCAATCATAAAGAGATTTACCCAACGCTGCCGGATGGTTGCGGTTGTGACTGAAACGTCTGCACTTATTTGCACTTGGCACTTTAACTGCCCTTGCACCTTGTCCTGAGCATCCTTTCATTTTTTAATTATAATCATTTTTTACTATAATCATAATGGTCAAGGAACTCAGAGGCAGACTAAATCTAAAACTAAGGTGGCATTTGCTTTCAGAGAAGCTGCAGGAATTGTGCAGCTTTTCAGTTTGCAATTTCTTTTACACACCATCAAATCATACAATTACTGAAAACTAGGGTGCTGTAAAAAGGAGGGGAGACGTAACACAGAGATACTTTACGTTTTGTGAGGGAAATTAATTTACAATTTTCACAAATCAGACTATTTTATTGAAATAAAAGGAGGGACTAGGATCAGACATACACCCTCAAAGAAGCATGGCAAACAAAAAAGGGAAGAAAACAGAATTGTCTGACTTTCAGAATGTATTAATGTAAGCATCATTCCCAAATATTTACTTATTTAGATGTATACAGTACCATTCCCTTTACTGTTGTATTGAATATTAGCTATATAGCATTTACGTTGTATAATAATAAGTAGTCTCAGGAACTTAAAAAATGAACAACACATGCCGGTACATGATGCTATGTTTTTAAAATCTATTATGTTGCAAAGAAATGACCACATTTATTTAATTTTACTTTCATAAAAAGTCAGCTGCAAAGTATGTTACTGTCACTCAAGAACAAAGCATTTGTAAAAATGATTACAGAAAACACTGTAGTTTTCCTCCATTACTTATTCTGATTGCAGCTAAAACTGTATATTGTACTGTTTGTACATATCCTGAAGTTATATTCAACACAAAAATAAGGGCCAGTGATAATGTTGCTTGTGCAAGTTAGAGGAAAAAACATGGATTGATTGTCACTCCTTGTGACAGAATGATTCTTGGTGATAAATCTCCCTCCCGACCGGTGAGGGCGTTGTATAAAGGGAACAGAGTGCCCTGGACTGGATGGCCAGATAATTCATTCCCAGGGTTAGGCAGAAGTTGGCCGTCTAGAAAGGGTGGAGCTACGGTACACTAAATAATCAACCCGGAAGGGAACTGATGTGGCAGCTGCGGATTGGAGGAGCGGTTGCAATCGTTAACCAAGGGGGTGTGATTGATGGTATATAAGGGGACGTAGCAAGGCGATCTGTTTCTTTGCTACGGTTAATGCTGAACCGGAAGGAGAACCCGTATTGTTATCGTGAGTGTTTTGTTTGTTTTGTCGTGTCTAAAAATACTTGGTTGTTGTTATTAGACGGCTAACACTATCTGAAGCTGTCGCTACAGGCCAGCACAAAACCCGGACAACACTGCACGTGAGTCATGATTAATTGTATTTGCACCACTAGCACTACAGCACTCGCTACGGACTTGTGATCGTGTTTGTGTTTATTGTGGGTGATTAAATATTGGGACTATTATTTCGGGACTGAACCTGTGGATTAAACAAAGCAATACACTACGCTGTGTACTGCCTGTTATCTTTTATTATTTACTGTTGTCATCTGACTGTGGATTACAAATAAAAAAACCATCACTTCACCAGTACTTTGTTGTTTGTCCTTGTCTTGAGCACTGCATCACCCCGACACCTGCCCACTGCAAACCACTTTGCCACAATCCTGTATAGTGTTTCTTATAGTTTTAAAACAACTGAAGCCCTGTTGTGCTTTCACAAATCAGTACTGCCAGTGATCACTCATTGTGCCATCGGAAATCCCCAACAGCCTCACAGGTAACAGAGAGCAATGGGGTCAGTGCTTTTAATGAAATCAGACATGCATTCAGTGAACATTACCCTGATCCCCCACCCCATTGTGAACAGGGCAGCTATTTTGCTAAAAAAAACTTTTAATAAAGGGGTCAGTGCTTTAGAAGACAGGCTGATTTCTTTTTAAAAAGTACTTGTATCTTTAAAATGTAATTCAACAGAAAGCGTTATAGTAGCAATGTAATTTCATATAAACAACAAAAGACTTGAATAGACTATATTAAAAAAAAAAAATAACATGTTGTGCAAAACCACTGAAGAACATCTTCATCATTACATATCAAAGCACCCCAGTACCACCCTCTAATTATTAGCTTTGCCTAAAATAGGAAGGCTAACTGCTTTAAAGAAAAAAAGACTTTGTGCAAAGTGCAAGGCTCCTTTCAAGTTAATCATGATCTGTATACGGGTATTGTACTGGCTGATACTGATGGGTATCTTCCTGAGAAACTCAACCCTTCCTTATGGTCTGTTTTCATAATTACAGCAATTAACCAATTATACATGCTTGAAATAAAGACTATATAAAGCCATCCGAAATTGTTAGTTAACAAAGAACTAGACATGAGGTAAGAAGTGTTATTTCTTGTGATTCCTTGTTGATAATACAATTGTCTGCAAGTCACTAATAATAGTAATATATTTTGACCTTTTGTGAGGTTAGAGCTTTTGGGTTTTACACAATCTGATTTATTTAGAACTGGTGTTGATTTGTTTTATACATTGGCTCTGGTTTTTAAAACCTTTGGCCCTAGTGTATTATTAATTGCCATGTTCTTTATTTAAGTGGAAATAGGATTTATATTAATATAGATTTAAACACATTACAATACTGTACTTTACAATTTTGTTATTATTATGATCATTATTTTAGATTTATGCTGTCAGGATGTAAACGCAATATTGAATTTGTTCAGAGACGATCAGGTTAGTTATTTTTTTCTGGATTAGTTATTCATTTATTATAAATAAGACTTCTTTACCATACTTGGACAACATATATTGACTGTTCCATGGCTTGCTTTAATGAGACTTGGGATACAAGTTGATTAGAAATTAGTGTGAAAGGATGTTTGAGGAAAATTTCATATAATAAAGTGAGTGATATTTTGATTTAATGAACGCATCACAAATGGTTTAGTTAACCCAAATAAATATTGCTCACTACTTGATTTATTTATTACACCTGCTTTTATTTTCCCAAGATACTTTTACCCCATGGGGAAAAATGTTTATTGAATAGAAATGCAAATAAATGCTATTAATTGACATAATAATAATATAGTATCATAATTATAGCCATAAATAATCATAACCAAACAACCAGCCCTGTGGCACTTTACAAAGTGTAACAGAACAAAATGTTTCTGTGTCAAGTAAAACACCCTTAGGTTAGTGTGACAAGCTGACATTTAATATGTGCAGATGTACAGTATGTTAAAATGTATATAAACTTATTTTTTTAAGGCATATGATATCTTTTGAACTTTTGTAAGTTGTGTCTGGAATGTGGTTACTGGCAGGCAATTGGGGGTTGTTATTAAATGAATATCAATGTAGAATCTCTGGGTGGGACAACTTCATTTGACTCCAAATGTATTTCATTTCTGCAATGATTTGGTACAGAATTATCATACCAGCAATGTATATTAATGCATAATACTAGTTTGCTAGAATTGATGGAATTTCTAGGAATACTCTACTGTTATTGCTTTGTTTTATTTTAGCTGTGTTTGTGTAAAATAAAGAATGGGAGACGCATGTGAAAACATTGCTGTTGTGGGAATCGGGTGCCATTTTCCAGGAGGTAGGATTCCAATTGGTTCAATCTTATTTGTTTATTTGTTAACACTTTACATTAAGTGTCTCTACAGTGTATATATGTAGCAATTACTTAGTAAATATACAGTATGTGTACATAATTACAATGTCATTATGCATAGTTACAATGTACTTAATGTGTACATCTTTTAGCATGATATAACCTTAGTTTTAACCCTAACCCTAACTCTAAATCTAATTCTAACCCTTTTCTGATACAATTGTGTACTTATATATATATATATATATTGTTGTTGAAAAAGGTGAAGGAATTGACAACTTTTGGAATGTTCTTCTGGAGGGGAAAAACTGTGCAGTGGAGATACCTTCAGAAAGATTCAACAGCACATTATGGTACGATCCAGATGACAGCAAGCCAGGGAAATCCCGCACATCGAAAGCAGCTCTCATTGATGGGTAAGAAGCATTACCTAATGGTAGCTAGGTACTGTAATACCTAATTTCCATAAGCATAGACTGACTGCCAATCCAAGCTGATTCGGGTTCTCCCGCATTGCTCCTGAACCCCCACTGAGAGTCTCCCCAAGTTAAGGGATAAGACTGTTTCCATGCAATATGAGTTTTTGGCGTTCTTTCCCAGCAAGCCTTGCGGCTGAGGTTACATTCATTTGTTTACAAAACCGAAAGGATGTATGCTAATGCTTTGGTTCTGACAATCCTAACAATTCTTTGGAGCTTTTTGTTACTAAAAGAAACAATACAAGAATATTAAAGCACGAAGAAACCTGCTCACCCCGGATGTGGATTCAATGTTTACACCCACTCGTCACTTGATTGGTCAGTGTTGTTAAGTCTGGCCCGCTTTGGGAAAAGGTCCACAATCAGGGGAAGCTTGGATTGGCAGCCAATGCGGGTTGGCTAAAATAACATGGAAACGCAGTATCAGGGGCAGCAGGGTTTTCAACCCAGGTTGAGTGGTGCATGGAAACGAGGTATAATTGCTTTCTATATCGGGCCAGTATAAAAATGTTCACAAGGGGTACTCATAGGGTGTACCCCAAAGGTAAATATATACATTATGCTGGTGATACTAATAAATGTGCCAAATACCCAGTGAAAATTGCTATGAAATAATAATTTGTATTGTCATTCTCCAGGTTCAATGAGTTTGATCACAGGCTGTTTGGCATTCCTGAAGCAGAGGCAGATCGTATGGATCCGCAGCAAAAGCTTCTCCTGCAATGTACCTATCGAGCTCTGGAGGATGCTGGGATGCCAATGGAAAAGGCCAGTGGAACCAGAACAGGGGTTTTCATTGGTAGGTGATGCTAACCATGTTTACCATTTAGACTAAAACACAGTCAAAACACTGTGTTAGTTTAGACAACAAGTGAGCATTTGTAAGGTTATTCATCCATAACTTCAAAAACAATCAACAAATAGTTTTGTACACTGATGGAGAAACTAGCTGAAACGTTTGTTAACTTGACTAAAGGATCGATTTGGTCATCCTGCTACATTGATGGAATAAGCAATGACTACATTTTACTGGAGCATTTTACAGCACGGGGAGGGGTTCCTGGATTTCATCTCACCCATGTTTAGGGTTAATCCTAGGAAAACCACAAACAGCTGGGTGATGCAGTCCAGGATGATTACCATGTTGAGAAAATATATCGTTGCTGTACAGACAATACAGGATACAGCAAAGGCAAGCAACACTGCAGGGTGTTCTGTAACACTTTAATACAACAGGCAAAATGTTTGAAGCTATTTATTCACATCATCATAAGCACTACAGAATTATATCAGATCGTAACAATGCACTTAATAAAGTAACCAACACAGAAATAAACAACTCAGACATTTCATTTAGTGGCTTGTGAGTCATCTAAACGTATTCATTTGAGAGTTTTCTATTGCTGTTTTCCAGAGTAATAGCCCAACGTGTGTAAAAGGCTGTTTTTGATAAAAGGAGCTGTATTACAAGGTATACATAAAGAGTACTTGTACAAAGATAATCAAGGGAAAGTTTACAATTGTTTGACATGTATTATAACTCTTTATAACAATATTTTTTGCTATTACAGGTATTATGAACAGGGACTATGAAATGATTTTGAACAATTGTGCCAGTACAGCTGACCATTACAATGGCACTGGGACAGCGATGAGTATAGCTGCCAATAGGATTTCCTACTGCTTCAACTTTACTGGACCTTCGTTTGCAATTGACAGCGCTTGCTCCTCATCCCTGGTTGCTCTTCACTATGCATGCCAAGCCATTAAGCAAGGTAACAAAATGTTGATTAAATAATTGATCAGATCTGGAAAGTGTCATTTTAAAAAATTGCTTTGACCAAACCAAGCACTCTGAAATAAAGTTACTTTACAGGTGGTGCCCAGCATAAATGAACCATTTCACTACCACATTGTTTTAACCTCTGGGCATATCAATGAAACAGATCCTTTTTCATAAACCCATTTTACTACAAGGGATGATTTTATTTTATTTACAAAAACTTTCTAGTTTTAATGTTATTTCATAAAGTATTTACATTATTATATTCATGATATATATATATATATATATATATATATATATATATATATATATATATATATATATATATATATATATATATATATATATATATGTGTGTGTGTGTTTGAAGTGCATTTGTGTTTTTAATTGTTAGTTATTATACATGTATACATGTATGTAACACTTCATTATAATATAGTGATTATTTAAAACTGTAGGGCATTTCCAAAAAAACTGTAGGGATTTTCAAAAACCAGTGTTATTGTATCGAACTCACGGTATAGTAATGAGAGCTTTAGTAGCAAGTGATTTTCAAACGAAACATGTTAATAAAATCAATCCATTAATACTTTGAGTCTATGAGGTTGTTAATGAACGCATTTCTTATTAAAAAGCTTAATTGTCGCAGGTCACGTACATAACTTTGTCTCAATGACTAGATAAGGGGAACTCGTTAATCAAAATGCTTGTTAAGAGATCAAGAAAAATTAATGGAAGCAGAATTTGCTGTTATGGAAACTAAATGGAAATAAAAATAATGGCAATATCTAGTTTGTGTATAATTTGTAAACTTAATTTTAAATTGTGCATTTTGTCATGCAGAATGTGCATTTATTTAGAACACTTCACATGCTGATTCACGATTATCTGGCATGTGGGTAAAAAGGGCATCACAGATAAAAAAAAATTAATAAAAAAATGAAACCCCACTAGTCATTTACCCACACTGTTTGCTCGCCTCCGTCATAATTAAACTCAACATGGTTAGAAGTAGCCATGAACCCTTACAGTGCTATAAGAACACTTTATATGCATACGTGTTGGGGAGTCGAACAACATTACAAATATGTTTTAGCAAAATCCATGTCAATGATCTCGATCACATTCCTAGTGGATCTGTGTGTCCTTGTACGCCTGTTCTTCGTTCTTGTGTGGACTGTTAAAAGCCAAGGACAAATTGCAAATCCACAATCAGCTAAAGCCCGCCGCACACAGCCCGACTCAAGCCGTCCCGACTCATCTCATCTCAACTGGTCGTACAGAGTTTGGATGAATCGTATCAGTGTGCGTGCACCAAGATTATGCAGATTTCAGTCGGGATGTCTTCAGATTTGAAGATTGAACATGTTGAATATTTTTCAGACGCAGTTTCGTTCAGATGTGATCAGTCTGTCTGTGTACGGCAGTTGCTGGCCAAGACTGACTGAGACCAATTAGTCATAAGGGTGTCAACCAATGGTGAAGCAGGTTTAAGTGACGTAGCTTGTCATGTAACTTGTCATACAAGATGGCGGAATATTGACAGCTTTAGTTCCACAGGTAAAAATACATTAGTCTTGAATTGCTCCGAGTGTCCCGAATTCAAAAATACCAGATAAGTGCACATTTGAATAGTTTTTTTATGTGTTTACTAATCAAAGGTAAATGATCAATTTACCTTTTTATTATCAATCTACCAACAGCCTATATTTTCTTACTGCGCTAAAACAGAAGTAACCGGTGCGTCGATCTCCAATAGGTCACAAATCACAAGCCCCGAGATCCACACGCTGAGAAAAAAAAAAATGCCAGTCAAATAAAAAATCAACAATCAAAACAGTGTAGTAGACAAGCTATACAAAAAGTCAAACACTGCCTGAAACGTTTGCACGGTGTAAATGGTCAATTAATTAACAGGCTAAGCGCTTTTGGTTGCCTCGCGGCGCTGTTTCCGCCGTCTAATCAGCACACGATGCCATGCATAATATGAGGGTCGCTATGTTGGGCTAAGTTAATACAAAAATGTGTACAGGGCAGTATTAATTAAATTTGCATACATAATAATCACCAGATCTAGTTGTGGTCCATCTAATTCAGTCTTAGCAGTGTGCGACACCCAGTCAGGAAAAACTCAATTGTGACGTCAAACCAAAACTGAGCACAACTGATCGCAGAATCTGTGCAAACTCAGATGAGATGAGTTGGGACGGCTTGAGTCGGGCTGTGTGCGGTGGGCTTAAGATGGTGGGGGCTAAGAGGAGGATTGTGGAAAGATATTGTGAGTAAAAGAAAGACAAATGACTGCTACCAACAGTGAGACCTTGTAGGTACTCGTTCTGTTTTTAAAGTTTATTTGTTTTTTGTTCGGTTTCGCTTTGGCCTGAGTGTCGGTTTATTTTCTGTTTTCTGAAAGTATTTTGTTTGTGCTATTTGATTTTCTTAGTAAATATACTGCGCTATATTTATTAAGTGTCACAGTACCACAAATGTTTTTTTTGTTTTTTCTACCCAGACCCCACCAGAAGGCGTATAGCTGCTCCAAGCTTGAATGGGAGTAATGAAAAGTAATTCCATTTAAAATGTATCAGAAAGACACCAGAATTCAAGAGCTATTATTATTATTGTTACAAATGTTTATTACAACAGATACAGTACAGTAGAAATTATATAGTATTACCTTGTTTAATGGCTTGACAGGCAGAGTGAACAGCAACCAGGGATGAGGAGCAAGTGCTGTCAATTGCAAACGAAGGCCCAGTAAAGTTGAAACAGTAGGAAATCCTATTGGCAGCTATGCTCATCGCTGTCCCAGTGCCATTGTAATGGTTTATTTTACTGGCAGCATTATTTGAAATCATCTCATAATCCCGATTCATTAGACCTGTTATAGAAAAGAAAATACTTTTCTTGAACATTTTCAACAATAAATACAATTCTATCTCTATCTATCTAGCATTGTGCATTGGGGAGTGGGTAAACTGTTTTACCAGTGTTTTATAGATGGATGCTGAATGCCTGGAAGGTTTTTAAGACTCAGAGATTTTAAGTCTGTAGGGCTGTTCTGGATGCTTGAAGAGCATCTAGTTTATAATCCCTTTCTAAAATGACACCATTGTGGCCACAAACTCCTTTCTCACCACCATTCAGCCAGGGGTGAATGATAACTGTTTATTTTGCTTGAAAAGGGAGACAGTATTTCGTTACTTTTTGTTTTGTCCCCGGTTACAGCCTTTGTTTGAGGTACTAAATGGTTTGTTCAGCGCACTGGGTTTGAACTTTACTCAAACTACTTTTATCTTTGGGGTGATGTACACCAAAGGGAATACAAATATAAGTCAGTTGGCTAACTTTCTACTGGGACAAGCAAAAATGGTCATTTTAAAGAGTAGAAAAAACAAAATGAATGGGGTATTAACTGCTGTGACAGTGTCTGTTTTTAAAATGTTGGTGACAGCAAGAGTCAAAGTAGATTTTACCTTTTATAAATTGGTGCACCAGCTAGAGCTATTTCAGATCATCTGGGCAATTGGGGAGGTGGTGTGTTTGGTGACAGAAGATCAATTATTAATGTGTTTGTATTTATTGTAATTTAGGGTTATGTGCTCCGTGGTTTAACTTATTTTGGGGTATTGACTGTGCAGGAGGTTTGGGGCATTGGAGTGGAGTGTGAGATGACTGTGTGGACATTTGTTTTGCATTTCTGTAATGTGTTAACCTTAACTTGCTTGAGACTACAATAAAGTTCTTTGAAAAAAAAAATCTATCTGTCTATCTATACATAAATACATAATTAAGAGTCAGGCCCTGCTGCTTTTCTGCTGCTACTTCCTGATTGGAGCCTCCTTCATAGCGCCACTACAATGTTCTAAAGCGGGCCACAGAAATGCATTGTCTAGGTGTATACACTCTCTTCAGAGTAAATTCGCATCAGAATCATTTCCTCGTTTTGTTTCTATCTTTGAGTTTACCTACCAATGAAAACCCCTGTTCTGGTTGCACTGGCCTTTTCCATTGGCATCCCAGCATCCTCCAGAGCTCGATAGGTACATTGCAGGAGAAGCTTTTGCTGCGGATCCATACGATCTTTCTCTGCTTTAGGAATGCCAAACAGCCTGTGATCAAACTCATTGAACCTGGGGAATAACAGCAGACACTTTTAGCTGTGATTCAACACGGGATTATGTTATACATTAAAATTGTATATTAGTATCAGTTTATACCTTTTTTATATGTGATAGTGTACTAAATAACCAAGACAAGTGTTCATAGTTTTCCGGTTATGTGACTACTGAATTTTCGCCCACCAGCAATTCAGTTTTGTAGATCAAAGTTTGTGGTTACACAAAGTGAAACTCAGCAATAATAACTCTGGCATTTAACCATTTGACACATTTAATTACATGTATAAAATAAATATATAATGACATTTTGCTAGGAATGACTCATCAGTTATTTTATTGAAATGTACAGCATGAGCCTCCTACTGAACTCCAACGAACCTGAATTTCACCAAAGGGATTGAGCATTTGTGGCTGTATTGCTGTTGACTCAGATGACTATGAGCCTAGGTATAACTATATTAGGATACACAAATGTTCCCCTGAATAGGAATGGTAATTAACCAACAGATGTTTGGCTACAGTGCCTCAGCACGTTCTATCTATCTCAATGTAACACACATTTGGAATACTGTGAAACCTGGATTATATACTGTGTGGCTCAATTATAACACTGCTAGTTGCAGTCTATTAATATTATTTGGGCTACAAGAAGTAAAAGGTTTTTGTTCCGATAGTGTAAAAAGAAAGCATTGGCACGGGTGCCATTCTTAATCTTACCCATCAATGAGAGCTGCTTTCGCTGTGTGGGACTTCCCTGGCTTGCTGTCATCTGGATCGTACCACAATGTGCTGTTGAATCTTTCTGAAGGTATCTCAACTGTGCAGTTTTTACCCTCCAGAAGGACCTTCCAGAAGTTATCTATTCCTTCACCTTTGTTGAATGTAAATAATATGTATATAATATTTTTAAATATAATTTGGGAATTACTAAATCCAAAACACATGAATATTAGACTAACCTTTGAATTCAGAATTAAGTAATATCCTATAGCATCACATAGTTGTGCTAAGTAAAAGTTTAAAAGCAAAATAAAATAATCAAATATCCACACAATTAAATCTTACCTCCTGGAAAATTGCATCCAATTCCAACAACAGCAATGGCAGCTTTTAAATCCTCTGTTGTCTACTTTAAAAACTAGAAGAACTTAGATTGTCATCATTTAAAGAAGTGTGGAGTAGTAGTTAGGGCTCTGGACTCTTGACAGGCGGGTCGTGGGTTCAATCCCTGGTGGGGGACACTGCTGCTGTACCCTTGAGCAATGTACTTCACCTAGATTGCTCCAGTAAAAACCCAACTGTATAAATGGGTAATTGTATGTAAAAAATAATGTGTAAAAAAATAATGTAATTGTATGTAAAAATAATGTGATATCTTGTAAAAATTGTAAGTCACCCTGGATAAGGACGTTTGCTAAGAAATAAATAATAATACTGCATTGCATTAATTTGATGATTTGTAATGTTGTATGCTTGTTGTATGTAGCTATATATCATCAGTAGGTACTTGTGTATGTTAACTTTATTCTTTACATTATTAAAGGTACAGTCACTGTTATTAATACCTGTTCAATTATCCATACAAATGGATTATGCAAACTAGTATTGGGCCCAATTAGTTCAGATAATTGACTGAATTTGTTAATCACACAAATTGGCTTCAATGAAATAAAATGTGTTAATCCACAAAGTGCACCATCTTGTAGGAACAATTCACTAATTCCAATGTGAAATATTATTTAAGTTTGGAGTATTATTATTATTATTTGTTTAATTAGCAGACACCGTTATCCAAGGTGACTTACAGAGACTAGGGTGTGTGAAGTATGCATCAGCTGCAGAGTCACTTACAACACCGTCTCACCTGAAAGACGGAGCACAAGGAGGTTAATCGAGGACTTACCTGCACTATGAACACCCGCACTAGACACAAGGAAAGATCAACTACCAGCAGCAGTGAATTGGATACAGAAAATCTTAAAGTCAGAAATAAATGTTAAACATGTACAGTACTATGTAACAAAGTGAATCAAATGTATCAAACCTTCAGTCTAACTTATCTAAATATACTTGTATACAAATAAGTTTATTTCAAAGCTCTGCATGTAAATAACATAACAGGTAATTCTAACTTTTCATTTATTTCTCAAGGCTTATTAAAAGTTGCTTATCACACGTTATGTACTAGTTCATATAAGGTAATAATACAAGTTCTCAGGGTTTCCGCTCTTGTATGTGTACTAGTTTTCAAAATGACTGGTTTGATTTTGTAAAAGTCTTTATCTAATTCGCAGAAAGAAACAGTTATGCTTAATATACATTTCTGTGGTTTGAAACTTCACCTTTTCACTCAATCGAGAAGGTTCTCAATCAAAGCTGTACTTTCTGAGACCTCTTGTACATGCAGTAAACAAACTCCCAAATGGGGTGACACTTGTTGCACTGTAGAATCAAGCTGCCGATACTTACTTATTCCTACTTTATTTAATTAGTCAGGTGTCAATAATTAATCAGTTTACCAGGAATACCTCCTACAACCTCTAGAATATACACACACATTGCCATTGGGTTTGCCAGGCAAACTATAGGGATTTCTGCAATGATAGTCTAATGTGGAACTAGCCATAACTTATTATACTGTACTGGCTTTTGGTCACCTACTAAAATACAAGACATGTTATTAAATGTTATTCATTGTGGCTCATGTTGTTAATGAAGAATAGCCTTACAAAACAGTTATTCCTGATTTTTATTACATGAGTGTAGTTGCTGCAAGGATTGACAGGATTTGTGGTTTTATTTTAGGTTTGTTGACACAGAGTGGGGTGGGGGTTTGGGGGTGAGGATGGCACTATATAAAAGTTTTGTTCCACCATAACTATAAAACAAAGTATTTGACCATCTACGGTAGTAGAGGTCTTATTTTTTTAAAACATTAATTTAGTTTCTGGAATAATTTACAACGTTTATTTATTTTAGTATTGCTATATTTGTAGCCCTGCCTTTACAGTTAATCTAATGCAATGGTTGCCAGGGAAACCAAAAAAAAAATCCTAAAGCTTTAAACCAGGGGTGTGAAACTACAGAATCAATAAAGGAAACTTGTTGAATTCTGCTTAAATCTTTGGTGTGCGCACACCTTCACCCAGAAAAAAAATAAAATAAATATATATATATAGAACACCATTACATCATGTTGGAATAAATCATGGATTTGAATGTAAACAATAACAAGTAGCTGTCATGCAGTCAAAAACCTATATATATATATATATATATATATATATATATATATATATATATATATATATATATTTCACTTCCTTACAAGTAAAACAATTACAATATGTAAGCAATCAATTCTAGAGATGAAATTATATTTTTTTGTTAGTTATTTTCCAAACTGTGCTGTAATCTCTGGTAATGTCTATTATTGAGATGATATGTAAAATAAAATATGGAATATGCATTTCATTACTGCTTACAGTTAATTGCATGCAGTTTATGCTTTGTATCTGCCTGTAGATCATTGGGCTTGGAAACAGGTTGTAAACGTATGATTAGGTTGCCATAGAGCCAGATAATACTTGACCTGCTATCTTCAGTGTGTACAGTTGCTACTGCCATAAATGAATAACAATGTAAATGATCATCTGTTGCGTAGCATAAAAACAGAACCCGGTTTAACCCTTACCGCAATCCTTACTTCATTTGCTGGTTTCTAGGCACCTTCTTGTCGTGAAAGAGTCCCTGTGGATTGTTATGTATTGCTGTATTGTATTTTGTGTTTCTAAGGCTAGTTTGTTGAGTATTTAATGTGCCCTATACCCCACCCCCACCCCCCTAGATTTAATAAGCAATAGCTAAGTAATCTATATATCAAAACTATAGGTCCATATAATGTAATGGGCTAATGCATGTGGCACAATGGGGTGTTGTTGATGGTGATGATGATTATTATGATGATTATTATTATTATGATGATCATATTTTTTATTTGGACCGGTTGACCTTTTTTCACAATCTCTTGATGAACCTGCTTTGGTATATCTAACTGCATTAATACTGTATTAAAACAGTTGAAATCATGTCAACAGGACAGTTTGTTAGTTATGGCAGTCTATGTAACAAAGCATCAGCCTGACATTATTCTGAAGACTTTTTACATAGGCTTGTAATATTTGGGTTGAGGGGTATCATCAAACCACATAAAACCAACACTTTCCTCCACAATAAAACAGCTAAAGGCAAAGGAAATGTTTAAAATGGTTTATCCTTAGTTTCTGTTAATTTAAAGCACATAATTTAATAGGTCATTTAAACTACATTTTATATATAATTGCAAAACATAACTTGAGATTTTTAAATATTAATAAATACCTTATTTAAAAAATATAAGTGTGCATTGCTGTTTTTATAGTGGTTGCCTTTTTGTGTGTCCTTATTGGTTGATAAACTGATATCCCTGTAATTTGGGTGGTTCTTCTTTGGTTTCACAGTGGTCTATTGTTTGACAAGCTAATGGCTATCTCATTCATTCACCAGTGTGCAAAGGTCACCAGATGTCAAATAAATGAACTTGTCTTCAGACAGCAATACATATGCAGATCTTTGTGTTAAAAGAAACAACTTGTATGTTTCCAATGCAATATTAGAAATAATAAATTACACTTCCAGCAAAAAAAAAACTAAAAACGATATTAGTCTTACCTATATCATGTAGGCTACAACCTTATTTTTCTTGGGATGGCTGTTGGCGGAGTGGATAAATATCCAATGTGCACAGACCACTTACTCTAATGAACATGTCTTACACTATTTAATTAAGAATAGCATTGCAAGGAAGGAAGGAAGAATAGCATTGCACTGCAAGGTTTTTTTTTCCACCATTATACTTCTTTATTTTCAACAGGAGCAGGTTCATTTCTCCTGCTCACAAAGCCTTTTTGCAACGTCTGCTTATGACTGATTCAATTGAAATGGCAATCGATTTTCCGGTTCCTTAACACTAGAACCACCGCAGTTACTCATACCTAAAGAGAAGACAACCACCAACCAATACGTTTTGCATATGCCTGGCACAGGTCAGGTATTTACTGAGCATTTTATTGCAGAGCTGCAGATAGGCCCCTCCTGAGAGTGATGTCCTTGGTCCCGCCTCCTGAGGAAACAGACAGTCACTCCACGGAGCTCACTTTCTCTTTTGCATCAAACCCACGGAAGCAACCGATGCTGCCTCGCAAGGTTTGGTGGTCTTCTTCTCTTTCAGGGAACCAGGGTACATCCGTAACCTTACGTTCGCTTTCAATTCGAAGACCAGCAACCAATACTTTTGGGAAAAGTATACCAAAGCCATCTCGAGGGAGCGTGAGCAGAGACAGCAGATGAGGGACATCTTGCTACCGCAAAACTAGTGGTGGTGGTGTGACCTTGCAACCTCAAACACCCATGTGCCTAAAGGCGGCATAGATGGATCTACCACATTAAGTTGGTAGGACCTGATGAAAGTATGCAGAGTAGCCCAGCTAGCCGCAGTACATACATTAGTCAATGAGGCTCCTCTAAAGAGGACCCATGACGTAGCCACTCCTCGTGTAGAGTCCTCGGCCACCTGCCTAGCTGGGGGTAGGCCGGCATTAGTATACGCAGTCGAAACTGTGCCCACTGAGACAGCCACTGCTTCGAGAGGGCTTGACCCAGGGTCCTTGCACCATAACAGATGAAGAGCTAGTCTGACTGACGCAGAACTCTTGTTCTGCTAACATAGCTTCTCAATGCCTGAACTGTGCAGAGGGAGTTTAGTCTCCGATCCTCCGCCGAAGAAAAAGGAGGGGAATTGAAAACCTCTAGTACCACTGACTGGAAAGCCGTAACCACCTTAGAGAGGAAAGCAAGGTTCGTTCGTAATGACACCCTTTTTCCATCGTCCAAAGCACCATACAGGAGCTGTGCACCGACAAAGCCTATAGCTCACTGACCCACTTAATGGAGGTGATGGCTAACAAAAAGTCTTCTTAGAGAGATACTTCAACTCTATGGAATGCATAGGCTCAAACGGGGCCTTAGTGAGCCTCCAAAACCACATCAAGACTCCACTCGGGGGATTTACCCGCGTCTAGCAGATCTTGCAGGAATTGTAAAATGACCACTATAGATCAAGAGATAGGGTCATGACCCTTGGTCAGACACCAATCTTAGGCCCTAGAATTCTGCAATGTACTAATGACTGCGTCAGAGCCCTAAGGCAGATGGACGGTCCCATTCAGGGGCCAGACCCTTAGTTGGAATCTGCCCGGTTCTGAGTGCCAGAGAGTGCCTTTCGCCTGACTGAGGAGATCCAGGCATAGCTGGATCTTCCAATGGCTGGCCTTGCAGTAGCTGGTAACAGTTCGAGAACCAGATTCTCCTGGGTCATCTGTGGGGCCACCAGGAGAACTGTTGCCTTCTCTCTCCGGACCTTCTCTTAGAAGGCTGGGAGCAACAGTATTGGCGGGAATGTGTACAAAAGTGTCTTGGGCCACTCTTGGGCTAGGACGTCAACGCCTATTGGATCGCCGCAGCGGTGGAGGGAAAACCAGAGAGGAGTAAGTCGTCTCTGCTGTAGCAAAGTGATCGACCCTGGCCTTCCCAAAACGTTCCCATATGCGCTCTACCACCTGAGGTTGGAGTTGTCATTCTGATGGGTGTAGACCCTCCCTCGAGAGGGATAGACACTTCTGAATGGCAGCCACTCTGTCATCGGACAGGTAGGCCCGCATTGTGAGGGAGTCCAGTCGGAGTCCCAGGTAAATTGTACTTTGCACCGGAATTAATTGGCTTTAGCAACGTTGAGGGTGAGACCCAGCCTCGACAGATGCTCCATCACGACAGCCATGTGGGCCACTGCTCCTTCCTGTGACTGGGAACAGATCAACCAGTCATCCAGGTAATTCAAAACCCTGATCCCTTGCAGCCGCAAGGGGGCCAGGATGGCATCCATGACTTCTGAAAAGCGAAGTGGAAATACTTCCTGTGCGCAGTAGTGAACCAGTTGCCCGGCTGGACAGACTAGAGAATGTGACGGTGTGTGACCATTTGTGACCATTTGGAACCTCCTCTCCCTCAAAAACCCGTTGAGATGTATCAGGTTTAGGATGGGGTGATGGCTGCCATCCTTCTTTGGCACAAAAAAGTACCTCAAGTAGAACTCCTTCTCTTGGGAGGTGGGCTCTACGAGGTGGATGGCTTGCTTGAGAAGTAGTACTGCTACTTCCTGCTTGAGAGCCGAGACCTGGAGAGGGTCCCTCACGGATGTAATCGTGATCCCTTGAAAGGGAGGAGGATCTACGTGGAACTGAAGTACGTAGCCAGTGTGTACGGTGGCGAGCATCCAATTGTCTGAGGTGCAAGTGCACCGATACTGTAGCTGGTGTTGCGTAAAGGACTGGGTCTAAGGCCGCAAGCCTTCAGGGACCTTGCTGGGGCTGCTGAGGCTGGGGCGGGGCCCGCTGAGGGGGCTATCTGGCGCGGCGTTGGAACTGCCTCTGCAAGCGCTGTTGCATACGGATCCCACATCTAGTGTTCTCCCATCATTGCGGGTGGGCCCGGCTATTAGCTGAAGGTGGTGCCTCAGGTCTCCATGCAGAGCAGTGGGGATCGGGACTGTCCGAGTCACTGTGTGTGTCACGGGTGGATGTCAGCGTCTCATTCTCCTCCATACCGTAGGGGATTGGGGGCATTGCAGTATTTCCTCCACAGCCAGCCCAAAGTTATGGCCAGGAGATATTGGCGCGTCGAGCAAGGCAGACTTGTCCTCATCAGGGACTCTCGCTTGGGACAACCAAAGCTGCCTGCGAGCCACTACAAGGCTTGCCAGGCGCCGACCCAGGGTTTGCACTTGGAAGCCGGAGATCTGGAGCAGCGTGTTCCAAACCAGGCGCAGCTCTGAAGCCACCGGTTCAGGGAGCGGTGCCGACTGCAGTATGCCATCAATATACGACATTAAGAGGCCTGCCGTGTTAGCCAGGTACGTTACCTGCGCTTCTGCCGCATCTGCCTTTAAGTGCATCTCAATTACACTGCATTGACTGTTAGGGCATGTAGGGTCTTTAGGTAGACTGGAGGGGCTCACACCACAGCAGCGATGGTTGAGTCCACTGGTGGAAATTCCACCAAGACCAGCGCCCCCGCGTCTTCTAAGGAAGTAAGTGGGGTTGCTGGTTTTAGCACGCTCAGCGCAGAGGCCGGGTGGTCCCAAATGGGCTGTACTTCTTTTAAGTCAGGGAACACTGGGAAGGGCTGGGGGCGGGGAACAGGGGTTGTTTTAAAATCCATGCTGACAAAAAACCTGCCCGAACCAACCTTTATTTCACATACCTTACGATAAATACCTACCTTTATTCATAAAACCGCCCGTAACACTCAGTTCTGAAGTTCCATTTTGGATGAAAATTATGCACGTAATAAAACCAAGTGAGTATAACATAATACTACTGAAAAAACCTACCCAAACAATCTTTACATATCTTTACTGATCAAACAGCGTTAAAGGCAAATTTAAACTGCTTGGCACAATGTTACAAGATTCATCACAGTTACAATTAGTTACTAAAATTGTAACTAAACATAGTTTCAATGTACATTTTTCTTCAGGCTATTTCTGGCTTTAACAAAGTTGAGAGGTTATTTTCTTTTATCTCTCTCTCATATTTTTATCCCTGTTTTTATCATATTTTAGCCGCCACCAGTAAGCAAGCTCCTTCACCTGTTGTCAATAGAATAAATACCATACCCAACTTCAACAATTTGTATGCTAATTAGAATTTTTCCGACCAGCATTTTTGCTTCTAATTAGTTGGTAAAAAGGGCGTGACACTTTGGGAAATACCATGTGCAGTCATCTCAGTTTTCCTCCCGCAATTCTAACCAAATTACTACCGCCACTATTTTTTTTTTCTTTGCTGGCTAGTGGAGAAAATTAGTTTAACAGCCAAATTGGGGTAAAACGTCAAGAAGATATGAAAAATGTTCAGAATACAATAATAATATTCTACTGCTGCCGGGGGCTTAAGGGGACCCCTAGCCCTCTGCCTTTTTTCTGCCTCCCCATTTATTTTTGGCCACCAGCCACCACTGCTTATTCCAGGTATTTATCACCTGCTTAACATCAAGTTAGAATTGTTCTGTCTGAGCAAAGAAGCAAAATACATAACGAACTGGAGTGTCGGCAGGTGGAATGTTAGATTTGTTTCTCCATCAGTTTAGACATAGCATATTGCAGCATTCTTTTTACGTTAGTTCGAGTGTAATGACTTAACTATCAGTATGCAGCTTTTTAGTAAAATGTGTCTTTTAATCAAAGCCTTTTAATTTAACTGGAAACAAAGTGTGTTTGAAAGCAAGTTTGTGTAGTGTAAGACTGCAAGAGATGGTATGTGGCAAAGCAAGCAGCTGTTTGGGCTGAGAGGTTGCTGAGAAGATGAAATCTGAATGCTCTCCTCTGGAAACACTGACAAAGGCATTTTAGTAATATTACATGCTGAGAAAGATAAGAAAAAGATAAGAAACAATGGTGCACTTTAATTGAACTCAAAGACATGTGACAGCAAAAACTGCTGTTGAATGCAAATCAGCAATTCACAGGAGTTTACAGGAGTAAGTCATCCTAGGTAGAACAGCCATTAGCTTTAGACACAAATGGGTCAAACTAGGTTATTTTGGAAATAAAAATAAATAATTAAATAAATACATACAGAAAAGGTTAATGTAGTAATAGATATGTATATCGCCTATGCTTTTAAATAAAATTATCAAGCCATCTAATTTATTTGTTTATGTATTAATATTGTAGTAAACTGAAGACAATCCTGTATGAAGAGATTTAAAGATATATTTTTTTAAGAAAGAGACATACAGTATTGTATTTCATATGTTCATACACAACTTTAAACACTCAGTTTATACATAAAACTATATAAAACTGTGTACAATGCTACCAATAGACCATTTTTATTTAGTTTTCATCCTTTCATGTAAAAGCGAGACAAGTTGGAATAATTCTCCAGGGTAGCCCCAGTTGTGTCAAACTATTTTGAAAAAAAAAGAAAGAAAACGTTAATGCGGTAGCCTATGGTTTTAAATAAAATTATCAAATCATCTGATTATTTATTCATTTATATTTTAAAAAATACAAAAGCAAATCTTCTTCTTCAGATCGTTTTCGGGTAAAGTGTCTCTTCAGAAATACTAGGAAAAAAATACTCTAAGTTGTTTGTTAGATATTATATACACTTATTTGCAAAACAGGAACACAAACAAACAAAAGATTGAAATAAACACAAATACCAATCAAGACAGCACCCAAGCTGAGAACACAACCTGCTGTTCTCAGCCTGTCCCCTAAACTAACTCTCCTAAACAAAGGATCTGGATCCTTTTATATACCCTGTATTTGGGGCTTGATTGATGCTCAGTTATTAAATCAAGACCCAGTAACATTCCACACGTGGATTTGGCAGAGATGGCATTTATTTAAAAATGAAACTTTATTTACACAACACATGACAATATTTAAATGTGCAGGGTATTTGCCATGCCACAAACCTTCTTCTTGTGCAAAGCACACATGGCCGCCACCTCCCTCCTTGATCAAACACCAAAATCCATGCTGAAAAACTGGACAAAACTTCTGAAATGAATGCCTACAGTAGGAGAAGAGTGTACCAACAATACTGCACTATTCTCCTACTGGACGTCATGCAACACAATTCAATTAGCGATGTGCTCCCCCCGTTCCCCTACTTTCTGCCACAGCAATATGTAAGAATCTAAAACAAGCTATTAAAAACTGGAGCAATACTTCAACAGCTGCCATCTTTCAAGATATCCTGCAGGATATTGTAAACATCCATTTCACAGACCATATAAACTAACCATGCACTTGGAAAGTGCATTATAAACAGAAACAAACTCAGTCTTGAAAATATTTTGAAAAGGACCAAAAAAAAAACTGAACTTTAGTTTGCATCCAAATGAACTCAGTCCCTTTGTTTGCAGATAAGTGTGAACAGCAAGCAAAGTGATACACTGGGCCTGATTTTCATGAATGCGCACAGTGATGGTGCTGGTGCTGGTGCTGTTCAAACATTTTAGGACTGCAAGGATGTTGGTTGGGAGTGGATCTCGTGTCGATGTTAAACTTTAAAAGGGCAAGTGACCACAGAAGACAGGTGAAATACAAAATAAAAAAGATATGCGGCACCACATTTGTATTTAACAGCTGCAATAGTACACATTGCTTTAATCATTTATCTCTTAATGCATGTTGTGAACAACACGCAGCTTAATTAATTTTGCAATTCTCAGTGAGATAAACGAACAATATCCATTTCTAGAAACGCACAATCGAAAGCTTACAAATAAACCTTACAGCCATTTAAAAATATTTTACAGTACTATAACCATATCGATCACCCCCTTTGTTGTGATGTTTGAAAATGTTAACCTATAGGTTAGGTTCAGGGGGTGGCGCTAGGCACCAACAACCTATCATCTGCTGTCATCAATTAAATCTACCTTATTTAACTCTTTGCGGTCCATTTATTAATTCTGCGTCAGGCTCGCCAGGTCTAATTAATTTTTACACGCGCATTTAATTTTAGACGCGCTGTTTAAAAGTATTTTTTTTCACAGTCAAACGGGCTTAAATGGCCCTGCAGATCAACAAAGCACTCACTAGGCATCTCCAGCCCCGCCCCACCCTTTCATTTGCTATCGCTTTCACATATGCTACCAAATAAAAAATAATAATAATAATAGTCGTACATACCGATCAATCGTCTCCTGATGACTCGTTTTATCACCAAACTCCTCAATAATGCAATCCAAGTCATTATTTTATTGCTATAACATCTCAAAAAGCTCTGCAAATGTCCGTGATAGTCTCTGTGCGCTGATACTGTACTCCCAGCTTGTTTCCATACGACCGCCCCATCTGAAGAAGGGGGGCTACTATGACTATTCATGAGATACGGCTTTTTTTTTTTTTTTTTTATCGGCTTGTCTCGGCTCCTTTCGTTCCCACTCGGCCATTGAATGGTTTTCTTGGCTTTTCCGTTGAAAAACCGACTTTTTGCGTTTTTATGCGTTTTAAAATGATGTCGGACAGGGTCCGACAAAGGACCTGGTGGGAATAATTGCAATGTCGGACCCAGTCCGACAATGGACCGCAAAGGGTTAAACATTAGTCACCTCTACCTAGCTGTCTTGTGTTTTTTCGTTTCCTCCTCCTCCCTCCTCCTCCTCTAGCATCTCAACCGCCTTTGCATCGGTCTCCTTTGGGGGGTTAGTGATTCCACTTTCTCCAACCCTTTGTTAAGCTCCGCTTCATTTACCTCATAGAGGAGGGTTCTCCATGAGTCAGAGGGGACCCCCGGCCAAACCCTTCCATTTGCATGTATGTTTCTTTTGGGATTCTTCTTTCAGGTCTGATGCCTATATGTGAGGGTCCCCAAGCGGTGGCATCCCTCGTGTTTGTCGGGTCTCCTCAAAGACGGTGGCCCCTCTCCTGTTTGTCGGGTCTCCTCAGCGACGGAACCCCCCTTCTATTATGTTGGGCTTCGAAGAGGCGGAACACCACGCATTATATGTTTTAACAGATACTAACTTTATGTTTTATTTCCGGTTCGCGAGCCTCTTTGTATGTCGGGTAACCTCGGAGACGGTGCCCTTCTCGTATGTCGGGTCACCTCAAAGACGGTGGCCCCCCTCCTGTTTATCGTGTCTATCGATCAAGTAAATGTTGGGCCTTGAAGAGGCGGAGTCCCTCTCTCCTTGTGTATATGTTCACTAACTCTGTCAATAAACACTACCAGGTGGCATAGCTCCGCCCCATGAAACTAAATATATATGAGAAAAGTTATGAGAACAGCTGAGGCAGGAGAGCGGCGACACGTTGGGCTGGCTGCTGTCTATCGTAGTTCAGGTCTCAGCATCCTTTTAAATTTTTTTTTTTTTTAAATTATGTATCTATAAATGATGCATTTAAAAATATTAATGTATTATTATTATTATTATTATTATTATTATTATTATTATTATTATTTAATTGTGCTTTTCTTTCACTTTTATGTGTCCCTGAGCAATTACAATTTCATCAGTGGGGTGCTGGGGGTGGGGGACGGGCATGGGACAGGACAACAGTTTCTGTAGCTGGCGTATAATAATAATTAAAAATAAACATTTCATTTAGATAGGTGTGGTGTCTTGCTGTGTACTTGCAGAGAATGAGACGGACACCATGCTAGGTTGAACTGTATACAAGTTTACTAGGAGTACGGTACAATTACAAATCGAGGGCTCAGAAGCAGAGGAGCGTAAGTGACATTTTTGTCAAAATGGCATATTATTATATATCAAATTAATGCTCTTGATGAGATCTATCTAGTGCCAAAATGAACTGAAAATCACAAACTGCATTGAATAAAGTGAGAAGGTAATAAAGTCACAACTGCTAAATCTAGTGTAAAATATCCACAAAAGCTAAATATTGTTTTACACAAAGCTTTATTTTACAGCTTTTTGCAGCCCATTTTGACTCAGCTGCTGTCACTCGGCCATCCTACAATGCAAATTAAATCTTGTAAATTATATTTTATAGTCGTATTTTTTAAGTATAATTTATGAAATATGGCTGTATATGTGAACATTTATATTTTAAAGATACATATTGATTTATTAATTGTTATTAAATTGAAGAACAACACGTCTGTGATAGAACCACACTTTTATCTGCAATTGGTATTCAGTTCAGTGTGTTATTATGGAAAATCTGACTTTTAATCAACATTTCAGGTGCTATTCTTACTTTTTAAAGTTTCAAATTCAAAAATATTTAAAACTCTTTAATGTTCTTCAAAATGATATTGATACTGTGCATGTACTGATAAATGGCAATTGAACACTGTAACAGGGTGACGTGTTACATGTGTGGGTAGTCACTGGAAAATACTGACAGACACAGAGCATTGGTGTTGATACTCCGCTCAGGCGTGGAGATTTAATTTTAACACAGAACTGACACTAGGGTACCAGCAATGGTAGACCTAGGGCCAGACCAAATCAAAGTTAGCACTTAGCGAACGAGGACGCGAAAGCATTCGCGGTAACAAAACACAAGAAAAATTCCAAGCGAAATCTTGCAGAACCAAAACAAGCCCTTTTCGCCTTTCAAAAAGCAGCTATCGCTTGTTGACTATAAGTGGGTTGAGAAGGGGCAGTGGTCTGATGT
Organism: Acipenser oxyrinchus oxyrinchus; assembly: GCA_030684275.1. NCBI lineage: Eukaryota > Metazoa > Chordata > Actinopteri > Acipenseriformes > Acipenseridae > Acipenser > Acipenser oxyrinchus. The sequence continues at coordinate 8,177,635 of CM060250.1, read as the reverse complement.
CGCCCGACCAAATCTACTCAATTCCAGCTATAAATCACATTGCAAGAATTTCGCAGGGCCGGATTTTATAGTCAACTTCAAACTTGTCGAAAGCTATCGCGTATTAAGAAAATAGTAAAAAAAAATTAAAAAAAAAAATTAAATAAATAACACTAAACATCCTGATATTTGTAAAAAAAACAAAAAGTACATGCCTCAAGATGCTCCACTGACTTCATATATCGAACACTTACACACAACACTGAATAATTTTAAATTAATAATTTACAGTATCAAATATTAGTATATGTATTATCATAATATATGTTGTTTGTTGCACCCACAAGACTTCTTAGCCTACTTTTTTTTTTTTTTTGCCACAGTTCGAGTTAAATGTTTAATAAAGCAATACGTATTATTTCTTTAATACGTACCAACAATAAACTGTTTTCTACTCACGGAGAGGTTTGCTTGAAGCAGTGTCTCTTTCAATGATGGTAAAGCTTTTTAGATATATTTACTTTTACTTCTTATCTTTGTAGTAAGTTACAACTATGGACGGTACACTTTTTTTTTAAGTCTATAGACATAAATACATGTCATATGTGACGTCTCCTACCTCCTGTTCAAATTTTTAATTTCTTAAAGGCACAGTGCTCCATTAAATTGAACTTCGATCAAACTCAAGGCTAACAAATGTAAACAAACTAGAATACTAATAAAGAACGTATGAATGTTTTAACCGCTTTAAAGATATTAGCTTTTAGTTTTAAACATTTGGTTACTCTCATAAAGTACTTCAACATGTTGGCCTACACAGAAACATTACATGAAGCCCAAATTCTCAGCATGTAAGAACAAGCCCACCGTTCCAGTACAAGGGAGCACATTTTGGCTATACCATGTCAGCATGTCAAGCGGTCCCCTCAAAACGTATAAACCCGTGTAGATAATAAAATTATGTAATACCTATAAAGGTCATCTCAGAAGCATCAAGATGAAGTTTTTACATTTGCTTTGGGTTTTTGACAGAAGAAATAATAATAATAATAATAATAATAATAATAATAATAATAATAATAATAATAATAATAAAATTACCTGACTCTGCCCGTCTAAAAGAAATAAAAAAATCTGCAATCAACTTTTTTTTCTTTTTCACAGCACTGGATAGCATTTCATGAGACTTCTTATTGTATTGTAGCGCTCAATGCGCTGGCGTGGTTCAAGCAGAGGCAATAGGTAGGATTCTTAGTTATAACTGCTCTTTATTAAGCTGCTCAAACAGCACTTCTGCACATGCGCTTATAGCAGCACTAACAAGTGCTAGAACTAGGCAGTGACAGAGACACACACACACAAGCGAGAGGGGGAGGCCACCCCTGAACGGAGACAACCAGGTGAGGGTGGCCACGGCAACTTTGGGAAACACATGGTAGGGGAGACACAGGGACACAACAGTTACTTCTCAGTCCTGCAGACGACAGCAGCAGGCGCGCTACATTGCCCACACCTAGAAGCCGAACGTCCCATTGGCTACCTGTGTGGATCAGTCCCTAAAGCACGCTGGGAGTCTCTTGAGGCGGCCCCCTTGGTGTAATGAAGGCCTCCCAGGGTCCAGACTTCGCATGGCCGCGGTGTTGTGGTGCAGTGAGGATCCTCCTGGACTGGCAGGCGGTGACACTGGCCAGGATACTGGTGCAACGGCGGCTGGTGAAGCTGGCAAGCAGGCTGACGTCGGTACCCCGGCTGGCACTGATCCAGACGAGGAGGTCGACGGAGAGGTTGACTCAGAGGCAGGCAGAGTGGTTTGTCATTGGGGTCTTGTGGCGGAGGGTCCCGCCCCTATTATTATTATTTGTATTATTGTTTGGGATGCATGACTGATCAGCTACTGATTATTTAACTAGCTGACAGTCATGCATCCTTACCAAACGCGTGCAGACTGTGGCCGAGGGGTAATAAGATAATTAACAGCTAGTTAACCCCTCGGCCAGAGTATAAGAACCTGCAGCTGTCCGTTCTGCGTTGGTTGTGGAGTGTTGGAGTATAGAGAGGAGAGTACGGGAGAGCGGAGAGAAAGAGCGAGGAAAAAGAACAATTGCTATATTTAAAAAATATACTTGTTGCTGTTTATTTGTTTGGCCAACGCGCCTTTTTGTTTTCTTGTTTGTTTAAATCTTTTATTTTTGTTTTGTTTATTAATAAATACGCTGAGTGCCGTTGCACTCAGCTTCACCCGCCCATCCATTGTTTTGGTTTCTGTACTTCCTGGTCCGTGACGTCACCACTGAGAGCCAGAATGTCACAGGTCTGTACGGGGCAAGTCGGTCGACGTGGAATACCACCACCCTGTTACGGGTCTGAACCTTTACCCGGTACTCCACATCAGAGAGTCGCTCCAAGATAGAGCATGGCCCCTCCCAGGACCTTGAAAATTTGGGGCATAAGCCTTTCTTCTGCCGGGGACAGAAAACCCAGACCGCATCCCGAGCTTGGAAGTTGCGTCGCCGGCACCTGGTGTCATATTCCCGCTTCTGCCTGGAACCGGCATCTATCTGGTGGTGCCGGGCGAAGTCGTGGGCACTGTCTAGTCGGGCGCGCAGCTGCTGTAGGTAAGCAAGTCCAGGCGCTCCAGAAATGTCAGGCTCCGTGGGCCTGCTGCATGCCAAATTCACTGGGGTGCGCAGCTCTCTCCCGAACATCAAGGCAACCGGGGTGCACCCGGTGGACTCCTGCACGACCAACCAGTATGCCATCAAGACCAGGAGTAAGTGCAGATCCCAGTCTCGCTGGTGTTGGCTGGTCAAGATAGCGAGCTAGATGGCCAGAGTGCAGTTAAAGCACTCCAACATCAACAATGGATAATTGCAAAGCATACAACATGGTTTATTCAGATTTCCAGAAAGCTTTTGACAAAGTCCTGCATAAAAGTAATTCTCAAAGTGAACGCAGTAGGGATTCAAGGAAATGCATGCACATGGATTAGGGAGTGGTTAACATGTAGAAAATAGAAAGTACTGATTTAGAGGAGAAACCTCAAAATGGAGCGAGGTAACCAGTGCTGTACCACAGGGATCAGTATTAGGTCCTCTGCTATTCCTAATCTACATTAATGATTTAGATTCTGGTATAGTAAGCAAACTTGTTAAATTTGCAGATGACACAAAAATAGGAGGAGTGGCAAACACTGTTGCAGCAGCAAAGGTCATTCAAAATGATCTAGACACAATTCAGAACTGGGCAGACACATGGCAATAGAGAAAAGTGTAAAGTACTGCACGCAGGCAATAAAAATGTGCCTTATAAATATCATATGGGAGATACTGAAATTGAAGAAGGGATCTATGAAAAAGACCTAGGAGTTTATGTTGACTCAGAAATGTCTTCATCTAGACAATGTGGGGAAGCTATAAAAAAGGCCATCAAGATGCTCGGCTATATTGTGAGAAGTGTTGAATTTAAATCAAGGGAAGTAATGTTAAAACTTTACAATGCATTAGTAAGACCTCACCTAGAATATTGTGTTCAGTTCTGGTCACCTCGTTACAAAAAGGATATTGCTGCTCTAGAAAGAGTGCAAAGAAGAGCAACCAGAATTATCCCGGGTTTAAAAGGCATGTCGTATGCAGGCAGGCTAAAACAATTGAATCTATTTAACAAGGCAGACTCACAGGCTGGAGTCCAGTCGAACCGACTGCCCTTGTCGGTGAGGCAGTGGAGGGGACTGGCAATGCTGGCAAAGTCTTGGACAAAGCGACGGTAGTAAGAGACGAGACCCAGGAAACTGAAGCTCCAAAACGTTGGCTGGTACTGGCCACTGCTGCATGGTTGCCACCTTGTTTGGGTCCATGGCCACACTGTTTGGTCCCACTACATGCCCCAGGAACTTGGCTTCACGCCGCAGTAGGTCACATTTTTTAGGGTTCAATTTCAGCCCAGCACTACGAACACAGTCCATGACCCAGCGCAAGTTCCACAGGGCACCGTCGAAACTGGGAGCATGTACCAGCAGATCATCCAGGTACAGCACGCACTCGGAACGGGGCACAGCAGCCAACACCCACTCCATGAGGTGCTCGAAAGTGGCTGGAGAGAAAGTGGCATTGCAGAGACCAAACGGCATGACGGCGAACTGCCACAGTGCTTGTAGGTCCGTGTCGGAGGGTGGCTACAGCTGCCCCGGTGGAGCACAGCCTCGAACTGTTTGGCTTGGGTCAGGACCTGATCCAGGGAACGGGGCAGTCAAGCGCATCTGTTGCTGTAGGTTCTCCGGGGTCAGGGCCCTCAGGAAGGACTGCAGTGCCAGTTCTTCTGCGCCACTGCTGGGAAGTCAGGGAAACCTTCTTTTGCCAAGAAGAGCACATCCGCTGCTACCGCTCCCAGTCGCTCTCCTGGTTGCCTCTTCTTCTCCAGCAGCTGTTCGGGGTACCGTTACCGTGGTTCATCCGACCCAAAACGGTGTTCCAGGGCACCCGCAAGAGCATCATAACTTCGGCGCTGGTTGGAGGAGACTTCTTTGGAGTTTTCATTAATGGTTGGAGTCTTCATTAATTTCCATGATTTAATGAAGCCACAGACAGTTCACCATATACTCCCTTTCATGTACCAGAAGGTGTTTCTTAAAAAGATCAGCCATCATAGAAACCTTTGATGTAAAACTGCTGACCAGTAAGTCTAGCTTCAATTGCCAAGAGTTATTTTCTCCAGTTACCCACGCCTGGTACCGTTCCGTTTCAAGCAAAGACAAGGTTAACAAATTAATTACATTCTCTTTGGCAGATCCTACTATATGCCTGTGTGACAGGTTGGCTGGGCGTGTGGTGTAAATGATCGTCAGACCAGTCCAGGTTTGTTGGTATAAGCTCCCGGCTTTAATTCGTGACACAATAAACCCAACAATAAGAATACCGGGATACACAGCAATGTGTAACCTGATCAAACAATAATAATAATAATAATAATAATAATAATAATAATAATAATAATAATAATAATAATAATAGCGCCGGGATACACAACAATGTGTAACCCGACCAAACAAAGGGAAAAAGGGTTGCAGTCCCAAATGAAACGAAAAACCAAAAACAAGTAGACTCAGCAAAAACACAGTCTGTCCTTCCTCAATCCAAACGAGGTGAACCACAGTAAACAGTCCGGCACTTCCGGGTCCGCGCTCCTCCGATATTCCCGGAGCATCCCGTCAGTGCTCTATGGACAGACAAAAGGTGCAGGGGTTAGCAGGTATATCCACACACACACTAAAAGAACTCTCCGTATTCCTTTTCCTCTCTCTATTTCCCTGCTCGTATCTCTTGCAGTCAAATGCTCTCTCTCTCTCTCTCTCACACACAGTACCTTGCCAGAAGGACCAGACCCCTGGGCCACGCCCCCTTTTGTACGCTCCATCCCGTCCCCATTGGTCAGCGAGGGCAACCGCCGTCAGGCAATACGCGATTGCCACAGCGCTTCCCGTCTGGGTTGATGACGTTGTGCACCGTGGTTCCGCCCCCTTTCCAGGTGGCCGACTTCCACCTTTCCTGGGGATGTCTGCTCCTCCTCCCTAGCGCCCTCACCGGTCGGGAGGGAGATCTAAAACAAGAGTTCATTCTCTCTTTGTCACAGCCTGACACAGACTGGTACCATTATGCGTTGACTGAAGTTTTTACTTTAAGTTAATTTCTGCACTATATTCTCTTATTTTCCAAATCTTACAGTTCTTCTGTTAAAATAAAACATTTACACTTATATTCTGTTTGAATTATTCTAGAATACCTGTGTTTAGCTTAAAGACTACTTTCAGATCAAGTTAATAGATAAGATAATAAACTTGACTGTGAACATTTGAGTTAATTAAATGAGATTCTTGTTTCTGCTTTCCTCCTCAAGGATATAAACCTTGGCACCAGTAGCTCAGACAAAAACAAGCTTAGCTCATTTCACAGGTTTTTTTTGGTCAGCGTGACCCCAACCTAGCTCCTTTTTTATTCAGACTTACAAAGATACAATAATATTTGTCACTGTTATAACAGAATAAACAGGAATATAGAATGCTCTCACATAACTATAGGTTAATACAGAGCATATTATAACTTCTTGTATGAACAGTGTGTTTTAACAATTTGTTTAGTATTTCTGCTGGCTTTATATTCTTTAAAACACAGTACAGTTATTACAACATTTTAACACACATGCAGTTTCACAAAGATCAGCCTGCTTCCAGTAGCTGTGACAGTCTTGGGTCAGTTTCTGCTCTCAGTGAGTCTGTCAAAGCCACCACAGGTGTGTCTTTAAAAGCCTGATACCTGCAAAAACTTAAATCTTGTTAGCAGAGCTTCCATCTCTACATTCCCATTCCCATCATCAGTGGGAAGACTTCAAATAAATTAAACTGTTTCGATTAAAGAGACATCTATCTCTGCCACATACACCTTTCATTCGTGACATTTCCCTAGTTTTATAAGCTCCCAGGTGTCCCGCAAAAGGGATATCATGTGCCAGCCTCATGACAATGGGCTGATAAGACTGGGGAACCATCAATTGTGTTACAGTCTGTCCTGTGCCTGTGGCAGGGTTCACCCAATATAATCATTGCCCCTTGATAATGAAGTATGGATATACTAGCGCCCCAGCGCCTTCAACATCCTTACCTTCAATAGACCAGTCATGTCCCCAAGCATGTACCAGTGTGGGGTCGTTGTGTGGGTCCCACACTAGGTCAATGCTTTGGTCCCACATTTCCGGTATATTGAGAGGGGCCGGAGTAACATCTGCCCTGGATGGCCCAGTAACCTCGCCCCCTCATCACACTGTGTACCAACTCCCTTTGATTGGCGCTTGATACCAGCCAAGCTTTCTCCCACCAGACCCCAACCTCGTCTCATTGATGCACCTTCCCATTTTTCAATCCATCTCTCTTTCTTTGATTTTCTAGGGCAAAAAAGGGAAGAAAACAAGTCAGCTTGAAAGGGGAAAATCTCACCAATCCTTTCCCCTTGTTTGTCTGCCAAGTTTACATGTACGGTCGGAATTACTGGGTGTGGTAGCCTTTCCGCCACCCCCACTATGAGGTGATGCTGCATCGGTCCAACCGATATACATACTTTTAGTATGGGGTATGTCGCCGTGTCTCCAAACCAACCGCTTCACAGATAACAGAGAACAATGGTGTCAGTGCTTTAGAGGACAGGCTGATTTATATATACACCAGTATCTTTAAAATGTAATTCAACAGAAAGGTAAAGTTTTACAGTGACAATGTCATTTCATGTAAACCAACAAAAGAGTTGTACAGATTATAAACTAAAAAAATCATGTTGTGCAAAATGCGATAATATCCTTCGTAGAAATGGTACCACTGAAGAACATCTTTATAATTTGCATAAAATATGAACGGCTTTGATGAAAAACGACTTTGTGCAAAGTGCAAGACTCCTTTCAAGTTAATCATGATCTATATAAGGGTATTGTACTGGCTGATACTGATGGGTATCTTTCTGAGTAACTCAACTCTTCCTTATTACAGCAATTAAGCAATTGTATTTTATTTTATTATTTATTCTTTATTTCTTAGCAGATGCCCTTATCCAGGGCAACTTACAATTGTTACAAAATATCACAGTACAAAGTATTGCATTAGAAAGTTACCACATTGCAAGTTATCACATTCTAAAATATCACATTACAGAATATCATAATACAGATAAGATCAGCTTTGAAGGTACAATAAGATAAAATCTAAGAGCAAAATAAAGAATACAGTACGGTATAAGTAAGAGCAGTTATAACTTATAGTAAATATTTGCTTATATGAGTAAAGTCCAGTAAGAACATGTAGTAAGTATGATAAATGGATGACAAAAAACATGAGTATGGCCACCTATAAGAGCAAAATCAGATACAAGACACAGCTTCGCCCATTTGTGGCCCTGTGCACCATGTGGTCGCACAATTGCTGGGCCACCACCCTGGGGCGGGTCTCCGGTGTCTGCTGGTACTCCCTGATGTGTTTCCCTCGTGATGTTGAGTCGCCGGAGTATGGCCTGCTTGACCAGGTCTTATTGGCTGGCCTCCTCATCGGTCATGGCATGATAGGCTGTTTGGGCATCCCCAATTAAACAGGGGCCCAGCTGGCTAGCCCAGTATTCCTGAGACCATAACTAACCGCTCAAAGGTGATCAGGTATCCCTCTGGATCATCCTCCGCTGTCATTTTCTGCACCCTCACTTTAGGGGGCGCCATCACGGGTCCTGCTGGTACGTGGGGTGCATTCCTGATGCCGATCCTCTCAATCAGAGCTGTGTACCCCATGTCCCCGCTCTTCCTCTCCTCTGCTTCCCTTCTGTAATCCAGCGCTTCCAGCAGCGCAGATAGTGTAGTGACATCCATAAGCCCGTGTGCTGACACCACGTGTGGCAATGTGGTTTGCAGTGCGCAGGTGTAGAGGTGATGCAGTGCTCAGGAATAACAGACACAAGACAGTTCATGGTGAAAAGCAGCTCTTTTATTTGTCTGGGTTGCGTGCTCGCAACTCTTAAATAATAATAAAAGGCCCTTCACAGCAATGTGTATGGCACAGTTAAACCATGGGGTTCAGTCCCGAAATAATAATATTAATAATGACACACACTTTATACGGACGCAATCACAAGTGTAATAGTGAGTGTTCCTAGTGCAAGTGGTGATTTAACACAATAATTGGTGACGACAGTAGTGCCGTGTAGTCTGGGTTTGATGCTGACTTAACACGACAGCTCCCGGATATTTAGCTGTCTAGAATAACAAGTAACAACAGTTAAACAGACAGACAAGAAAACACAGTACTTTTTCACTCATATGTCCTTTACAGGTCTTTCTGTAACCATAACAAAGGAACAGATTGCTTCACCCCTGATATACCCTCAGTCGCAACCCCTTCAGTAGCGAGAGCAATCACATATCCTCCGATCCATGACTGACTCATCGCCTACCACATTAAGGCCGACTTCATTGTAACTACACATAATAACATTGTAATTATGTGCAAGTACACATGTATTTACTAAGTAACTACTATGTAAATACACAATAGTTAGAGAAATGTAAAGTGTTACCTTTTATTTTTAAACCAATTTGAAAGTCAATTACTTTTACCAATAACTAAAACAATATAGATTAAAGAAGGATTTAAACAAAAAAGGTCAAGCAACAGTCTTGTGTTTACTATAATCTATTAGCAAATGGATCAGAGATTTCCTTTAACCTGATTGGTCAATATGAAGGCTTTAATCTCTGATAAAGGGCCTTGATGTTTAATCACTGTTCCAAATAAATCCGCTTGGAAATATATGACAAATCAATAAATCAGACCTCTGGATAAATATTTAAAAACGTAACATTCTATCTTTATAAGAAGCAAAGACGTTAACCCATAAAGTATCTATTTAAACTAAACTATTGCTAAATCAAAAACATGAATTTTTATATTTTCTGAACACAAACCATAAAAGAGTCATTACTAACTGAGTTTGGCTATGTGTGTGACGAGTAGGAGCTGGATGAATACATGCAAGCAGAAACTACTGGTACTAGCAGTGCTAATAATACTAGCAGTAGTAGAGAACATTCTCACCACTCAACACTGTCTACTGTTGATGAAGGATATGCTACAACAACAGACTCAGAGCTCAACAGTCTTGAAGAAAAAAGAAACAAGACTAAAACTGTAGGACAAACCCAGTGGGGGGCCTTACCAGACGATAAAGCCCTCTTTTTGAGTACTATTACTTAAATATGTTTATATATTACAATTACTTTCTGCATTAAGTGGACTTTAAATGCATTTACTTCAATGCATTTACAAACAAATGTTTTGGAGGGGTTGGGACATGAAATGTCAAAATGTATTTCTGCAATGATTTCTACTTCCAAACACTGGTATCGAGTTGTCATGCCAGCAATGCATATTGATGCAAAATAAAATGTTATTGTGACAGGCTGGCTGCAGGGAGGAACTCAGACCAGAGATAGAAACACACAGAGACTTGGGGTTTTGATGAAGCTGAGAGCGTGATCGCGCTCAGCATTTAATACTTAAACCGAACAGCAAAATAAAAAGGTTGTAACAAACAAAAACACAGGACGCGGCACTTGAGGCCAAAATAAAGAGACAAACAAAACGGACTACACAGACAAACACGGTGAGCTTCTTTAACTACTTATTCTTTTACCACTATTACCTCCGTCTCCTATCCCGTTCTCCACTCACCGAACACACAACCCGAGTGAGTGAAAACATGCTGCTTTTTATGCAGTTGTACCGAGACTTCGATTGCTAGTCAATCATTCAATTAGAATCTCGGTACAACTGCACGTGAATTAATAAAGTGCAATTCCCCGTGCTCACATTATTACTTTTTACTTGCACGTGAAGTGATTTGTGCCATCCTCGTGCCTAAATACAAATCTACATTTTTAAATACACGTGAAACACAGACCCGCTTATATCCCGTGTACCAATGCCTATACACCAACATTTACACACAACACGTAACATACAATATACACAGGGGGGGCACTTTGCCACAGTTACTTACACAGTAATATGTTGTTGTTGAAAAAGGTGAAGGAGTTGACAACTTTTGGAATGTTCTTCTGGAGAGAAAAAACTGTGCAGTGAAGATACCTTCAGAAAGATTCAACAGCACATTGTGGTATGATCCAGATGACAGCAAGCCAGGGAAGTCCCGCACAGCGAAAGCAGCTCTCATTGATGGGTAAGAAGATCATTATAGACTCACCTGTCTGAAAACTCCCATTGAAATATTTCAGAGCATTACGTAATGGTAGGGTAGGTGCTGTAATACCTTGTTTCCATGAGCACAGATTGACCGCCAATCCAAGCTGATTTGGGTTCTCCCGCACTGGTCTACTGCCGAGGCTGTTGTGGCCACTGACTGTGTATGAGGTTTCTTTGACAACAGTAGAGAAGCTGGAAGCTTTAATCAGTTCATACATCAGGAAATGGTTGGGAGTTCCACGCTGCCTCAGCAGAGTGGGACTTTATGGTAAAGGAATACTGCAGCTACCAGTCTCCGCTGTAACCGAGGAGTTTAAGTGCGCAAAGGTCCGACTGGAAATTACATTAGTAGAGTCACGCGACAAATGTGTAAGGGAGGCAGCACCTGTGTTGAAAACTGGAAGAAAGTGAGAGGCAAAGAAAGCTGTGGAAGATGCAAAGGCTGCCCTTCGAATTGGTGATATCATGGGGCAAGTTCAGCATGGAAGAGGGGGTCTTGGTCTCAGTTCAGCTCCTCCTACATGGCACAAGGCAGCCCCAGCTCAACGGAGGAAGCTGGTAGTCAATGAGGTGCAAAAGCAGGAGAAGAGGATGAGGTGCGTAAAGGCCGTTTCCCAGGCCAAGCAGGGAGAGTGGACGAGATGGGAGAGTGTGGAACAACGCAAGATTGGCTGGCAAGACCTATGGACAATGGAACAGAGCAGAATCAGTTTCCTCATCAGGTCAATATATGATGCTCTCCCATCACCACAGAACCTAAACCTCTGGGTAGGAGAGGATCCCTCATGTCCTTTGTGTTCATCACCTGCAACATTAAGGCACATTTTGACAGGATGTAAGGTGGCTCTTAGCCAAGGACGGTTTACTTGGTGCCATGACCAGGTACTGCGATGTTTGGCCTTAGCATTGGAAGATAAGCGTATCCTGACCAATAAGTTGCCACCAGTTCCATCAAAACATTACACACAAAAGACAACATTCCTCCGCCCAGGAGAGCAACCTCCAAGAAAAAGTGTTAAAACCAAGCTTCGCCCAGGACAACTGGATGCTGCTAGAGACTGGAAAATGCTGGCAGATGTTGGTCAACGGCTTATTTTTCCACCTGAGATTGCCACCACTAACCTTCGACCAGATATTGTCTTGTGGTCTGGATCAGCACGCCTTGTTCACCTGGTAGAGTTAACAGTGCCATGGGAGGATACTGTAGATGAGGCCTATAAGAGGAAGAAACTGCGGTGTGCTCAACTAGCCGCTGAAGCGGAACAGCGAGGATGGAGAGTCCGGGTTTACCCAGTGGAGGTGGGTTGTTGAGGATTTGTGGCACACTCTACAACCACGTTTCTCAGAGACGTCGGATTCAGTGGCCAAGAGTCGCGTCGCACAGTGAAGAACTTATCTGAAGCAGCAGAGAGGAGCAGCAACGGACTGTGGCTGAGAAGGGAAAGATTCTGGTTGGGGATCTCAAGCACAATGGAAAGAAAGAAACGCTGATGTATGGGTAAGTAAGCTGGGCTGAGTTGAGTGGGGGACGGAGGGGGTTGATGCTGGGACGCCAGAATCACCGTCGAGCCCTCTTGAGGTGTCGTGGGCTAGTCAACGAAACACAGAGGATGGAAGGTGCCCACATGAAGACCCCAGAGATGTACCCTACTTATCTCAATCCAGGCGGTTGTCATGCTGATGCGCAGGGGAGACCGCACTGTGGTTGATCCCCGGAGCCAGCATCACAGCCATTGTGTGTGCTGAGGCAAATAAGCTGATCCCTGGAGCCAGCATTACACTTCAGACATCAACACCAGACAGAAGGATATCTACATCATCATATGGAAGGAAGCGCAAATGGATGGAGACACAGGTGGATCACATTAGTTTACTGTAAAGCTACGTCTTAGTTGGTGCTTATCTTGGCGAGAGCCAAGTTCAAATCAGCATGAATTTTAAACATCTACTCTCATGTCATGGAAATGAGGGCCAACAATCCCACCAATGGCCGCCTCTCAGCCACTCAGAGAGAGGGAAAGCCCACACACCCGCTCTCCCACCTCTCTGTGTCACTGCCATGACTGACCGGCAGATATTGCAAGGCTGCTGCCCTCTTCCTGCAGCTCTATGAACGCACCAGAAGAGTCAGCACAGATCTCCTCCTTGTTACAGGCCAGTATAAAAATGTCCAAAAGGGATGCTCTTGGGGTGTACCCCAAAGATAAATCCCATATTACTTTGAATTACTGCCGCCCTTGAATAAGCACCACACTCAGATATCAGATTTGTAATAGACGCCACCCTCGAATAAACGCCGCTCCCAATAATGAAACATAAATGCAGCACTTAATAAAGAAATGCATACAAAACACAATATGGCAAGACATTACAAATAGAAACAATAATCTTGAATAAAATGTTACAATTACACACTGGAGCATACCAGTGTCGTAGGAAATAAGTTGACCGGGAAATAAGTTGATCGCGCAAGCGCAGTAAGGCAAAAGTAGACAAAAGTAAGGAGGGGCTACAGTTTGATTAAAGGGGAGGTTCACTGCATGGCTTTTTATTTTTATCTGGCCATTTTATTTACTAGACTGTGTATGCTGGTGCGTGTTCGTGCCACTGTCTTTTCGTATGAACTTTAAAATGTGTGAACAACAACTGTTTCTATGGTAAACTGTTTTAAACCTCTGTCTTTTTATGTTTCTATAACATCGATGTCATTCTGTAGTTTATGTGTGATCACAGAGATTTATTTATATATTAAATGATTTTACACGTCAAAATGTTGTCTTTAATCAAAATTAAAATGTTTCAGTAATATAATGACATGCTGCATCCATAATCTTATCAGCAGGGCAAGTCGTATTTTATACATTTTAATATTAGTATAGCTGTAACCTTACTACAGTTCAGGCGTAGGCCTACCACTGCTAGTTTTAAAAAATAAAAGTATAAACAGTACACTAATATACAATTGTATATTTAAAAAAGATGATGATTCATGCTTTAACTTTTGGACAATTGCTCGCATACCTGCTGTCCATCCTGTAGTGTTTCCCAAAACAAAAACACCTCCAGAAATGCAAAATAACGTTAATACGTAACACATTTAGCTAGTTAACGTTTGCTACACAAACAGAAATACACAATCAGAAATGTACAATCATACAATTAATTTTAAATTATTTATTTGCTGCGAATATATATTACAGCGATATTCACATTCCCTTATGTAGCGTAATACTGTCGAATATATCCGATCTACATGTTAATGTAAATTATACCTACAAAAGTAATTTTAAATTATGCATTTTTGTTAGGCTAATATATCGGATCTAAAGCTATATTCACATCATCTTATCTAGCAGCATACTGCCGAATAAATCCAACTACTAATTGATATAAATTATACTTACAAAATTAATTTTAAATTATTTATTGTTCATTAATATATCCAATCAACTTATTTCGTGGGCTCGATCAACTTATTTCCTGGCTCGATCTACTTATGTCCTACCCTAGGCTTGTTTACATTAGAAACAATGGAACCTCCCCTTTAAATTCTAGAGCTTGATCAACTTATTTTCCGATCAACTTATTTCCTGGGACATCGGTATTTCACTGTAAAGTGTATGGAACCCTGTGGTGTTTTATGTTTTATGTATTGGTGCATGGAGTCTGGGTTACGTAGCACAGGTGATTTAAAATGTATATTTGTATTTAAGCACAGGGATTTCACAATCATTTCACATGCAGATTAAAGTGAGTATTGGTATGGGGGCACGGGGAATGCACTTAGTCCACGTGCAGACTGTGCCGGAATTCAAGTGAATGATTGATTAGCGTTCGAGAGAGAGAGAGAAATGAAATAATAACAAATGTTACTCATGCAGGATGGGTCTGTTTTGTCTGTCTGTTTATTTTGTACAAGTATTCTGTTTTGTTCAACCTTTTTATTTTACAATAAACAGGTGCATCAGCACATTTATTAATATCCCAGCACTGTTGTCTGTGTCCACTGTCTCTTCCTGGTCTGACGTCACCACCAGCCATCCATGTCACAAACCAAAACAAAAAAAGAATACCATAGGTACACAGCACTATGTACTGTGTAGGAGTAAATACAGCAGCACTAATATATATATATATATATATATATATATATATATATATATATATATATATATATATATATGAATGAATTAGCAAGCAAAGTAATACATTTTAGTTGTAATGCAGGAGCTGCATGATTATTGTTAAGTTTCTTAAATGCATTTCTGTTTTGGTTGTATGCACGGTATTTTGGCTAATAAGAGACGCTGCAGAATCCTGATCCAGACAGGAAGTTCTGATAGTGGGGGGTGTGGCGTTTTGGAGTGTCAATGGGAGCAGAAGCAAGTGTAGCTCTCGCTGTGGCATTGCTGTTTAGGGGATAGCCACGGGATGAACTCATCTTCCTCACAGCAGCCCTGCCTGGATCAGGAGACTGTGAGTGTTTAGTTGTCTTGCTGGTTGAAGAGAAAGAAACGCACCGTATATTAAAGAGTTCAGCCCTGCGATTCTTAGAAACTGCTGTAAGAAAAGAAAGGGAAAATAAAACAACCTCCTCAGTGTTGAATTGACATTTCTCTCTTATTATTATTTCCCTCTCCACACTACCCTGGTATGTGTCCTCACCTAGTCAAACACAAATCTGATCTGCGAGCTCAACAGCTTTCAGTTAAAAGTTGTAGGACTTCTTCACCATCCTGATCAAGTTTTTTCCGCAGAAATAAACTTAAATATACGCCTCCCTCAAATACCGTAAAAAAATGCAATAAAAGACATAGAACTTCTAAGTATCACCGCTCTTGAATAAGCAAGTGGGCAGCAGTGTGGAGTAGTGGTTAGGGCTCTGGACTCTTGACAGGAGGGTCGTGGGTTCAATCCCTGGTGGGGACACTGCTGCTGTACCCTTGAGCAATGTACTTTACCTAGATTTCTCGTATCTTGTAACAATTGTAAGTCGCCCTGGATAAGGGTGTCAGCTAAAAAATAAATAATAATAATAATATGCAATATTCTGGTGATGCTAATACGTGCCAAATAGCCAGTGCAAATTGCTATGAAATAATAATTTGTATTGTCATTCTCCAGCTTCAATGAGTTTGGCAGATCGTATGGATCCGCAGCAAAAGCTTCTCCTGCAATGTACATATCAAGCTCTAGAGCAGGGATGTCAAATGCAATACGGCCCCCCAATGGTTTTAATCCGGCCCCTGTAAAGGTGGTTTCTCATAAAGTAATTAGGCCTGCGATGACTGGTCAATTAGGAAATTGCATATGTAAGGTTGGTTGTACACTTTCCCAGGATGAGGTCGGTCTGACGGTGGGGTAGAAACCGAAAGTCGGCCATCTTGCGTAGGTTGCGTAACAACAAAGCTGCCAAACAAATCCATTGCAATCAGCTGTGGGGTCCGCAGCAAGTGGATAGACCGGGATGCCGAGCTGATTGCAGGGAGAAATTGTGCGGCATTAAGGGGCTGCAGCTATGTGAATACGCCCCCTTACATTGATGACTAACAAGCCAGAGCAATGTGTTTTGTTTTGTTTTGCTTGTTGCACGGAAGCTGCCGCCACGGAGCCAGCTTTTGATCACCGCGCACAAACCTCACCACTCTACACAGGACACTTGTACAGCACCCCAATCACTTGTACAGCACCCCAATCACTTGTACAGCACCCCAATCACTTGTACAGCACCCCAATCACTTGTACAGCACAGACACTTGTACAGACTTTCAAAATGTTCTTAATGAAACAGAGCAGTTTTACAACAACAATTCATATTTTATTATGCATTAAATTCAGTCCAAATGATGTACTTTCAAAATATGCTAAGCTGTTCATCTTTTAAACTGCAGAGCATTTTGATCCAGAATAAAGCATGCTTATGTAGTTAAATTATGATGGATCCCTAATACTGTACTTTGAAGCATCAAATACCTATACAGCAGCATGTGCACCTTATTCACCTGCATTCTCTCCATGATTTAAAAGTATCATGATTGTATTATGTGTATTAATGTATTATGTTGAAAACTTACTGACTCATTGTATATCCTCCACTGAACTGAACCCTTGTAACAGCCTACTTGAGTTATTGTCTCGTTCTTTGTGCAGTACTTCTAATGTCACAAATGCAAGTAGTCTGCAGAAAGAGCTGTAGCCTCATTAAATTTAATTAAAATGAAAAAAATGTGTCATTTGTCTACCTGTTTATCAATAAAAGCATGTCGTGATAACTGTGATAGTCTAGGAAAGTTTAATTGACTGATGGTGGGTTTTTTCTAAATAGCATGCTTTTACGTGCAATAATGTCATTTTCTTTTTAAAAGATTTTTTAGATGCATTTAAACCTTGCCAAATTGATTAATTGTAACAAAATATGTTTTTTGTTGTTTACAATGTAACAATGTCATATTTAAGGAGAAGGATATATTTTACAATTCTCATTTACATAGCTTATGACAAATTAAAAGCATATTAAAAGCAGAAGTTTGTATGCACTATTCCTTTTGTGTTCCAGGGGTGCTTAAGTGATGTCATCTGACATCCACATTGAGGGTCTCATAACTAGGACTCTATTATTTTCACACTAAACAAAATGCTTTTTTCACACCATTTAATGGTATAAAATAGGTATTTCAAGATATTTTACGATAAAACATAATTGATGTTTGACACAAATATGAAGGAAATACTGTATTCCTTCAAATTTAAGATATACTTTTTTTACTATTTCTTCCTTCTCAAAAATAGACTGCGTCTAAAATTCGAGTACGGTATAGTGATGCGTGTATTAAAATCGCCAACAAAAGACGTGACTACCCGAATACACAGCCAGCAAAATGACTTACTGCTGAGAAAAGACAATCCAAATATTACTACACAATCTCGAATCATCCATGTTATACAGGCAGTCAATTTCAAAGAAGCAATACCACAGTTCACAAATTGAGAGAAAAACAGGTTCTGACTTGTCGTGCCTGCTGTTGCTGGGATGCGTGATGCCGTAAGTGAGTGAGTGGTGTGTGTATGACAGAGATGCCATTTTAAATATTATACAGCACGCAACACAATAAACGACGAGCTCAGTGGTTAATCTACAACAACACTGTTTTGTGTATTTTGAATGATACAACAGCGTACTTGAGTTTGTATCTTTGTAAATGCATATTTATTTGATGTTTTGTTAAATGTATGTGTGTACGGGTGTTTTAGATCGGTTATAGATGCAATAAATAATAATTCCCTGCCAAATCAGTTCACGTGCAGAATGTGCCTGGCCCGATTGAATGATTAACAAGCAATGGAGCTCAGGCATGGCTGCATAAAAGAGGCAGGGACTTCTCGCTCGGGGTTGGGGATGGTTCAGAGGAGGAACGCAAGTTAAGCGAAAGAAATAACAATTGCTATGTGTGCTGATTCACAACCAGCATGATTCTTGTTCGTTTTCTGTTCACTTATTGTCTGTTTTGTTTTGGCCATTGTGGCGTTTTGTTTTGCGTTCAAACCTTTTACTTGTATTTTACAATAAATACATGGAGCAGCGCTTCATCTCACTGGTGTTTCTACCTGGTCTGACGTCACCCACAAACCATCCTGTTCAAATATGGTGTCTCAGAAGTGGGATTGCAGCGCCTCCACATATGCAAGCCAGGAAAAGTATTGTGTGGGGAATTCTTTTTGGAGAACATTTTTTTATTTATTTTTTTGTTGAAAAGAGTGTGAGGTGATGGGACACCACGCTGGCGGGGGGAAGGGGAAAGCAACCTAGATAGGTGGTAGAGGTTGGAGAGTATGCAGAGTGTATGAGCACGTCAGGGATGGATGAAAAACCCCTCTTCTGGGAAACTCGTGGTCAGGATGAGGTGGAGTCAGCGGTGGAGTTACCAACAATTAAATGTTCATTCGAATTGTTTGCAATGTGGGTTATAAACTCATGGATAAAAAACAAAAATAACATCATTACATTTTTTGTGTAAATAAAAAAAAACTACAAAAATGCCTTGTTTAAATAAGTTATTGTTATTTATTATTAAAAATAAACAATGAAAAAATACAACCAATTTCAATATATATAAAATTACATAAAAAATACATATTTAAAATAAATACCACAGCTCAGCTTTTGCTTCAAAGCAGGCAATATTTTTAATATGAAGGAGTTTTGTTTAAATACATTCAAACCAAATTCTACATATTTATTTTCTAAATGTCATGCTTTGCAAAAACACAATTTAAATTACAAACAAACATAATGTGGTTGATTTTGCTAAGCTATTAAAACAAATGCTCTTAAAAAAATCCAGTACAAAGTTCAACATGTAAACATGAAAGAAATGTTGACAAGTAAACGTACACATATATTCAGAGGTTATTTTTTTCTAAAATGCAATGGGCATATATTTTTACAGGAAACGTCTGAGGGCAGTACAGGTAAAACCTGCTTTTAATAAATTGTAAGAGACTGTGGGATATATTCAATTAAAAAAGAGTGGAGTATTAAAATACAGCAAGCCATTAAATAATTGAATTGATTGCAATTAACATCCATTTAAATAAATAAGTGCATACATTTCAGAAACAATATAGCATAATGTAATAAGCTGTGCCACAAAAACGTCCATGTCTTGAACGGTAAAATCATAAAGGTAATTTAAAAACTCCTTATAAAACGTATACACAGATGAGAGCTTATAGCCATGGTTTAGTGATAAACACATCTTTGTTTAAGATAATAATTCTTCATTCAAATTCTCAATTTGCAATTGTTGAGGAAAAGCTACAGATTGGATGGGCCATAAAGATGAGGTCAGAAATTCAGCAAAAGTTTAATTGAACTGCCCTGCTTCATTCATGTCACCATTCCTTACACTTGCTGCAATACATTTACTCTAGAGAATAAAATCCTTCACTCTGTACAATAATTAAATATGATGTGGTGTGTATAAACACTTAAAAACGTTTACCATGGTAAAAGCATAGTCATGTGTAATAAGCATAGAGAAATCGATCATAAGTAAGCATTGTAAAGCCCAGAGAGGATTGGTAAGTCCTATTAAAAAACATGACAAGCCATGGCAAATGTATACTACAACCATGGTAAAAGCATGGGGAAACTGAAATTACTCTTCAAATGTACTGTGGTAAACTTATATAAGGGATAGGTGCAGAGCACTGCCTTGGATTTAGGAAAACATCATCAGATTTAAGGGCAATCTGGATCCAAATGTCCATCTGCATGCATCTCAGATGCTTTCTGTTTATAAGGTTCTCTTTCCAGGCTGCTGGTAGTCACACTGCCATCAACAGGAGCTGGGGCTGCTCTACCATCTTGTTTCAGGCCATTAGTTAATGTCAGAGGGTATCTGGATTTTTTATGATCAGGTCCATCTATGCCATTCCTGTTTTCATTATCTTTCACATCATTCTGCTTTTTACTAGTTACCTCCCCAGTCTTGCTACAAATCCCAAAGAAAGTAAGAAACACTGGAAGAAATGTGAGACCATGAAATGCCCCAAACAGAATTACCAGGAACATGATTTTGAAAAATGTTCTGAAGATGTAACTTTCAGCTGCAGCCAGAACAACGACACCTAGTATGGTAGAAACTGCCCCCTGGACTATAGGGTAACCCAGAGTATGGAGTGCATCAATGGCCTTCTCATTTACATCATGTTTGCTGTTTGACACAAATGCATAAGAAATATGTGCAGAAAAGTCTACAGAGAAGCCTATACAGATGACCAGATTGATCATCGATATGGAGTCTAAGTTAACATTCCAAAAAGTCATGAAGCCGGCAACACCAACAATGACAGATCCAATGGCAAACGTTACCCACAAAGAGCAAAGTGGATTGGGAATTAATAGGAGGGCGATGACCAACATTACTGCAGTTGCTACTGCAATATTCTGTATCGTGTTATAGACTATGACTACATACTGGTCAAAGTAGATGAATGCTGGGTGATAAACCAGTACTGGGACTGCACAGTTCTTTACATCCTCTCTCAGCTCATTCAGCATGTTCTTTTCCTTGATTGGAGTGGTAATGTTTGTGGTCTGAATAAAGAAACGGGAGGCAATAATATTATCATTAGAGATACTAATGTCTTGTTTAAAGGCTGGAAGAATATTCTTTAAATTGTCTTTAAATACTGTTTCATTATCTAAGCTGATATTTAGCATTGTAGAAACATTCTCATATACTCTTAGCCATGAAACAGACAGGCTTGCATCAACATACAAGCGGTTTTCAAGTACTTTCAAACAACTTTCAATCTCTTTACGGACCTCCTTATTCCAATAATCAACTTGTTCTGTAACAACAACCATAACTCTTGGTCCATACTCTGAAAAATAAGCATCCTCATCATCATAGTAGTTAATAACATACGAACCGTCATACGCCAGATTTCGAAGGTCTATACCTTCCTGCATCTGAAGACACCCATAAATACTGCTAGCCAGGTACCCAACATACAGCAACACCACAAACACTTTGGTCCATGTGTTTGTAAGAAAAGGGCCATAGTACTTCTTAAAGAACAGATTCACTGGCTGCTCTTCCTCACAGCCTGTGTTTGCGTCGTACGCCCCTCCTACACAACACATGCTGTACCCTGTAGAGCGTCCTGCTGGACAATCCTGCTCCACCTTCATGCACGTCAGCCAGTGTCTGTTGCCCTTTTCTCTTTTTCCATTGAGAGCCAAGAAAGCTCCAAAGAATGTTATGCTGTACAGATAGCAGAACAGAACTGCAGTGCCTGTGTAGAGGCAAAACGACTGCACAGATCGGAAGGGTGTCATGATGCCTATGTAGAAAGCCAAGACATCAGTTAGAGTGGTGATGGTGATGGAGACGGCTGCCTCTTTATACGTCTCTGCCAAGCGATCTGCCACTGAATCATGAACCTTAGTTTTCTGCCAGCAGGAGATCATAATGAACATGTCATCAACTCCAATCCCTAGAAAAAAAACATATATATATATATATATATTTTTCAATATGTATATATGATAAGACTAATATATAAGTCAGGGGTTTTCAACTGGGGGTACACGTACCCCTGGGGGTACTTTTGAGGGGCATAGGGCGTACTCAGGACGAGTTAGAAATGCACAAATAAAAATGAAAGTAAAAAAATAATGATCTGGAAATTGATTTTGTTAACAGTATTATATATTATATATCTAAACCAGTGTGCATAAATATTTAATTTTTGTTTAGCAACTCAAAGGGAACCGCAGATGAAAAAAAACACATAATCTATGACGTCCATACTTTCCACCTGTATGGATGTGTGATTTCGATTGAGTAGATTTCCACTCTAATGTGGGTGGGTGAGGCAAGCAGGGGTCTGGTGATTCTGCCCTTAGAGGGCTCTGTGCTGCTCATTAACTTTGCTGTTTTCAACTTGTCGTATCAGTGAAGCACAATATTTCTGCATTTTTTTTCACTGTGTTCTTTTATTGTCCGTGTGAACTGTAACACAGCAGGGAGGGGGTTAAAGCCTCCCTGCGTGGAAAACATGTGCGCAATGCACATTTGTTTAGTTTAATTGTTTTGGTTTATTGTTTAATTGTTTTGCTTTATCGTTGAATTTAATTTGTTAATTGTTTTATTATTAATTATCCCCTGCACCTGGTAAATATTGTCAAATTAGAACCAGGTGCAGGGTATTTAAGAGAGGCAGCTAGTCTGCTCATGGTTGCTCAGGAGAAGGAGGCAGAAGGGGTTCTCTGCTTCCAAGCAGTCGTTAAAAGTAAGTCTAAAGAAGAGTGTATTTTGGTGGTGTTAAGCAGGTAAACGGCTTAGCCGTCCTGCCCGTTAGATTAGGTTCCTGTGTGTTTAGTTAGTGCTCATTTAAGAGCTAGGTGTTTATTTTGGTTTGTATTTGTTTATTTTTGTGTTTATTAAAAATTTAGCGCAACCGCGCTTAAACTCCACTTCTGTGTATTGGATCGTAATTTTAAAGGGGCACGAACCTGTGTGTGGCGCAATCGTTTTACAGAACACGTACCTCAATGCAGCAGTATTTGCAACTCTATGTGTCCTTTGCCTCATCTGAACCACTTTTGCTATTTTTGCTTTTTGTATACTTCAAAACATTTGTTTTCTTTTGTATATTCATAAACTGATCTATGTTTTCTCCCCATTCATCATCCACTAAAAATATGATATTTTCGTGTAAGTATTTCAGTTTCGTTTTTGATCATGCTAGTAGTTACCACGTCCGGAAATTGCCACAATAATCAGACTTTGATTGGCCAACATAATCAGGTGATAATGTGTTGGTGAACAGAGAACCACGTTTGAACGCTATTTGATCCTCTGGAGTCTAAACGTACCTTCTGTATCCTAGGATGCTTATTACAATGTCGGAGTCAAAATAAAACAGCATTTTAATCAAAATATTGTGTATTTCCTAGAAAACAGTACCGGGAAAATATTGAATAGTAGACAACAAAATTGTATAAATCACTAAAAACCGACATTCAGTTAAAAAAACAAATCCTGTAATTTTTTGGTAACATTTGGAATAAACCGGAAACGCAGAACACTAATCTTTAGTAAACCATGACATATCTGTGTATAATTGTGACTCCATAAGATTGACTGTAATATTCTCATCACTTTGTGAGTGTCTTTTTTTCGTCACGCGTCATAAGAAAAAGAAATTCTCATGAAAAAAGCAGCTGTTCTGGCGAAAATAGAAGTACTCTGGTGAAAGAATAATTTAGAATTTAATTTCTTTTGTCGTGAGGGGGATCTTCTTTCGTGAGGTTCTTTCGTTCTCACGAAAAAAGATTGTGGACAGGCACTGGTGAGTCCTTGGGAGAGGTTTGCCTGAGACAGACAGCACTTCCCGGGGCAGCAGTGTGAGGTACCTCCCTTTACATTTGAATTGCTGATATATCAGCCTCTGTTCGAGTTAGAAAGACAAGAGAACCCTCAATGTGTTCCTCTGCTCTCCATCTACTGGAATGTGAGACTGGTTTGTTTGGTTTTTCCAGTGAAAAAAACAACCATTAACCACCGCTGGGTCCTTGGCTAATACCGTATAACGGGAAATTTTGGCAGGTAATTTATTTGGGCTTTATCGGCGGTTTTGATTTGATCATACAGATTGTGGCATACAGTGAGTGATCCCGGCCTCTGACAGACTGGTATGCAGCACAGGTTAAAGAAGCACTGGGCAAGGGGAAGAATGTGTCAGATGTCAAAGTGAATATGAGAATATGAGTGGCAGTGTGATGAAGCCAATTTGCTAAAATTAAAAGCAGACCAGACATTTACATCAATGGATTTAGAAAATCTGGAATTTGTGATGCGATCAGGAACTCCGAGGCAGTGTAAACTGCGCCTGCTACTGTGGTACCTGTACGACTGCTCTTTTTTATGTTAAGCAGTTTTGTATTATTTTTATATACTGCAGCTAATAATCCTTTCCAGTTACTGGTATCTTAAAATTAAGGACTATATAACGATAATGCTGTAACTCATTTTCAG
This sequence comes from Acipenser oxyrinchus oxyrinchus, assembly GCA_030684275.1. Lineage (NCBI taxonomy): Eukaryota > Metazoa > Chordata > Actinopteri > Acipenseriformes > Acipenseridae > Acipenser > Acipenser oxyrinchus. The sequence goes on along the minus strand of CM060250.1, from coordinate 8,153,329 downwards.
AAGGCCTTCTTTGTTCTTATCCAAGTTGCTGCGGTGACACTGTAGATGCTATAACGAGTTACTGTAAATGAGATACTGTTTTAGAAGACAGACTTCATTAAGTAAACATGTATTTGAACGTTTTTTAAATTAAAAGTAGGAATACAAAACTGTGGCATTTTTCTTTGTGAACGTGCTAAGTGAAAAACGGCAATTCAAAAACTGTCAAAATCTACCAAATTTAATATCAACCGATATTTCCTGTTATACGGTAATAAGGGGCACACATGAAGCTGAGTCTGTAGTGTAGAGGTTAGTACGTTTGCCTAGCATGCCAAAGATCAGTGGATAGAACATCCAAAATGCTAACAGTGTATTACATTTTATATATTAAATATTTTAATGGTTATAGTAAAATTAAATGCTCTCGTTTGTATCAAGTATTATGTTTTTACATATTTTTTAATGGTACAACTATGGCCACAACTTTTGCATCACATACATTTTTGGGGGGGATTGGGACAATTAAAAATAACAATAAATACATAAATAAAAGCCTAAATTAACATAATTTAGATGTTTTATTTAATATCATGTAATCAAAGAAACTACAGAACGATATCGCAAAAGTCTACCGGAAGCCATAATAGTTGTACAGTAGTATTTAAGGCACGTTGGATTTGTCAGTTTTTGGTTAAATATTGAAAACTACAAAGCGGTATGTAATTCAGGATGTTAACACAGCATTATTCCACAGGCTTCGTTCGACTCTGTGAAGCAAAATTATTTAATTATATAGGAAGATGCAAAACTTTTGGCCATAGCTGTAGCCTACTGCTAATTCACTATATCTAATAGATAAATTACAACTGTACATGCAATACTGGCAAAATACAATAAACGTAGCCTCGATTTATGATGGTCTGTACTGTACAGTGAGATGTTTTTATATATTTGACCCATGATATTAATGTTATAGTTTACATATGATGTAACTACTGCTTGGAACTTTTTGTCTAAACAAAATCTCCACAATGCACAAACAGCATCCCCAAATCGCTGTTAGCCAAAAGCTGAACGAGTCTGACTGCCTCACAAAATTCTATCAACTTTGAATATTACTAACGGATTGCCAAAATTCAGTATTTAAAAAAAAAAAACATGCTTTTGGGATATTCTTTTTTTAAAATTTGTTCATAGAATGATGTTTTCGCTTACGAGTTGTAACAAATGCATTTGTACTGTGGGCTAGGTTTTGACAGGAACTACCAACCGAGCGCTGTGGCGCTAACAGTAAAAAGGGAAAAATGCTGCAAGTTCACTGTTTGACTTGCTGTAACTTGGAGTTAACTTTCTATAGAAAGGAGACATTCTATAGAGCTGATATAAAGCTTTCTCATCCAGCCCTGTATGCCATACGTGCATATTGTATGGATTTTCACAACGTATTTATAGGATTCACTGTTAAATAAAAGGTTGTGAATATATTTACAACAGGTACGCTTCTAAATAAAGTTGGTTTGAATAGTCTAGGTCAGGGGTGTCAAATCCTGGTCCTGGAGGGCTGGTATCCCTCCTGGTTTTTGTTCCAACTGTGCCCTAAATTAAATGCTGAAATTGGCATATTTCACAATTTGCATTACAAGAGCCAATCAAATCGTGCGAAAGCACAAAGCGGAGCTTATTTGCATGCAAACTCCAGATTTAGCTGGCAAGTTAAATATTTCGCTAAATGTTAAATCTTGTTAAGGGATTTAAGATTTAGTTAAATATTTCGCTAAATGTTAAATCTTGTAACTAGATTTATAAATTATATCGAATGTACACATTTAAAAAAATATTTATTTTCACAACATTTGAAAATCTGGGGAAAAAATACAAGATTTAAGTTAAATCTGGAAAAAAAGACACATGGCAAAAGACACACTTTTTTTACACGTGGCACCCCATATGTATGTATGTATGTATGTATGTATTATTATTATTATTATTATTATTATTATTATTATTATAAGAACGTCTTTATAAGAGGGAAATATGGGCGTACTAAACATTTTGACTGGGTTATTTTTATATCATTAACCGTTTCGATCAGAATTGCTGAAGCTACCATTCTGCAGGAAAACTTTGTACATATTATCAGAGGTGAAAGTAAATTACATTTTTACTGGTACTGTATTATTGTTCAGTCCTGTCCTCCACCCCTTGTGCAGTAGAATAGTGCAGTATTCAGTTTCGCCACACTGCACTGTAGGCAATTTGAGAAAAGACTGAATATATTTTACTGTTTTTGTGAGTTAACTTTTGTCCAGTTGTTCGGCTTGGATTTTGGTGTCTGGCGAAATTTATATCAGTGTAACCGGGCAAGGAGCCCTGTACGGGGTTTCCCCCTCTGCCCCTGTGCAGTTTATTTTGTATTTGTGGTTTATTATTATTATGATTTATTATTGTATTTATATGACGGTGAAGCGCCGTCTCTATTGTTTTTGTATTTATTTATTGTATTTAAATATGACGGCGTAGCCGTGCGTTTTGTTATTGTTTTATTTTAAATGTGTTCTGGCAGAGGCGAGAGTGGGTACTCGTAATAATAATTTTAAAAAAACCTTGTGCAGAAGGTGGCCATCTCCCAAATTAATTGATTCATTTGTTGCTAAATCGGGAGATGGTCACCTGCATATAAACCTGCAGCTCTCCACGTTCGGGGTGGGTGTTTTAGAGGAAGAACGACAGAGCAAGGAGCAAGAGAGAAAACGCAACTTAAAAATTGAACTTATAGGATCAGTGAAGGCTACTGCCCAGCCTGACCTGTATTGTTTGGTATTTTTGTGTTTGTGATTATTTTTGTTTAATTATTTATTTTCACTCTGTGAGCAAGTATTTTATTTCTTTTTGTATTGAAATAAACGGCACCGCTGCATCTTTTGTCTTTGACCTGCAGTACTGCCTGGTGTCAGTTTTGTTTGGTTCCTGCATCTGGCCTGACGTCACTACTCAGCCATCCTGTCACACAGCGGTGTGACTAAATCCCATCCGATAGCGTCCGATACATTTTTGATACCGTCCGATACGTTTTTAGTCCCGTCCAGTACAATGAGTCCGTGGCTGAAGTGGGATTTGAACCGGGGTCCTCCTGATTACAAGCCCATTTCTTTAACCACTGGACCACATAGCCTCCTTTTAGTCCTGTCCGGTACCGTCCGATACACATACAAATACATTTTAATAATAAATAGCTTCTTACAGATGCAGATGTATATTTTAAGATTATTTGATATATTTCACACAGCCTAGTTTTTGCAGTGGCAGAACTCGAAGTAGGAACATTGCGAATACGAGCTGTTCATGGTTCTGAATGAAAGGTATATGGACCTTTTTCAGGAATGCTTCTTCCTGCACCGAATAGCTAATGTCACCAATCTACCCTGTGACAGTTACCATGGCGATCACACACCGTGTCTTCCTAAGTCACGTGAACGGGACCTGAGGTATTGCGAGTTATTTTGCTTAACTATAAAGAAAATATGATGTAACCTAAACAATTGTTTTGATAAGTGACCTAAAATGACCTTGACAAAATGTTTTGCCAGTAATCCATACCGGGCGGTACCGGCTTACTTTCACCTCTGAGTATTATTATATTATATGTATGTATATAATAGGTTCATAATAAATATATATTCGGTCAAAAAATGTTTCTCAAATAATACAAGGATAGTAGTAGTACACCGCGCTTATGGAATGTTATTATTATTATTATTATTATTATTATTATTATTATTAAGAACATAAGAACATAAGAAAGTTTACAAACGAGAGGAGGCCATTCAGCCCATGTGCTTGTTTGGATGTTAGTAGCTTATTGATCCCAGAATCTCATCAAGCAGCTTCTTGAAGGATCCCAGGGTGTCAGCTTCAACAACATTACTGGGGAGTTAGTTCCAGACCCTCAAAATTCTCTGTGTAGAAAAGTGCCTCCTATCTTCTGTTCTGAATGCCCCTTTATCTAATCTTCATTTGTGACCCCTGGTCCTTGTTTCTTTTTTCAGGTCAAAAAAGTTCCCTGGGTCGACATTGTCTATACCTTTTAGGATTTTGAATGCTTGAATCAGATCACTGCGTAGTCTTATGTGTGTAATGCTACAGACTACAGTATTTCTGGTTGGTTTTTCTTTGTTTGTTTGTTTGTTGTTGTTGTTGTTTTGGGGAATTTCCATGGAAATTGCCCAAAAGTGAAATAAAAGTTTGACAGCAAAACAATGAGAAACCTGTGGGGATGATGTTTTGCTAACACAGATGTATTCTAAGACTGGTTTTAAAAGCCTTGGGAAATAAATATGTGAGAAGCATGACAAACTGCAAAATTGCGATGCAAATTTACTGCAGTATATTTTTATAATTGCATTTACAGCTTGCTTCTTACCGAGGATCAGGAAGGGGGCGTTAGCCACAGTCATAGCGAACGGCATTCCACAGTACAGCAACATCCCGAAAGCAGACAGTACCGCCAAGCCTGCTGACAGGACTCCAAAGGTGGCCACCCATGCCTTATTTCTCACACAGTCAAACCTAAACAAACAATGCATGCAGATATAACCTCCTGGAATTAACATTCTCCATGATGAGAAAAAACATGAATTAAACTGTACTTTTGAAAATGATAATACACTATATATATATATATATATATATATATATATATATATATATATATATATATATATATATATATATATATACACAGTACTGTGCAAAAGTTTTAGGCAGGTGTGAAAAAATGCTGCAAAGTAAGAATGCTTTCAAAAATAGACATGTTAATAGATTATATTTATCAATTAACTAAATGCAAAGTGAGTGAACAGAGGAAAAATCTAAATCAAATCCATATTTGGTGTGACCACCCTTTGCCTTCAAAACACCATCAATTCTTCTAGGTACACTTGCACAAAGTCAGGGATTTTGTAGGCATATAGTCTGGTGTATGATTAAACAATTATACCAAACAGGTGCTAATGATCATCAATTCAATATGTAGGTTGAAACATAATCATTAACTGAAACAGAAACAGCTGTGTAGGAGGAATAAAACTGGGTGAGGAACAGCCAAACTCAGCTAACAAGGTGAGGTTGCTGAAGACAGTTTACTGTCAAAAGTCATACACCATGGCAAGACTGAGAACAGCAACAAGACACAAGGTAGTTATACTGCATCAGCAAGGTCTCTCCCAGGCACAAATTTCAAGGCAGACAGGGGTTTCCAGATGTGCTGTCCAAGCTCTTTGAAGAAGCACAAAGAAACGGGCAACGTTGAGGACCGAGACGCAGTGGTCGGCCAAGGAAACTTACTGCAGCAGATGAAAGACACATCATGCTTACTTCCTTCGCAATCGGAAGATGTCCAGCAGTGCCATCAGCTCAGAATTGGCAGAAAACAGTGGGACCCTGGTACACCCATCTACTGTCCGGAGAAGTCTGGTCAGAAGTGGCCTTCATGGAAGACTTGCGGCCAAAAAGCCATACCTCCGACGTGGAAACAAGGCCAAGCGACTCAACTATGCACGAAAACACAGGAACTGGGGTGTAGAAAAATGGCAGCAGGTGCTCTGGACTGATCAGTCAAAATCTGAAATATTTGGCTGTAGCAGAAGGCAGTTTGTTCGCCGAAGGGCTGGAGAGCGGTACACGAATGAGTGTCTGCAGGCAACAGTGAAGCATGGTGGAGGTTCCTTGCAAGTTTGGGGCTGCATTTCTGCAAATGGAGTTGGGGATTTGGTCAGAATTAATGGTCTCCTCAATGCTGAGAAGTACAGGCAGATACTTATCCATCATGCAATACCATCAGGGAGGCATCTGATTGGCCCCAAATTTATTCTGCAGCATGACAACGACCCCAAACATACAGCGAAAGTCATTAAGAACTATCTTCAGCGTAAAGAAGAACAAGGAGTCCTGGAAGTGATGGTATGGCCCCCACAGAGCCCTGATCTCAACATCATCGAGTCTGTCTGGGATTACATGAAGAGAGAGAAGCAACTGAGGCTGCCTAAATCCACAGAAGAACTGTGGTTAGTTCTCCAAGATGTTTGGGCCAACCTACCTGCCGAGTTGCTTCAAAAACTGTGTGCAAGTGTACCTAGAAGAATTGATGCTGTTTTGAAGACAAAGGGTGGTCACACCAAATATTGATTTGATGTAGATTTTTCTTCTGTTCACTCACTTTGCATTTTGTTAATTGATAAATATAAACAATTAACATGTCTATTTTTGAAAGCATTCTTACTTTACAGCATTTTTTCACACCTGCCTAAAACTTTTGCACAGTACTGTATATATATATATATATATATATATATATATATATATATATAGTGGGGGGCGCCGCTGCACACATAACACACTTCTGGCTAAAATACAAAATAAAATAACTCCCTCTCTATAATCCACATATAGTGAAGCAAAAATTTAACTTTCCGTGAATTAACCATGCATAAAGCACCATGTAATCAACGCTAGGCCTATATTTTTTACAAAAAAAGGTAACATTCACACACATGGATCATTTTAATTAGCAGTTTTTAAACTATAAATAGTCTGTCTAAACGGCGGTCGGGAGTTCAGTTTGAAGCGACAGACAAGCAAACCAAGTGCAAGAAGGAGAGCGGGTTGGGCGAAGGTAAGAGGGAAGGGCTCGCCCCAGGTTGGGCTGCCCGAAGCAAAACTGAAAATACTGAAGCGTTTCCTCTCCCAGAGAAAGCTGCAGCTCCTCTCGCAGCAAAAAAGTAAATACATTACGAAAGATAACCACGTAATAGGCCTAATAATTGTTCAGTTATAAACGAATGCTGAATAAGATATATATATATATATATATATATATATATATATATATATATATATATATATATATATATATATATATATATATATTGGAATTAAACATACATTTTTACGGTTCACCAGTCTAAAGAAAATATTAACTAAAATGGCTTTATAAACTGTTGCGTGAAGTGTATGTTTAATTATTAATTATTAAATACGGGATGATAAGCCTATAATAATAATAATAATAATAATACTAATAATAATAATAATAATAATAATAATAATAATAATAATAAACGCAGTGCATACCTCAAGCAGGATACAATAGAAAAGAAAATGGCAAGGAAATACGTGATGGAAAACAATGGGATCACTTTCCTAGGATTTTCTTCAAACTCCTGTTGCCTTGATACTGAAGTAAAATACGATACCTAGAAAGTAAAGGTGTTTAAAATATTGCATTACATTATTTACAATCAATTTGAATAGTTACCTGTTGTTTCCTTTTTTTTTTTTACAAATGTAGTGGCCTAATGAAACTATATAATGTGTGTGTGTGTGTGTGTCTATATATATATATATATATATATATATATATATATATATATATATATATATATATATATATATATATATATATATATTTACCACATTGAGTCTTTTCATTGAGAACGATTTGTTATATGCAGCGGATTTAAGTTACAGATCTAATGAATGGTAATGAATGGTACAAATAATTTCCAGCAATTTTAACACGTACTTACAAATATAGATTCAATTCCTGCTATGAATATTTCCCAGCAGGTTTAACAAGTTACTGACAAATACAAAAATCTGGAAGTTTATAAGAACCTGACACACACAGAACATGTATTAAATCTTACCTCAAGAGTTTTCTTTTCTGTCAAGTATTTTGAAAATACTTTTTGAAATTCTTCCAGCCACAAGTTGCTTTTTCCTGTCTCGTCTTCTCCTAAATAGTAAAAAAGTCTAATTGCTGTTGCATTATCTACTACGTGACCTTTTAAACCAACTCCGCCAACAGTCGTCCCAAGAAATATCTTAGTTTTGTACACGGGATAGGTAAGATTAATATCGGCTATTTTGCTGGCATTGTAATTTATTATTTCTAATATCGCATTTGGAGCACATGTGTCGTTTGTTTTAGCACAAAGATCTAAGTATGTATTATTGTCTGAAGTTATGTTTTTAACAATGTTGTCTAGTTCAATTATTTCTTTAAATGCCGTTTCTGTTAAAATATTATCTTTGGAAACGGCAATAAGGGACGCGTAGGTCCCCTCTGTGTAGAGCCGCTGGCTTGAAAAGTCCGAATCGTTCTGAGGGAAGTATTTCTGTACAACGTCTCGCTCTCCCTTTGCAGGGCCATCCAAGGGAGTAAACTGGTCTTCGATGTCGTTTGCTTCATACTCCTCCAGAAAATAAAAGCCTGCCCCCAGACCACCGGAGATCAGCAGAGGGATCACTAGAAACCACCAGGGATGTGATCCTACAAAATGCCCTAATTTATAAAAAGCTGCGCAGATTGGCTTTTCTATGCAGTCTGTACGGCACCCACATCTAGCCATCCTAATAGAATTCAAACAGACCACGGGATGTGTTGTGTTATTCAAAACAATATAACAGTTTTAAAATATGCCGTTTTAAAATTGTATTGCTTTCTAAATCAATAGACCCAATTAAACTTCACTGAATAAAACTAACAGGTCAGGTAACTGTAGCTGCACCCAGCCTTCAACAAACCTGCTTTCTCGTTTTATTTTTCCAGAAGACAATCCTAATAAACAACGTCAGCGATCATGCGAGTTAGTTTACATAAGGGGGCGTAAACCTGTGGGATAGTTCTCATGAACTGTACCTGTCTGTGAAATGTGAAGAAAAGTAAATTCTGTATTAAAATGGAACTGTTTGGTAGTATTGCCGCTTTAGTTATATGCTATATTCTAGTGAGAAACATATTTTCATTCTCGATTATTATTATTTGTTTATTTAGCAGACGCCTTTATCCAAGGCGACTTACAGAGACTAGGGTGTGTGAACTATGCATCAGCTGCAGAGTCACTTACAACTACATCTCACCCGAAAGACGGAGCACAAGGAGGTTAAGTGATTTGCTCAGGGTCACACAATGAGTCAGTGGTTAAGGTGGGATTTGAACCGGGGACCTCCTGGTTACAAGCCCTTTTCCTTAACCACTGGACCACACAGCCTCCTTGTTATTATTATTATTATTATTGCTAGATTATTTTAATATCTATAATAATTCTTAAAAGTAACACTTATAAAGGTACAATCACTTAATAGTTTCATGAGACATCACTATTATTAAAGCTTTTTTCTATTATTTTATTTTCCATTTCAGGCACACCTTTGCATAATACTTACATTCAGTTAAAGATGTTTTGAAAAAAAAATCTGTCTGATAAAAATATATATTTTGAATCATTAAAACGGGCAAAACCGAAAACTTAAAGTGGTGGTTTCATTGACGCCGATTAACACTAATCTTGGACAACCTTCCTGAGGTAACATCAGATCGTTCAAGATTATTGACAATCTGGGTCGGAAACCTCAGGTAGTGTTGTTAACAAACAGTTCAGAAATATGATTTTGATAGATTATTTAGATAACTATAATAATTCTTAAAAGTAACTTTTATAAAGGTATAATCACTTCATAGTGTCATGTTAAACCGCTATTATTATTAAAGACGATATAATAAAACTGCAACAAAAAAAAAACTGGCATTGCATAAATAACCCTTGTGAAGCAGCGGATATCGTCTAGGCTTCATTTTATTATTATGATTATTATTTATTTAGTTATTTATTTATTTATTTCTTAGCAGACGCCCTTATCCAGGGCGATTTACAGTCGTAAACAAAAATACATTTCAAGAATCACGGTACAAGTAATAATACAATTAACAGCAAGATAAATACAATGACTTTGGTTCTAGCAAGTACAAGTGTGACAAAATACGATTCAATAATACAGCAGATAACAGTGTCAGTGACAGTATCATCAGGATATGATTAAATACAAAATATTACAGATTAAACACTTGGCAGATTACAGTACTCTGAAGTACAGGATTAAATGCAGTAAAATAGGGGGCAGATAAGAGCAAGTAAAGCGCATTTAAGGAAGGGTGATAAGTGTCCCAGGGGAAAAACAGAGGAGTTATTATTTTTTATTTCTAAGCACACGCACTTATCCAGGGCAACTTACAATTGTTACAAGATATCACATTACACAGATATCACATTATTTTGTACATACAACTGCCCATTTATACAGGTGTTTTTTTTTCTTTTATTGGAGTAATCTAGGTAAAGTACCTTGGTCAAAGGTACAGCAACAGTGTCACCCACCTGGATTGAACCTACGATCCTCCGCTCGAGTCCAGAGCCCTAACCACTACTCCACACTGCTGCCCCAGTATAATTAAATCATTATTAGGCCTATGACGTGGTTATCTTTCCTAATTTACATTAAATGCTATATGTATTTTCCCAAAGACGTCAACCAGGACATCAAAATCAAGGTTTTTGTTGTTTTTTTTTACAATTGATTTTTCAATTACCATTAGAAGCAGACCACTCAGACGAGGATAGGTCAGCAAACCTGACTACAATTTTTCTCCTGCATTTCGCCTCTAATCTGAATAACAGCTTCGTCTACGTTTTTGCAAACCGAGTATTAACAATTCAACACAGTATTACATGCAGTTACCCAAATGTACCGTTTTATGAATGACAAAGAAAAAAAACGTAAATAAACATTCAAGTAGCGCATGACTAGAAATGTCACGAAATAGTCTTTAGCTTTAAAATGTGTCAAAATGAAATAGTGTTTATTTAAACAGATAAATGCTACGCTTTATTTACATAAATGCTGTATGTATGCAATGGTGTACCCCTGAAAAGGGAATGGTTGAAATAATCAAAACGCTGCGTTGTGTGTTTGCTGCAGGAGTGATTTTATCACAATAAAATACAAGTTTAGCCATTTCATTTACACACAAAACTACATAATTACTCTTTTACATCGGTAAAATAGCAAGTATCCTTTAAGAGTTGGACTAGCTCAACAAGATAATGCAGTAACATGGTTGCTGTGACGTAATAGATCTTATAAGCTAAGCACTTTTACTCACAAATTCGCAAAACACATTATGAACACTTGAACAGATTTATTAGTAAAATGTACCTTTCTCTTTTGCTTTTTGTAACACAACGTACACAACAGCTGTTATTAATTTAGAATTTCAACAAATGCAAATTATCGCGATAACTTGAGAGAGGCTGTTGCTATGGCGGGTTTTTTTAAACAGAACCATTTTAAAACATATATAGCACTGTAGCTTTTAGCAAGAAAAAAAGAGAATTTTTTATTCAACAACGTTACATTGTCAGGATAGTCCCGGCACTTTTGATGCATGAACACTTGCTTGTAAGTAAGATATTTAACACTTCGAAATTAACTTCTTGGTACTCTACTTTTTAGGATCACCAGGAGTTGGGTACTTATTCCCGGTGTAGGCCGCCCCAAACACTCCACAGTACTATAAAACACTCTAGTGTTTTGAATGTAAGTTGATAACAGTCAGACTGTAATGAGCGTACGTTCAAAACACTCTGCTGCGCTTTGAATTCACTTTCAAAACACTCCCTTTCAAGACCACAACACTATAGCTATGACCACCTGGAAGTTGGTTACTTATTCTCGGTTCCTTATTCGCGGTATAGTTGACAAAGTAGCGTGTCCTTTTTCTGTGTGTTTTAACTCACTTACACATCTTGCTCAATTCATATATTGCTACTATTTAACAGATAACCACTCCCTCTTTCAAGAAAAGCGAAAATATTACTGTAATACAAAATCAGTATCAGCAGCATAGCGATACCCCGTATGTGACCCGCTTGTTTTGCCCCATTTACCCCCTGTGTCGGAGTGTCCCGGCCCTATATATATTTGTATTATTATTTGTATTATTGTTTGCGGCGCAGATAAAAGCTTCGCCTGGGGTCGTAGAGGGTCCTGCTTCGCCTGGGGTCGTAGAGGGTCCTGCTTCGCCTGGGGTCATAGAGGGTCCTGCTTCGCCTGGGGTCGTAGAGGGTCCTGCTTCGCCTGGGGTCATAGAGGGTCCTGCTTCGCCTGGGGTCATAGAGGGTCCTGCTTCGCCTGGGGTTGCCGGGGGCTCTGCTTCACCTGGGGTCGCTACCAGTCCTGTCATGCGGCAGGAAATACTGGAGCGCCATGAAGGGGAGCTGCCGGCCACGAAGAAGGGGGGTCACGAGACCAGCTCCCCCAGCCGCACTTTCGCGGCAGGAGAAATTATTATTTATTTATTTATTTATTTATTTTGCTGACACCTTTATCCAAGGTGACTTACAAGTATTACAATAGAAAATATAATATTCAAAAGTTATTATTGTAATAATAGTATTACTATTATTAGTAGTAGTAGCCATAGTAGTACTGGTAGTAGTAATGCTATACCAACCGTCCCGATTTTCCCAGGACATCCCTCTTTTTAGTTAGCATGTCCCGGTGTCTCCACAAGTTTAGTCAAATCTTATTTCTGCCCTGCTTTTGGATAGCTGTCTCATTTTTCATGAATGTCTGTGTTTGGCCAAAGGCTCAACTGTAATTATGCAGCACCCTGATGGACGGAGGTAAATCTAAAGTCAACTGGCCCCATTATCCCTGAGACACTTTGAGACAGGACAAGTTGGTAAAATTGACCCTAAACTGAAATAAATGAATCTGTAAATGAAGTGTTAAACCTTTGCTACATTGATAGTGTTGCTTAATTACCGCGAGGCAGCATGACGATACAATAATAAAATGCACATTGAATCTTTGTATTTACATTAGTATTTTATATGGGAGATCAGATATATAGAATAAAATGCAGAACAACAACTAGAGCTCACAGTGGCTCTTCTAGACACTCTCTGCACATAAAATATTATTAAACCAAGGTGACAAAATTGTTTAATTGAAAGAAAATTCAAAACTCTTTGACTTCAACTTAATCTGAAGAAGAACTTGTGTTGGAAAGGTCATTGTTTTTATAATGCCTTATATATTAAATAAAAGTACACTTGAGGTTATTTGATTTTTTTTTTTTACTGTATTACAGGTTTTGAGTTCACACCTCGTTACTGCTGACTAGATGAACGCGGAAACTCTTACTGAGTTACAGTCTTTGCAAACGATTACGTTCCAGATTATTGTATGATTTTTGCTGTTTTTGTATGAAAATCCGTTTTGGGCGGTGTGAACATGATGGCTTGCAGTGGTGACGTCAGACCAGAAACACAGACTCAGGAAGTAGCGGGGCAAAGCTGAAGCGCAACGGCGCTCAGTGTTTTATTAAGTAATAAACAAAACAAAAGATTTAAACAAACACAAACACAAAAAACAAAAAGGCGCGTTGGCCGAACAAACAGAAATAAACAAATAAGTATTTGGTGTAAAAACCAGCACGCTTAGCAGTTGTTTATGTTTTACTTTCTCTCTCCTTGCTTGCTCTCCCGTACTCTCCTCTGTACACTCTCTCTGAGCACACACAGCTGCAGGCTTTTATATTCTGGCCGAGGAGTTAACTAGCTGTTAATTAATTATCTTATTACCCCTCAGCCATAGTCTGCACAAGTTTAATAAAGATGCGTGACTGTCAGCTAGTTAAATAATCAGTAGCTGATCAGTCACGCATCCTCACAAGGTTTTAATAATAAAAAAACACAAAACAATAACAAATAATATCGACTTTCGCCGTCCGCACAAAACACTCTATCTATATATTAATAATAATAATAATAATAATAATAATAATAATACAAAATAAATCACAAAAATAGCGCGCAATATATATAGGGGAGGGCTCCCCGTCACAGGCCGTGATAAATACATATGGGTGACATAGAGGGGTTCCCCCTTTGTGAGAATCAACATTGAAATAAATGGCCCAAAGCGATTTAACCCCCGAAATACCCTAGTTACTTATTCAATTTGCATTAATTAGATAACATGCCAACTTTCTGTGCCATATTTGCCCACTGTTTTCGTATCAAAATCCGTTTTGGGTCAGGATAAATAAGAACATAAGAACATAAGAAAGTTTACAAATGAGAGGAGACCCCATTCGGCCCATCTTGCTCGTTTGGTTGTTAGTAGCTTATTGATTGATTTAAATTCAACACTTTTCACTATATATCCAAGCATCTTGTTGGCCTTTTTTATAGCTTCCCCACATTGTCAAGATGAAGACATTTCTGAGTCAACATAAACTCCTAGGTCCTTTTCATAGATTCCTTCTTCAATTTCAGTATCCCCCATATAATATTTATAATGCACATTTTTATTGCCTGTATGCAGTACCTTACACTTTTCTCTATTAAATGTCATTTGCCATGTGTCTGCCCAGTTCTGAATGCTGTCTAGATTATTTTGAATGACCTTTGCTGCTGCAACGGTGTTTGCCACTCCTATTTTTGTGTCGTCTGCAAATTTAACAAGTTTGCTTATTATACCAGAATCTAAGTCATTGTAGATTAGGAATATCAGAGGACATAATACTGATCCCTGTGGTACTCCACTGGTTACCTCGCTCCATTTTGAGATTTCTCCTCTAATCAGTACTTTCTGTTTTCTACATGTTAACCACTCCCTAATCGATGTGCATGCATTTCCTTGAACCCCTACTGCGTTCAGTTTCAGAATTCATCTTTTATGGGGGACTTTGTCAAATGCTTTCTGGAAATCTAAATAAAAACTGTTGTATGCTTTGCAATTATCCATTGTCGATGTTGCATCCTCAAAAAAATCAAGCAGGTTTGTTAGACGCGATCTCCCTTTCCTAAAACCATGCTGACTGTCTCCCAGGATACTGTCACCATCTTATTTTAGATCTTAGGATACTGTTACCATCTTATTATGGATCTTATTATAGTTTCCATAAGTTTACATATAATAGAAGTCGGGCTTATTGGTCTGTAGTTACCTGGTTCAGTTTTGTCTCCCTTTTTGTGGATCGTTATTACTTTTGCAATTCTCCAGTCTGTCGGTACAACCCCTGTGTCAAGAGACTGTTGCATGATCTTGGTTAGCGGTTTGTAAATAACTTCATTTCTTTCAGTACTTTTAAGAGCTCCTAGCCCCTTTAACACTCTGTTATCTCTGTTATGCTAAAGTTATTTAAAACTGGATAGGAACAGGTCGACATGTGGGGCATGTTGCCCGCATCTTCCTTTGTAAAAACTTTTGAAAAGTAATCATTTAATATATTTGCTATTTTTTTTTCTTTATCTATGATTTTGCCATTTGTATCTCTTAGACATTTAACCCCCTCTTTGAATGTTCTCTTGCTGTTATAATATTGGAAAAACTTTTTGGAATTCGTTTTAGCCCCCTTAGCAATATTGATTTCTATCTCTCTCTTGGCCTTTCTAACTTCCTTTTTGAATTGTGTTTGCAGTTCCAAGTACTATTTCTGTGTACTTTGTTTTTGGTCCCCTTAAACGCTCTGTAAAGTGCCTTTTTTCGCTGATTTTTTTTTAAAATTGATCTATTAACCCATTTTGGCCATTTTGTTTTAGATTTAGATTTGTCTACTTTTGGGATGTAGTTGTTTTGCGCCTCTAGTGCTACATTTCTAAAAAACAGCCATCCTTTTTCTGTGGATGTTTTCTCTATTTTACTTCTGTTAGTCTTTGTTTCATACCTTCATAGTTTGCTTTTCTAAAATTGTAAACCTTAGCTTTAGTCATTACTTTTGGGGTTTTAAAAAATTCTTCAAATGAGACCATGTTGTGGTCTGAGTTTGCCAATGGCTCTCTGACCTCTTGTTTAGTTATTCTGTCTTTGTTATTTGAAAAGAGTAAATCAAGGCATGCGTCCCCTCTAGTCGATGCCTTGACAAATTGCTTTAGGAAGCAGTCATTTGTCATTTCCACCATTTCAATTTCCTCTGTCATGCTCCCCACCGGGTTCTCCCATTTTATACGGGGGAAGTTGAAATCCCCCATTAGTATGGCTTCTCCTTTTCTACACGCATTTCAAATGAAATTGTATAACAGATTATTTTGCTCGGCGTCTGAATTTGGCAGTCTATAGCATGCTCCTATTATTATGCCCTTTGAATTTGTGTCCATTATTCTGACCCATATTGATTCTGCATTGTTTTCTTTGTCCTGATTTAACACCTGGGCTTCAAGACTATTTCTTATGTATAGCGCTACTCCTCTGCCTCTTCTGTCCTGCCTGGCTTTCCTATACAGTGTGTACCCACTAATATTATATTCGTCACCAAGTTTCTGTAACACCTATCACATCGTAGTTACTTGTTAGTGCAGTAGCTTCAAGTTCTAACATTTTGTTTCTGAGACTTCCAGCATTAAGATAAATACATTTAATAGTTGTCTTACCTGAGTTGTTGCCCTTGTTTTGATGTGGTCTCCCTTCTGTTTTTAGAAGGCGTAGTTTGGATAGCGACCTGTACAGTTAAGTAGAGAATAGGTCGCGGAGGCCACATTTGGCGTAGCCGGCAGGATTACTGGAGACTGGAAATTGGTTGTGTATGCTGCAGTGCTGAAGTTATTTGTTTATTTTTTTTGGTATAAAGGGAAAGACAGGGAAACAGTGGCTGGGCTCTTCTAACGTGGATGCAGAAGACTCAGCAGTCTGGAGATCACTCCCCATCAAGTTTATTGTTTTTTTTAGCACTAACTTTTGTCTTAAGGTGCTAAGATGGCAGAGATGGAGCAGTTGAGGGAGCAGTTGCAGGCACTGAGGGCAGCTCATGATACCCTGGCTGCTAGGCAGCAGAATGTTCTTGCAGCTGTACCAGGAGAAAGCCCTGCGGCAACTGAAAGATTAGTGTATTTACTACGTCAACGGCGGTGTCCCAAATTCCAAGGTAAGACCATGGCTGGTGGGCTGTCTATTGATGATTGGGTGGAGGAAGTACGGACTAGCATTAGGGCCCGACATATGTCTAAAGTAGATCAGGCATTTTTTTTATATGACCATTTAGAAGGGGAGGCTAGGAAAGAGATAAAATACCGATCCAAGGAAGAAAGAGAGGATCCTGAGAAAGTATTCAAAATATTGATTGAGTTATATGGCTGTTCTCAGTCCTATGTGGGTTTGTACAAGCAGTTTTTTGAGCGAAGGCAGAAAGAGGGGGAGTCTCTTAATGAGTACTCCCATGCATTAATGTCCTTGCTCGAAATGGTCTTGCGGAGTAATTCTAATAGTATTCCAAATTCAGAGATTGTGCTAAGGGATCAATTCGCAGAGAATGTGCGAGACAGTATGTTGCGCTTGGAGTTAAAAGGCATCGTACGTCGAGACCCACAGATTACCTTAAAATCCTTACGTCAGGAGGCATTAGATGGGTTCAGGAAGGTGAACGGGGATCAATTAATGCCTCCACATGTGGAGGCTGTGTGGTCGAGTGGTTAAAGAAAAGGACTTGTAACCAGGAGGTGCCCGGTTCAAATCCCACCTCAGCCACTGACTCATTTTGTGACCCAGAGCAAGTCACTTAACCTCCTTGTGCTCCATCTTTTGGGTGAGACGTAATTGTAAGAGACTCTGCAGCTGATGCATAGTTCACACACCCTAGTCTCTGTAAGTTGCCTTGGATAAAGGCGTCTGCTAAATAAACAAATAATAACAATAATGCTGTTCGTGCTCCCCCAGCCCGACTCAGTAGTATCCAATCAGAGGTCCAAGGCAGTTGTGAAGCGGTTGCTGTATTAAAAACACAGGATAGTGATTTAGAGGAAATTAGAGGGATTTTAAGTTGTCAACAGTTGCAAATTGATCGCTTATTACAGCTCTTAGAACAGCCACGGGCTATTAGTAAAGGACCAGGGGCATCTCTGAGCCTTTCCAGGTACAGGTATGATTCAGAAGGGAGGCCCATTTGTAATCGGTGCAACCTGGCTGGCCATATTGCGCGGCATTGCATGCGAGAGCAGTCACAACAGGGGCAGGTGTCTGGTAGTGCTAGGGAGAGGTTAGAACCCAGTAGCAGGACTCTGCCGTCGGAAAACTAGGGCCCGCCAGTGTACAGAGCCATACATTGGTTTGGGGGAGCTTAGGCTCCATCGCTACTCCAAATAGCGACACTGCGGTATCATGTTTGTTAGGCCGTTGTCCGGTAGTGAAAGTCAATATGAGTGGGGTCTTAGTGCCTTGTGTATTGGACACTGGTTCAGTGGTTACTACCATTACAGAACGCTTCTTTTCCCAGAACTTTAAGTCCAGAGGTGGGGGGGAAGCTTAGAGATTGTGGTTGGTTAAGGCTTCAAGCAGCCAATGGTTTAGAGATACCATATGTGGGCTATTTGGAGTTGGATGTACAAGTATTGGGGAAATTAATTCCCAATCGTGGGGTTTTGGTTGTTAAAGACCCCCCAGGCATTGGGGCCAAGCATTGTAGAGGAGAGCTACCAGGGCTTCTGGGAATGAATGTAATTGAGGAGTTGTGGCAAAGTGCCCCCCCTGTGTATTATATGTTACGTGTTGTGTGTAAATGTTGGTGTATAGGTATTGGTACACGGGATATAAGCGGGTCTGTGTTTCACGTGTGTTTAAATTGTATATTTGTATTTAGGCACGAGGATGGCACATCACATCACGTGCTGGTTAAAATGTAATGTGTGGTCACGGGAGTGCACTTAATTAATTCACGTGCAGTTGTACCGAGATTCCAATTGAATGATTGACTAGCAATCGAGTCTCGGTACAACTGCATAAAAGCAGCATGTTTTCACTCACTCGGGGTTGTGTGTTCGGTGAGTGGAGAACGGGATTGGAGACGGAGGTAATTGAAAAGAAAATAGAAGCTCACCATGTTTGTCTGTGTAGTCCAGTTTTGTTTACCTGTTTGTTTTGGCTGCAAGTGCCGTGTCCTGTGTTTTGTGTTCTGTTACAACCGTTTATTTTCTGTCTGTTTATTTATTAAATGCTGAGCAAAAGCATTCGCTCAGCTCCACCAAACTCCACCTCTCTCTGTTGTTTTTGTTCCTGCTTCTGCCGTGACGTCACCGCCCAGTCATCCTGTCACAGGAGTGTTATCGTGAGTTATTCTCACAGCACAGGCCCGTGCTTTTCGATGTCCCCCCTGTTGTTAACACAGGTGTAGATTGGCAAAAGACACTTCATTTTTGTCGATGCGTGGTTTTGACTGGCACACCCCACGTGGGTAAGATAAAAGTGCAGGGAGATGGGTTAGTCAGTATTCCTGCTGGAACGATGGTTATGGTTCAGGCTACCGGCCCTCAAGGTGGTAGTTTGTTGCCATGGACAGCACTATTAGAACCCTTAGGGCCAGGTGAAGATGCTCTACCTACTGGACTCCTATTGCCTTCCGCTGTAGGAAATATAGTAAAGCGGCAGGTACAGGTACCGGTGATAAACGTAGGGGTGAATGTAGCCTATTTACATCCCCGCAAAGTTTTGGGAACAGCACATTGGGTAGAGGTAGTGCAGGAGCCTGCTACAGGTATACAAATTGAAGAGGTAGGGGCCCCTGAACATGTTGCAATTGTTAATTTGCAGGGTGTACCATCTGGTAACATTGGCTCCTTATCTGATTTTTCTGGCCTTAAGCTATCGGGGTTAACTTTAGCTGAACAGCAGCAGGTGCAGCAGTTGCTACATAAGTACCATATTGTGTTTGCTGAGGGTGAGGGTGATATAGGGTGCACCAATGTTTTTACCCATGAGATCCCCCTGGTGGACAGTGTGCCAGTCCGCCAACGACATAGAAGAATACCCCATTCGCAATATGAGGCCGTAAAGGCCCATATAAAGCAGCTGTTGGAAAGCCAGGTTATTCGTGAGAGTAGTAGCCCTTATGTTTCTCCTATTCTGCTGGCGCAGAAGAAAGATGGCAGTCTGCGTATGTGTGTTGATTACAGGCAACTTAATGCCCGGACCAGGAAGGATGCATACCCCCTACCCCGTATCGAAGAATCCTTGGATGCCCTCTCAGGCGCCCGTTGGTTCTTCACACTTGATTTAGCAAGTGGATATAATCAAGTTCCGGTAGCAGAACCTGATCAGCATAAAACAGCATTTTGTACCCCTTTTGGTCTGTTTGAGTTTAACAGGGTGTCTTTCGGACTCTGTAATGCCCCAGGCACATTCCAGCAACTAATGGAGCGACTGTTTGGAGATCAGAGTTGCCAGTCCCTCCTCTTGTACTTGGATGATGTGGTTGTGTTTTCCTCCACTGTGGAACAGCATCTGGGACGTCTAGAAATGGTCCTTAGTCGCCTTCAACATCAGGGCCTTAAGGCTAATCTCAGTAAGTGCTGTTTCTTCCATAGAGAAGTTAAATATCTGGGGCATTTGGTTTCCCGTGAGGGTGTAGCCACTGACCCTGAGAAGATCACCGTTGTTGCAGAATGGAAGCGGCCTAGAAGTCTTGTTGAGCTCCGGTCATTTTTGGGATTCTGCAGTTACTACCATAGGTTTGTTGAGGGATTTGCCAAGTTGGCGGCCCCCCTTCATCAGGTAGTGGCTGAGTTAGCAGGAGCTGGCAAAAAGGGGCGGAGAGACCCAGGGGTTATTACAGAGAGCATCTGGACTAGGGAGTGCAATGCCTGTTTTCAGGCACTAAAAACTAAACTTGTTTCTTCACCAATTTTGGCTTATGCTGATTCTTCTAAGCCCTTTGTTTTGGAGACAGATGCCAGTCATCAGGGGCTAGGGGCTGTACTGTCCCAAGAATAAGATGGAAAACTGCATCCCATTGCCTTCGCTAGTCGCGGTTTGAGACCAACAGAGCGGAAAATGGAGAACTATAGCTCCATGAAATTGGAGCTATTGGCCCTAAAATGGCCCATGACGGAAAAGTTCAGGGAGTATTTGCTCGGGCAGCATTGCCTGGTATACACTGATAATAACCCTCTCAGTTATTTTCAGAAAGCCAAGCTGGGGGCACTAGAACAGCGATGGGTGGCACAACTGGCATCATTCTCTTTTGAGATCAAGTATCGCCCTGGTCGGCTCAATGGCAATGCCGATGCCCTGTCTCGGCAGTATGAGGAGGAAGATGTTATGGTTGCTGAGGCTGGAGCGGTAGTGCGACCCCGTCTCCCCCTTATTCTATGACAGTCTCATTCAGGACTTCAATGTCGGGACATGAGGCCAGGGGAAGCAAATCAGCGTACCATCAAGGCTCTGCCTCTGATTTGGCCACTTTGCAGGCCCAGGACCCTGTAAGTGGACGTTTCTGTGATTTTTGGAGACAGGGTTATGGACCGGACCATGCCGAGAGAACACAGCTGTTAAAGCCAGTGTTGGAACTGGTGCATCAGTGGGAACTGATTGAGCAAAAGCAAGAGGTGCTGTATCGTGCTGCATATCTTTCAGGAGGAGGTAAGAAGTTTTTACAACTTTTACTCCCTGAAATTCTTCAGAAAGAAGTGCTTACTAGTTTACATGATGACCATGGCCATCAAGGGGTGGAGCGAACTATGCACCTGGTTCGGCAGAGGGTATTTTGGCCTGGTATGGGGAAGGATGTTAAGCACTGGTGTGAACAATGTAATCGATGTACATTGTCCAAGGCGGTTCAGCCCAAGATCCAAACCTTCATGGGGAATTTACTTGCCTCAAGGCCCCTGGAAGTGTTGGCGATTGACTTTACTGTATTGGAGCCCTCTAGTGATGGTAGGGAAAATGTTTTAGTAATGACAGATGTGTTTTCAAAGTATACGCAGGCAGTGCCAACTCGGGATCAGCGAGCTAGTACGGTGGCTAAAGTATTAGTGTAGGAGTGGTTTTATGGTTTTGAGAGAATTCACTCAGATCAAGGAAGAAACTTTGAAAGCACCTTGATCTACCAGCTCTGCCAACTGTATGGGGTGCAGAAGAGTCGAACGACTCTTACCACCCTGATGGGAACGGCCAATGTGAGAGGTTTAATCGCACGCTTTATGACCTTTTGCGGACACTCCCTCCAGAGAAGAAACGTCGCTGGGCTGTTCACCTCTCCCAAATGTTGTTTGCTTATAATACTTCTCTTCATCAGAGTACTTGTCAGTCTCCTTACTATCTGTTGTTTGGAAGAAAACCTCATCTGCCCATAGATTCTCGGCTTGGAGTTGGAGAAGTGGAGCCAGCCGGGGGCACTGTGGAGGACTGGGTAGAGGAACATCAAGAGAATTTGCAAACAGTTTTTAGGGAGACTCGAAAGTGCCTGGTGGATGTGGCACAGCGGAGGGCGAGAAGGCATAACGAGAAGGCCTGGGATGTGAGGATAGAGGAAGGGCAATTGGTCTACTTGAAGAACCACGGCGTCAGAGGACGGAATAAAATTCAGGATGTTTGGAACCCTATAGTGTATAAAGTGGTGTATAAAGTGGTACAGTCCCCTCAAGGACCTGGCCCTGTGGATGGAACTGGGACAGTTCAGCATGTCCATCGAGGCGAGTAGACCACTTCATCCCAATGTGGTGGAAGTAATATCACCTGCTGTAGACCTTGATTTTGGCCTGTTCCGCTCATAGTTTCCCAGTGCAGGAGACGATACATCATCAGAGGATGGGGAGAGTGTCGTGTGTAGCAGAGTCCCGGTACCTCAGGAGGCCCCTATTCTACCATCTGAGGAAGAGGAACTGGAACAGCTGTCTCTAGTGGAGACGGCCCCAGTGGTAGAAGAAGTCTTGCGATGGACCGTACGGAGTACTGCGGGTCATCATTCTAATCCCAACAACCTTCTTAGGTCTGTAGTCCAGCACATTGAAGACGTTCCAGGTCCAGCAGTAAGGGCTGTGAATCTCACTAGGCCAGGCACCAACAGTTGCATAGTCGAGTCACTACCTGGTAATTCTGGCAGTGGTTGTTAAAAGTGTTGGCGACGGGGGCGTCAACGCAAAAAAAGGGGGGGTAGAATGTAGCAGGTGGGACAGTGGGAACCAGGAAGTGTGTATTGCTGGCATTATAAATACCGGCACCACAAGGGTGCAAGAGAGCCAGGTAGTCGATTTGTTTGCTGTGTTTTGATGTTCCTGTGTTCCCGTGGTTCCCCCTGTGACGAGGTAAGCCGGTTGCACTATTGTCTTGCTCTCTCTTATTCGTTAAGTGCAGTACTCTTTTGGTGTTCTGGTTTTATTGTATTGTTTATTGGTATATTGTAGGGCGAGTCGGCGGATATACTTTTGGATGTCAGTATTCCGGATTCTCCTGAGGTCATGTAAACTGTGTTTTAAATGTAATTGCTGTGTTAGATTTGTTGTGGTGGTGCGGCATAACCAGGTTTCTTTTGTTTATTGTAGGAAGTGGAATGCCGCCAGCCACTGTTTCTGGTAGTTTTGTAATTATTGTCCCCTTCGTTTTAGTTGGTGTATACGCACAGTTTTATTTGTCTTTATAGTTTTAATAGTACCGTGCTGCGTTTAGCTAGCTTTTAGTGTGTGTGTCTATAGGAGCTGCGAGGGAGAGTGTCGCTATTGTGGCTGCTCTGCTCTACAGAGCATTGAACGTTCAGTCAAGTCGGGTGCTGGGTTGTGTTTTCTTTTTGAATTGTGCACTATTACGTTTGGTGTGGTGATTTTGTTTGTAGGTACACTTTTAATATATTTACTTAATTATTCACATGTGGTTTCTTTTTGTTTATTTTATCATAGGTGGTGTTTGACTGCCCTTCTGGGCTTTAGTGGGTGGAGCAGCCAAATATTTATTAATTGGATGGACGCTTCTCTATCTCTTCTCTAGGTGTGGCTAGGGACAATAAATAAACAATTATTTTTTGTGTAAGATATATGGTTAAGATTGTGTTTGTTTTATTGCACTGCAGCAATGGTTGATTTTAGTTTTGTTGTCTATAATAAAGATTTTGTTGAAAAGAGTACAACCAATTTCCATTCTTTTGTCTTTTCATTTATTTGAGAGGGGCTCTGTGTGGGGTACCCAAATATTGCTGCTAGAAAGATAAGGTTATGTGAGGTTCTGTTCCTCGTTAAACTATAGATGGCGTAGTTTGGATAGCGACTTGTACAGTTAAGTAGAGAATAGGTCACGGAGGCCACATATTTGTTAAAGAGCTCCCAGAGTTACTGTATATAAAATTGCCATACAGCTTTATCCTAAGTAATGTTTTATGACAATTGGCTTAGCGTTTTTCCAGATAAATGTAGGTGTGATATACAGATATATGGATAGAGAGATCCCTCCATATCTCCAGAATCTGACATTCTCAATAACCTATGCTAAATAATATTAATACAAAGTTTCATGACAGGTGGATGAGCAATTCTCCAGATATATTCAGGGGATAGTAAGACCCTAGTCAGCAATCCAAGTGCAAGAAAAGCTCTTAAAATGGGTTAACATGACCAGTGGCGGCTCATCAGAGGAGGCATGGCCTACTCGAAAATGTTTAAATAAATAAGCTTTTTTATTTATTTATTTGTATGTAATTTGTAATATAACAATACATGCAAAGCTTTAAGGTGGTTGTTTATGTGGTATATGTTGCATGTGCAGGATGGCATGTGTACACAGGATAAGATGGACTGGTATTTTGGCAAATCTTTTATAGTGGTTGGTTGATTCTTATATGAGATTTCTTCTGTGTGAGTTACATTTTCTTTAATGGTATGAGCAGGGCAAGGTCAGACATGGTTTTTTAAAAGTCTACTGAGCAAAGCTTGACAGTGATCTGCACAGGTTTGACATACACAGGCATATGCCACCACACTCCCTCAGATTCTAATACACACTGTTCTAAAGAATGTCCAAAACAAGTTTACTTCACAATTCAATAAGTTGTTCTCTAGCTCTACTTTATGTAAAATAATGTGGAAAGAAAAATGGTTAAGAACAAATAAAAGTCACAGACATACTAAGACTCTGGATGTGGTATTCATTAATCAAGTTATTACTTGCCTAATTCTATGTTATTCTAGGATTTCCTCTTTCTCTCAAATTTTAATGCTGAGGTGACAGCAAGGGAAAACTGCAAGGATTCCCAAAGTTTATTGTGTGATAAACATCCTTTGTAATTCTAAAAACTGCGTTGTTTCCGGAAATAGTTTGTGAGGTGCGAGATGACCTAAGGCATGAGACCCTAGAGATATAAATAGGGGTTCATTTTGAGAGCTGGTTGAGCTGATCCTGATCTGCATGTTGGGGTGCTGTT
Organism: Acipenser oxyrinchus oxyrinchus; assembly: GCA_030684275.1. Lineage (NCBI taxonomy): Eukaryota > Metazoa > Chordata > Actinopteri > Acipenseriformes > Acipenseridae > Acipenser > Acipenser oxyrinchus. The sequence continues at coordinate 8,128,332 of CM060250.1, read as the reverse complement.
CCTTGGGTCATCTCACTCCCAGATAGCTTGGGACTTGGGTGCGCATCTTGAATTCTTTCTTACATATATCTGTAATTGCTGCCTGTTCTAATAAACAAGATTACATTGAATTTGTTGTCTCTGAGACTTTTCCTACTTTATGAATAAATAACTAAGAGTGAACCTATTAAGCTGACCTGAAGGGCCAATCTCTGGTAATAATAGCTGATCTATACACATAAAATAGAAAACAAATTACCTCTAACGGCTAACATAAAGTGCTGTGTATGTTCTACAATTTGTGTTGAGTAATCGCAACTGCAATATTTAAAACAATTACATCACATTCATTCTTAAATATGCATGTTTGCCTGTATAAAATAGCAAGCGTTGCTTAACCTCCATACACTTTCCCTATTAAAGGCCGCTACACTTCAGATGTGATTTGACAAGCGAAAATGTGCAGTGATGCAACAAAATGAATAGAACATATACTTTTGAGAAGTATCTTTCACACCGATGTGACAGGCGATGCAGGAGCGACACCAGGGTGACACTGGAGCGAAGAGAAATAAATAGGATTGTCGTGCAACTAGGAATTGATCAATCAGAGAACAGCTTCAATGCACATAGTCCTGCAGGATGAAGCAGTATCCAAAATGATAGAGGAGAAAATAATAATATTTGCTGTGGAAAAAGTTTTATGACAAAGATCATAGCAATTCTAAAGATACTGATTTGAAAGATAATATATGGGCATCCATTTCAAAGGAACTTGATAAGCCTGGTATATATGATTCATTGCCATATATGTTGAAATACCCAGTGGCGTAGCCAGGCTTACGCAGTGTATGCAATTGTGTACAACACTTTCAATGGTTGGGCAATGTTTTTAAAGTTTTCCCATTAGACTATTTATTTTGTATGCTGATTTTTGACTTCAACTTAACCCATACAATGCATATTGTAGTTGCAGATTACTTTGAAAGATTCCTACATACTTTGCTTTAAGTGAAAAATTTGCAATCATGCTAAAGTAAGTTTCTGCAGAGACTGGTGAGATAGCGTTGGCGTCCAGGCGGTACTGCGTGGAGTACTCGGCTCATTCTGCTCTATGAGTCCTTGTTTGTCGGCATCACGTCGTTCTTAAAAAAATATTCTTTGACAAGATGGAGCCAGAAAGTAAAAGAAAACAATTGTCAGGTGCCCAGCATAGAAAGGCAAAACGACCTCAAAAGAGGAAGAAGTACAGACGTCTAAGGTTATGTGCTCTTTTATATGTGACAAACACAGTCGACATTTCTCGTCATGTCAATAATATTATATTATTATAGAAATAATAAAATGCAATGTAAGTCTGTGTTGTCAATATAACCACTGGACAATGATGAACTATCAATCAAAAATGAATGAATGCTGCCGATGCCTTGAGACTTCGAGCAATTACATCACATAGCAACCGTCGCTGCCTTCATTTAGGATGCTGGTTAGATTAGAAAAGAATGATGTTTGAAAAACGTATTGTATTTATTTGTGAAGAAAACTTTGACCTTCTTATATGGATTATATTATGTGTCGGGGTCAAAAGTTGAAGACATCTGGCAGCAAATGTTTTGGATGACCCATGTGGTGATTGCCAGAATACAGCATTACTTATGTACCAATGTTAGCTGTTGTAAAACACGCTGTTTAGATGTTTTAAATAAACTAATTCTAGCAACTTGTGTAGTTGCTTTGAAGGGTAGTTTACTTCTAATTTTCTGGTTTCTATTGCATTTCATATGCTGATAGAGTATACACCACAGGCAAACAGCTTTTAGTTTGTGTGTGTGTGCGCGCGTACGTGTGCATGGGGTGTGTGCACGGGGGTGGGGCAACATCTTAGCAGCTTTGCATACAAAGGTGAAATTCCTGTCTATGTGCCTGTATATATATAAATCTTTGGTGTGCGCACACCTTCAACCAGAAAAAAAAAATATATATATATATATATATATATATATATATATATATATATATATATATATATATATATATATATAGCCTCCCTGCATGAAAACCATGTGCAAATGCACATGGGTTGAATTTAATTGTTTAATTTAATTGTTTTATTGTTTTGTTAATTGTTTTGTTAGTAATTATCCCCTGCACCTGGCTATCATTGTAAATTAGAGCCAGGTGCAGAGTATTTAAACGAAGCAGCCAGTTTGTTCAGGGCTGCTGTGTGGAGAGCCCACTTGTTTTTGTGCACAAGCGTAGCAAAAGAAAAGGTAGTGTAAAAACCTTTTTGTTTGGTGTGGGTGGTTTGTTTGTTCCAGTAACAGGAGAGAATTTATAAGAGATATAATCATTTTTATTACCTTGACCCACTGAACACGCAAACTAGCTGCATCGCTATTTAAATATTAATCTTACATTATAACCCTGTACTGCCCTGTAACACCTGTAAGTTGTAACACCCAGGAAAGTATCCCATGTAAGCTCCAGGAATCAAATATGTTCGTTAATGGTTTCAAAGTCCAAGAGAAATCAATGGCTCCGCGTACTGTAAAGAATTTTTATGATTGTAATAGGGGTTATGTGTAGGTGATCACTGGATTAAGGATCCAGTCACAGAACATTGTATTTGACAACGCCGCCCAGACACGCAGGTTTTATTCAACTGAGTTATTTTTCCAGTTGCCGCCACCAACAATTGTAGCCTCAGAGCAGGATTTAATAAACACAGAAATGGTAAAACAAAATGGGGTGCCATGTGTAAAAAAAAAAAAAAAAAAAAAAAAAAGCGTGAAGATTTTAATATGTCGTTTTTTTTCCAGATTTAACTTAAATCTTGTATTTTTTCCCCCCAGATTTATAAATGTTGTGAAAATAAATAAATATATATTTTTAATGTGTACATTCAGATATAATTTATAAATCTAGTTACAAGATTTAACATTTTGCTAAATATTTAACTAAATCTTAAATCTCATAACTAGATTTAACATTTAGCTAAAGATTTGTTTGAACTAGATTGAACATTTAGCTAATCTGGAAATGATTATGTAATACAGTTCCCATGCAGTCATATTTTGGTAAGTTGCATTTTCAGAATCATATCATTATGAACAGTATTACAACACTGTATGTTAAAATATTGCCCTTAATCCACAAAATCAACGAAATACATCCAATGTAGCCTATATTTGACATTTTATTTGTGTTCTGTGGAACACAGGCGATTGTTTATCCTGGAAAAAATTTAAGACAGTACCTGAAAGCAGATATATGCATTTATCACGTTTCTCACACAGCACTACTTCTGGTCTGCTCTATTTATATTGTGATTAAGACAGACACCGCCTGGCTTCAATAAGCGGTGAACTTAACACACACTGAGACACTTAGGAAAGTTAACACCTTTAAGTAAATATATATTTTTTATATATCAAGTCCCTCCCTCGCGTATTAGGGGAGAGAATTTGAATACATTTCCATGGATTACCATTATTAATTTTATGTAAATGACTCGCACGCGGTATCTTTTTCCACGCGATTCATTTAGTGTGCAGTGTCATTTGCCGCTGGTTAGTGAATATAGCTGGTGTACAAAGCACGCAGTAACGGTTACTGTGTGGTAAACTGGTTATGCTGTAAAGTGCATGAGGCCCATACTATTTTGTCGGAAACATGACAATATACTTAACACTAGAATCACCATGCGGGTCAATTTGGCCCATTTTGGATTTAAAATGTTAATTACTCTTCCGTTGTAAATCATATGTGTATGTCCGTTTTTGACTTCTCCTAGATATACAAATTAAATATCCAGACGGCGTTTGATAGCCAGAATCGCAAAAATTATAAAGTTATAAACAGTTCTACCTAGAACCGCCACGTGGGTCAATGTGACCCATGCATTACAATACATGTCTTTTTATATAACGTAAGATACTCTATTTTTTTTGTAAATGCAGCAAACAAGACACGCCCCCTCCTCCTAGCACGTGTGTTTTTTTAAAATGTATTTATTTCAAACCTTTCTTTGTTTGAAGATTGACTACGAGACAGAGATTTCTATGATTGTGGATTTGTCAAGTTGAAAGCCTAGTTGCTTATTTTTCAATGTACCTGGAGACAACAATCCTTCATTTTGTTCCACAAATGCAACTGAGAATATATCAGACGGAAATGTTTAATCTTGAAAGTAGTCATTTTGATTGGAATTAGGCAAGCTGCACTCAGATGCATACAGCAAACTGAAATGACAAGTAGGATAACAATTTATGTGCCTAATATGAAACGTATGTTATATATTTTTTTATATTACTATTAGAAAAAAAAAAACATGTTAGTTTTACAGGTTTGTATGTACCAGTTTACAACACAGCTCCTGGATGCAGGCACAGTCAGCTGGCAGATGCGTACGCTCCTCCATAGAGTACAATGCAGCCGTCATAGCAGAAGTAGTGTTATATTTTCTTTTTATGTAGTATTACAAACAATCATTTCGGTTTCATAGTTTTGTGTGTACATGTACCTGTTTACACAGGTACATGGGTATATGTACATACCTGTTTCTTTTGGAATGTATATTTTGTTATATTTTTTCACTGTTGTAGTCGTGCTGTATATGCACTCTTTTTAAAAAATAAAGCCTTTGTTTAATTTTCCATTTAAATATGGTGTTTCTACGATGTTAGATATGATGTTCATGAATAAAACTTTTTAGTAGTATCCGATAATATGTCTTTAATTTTCATAACGAAGCAGTTTAAAAATGTATTGGTCACAGTGACCCACGTGGCGGTTCTAGGTAGTTCGAAAATCTGCCAGTTCTAGTGTTAGAGATATTACCTCCCAGAGTTACTGTATATAAAAGGGTCATACAGCTTTATTCTAAATAATGTTAATATCACGTTTTATGACAATTGGATTAGCGGTTGTTCAGATATATGCAATAATGTAAGTGTGATATACAGATATGGACAGAGCGATCCTGCCATATCTCCAGAATCTGTTATTTTCAATGACCTATGCTAAATAATATTAATACGAAGTTTCATGACAAGTGGATAAGCAATTCTCCACATATATTCAGGGGATAATAAGACCCTAGTCAAGGATCTATGTGCAAGAAAAGCTCTTAAAATGGTTTAACATGACCAGTGGCGGCTCGTCAGAAGAGGCATGGTCTACTTGAAAATGTTTAAATAAATAAGCTTTTTTATTTATTTATTTGTATGTCAGTTGTAATATAACAATACATACAAAGCCTTAAGGTGGTTGGTTGATTTCTTATATGAGATTCATTCTGTGTGAATTACATTTTCTTTAATGGTATGAGCAGGGCAAAGTCAGACATGCGACAGGTGACACAGGAGCGACATCAGAGTGACACTGGAGCGAAGAGAAATAGATAGGATTGTCATGGAACAACTAGGAATTGATCAATCAGAGAACATGATCCCACCGCTGCCACCATATGTGAGCCAGGTTACTTGATTTGGGGAAAGCTGCCTGAAGGTGCTTTTAAAAACTGTGCAGGAAACAGAAGCAACGAACCATTTTCAATAAAACAAAAGAAAAACCTAGCCCAATCATCTGGGCCCTATCTAAACTTTGTTTATATTTTTTTTCTACCTAAAGAATTAGCCAGCTAAGCTGTGCCTAATTCTTTAAAAGTGCTGCACAGTCTCTTCTCTTGAAGATGTCACACTAGCACTCAGGTAAGTGAAACATTTGCAAGAACAATTAACCCACAGGTCCAGGGTATTCTCAATGACTTTGGTATTTATATTGTTGTATTTGTTTTCCACAGGTTCCTTCTTCAGCAGCCATTCCAGGTAGGTATTGTGGCTGCGCTGATATTTGTGAAGCTCTGACACCTCCTGGTGTCCAGGATGTACTTCTTTGAACAATAGCCACGCTGGCCCATTGAGAAATAAAACCTTGGTTAAAACCAAACAGTCCCTTGCGTTTTCATATTTGCACACAAACACACTCTTCATTTCTTCAACGACAAGTACTTTGTGGATGGTCCCTTACAACACACAACACATTGCAGTCCCATCCCCCACTGTGCTTTTTAAACACACTGTATTTTCTTCCAGCACTGTAAAGTACACAGACGCAGGGTACGGTACCTGCAGTAAAATGTTCCAGGTCTATAACACACTTTTTCAGGAATGGCCCCGTTCACACTACTGGGCCGCCCCATATTTAGGTCTGCAACCCTGTTCATATTTTTTATTTATTTTTTAAAATTTGGAATCGCCAATTATTTTTTCTCATTTTCCCCTCAATTTGGAAAGCCCAATTGTTTTTTATTATTTCAACCCGGCTCACCGCTGGACTGACTCGGGAGAGACAAAGACTGGTCCCTCCTGAGGAAAGACTAAATAATGTTAAATACATTACACATGTTTCTTCTCATTTATACGTATTTGTTTAACCTGCATGAATACCGTCTTTGTTTACAAACATGATCGTTAAACTATTCTAGCGTTTACTCGTTATTATTATCATTGTTGTTATTATTATTCTCTAGTCCCTAACCATTACTAGTAAAGACATTAGCATTTTCTTGGAAGATTACCGAACATATGGCTATGTCACAAAGACGGCCGGAGTGGGTGGCGTCAGACCAGAGCCAGGAAATAAACGAGAGACTTGGGGTTTTGATGAAGCTGAGCGCGTGATCGCGCTCAGCATTTAATAATAAAATAAAAGATTTAAACAGAACACAAAACAGGACACTGCACTTGAGCCAAAATAAAGAGACAAACAAAACGAACTATACAGACAAACACGGTGAGCAGATACTTTCACTAATACTTTTCCAATGATCACCTCCGTCTCCAAACCCGTTCTCCACTCACCGAACACCCAACCCCGAGTGAGTGAAAACATGCTGTTTTTATGCAGTTGTACCGAGACTCGATTGCTAGTCAATCATTCAATTGGAATCTCGGTACAACTGCACGTGAATTAATTAAGTGCACTCCCGTGACCACACATTACATTTTAACCAGCACGTGAAGTGATTTGTGCCCTCCTCGTGCCTAAATACAAATCTACATTTTTAAATACACGTGAAACACAGACCCGCTTATATCCCGTGTACCAATGCCTATACACCAACATTTAAACACAACACGTAACATACAATATACACGGGGCACTTTGCCACATATACCCCGGAAGAGGGAGAAGCGGTGTTTCTGGGGGTGGCCATGGTGGAATGTCCTCCACTCCCCACTTCTTCGTGGCTATCAGCTCCCTCTTCCGGGCTCCCGCACACACTATCCTGCCGCGAAGTGCGGCTGGGGAAGCTGGTCTCCTGACCTCCCCCTTCTTCATGGCCGGCATTTCCCCTCCGTGGGGCTCCGACCACACAATCTCCGGCAGCGAAACTGCTGCGAGGGAGCTGGTCTCCTGACCTCCCCCTTTCTTCATGGCGGTAGCTCCCTTCATGGGGTTCTGGCCACAGTGTAGCGACCCCGAAGCAGGACCCTCGACGACCCCAGGCGAAGCAGGATCCCTGGCGACCCCAGGCGACGGCAGCAGCAGCGGACCCTCAGGAGGCGACGGCAGCAGCAGCGGACCCTCGGGAGGCGACGGCAGCAGCAGCGGACCCTCGGGAGGCAACGGCAGCAGCAGCGGACCCTCGGGAGGCGACGGCAGCAGCAGCGGACCCTCGGGAGGCGACGGCAGCAGCAGCGGACCCTCGGGAGGCGACGGCAGCAGCAGCGGACCCTCGGGAGGCGATGGCAGCGGACCCTCGGGAGGCGACGGCAGCAGCAGCGGACCCTCGGGAGGCGAACTCGGGAGGGGAGCCCCTGGCCATAGAGGCGGCAGCGGGAGCTTCTCCCTCGTACCCTGTACTCTGTGTGGAGCAAAAGGCAGCCCCAGGCGATGCGGAGCGACAGGCAGCCCCAGGCGATGCGGAGCGACAGGCAGCCCCAGGCGATGCGGAGCGACAGGCAGCCCCAGGCGATGCGGAGCGGCTGGCAACCCCAGGCGATGCGGAGCGGCTGGCAACCCCAGGCGATGCAAGGCAAGCATCCTTGGGCGAAGCGAGGCTGGCATCCTTGGGCGAAGCGAGGCTGGCATCCTTGGGCGAAGCGAGGCAGGCATCCTTGGGCGAAGTGAGGCAGGCATCCTTGGGCGAAGCGAGGCAGGCATTCTTGGGCGAAGCAAGGCAGGCATCCTTGGGCGCAGCGAGGCAGGCATCCTTGGGCGCAGCGAGGCAGGCATCCTTGGGCGAAGCGAGGCAGGCATCCTTGGGCGAAGCGAGGCAGGCATCCTTGGGCGGCGAGGCAGGCATCCTTGGGCGAGCGAGGCAGGGAGTCAGGACAAGCTGGGGTGCGGGTTTTGGCCCTCTTCTCGGCCACTGCGGCCGGGCGGTTCTTCCCCATGCTTTCCTCAGCAGCCTATGCAAGGGATGCTGAGGACCGCCAGCATCTAGTCCTGGTTTCTCTGGTGAAGGGAGAGGCAGCTCCTGCTCCTCTCCTCGTGACGTGGGGAAGTGATACCAGCAGGCATTCATCCTCTGCTGGTTGGGGAAGTGTTACCAGCAGGCATTCATCCTCTGCTGGTGGGGGAAGTGATACCAGCAGGCATTCCTCCTCTGCTGGTGGGGTTGGCGGAGGCAGAGGCAGCTCCTGCTGCTCTGCTCCTGCCAGTGAAGGTGGCGGAGGCAGAGGCAGCTCCTGCTGCTCTGCTCCTGCCGATGTAGGTGGCGGAGGCAGAGGCAGCTCCTGCTGCTTTGCTCCTGCCAGTGGAGGTGGGAGCGGCGTGTAGTCTCCTGGCGGCGGAGGTGGGAGCAGCGTGTAGTCTACCCTTGTTTCAGGGGACTGGTGCGGCCCTCCCTCTCTTGCAGGGGACTGGTGCGGCTCCGCCTCGGAAGGGGAGACCAGCAGGCATTCACCCTCTGCTGGTGGACAGGGACCCAGCAGGCATTCACCCTCTGCTGGTGGACAGGGACCCAGCAGGCATTCACCCTCTGCTGGTGGACAGGGACCCAGCAGGCATTCACCCTCTGCTGGTGGACAGGGACCCAGCAGGCATTCACCCTCTGCTGGGGGACAGGGACCCAGCAGGCATTCACCCTCTGCTGGGGGACAGGGACCCAGCAGGCATTCACCCTCTGCTGGTGGACAGGGACCCAGCAGGCATTCACCATCTGCTGGTGGAGGAGGCAGAGGCAGCTCCTGCTGCTCTGCTCCTGGTGGTGGAAGTGGCAGAGGCAGAGGCAGCTCCTGCTGCTCTGCTCCTGCTGATGGAGGTGGCGAAGGCGGGACCAGCAGGACTTCACCCTCTGCTGGTGGAGGTGGGAGCTGCAAGCAGTCCTCCCATGGCAATGGAGGTGGAACCAGCAGGAATTCACCCTCTGCTGGTGGAGACTGGGGCTGTGGACGCTCTACCTTCCCCTTCTTGGGCGTGGGCGCACCGACTCCTTCCTCTTGGGCTGTGGGCGCACCGACTCCTCCCTTTTGGGCTGTGGACGCACCGACTCCTCCCTCTTGGGCTGTGGACGCACCGACTCCTCCCATTCAGGCGTGGGACGTTCGGGCTCCTCCCATTCAGGCGTAGGACGTTCGGGCTCCTCCCATTCAGGCGTGGGACGTTCGGGCTCCTCCCACTCAGGCGTAGGGACGTTCGGGCTCCTCCCACTCAGGCGTGGGACGTTCGGGCTCCTCCCGCTTGGGCTGTGGACGCTTCGGGCTCCTCCCATTCAGGCATAGGACGTGGCAGCAAGGGCTCCTCCTCTTCATCCTGCATGGGGCATAGGGCCAACGTGTGCCCATATGCCCCACAGCCAGGGCACCACTCCCCCCATCCCAGTCTTTGGGCCATTGCCTGAAGGGTCCTGTGAATGGAGCAGGGTATGGTGGTGTGGCTAGGTTGGCCACAGTCGAAACACCACAGCCCTGCTTCCGCCTTTCTCCCTTTGCCCTCCTGTGCTCCTCTCCAGCCTCTTCTCCCCATTTCTTTTCCTTTTCTTTTTCAAAAAAAAAAAATGCGGTTCCCGCTCTGGCCTGAGTCCTGGAGGCGCTGTAGATCCCGGTTCTGACACCACGTGTCACAAAGACGGCCGGAGTGGGTGGCGTCAGACCAGAGCCAGGAAATAAACGAGAGACTTGGGGTTTTGATGAAGCTGAGCGCTTGATCGCGCTCAGCATTTAATAATAAAATAAAAGATTTAAACAGAACACAAAACAGGACACGGCACTTGAGCCAAAATAAAGAGACAAACAAAACGAACTATACAGACAAACACGGTGAGCAGATACTTTCACTAATACTTTTCCAATGATCACCTCCGTCTCCAAACCCGTTCTCCACTCACCGAACACCCAACCCCGAGTGAGTGAAAACATGCTGTTTTTATGCAGTTGTACCGAGACTCGATTGCTAGTCAATCATTCAATTGGAATCTCGGTACAACTGCACGTGAATTAATTAAGTGCACTCCCGTGACCACACATTATATTTTAACCAGCACGTGAAGTGATTTGTGCCCTCCTCGTGCCTAAATACAAATCTACATTTTTAAATACACGTGAAACACAGACCCGCTTATATCCTGTGTACCAATGCCTATACACCAACATTTACACACAACACGTAACATACAATATACACGGGGGGGGGGCACTTTGCCACAGGCTATAACAAAACCCTTGTCCCACATGTAAACGACAACTTAAGGGTATTAAGGGAATTACCCTAATCTAAATACAGCAATACACCATCACATATCAAATACACTAACTCAAATACAAGGCTGGCTTTGGTCTCGGATTGCAGGCCCTGGGCCACACCTAAATCAGGGCCGGCCCTGGAGCGTTCACATATGAGAAAAGTGTGAACGGGGGCCTACTTGCAGTTATAGCAATCCTCTGTACAGATGGTTTTGTGCTTTGTGTCCACTTTGCTCCCATTGTAGTTTTCAAACAGTTGAATTAGAAGTTTGTAACACGAAGTGTCCATGGCTTATTGTCAACACAAACACACATAGTATTCCTACTGCCACACACCCTGCACAGAAACATCTCTTCCCTTTTATGCGTTTGCTAAATGCCTGCTTCAATAATTGCTAACAGCCTGCCTCACAGGTCATGGTAATTGTAGCCTTTTACACACGGCCGCCATTACACACAGTGGTGCCGTGTTTTAAATTATAAATAATTAATACTAATGAAATAAAAGGCTTTAAGCCTTCGTTTGGAATTTTACACCTGCCAATTGCAACTAATACACAATATTCTTGTTTTCTAAACCTTTTACACTTTATGACAAACAGTACAGTTATCACTCTGTCCTGAAATAGAAACCCCCATTGTTTCTATAGGACATACTACCTGATAGCTGTCTATTTAAAAATAGTCACAATATATACATTATCATCATCATCTTCAGCCTTTTTCAATCTACTGTTGGACGAAGGCCTCCCCAAGATTCTTCCACAGAAGCCTGTCTGCTGCGTCCCTCATCCACGTTGCTCCAGCGTGTTTCCTAATTTCAGCTTGCCATCTTCCTGGAGGTCTTCTTCTTTGTCGCTTTATATCTCTTGAGATCCAATCTAGTATCTCCTTGGTCGAGCGATGATCTATTGTTCTTAATACATGTGCGGCCCACTGCCATTTCAGTTTTTTCGCTCTTATAACATTGCATACTTTTGTTTGCGCTCTTATCCATTCCTTCCTTTTCCTGTCTCTTGTTATTCCAGCATTCGTCTTTCCATACTCTGTTGAGTCGTTTATAATTTTTGAGTCATCTTTACATTGAGGGTCCAGGTTTCGCATCCGTAAGTTAGCACTGGCAGCACGCATTGGTCGAAGACTTTCCTCTTGAGGCATAAGCGTAGTTTCCCTTTCAGAACCATGCTTAAACTTCCAAAGGCACTCCAACCCATTTTTGCTTTTCTGTTGATTTTGCACATTTGGTTCTCCATTGCCAAAACTAACTATCCTAAGTATACGTAGTTATTGACTTTTTCAAGCTTGATCCCACTGACTTCAATTGCCTGTCGAATGCCATATGTTGTAAATATGAGGATGTCGTCAACAAATCGTAGGCACCATTGATCTTCAGCCCCTTATTTTCCCAATTCAGTATTTTGAAAATGTCTTCTTGGGTGGCCGTGAAGAGCTTTGGGGAAATTGTATCTCCTTGACAAACTCAGTTTTCAATCTTGATTTTGTCGCTGTTTATATGGAGTCTTACTGTGGATGTTGCATTCTTGTATATTGTGCTGATCAAGTCTCTGCATGTTTTCTCAATTCCTTGTTTTTTCAGAGAGATTAATACAGATCTTGTGTAAAAAGAGTTAAAGGCTGTTTCATAGTCGATGAATCCCAAGCAAAGTGGTAGTTCGTACTCATTGCTGGTTTGAATCAATTGCCATGCAACTTGAAGATGATCCATTGTGCTAAATCAACTCCCGAATCCTGTTTGCTCATTTGATTGTGCCGAGTCAAATTCATCTTGGAATCTGTTGGTGAGTATCTTGGTAAAAAATGTGTAGATTATAGGAATTAAGCTAATAGGTCTGTAGTTCTTGAGGTCTTCTTTATCTCCTTTCTTATGTAAAAGTATCACAGATGCATTGTTCCAGTTGTTTGGCACTTTCTTTTACTTAATACAATCTGTAAAAATACTCGACAGTATTTTTGTCAGTTCTTCACATCCTTCTTTCAGGATGTCAATCGTTATGTCGTCTTCTCCGGGTGCCTTTCCTGTCTTCATATGTTTGACAGCATGTTTCACTTCCTCCAGTAGAACATCTGGAACCATTCCTCGGGTTGTGTTTTTTCTGTCTTGTTTTCATCATCTGCTACATTGCACTTTTCATTTTGATATAATTTTATAGCTGGGTGGTGTAGTTGGTGAGGAAGGGTCGGATTCTTCGTATGTTGCTCAGGAAGAATCGGCAAGTGCGTGCCAGAGTGGAGATGTGCTGGGAATAAGAGAGGCAGGTGTCCAGGGTGACTCTGAGGTTCTTAGCTGAGGCGGAGGGAGAGAGTGTGGTAGATTCCAAAGGAATGGAAATAGAGAGATCAGAGGAGGGGGAGGAGGAGGAGGAGGGAAAGAAAAGGAGGTCAGATTTAGAGAGGTTGAGTTTGAGGTGATGTGAGTGCATCCAGGAGGAGATAGGAGACAGACAGTTAGAGATACGGGAGGGGGTGGTGGAGTCAGAGGTGGGGAAGGATAGGAAAATCTGGGCATCATCAACATAGAAATGGTATGAGAAACCATAGGATGCGATGAGGGTGCCCAGGGAGTGGTTTTAGAGAGAGAACAGGAGAGGACCCAAGACTGACCCTTGACCTCCCTGCTGCCCTAGACCTCTACCACTCCCTCCTCTCCTCCTTCTCCTCTACACTCTCCTCTGCTAAACGCTTCTAGTTCCAATCTATTATCCAATCCTCCACTAACAACCCCCAGAAACTATTCTCTACCTCCTCCTCCCTCCTCAATCCCCCCCTCCTCCTCCCTCCTCCTTTATCTCTTCTGACGACTTTGCCTCTTTCTTCACCTCTAAAATCTCTGATATCCACAAACTCTTTAACACCTCTCCCTCACCCCCACCCCCTCCAACCCCAGCACCCTCTGTCTCTCCTACTAACTCACTCTCCTTCTCTCCCCTCTCAGACTCTGACCTCTCCTCCCTCCTCCAGGGCCACAAACCCACCACATGCACCCTGGACCCACTCACCTCTTTCAAGCTTCTGCTCCTGCTCTACTCCCCTTCAACTCCTTCCTTCTCAACACCTCTCCTCTCTGGCCTCTTTCCCTCTGCCTTCAAACAAGCCTCTATCAACCCTCTCCTCAAAAAATCTACCCTCGACCCCACCTCCCTCCAGAGCTACCATCCTGTCTCCCCCCTACCCTTCCTCTCCAAAACCTTCAAGTGGGCTGTACACCGCCAGCTCTCTGCTTTCCTGTCCAACCACACTCTGCTCGACCCTCTCCAATCTGGCTTCCGCTCTGCTCACTCCACTGAAACCGCCCTCCTGTCTGTCACTAACTCACTAAACTCTGCCCGAGCTGCCTCTCTCTCCTCTATCCAAATTCTCCTTGACCTCTCTGCTGCCTTTGACACTGTCGATCACTCTATTCTACTATCCCCTCTCGCTGCTCTGGCCTGGTTCTCCTCCTACCTCTCCAACTGCACTTACCAGATAACCTGGCATGGAGCAGCCTCCACACCTCGCCCTCTCTAAACAGGAGTTTAGCAGAGGAGAGTGTAGAGGAGAAGGAGGAGAGAAGGGAGTGGTAGAGGTCTAGGGCAGCAGGGAGGTTGGTTCTCTTCCATTTATTTTCAGCAGAGTGCAGTTCTGTTCTTGCCGCGTGAAGCTCAGAGGAGAGCCAGGGTTGGGGAGGGGAGGTGCGGGGCGGGCGGGCAGGTCGGGTGAGCGGACAGAGGGAGTCAATGGAGGAGGTGAGGGAGGAGAAGAGGGGGAGGTAGCAGAGTCTACAGAGAGTTGGGAGAAGGAGTCGATAGGAGGGAGGTGAGAGAGCAGTGGAGGTAAGGACAGAGGGTGGGAGAGAGAGCGGATGTTATGGCGGGAGGTGACAGTGGGGGTAGGTGGAGTAGGGAGAGAGACAGAGAAAAAGAGATGAAATAGTGATCAGAAAGGTCCAGAGGGCTGACAGAGAGGGTGGAGGGGAGCAGGCCCTGGAGAAGGTGAGGTCCAGTTGACAGCCAGCTTTGTGGGTAGAAGGGGATGAAGGGAGAGAGAAATTGAAGGAGTGAAGGAGAGGAAGGAATCTGGCAGAGTGGTGGGGTTGGAGAGATATTGGATATTGAAATCATCAAACAGGATAGTTGGGGTAGAGGGGAGGGAGTAGAGGAGATAGTCAAGTTCATCGAGAAAGTGAGCGAGAGGTCCAGGGGGATGGTACAGTAAATTAGCAGGAGTTGACAGGGAGAGGTTGAAACCGGAGCGGGCAGTGCTCTTGGTGTATGCATACTAAGGTATGTCCTACCTGCCAATCTTCACAGGTCTCCTGTGCTTCCACCATGGCATAACACTCTTGGCCGGTTACTGATCCTTTATTTCGTATATAGTAGGCAAGGTGCACGCTTCCCTTTCATCTCCACCTCTACCACTTGTCCTACAGTGGCTGGGGATAGGTGTTTAGAGCCAGCTCTCGCCCTACTTCCCGAGGGCACTCATACAGGCCTCAACCCACTGGTATTGTGGTGGTCTAGTTTGATACCGAGTATTCAGGGCTGGCCTACGGGGCTCCCTATTTGCCAGGGGCTGTCGAGAGTTAGGCCATAGATTTTCAGGGGACCACTCTCCCATTGCCTGCACTCTCACTACAACAATAATAACAATAAACCATTACTTTTAAATAATAATACATTCATTATAAATCACCCAAACCATAATCCCAACACAATACATTTATCAGCAGGGCTTTTCCCTGTCCCCTATTTGCATTCAGGGCTCTTCTGCCCTGCTACAGGGAACAAGACTGAACAATAATACAGTACTGGTAAGAAATTAAAGTTACTTTCACCTCTGATAAGAGTTCAAAATAACCCAAAAAACAAGCAAAAAAAATATGTGCTTAAGTCCCAGAAAAGGAGTGGGCCCATGGACAGAATTACAAATAGATTTCATAAGTACCTTTGCCTGAAATTAGCAAAGGAACACAGTTTTTTAAATAGGTAGAGGCTTTCCAAGTGAAGAAAAAAGGAAAATAAAAAAATCTTTATGAACAAGTTTTTCTTCATGGGAAATGCCCTGTCAGTAGTCAAAGAAATAAGCAAATTAAAACCCTTTGTGCAAAATGTGTTATTAAATGTAAATTGGGAGAGGTTCTTACCAATAAAGAGTTAAACATACACGTTAGAAATATGCATGCTAATTGCAAATAATTTTATGCTGAGCAAAGTGTATTTGATATATGACCTTGTGTTTCTGTATTTAGATTAGGGCGCTTCCCTGAATGTTCGGTGATCTTCCAAGAGAAGGGGTAATGCTAATGCTCAGTCTTTACTGGTAATGGTTAGGTACTAGAGAATAATAATGACAATGATAATAACGAGTAAACAGTAGAATAGTTTAACAATCGTGTTTGTAAACAAAGACGGTATTCATGCAGGTTAAACAAAAACATATGAATGAGAAGTCACAGTAATGTAAAATATATGAATGTTTATTCTAAATGCAATGCATGTTAAATAATATAGTTTATTTTTGTAATCGATTATTGAATAGTTACTTTCTAAATACCTATGTGTTCTTGAGAGAATAATGTGATTTAGGGTGGGGGTAAGCTCAGACTGTCACCCCGTTACAAACCATAATATTAAGTCAAAATAGTCAATAATATATATTTTTTAAATATGTACAATAAAATTACTGCTGTGCTGTTTTGAAAATATATATATATTAAGAAACATCTGATACAAATCAAGGATTACTGTATATCCCGGTAGCGCTTCCATTCAGAGTGCAGGCTATCGTTCCATAAAAAATAGAAAAAAGCAATTCACCACATTTTAGGCCTGCTTTTTAGTCACATATGTGAACGTGCAAAGGCGCCTTAAACTGCAAATGTGAATGTGAATGGGGTTGCAGACCTAAATATGGGGCGGACAAGAAGATTTTTCTGTTTTTCTTTTAACTGTTATTCTCTTTAGCAGTATCACACACATGTCTGCTTCCTAACTTCCTTTACTCCTTTACCGAGGCAAACCCCCAGAGCCTCTTAAATATGGTGTCTAAATTAGATCATTCATTTTAAATTAATACCATTGAACACGCCAGATTTAGCCATTAAACTTGTTACTCTATTACCTCTTGCATGCCTTAGGCATTTTGTCATTTTCTTTGTTTTTCTGGATGCACAGTCTGTTTCATTCTTAGGCTCACTGTAACAGGGCGAGCAGCCCTGTACAGGGTTTGTTTATTTTTAGACGGGGTCTCCCCCTCCGCCCCTGTGCAGATTATTGTTTGTGTTTGTTTGTTTTATGGTTTATTATATTTATATGACGGCGAAGCGCCATGTGTTCTGTTATTATTTCTGGGTTTAGTTATGTATTTTAAATAACGGCGAGAGCCGTGCGCCGTATGTTTTGTTTATTTAAAATGTGTTCTGGCCGAGGCGAGAGTGGGTACTCATCCTCTGCCAGGAGTAATTAAATTAAAAACGTTGTGCAGAATGTGGGCTCGGGGTGGGTGTTAGAGAGGAGAGAGCGAGCAGCGAGAGAAAACAAAACTAAAACTAAATGCAGCAGGATCAGTGAAGGCTACAGCCCAGCCTGACCTGTATTGTTTAATGTTTGTGTTCGAGATTTGTTTTGTTTGAACTTTTATTTTCACTCTGTGAGCACTGTGTGTTTTGTTAAACCTTTTTTATTTATTTTTGTATTATTTAAATAAAACGGCGCCACCGCGTCTTTCTTTTGTTAAAAACTGCAGACTTGGTGTCAGTATTTTTACTTCCTGCATCTGGCCTGACGTCACGTCTCAGCCATTCCTGTCACACTCACATACACGTTATTTATTACAGTGCCACAGACTTTACCACACCTACATAATACTACACACAATCTTATTGACACTATAGATGGTGTATTGTTGAATTTTTCTAAAACTGTAGAAAAAGCAATTTAATCAAACCCATAAAGAAGTGCCTACTCAACAACATCATGTTCCTGTTGAATATGAGTTTTGCAAAATCACAGCACTGTTTCTAAATGGACTGGTCTTTTTTACATGATTTGTGGATTTATAGCAGATAAATTTACATTTATTTACTAAATGGGTATTTCAGATAGGAAATGATAACTGTTTAGTAAAATGTATGTGTGGCAAAGTGGTTAACAGTGTGTAGGTGCAGGTGATCAATTATAATCCAGGTGCAATGTTGTTTGATGGTTTTTTAAATCCAATGGCCTGATGGCTAAACAACAGTAAATAATAACAATGGTAATGAAGCAATACAGCAGTGTGTATTGCTTATTTGTAATCCACGGGTTGGCCCCGAAGTAATTACAGTCCTGTTTTTAGATGACCCACACGTAACACATAAACAAACATAAACACCAGTCCACAGTGCATGCTCTAGTGCTCGTGGTGAATACAGTTCTTTAGTGAAAACAAAATGCAGTGTTGTTGATCCGGGTTTAGTGCTGGCCTTTGGCAAAAACTCTGGATTGTGTTAGCCATCCAAATAATTGCAAACAGTATTATTAATGACAAACAAAAACAAACAAAACACTCATGTTTCACAATACAGTTTCTCCTTCTGGTCATTTAAGTTAACCATTCACAAAGGAACAGATCACATCACTATGTCCCCTTTTTATAACGTCACCATTGACCCCTTGGTGAACGAGCGCATCCACTCCTCCAATCCGCGGATGCCACACCGCTATACCGTAGCTTTGCCCCCTTACTAGATGGCCGAGTTCCACCTAATCCTGGTGTAACAGGGCAAGGAGCCCTGTACAGTGTTCTGTTTATTTATTTTTAGAATGGGGTTTCCCCCTCTGCCCCTGTGTTATTTTGTATTTGTTTTGATTATTATTATTATTATTATTATTATTATTATTATTATTATTATTATTATTATTATTATTGTTATTTATTATTGCATTTATATATGATGGCGTAGCCGTGTGTTTTGTTATTGTTTTTATTTTAAAACGTGTTCTGGCAGAGGCGAGATTGGTGTTCGTCCTCTGCCAGGAATAATTCAACTGGTGCAGATTGTGGCCGAGGGGTAACAGAATAATTGCCAGCTAGTTAAACCCCTCGGCCACGGTATAAAAAGCCTGCAGCTCTCCATGTTCAGTGTGGGTGTATGAGGAGAGCGGAGAGAGCGAGGAGAGAGGAAACGAAACTTAAAAATTAAAGATTCCAGGAACAGTGACAGCATCTGCCCAGCCTGGGATCGTATTATTTTGTGTTCGTGATTTGTTTTATTTAAAATATTTATTTTGCTCTCGAGCACAGTTTTTCTGTTTGAACTTTTATTTATTTTGTATTATTTAAATAAAACGGTGCCACCGCGTCTTTTTGTTTGGAATCTGCAGTGTCTGGTGTCAGTGTTTTTAGTTCCTGCTTCTGTCCTGACGTCACCGCCCAGCCTCCCTGTCACACGTGGTGTCCAGCGTGGGATCACCAGCGCCTCCTGAACTCAGGCAGAAGTGGGTACTGCAGTTTTTTTCATTTTCTTTCGTTTTTTTCGTTTTTTTTTATTGTTACTTGTGGAGGAAGGAGAATGGGAGGAAGAAGGAAGAGCTGCAGACAGCAGCAGCAGGCACAGGAGGAGATCAGCTGGGATGCCTTCCTCCACAGTATAAGTCAGATGTACTGTTGCTGCATCTGTGGGGAGCGGGGGCATTTCCCAGTTAATTGCCCTCTCCCCGAAGACTGGGATTACAGCTGCAGGAGAGGAGACAAGTGGGAGGATCCCGAATGTCCTGCACCTGAGTGGGAGGACCCCATACGTCCTGCGCCTGAGAGGGAGGAGCCCGAACGTCCTGCGCCTGAGAGAGAGGAGTCCGAACATCCTGCGTCTGAGTGGGAGGAGCCCGAACATTCTGCGCCTGAGTGGGAGGAGCCCGAACGTCCACAGCCGAAGAGAGGGGAGTCGGTGCGTCCACAGCCCAAGAGGGAGGAGTCGGTGCGTCCACGGCCCAAGAGGGGGAGTCGGTACATCCACAGCCCAAGAGGGGGAGGCTGAGCGTCCACAGCCAAGAGGGGGAGTCGGTGCGTCCAACAGCTCAAGAGGGGGGAGTCGGTGCGTCCACAGCCCAAGAGGGGGGAGGCTGAGCGTCCACAGCCCAAGAGGGAGGAGTCGGTGCGTCCACAGCCCAAGAGGGAGGAGTCGGTCGTCCACAGCCCAAGAGGGAGGAGTCGGAAGCGCCCACAGCCCAAGAGGGAGGGAGTCGGTGCGTCCACAGCCCAAGAGGGAGGAGTCGGTGGCCCACAGCCAAGAGGGGGAGTCGGTACATCCACAGCCCAAGATGGGGGAGGCTGAGCATCCACAGCCGAAGAGGGGGGAGTCGGTGCGTCCAACAGCTCAAGAGGGGGGAGGCTGAGCGTCCACAGCCCAAGAGGGAGGAGTCGGTGCGTCCACAGCCCAAGAGGGAGGAGTCGGTGCGTCCACAGCCCAAGAGGGAGGAGTCGGTGCGTCCACAGCCCAAGAGGGAGGAGTCGGTACGTCCACAGCCCAAGAGGGAGGAGTCGGTGCGTCCACAGCCGAAGAGGGGGGAGTCAGTACATCCACAGCCCAAGAGGGGGGAGGCTGAGCATCCACAGCCGAAGAGGGGGGAGTCGGTGCGTCCAACAGCTCAAGAGGGGGGAGGCTGAGCGTCCACAGCCCAAGAGGGGGGAGTCGGTGCGTCCACAGCCCAAGAGGGGGGAGTCGGTGCGTCCACAGCCCAAGAGGGGGGAGGCTGAGCGCAAACTAGCTTGAACCGGCTTTGACAGCAACAAAAGTAGCACAGTAGCACAGTAGGTTAAATACGTTTATAAAGTGCTTAAGTGTGATGCACTATAGAATGTTCTAGAAGTTTTGAGTAAATTTCCCCCCTGAATAGGAGGTGTGATAAAGATGTGAGCTACCAGGGTAGTAACCTCAACGATTGGATATTGAACAAGAAGATGGGAGGGGAATCAACCATGATGTTTGTGTATAAATATATGTGTTTTTCCTAAATACTTTAAGTCAGACTTGTGTTTTGAATGCATTTGCTGGCTTCCTTTGCGCATCGTATTAAAAGTTGTAAGACCACTGCTCCTGTTTTCCTGTGTCGAGTCCTTTCAAATACCTACTACTGTGTCGCTCCCACCTCCACCAGCAGAGGGAGAGTTCCTGCTGGTTCCGCCTCCACCTCTGTGGGAGGACTGTTTGTCGCTCCCACCCCTGCCAGCAGAGGGAGAATACCTGCTGGTGCCACCTCCTCTGCTTTGGGAGGACTGTGTGTCGCTCCCACCTCCGCCAGCAGAGGGAGAGTTTCTGCTGGTTCCACCTCCACCTCTGTGGGAGGACTGTTTGTCGCTCCCACCCCTGCCAGCAGAGGGAGAATACCTGCTGGTGCCACCTCCTCTGTTTTGGGAGGACTGTGTGTCGCTCCCACCTCCGCCAGCAGAGGGAGAGTTTCTGCTGGTTCCACCTCCACCGCCGTGGGAGGACGACTTGCCGCTCCCACCTCCATCAGCAGAGGGAGAGTTTCTGCTGGTTCCGCCTCCACCGCCGTGGGAGGACGACGTGCCCCTCCCACCTCCACCAGCAGAGGGAGGATGCCTGCTGGCTCCCCCGCTGCAGCCTGAAGGGAGGAGCCTCTGCCGCCTTTGCAGCCAGAAGGGGAGGAACCTCTGCCGCCTCGCAGCCAGAAGGGAGGAGCTCCTGCCGCCTTCGCAGCCAGAAGGGAGGAGCCCTGCCGCCTTCTTAGCTAGAAGGGAGGAGCCCCTGCCGCCTCGCAGCCAGAAGAGGAGGAGCCCTGCCGCCTCGCCAGGAGCAGAGCAGCAGGCTCTGTCTCTGCCACCACCACCACCCGAGGGAGAGGAGCAGGAGCCTCTCCCTTCATGACAGGACGGACCAGGACAGGAGGCTGGAGTTCCGGCCATGAAGAAGGGGGGGGGGGAGGTCAGGAGACCAGATCCCCCAGCCGCACTTTCGCGGCAGGATATAGTGTGGCTGAAGCCCCGGAAGAGGGAGCTGTTAGCCATGAAGAAGTGGGGGGTGGAGAACGTTCCACCATGGCCACCCCCAGAAACACCTTGCTTCCCCCTCTTCTGGGACTTTGAGACTGAGGGGGGAGGTGGCCATTGGGGCCAAGTGTGCATTGCACAAGGGGATATGTAACAGGGCAAGGAGCCCTGTACAGTGTTCTGTTTATTTATTTTTAGAACAAGGTTTCCCCCTCCGTCCCTGGGTTATTTTGTATTTGTTTTGTATTATTATTATTATTATTATTATTATTATTATTATTATTATTATTGTCGTTATTTATTTTTATATTTTTATATAACGGCGTAGCCGTGTGTTTTGTTATTGTTTTTATTTTAAAACGTGTTCTGGCAGAGGCGAGATTGGTGTTCGTCCTCTGCCAGGAATAATTCAACTCTTGCAGATTGTGGCCGAGGGGTAATGAATAATTGCCAGCTAGTTAAACCCCTCGGCCACGGTATAAAAAGCCTGCAGCTCTCCATGTTCAGTGTGGGTGTATGAGGAGAGCGGAGAGAGCGAGGAGAGAGGAAACGAAACTTAAAAATTAAAGATTCCAGGAACAGTGACAGCATCTGCCCAGCCTGGGATCGTATTATTTTGTGTTCGTGATTAGTTTTATTTAAAATATTTATTTTGCTCTGCGAGCACAGTTTTTTCTGTTTGAACTTTTTATTTATTTTTGTATTATTTAAATAAAACGGTGCCACCGCGTCTTTTTGTTTGGAATCTGCAGTGTCTGGTGTCAGTGTTTTTAATTCCTGCTTCTGTCCTGACGTCACCGCCCAGCCACTCTATCACACCTGGGAATAAACTGTAGTGCCATTTAGTGCAGGGTATTCTGTTCCCTTTATGCAGCTGACTGGCAGGACAGGAGGGAGATCTAACACCAAGAATCATTCGATCACTGTCACAGTATGCTGTTGGGATTGTGTTCATTTTTACTGTTATCATGTTTTGCTAATTAAAATGCTTAATCACAACATATTACAAGGATATTATGACTATTGGCAGAACAAGATTTTACAAATATAATATGCTTGGGAATTACTGTATTCAAGGCATCCCCTTGATGTGCCCTGGTTTTGAGACTCTACAAATTTAAGAGTAAAAAGAAAAAAAACTGCACTGCTATGAGTACTGAGGAAGGAGACTGCAATAGCTGCTCAAACATATACCCCACAGTGCTTCTGGCTCGCCTTAGGGTTGCCATCTTCTAAAAAGGAGAGAGGGCTCGGACAAGAGGGAGTACCCCAGGGACATCACTGCGCTTATGATACCCTGTGGTGTGGTGATGTCAGGCCAGGAAATAAATGGATATCAACACCAGCCTGGGGTAATCAATGCGCTTGTGCGCAGATTTAATAACAAATAAAAAGTTTAAACAAAACACAACACTTATACAAAACAAAAGGCACAATGGTCAAAATAAACAGACAGATACAAAACAGACACAAAACAAAAACAAGTATCGTACTGGTGTAAACCAGCACGGGTAGCAATTGCCTTTTGCTATTGACTCTCGTCTTACGACTCACATCTCTTTTCGCCTCTGAACATACTTACCCTGTTCAGCTAAAGCTGCTTGTTTTTACATTGTGGCTGAGGGATTAACTGGCTATTAATTACCTAGTTTATCCCTCAACCACATTCGGCACGGCGTTTCTCATATGCGTGGTCAAAAGCCAATTAGTCGCTGTTGACCAGGCATTGTTGCGATTTTATCTGGATGGGGCATTTTAATCCCATCCAGGCTGTCAAACAATAATAGCCAAAACATTGTGTTTTTATACACTAAACCATACATTTGAAATAATAATAGAACAAATAATACAATATACATATGGACAGGATGGCTGAACAGTGCTATTTCAGACTCAATGTGTCCCGATTAGGGCAAAGTTTGAATGCAGATGCCAATTATAAGGAAGGCATCGAGGTATCATGTCTGGAATTAATCATCAGGAATTAATCATTTGGGCTTTGACCCATACACTCAGAACATACGGTGTACAATTGGGAACAATAATAATGGGGTATCGTGAACGAGAGGTCTCAAGATTTAATATGATTTCAATTTTAAGTTTTAATGAATTATATCTTGTCAGTGATATATGGCTACATTTCCGTATTGCATATCTATTTTGTTATTGTTTTATTATTTCAGTGTAAAAATAGTCCAAAGGTTACTGCACTTTACATTAATACATAACAAGTAAAGTGTTATCTGGTTCTGCAAACACCTTTGATGATGATAGTGTACTTGTGAAGTTGAGATCTTTACCTTTCGTGCCGTGGTCAAGGAACTCAGAGGCAGACTAAATCTAAAACTAAGGTGACATTTGCTTTCAGAGAAGCTGCAGGAATTGTGCAGCTTTTCAGTTTGCAATTTCTTTTACACACCATCAAATCATACAATTACTGAAAACTAGGGTGCTGTAAAAAAGGAGGGGAGACGTAACACACAGATACTTTACGTTTTGTGAGGGAAATTAATTTACAATTTCCACAAATCAGGCTATTTCATTGAAATAAAAAGAAGGACTAGAATGTGACATACATCTTCGTAGAAGCATGGCAAACAAAAAGGGAAGAAAACGATATTATCTGACTTTCAGAATGTATTAATGTAAGCATCACACCCAAATATACAGTGAATCGGTTATATCACGGTAGGGTCGTGGTTCCCATTTGCCCCATAATGCCATTACTGTAGCCCTTTTATACTCGTTATTAAGCAGAACACAAATAGCACGGTCTTGTAACTATGGCTCCCCACTATAGCATGAGCACTGTACTTATTTATATGTATACAGTACCATTCCCTTTACTGTTGTTTTGAATATTAGCTACAGTGCCGAGAAAAAGTTTGTGAACCCCAATGATAATTATGGAAATTCCATAGTTTTACCACGATAGCCTTCTTGAATCAAAACCAGTCTTTTCT
Organism: Acipenser oxyrinchus oxyrinchus; assembly: GCA_030684275.1. Classification (NCBI taxonomy): domain Eukaryota; kingdom Metazoa; phylum Chordata; class Actinopteri; order Acipenseriformes; family Acipenseridae; genus Acipenser; species Acipenser oxyrinchus. Next base: position 8,103,713 of record CM060250.1, on the reverse strand, counting down.
AAATATCCAATAGGGTTTATATTAACCAATTCCATGACTTTTGAAACAAAATGATATATGAATTAGACAAACAATGAGTAATTAAGATTCAGGGTATGTGAAAAAGTAAGTAAACCCCTGGTTTTATCAGCTCAATTAAGGGGATAATTAGAATCAGGTGTTTAAATAATTAGGTAGATCTTTACGGGTGAGTTTGGGAGGCCCCACCCTATATAAAGATCAGAAACCTTGCGAGTTTGGTCTTCACCATACAGATGTGTGAAAACACGTCATGCCACGATCTAAAGAAATCTCTGAGAACCTCAGAAAAACAGTTATTGATGCTCATCAGTCTAGAAAGGGTTACAAATCCATTTCTAGGGATTTGTTTTCGTGTTTTAGAATGACCTAGTCAAAGTCCGGACCTAAACCCCATCGAAATGTTGTGGCAGGAACTGAAGCGAGCTGTCCATGCAAGGAAGCTGTCAAATGTCACTGAGTTGGTGCGAGACTGACCAACAGTTACAAGAAATGCTTTGTTGAAATCATTGCTGCTCAAGGGGGTGTCACCAGTTACTGAATCTAAAGGTTCACATACTTTTTCACACATGGATATTGAATGTTGAATCATTTGTGGATAAATAAATGTTGAAAAAGTATCATGTTTTTGTGTCATTTGTTTAATCAGGTTATCTTTATCTATTATTGGGACTTAGATTAAGATTTAATAACATTTTAGGTTTGAAATATGTGAAAATCCTAAGGGGTTCACAAACTTTTTCTTGGCACTGTATATTGCTTTTACATTGTATAATAATAAGTAGTATAATAATAACTTAAACGATGAACAACACATGCCGGTACATGATGCTATGTTTTTAAAATCTATCATGTTGCAAAGAAATGAACACATTTATTTAATTTTACTTTCATAAAAAGTCAGCTGCAAAGTATGTTACTGGCAGTCACTCAAGAACAAAGCATTTGTAAACATGATTACAGAAAGCACTGTAGTTTCCCTCGATTTCTTATTCTGATTGCAGCTAAGAGTGTATATTGTACTGTATGTGCATATCCTGAAGTTATGTTCAATACAAAATAAGGGCCGGTGATAATGTTGCTTGTGCAAGTTAGAGGAAAGAACATGGATTGGTTGTCACCCCTTTATTGTGTTTCTTATAGTTTTGAAACAAATGAAGCTCTGTTGTGCTTTCACAAATTAGTACTGCCAGTGATAACTCATTGTGCCATTGGAAATCCCCAACCGCTTCACAGATAACAGAGAACAATGGTGTCAGTGCTTTAGAGGACAGGCTGATTTATATATACACTAGTATCTTTAAAATATAAATCAACAGAAAGGTAAAGTTTTACAGTGACAATGTCGTTTCATGTAAACCAACAAAAGAGTTGTACAGATTATAAACTAAAAAAATCATGTTGTGCAAAATGCGATAATATCCTTGGTAGAAATTGTACCACTGAAGAACATCATTTGCATAAAATTTATCATTTGCATAAAATATGAACTGCTTTGATGAAAAAAGACTTTGTGCAAAGTGCAAGGCTCCTTTCAAGTTAATCATGATCTATATAAGGGTATTGTACTGGCTGATACTGATGGGTATCTTTCGGAGAAACTCAACCCTTCCTTATTACAGCAATTAACCAATTATACATGCTTGAAATGAAGACTACATAAAGCCATCCGAAATTGTTAGTTAACAAAGAACTAGACATGAGGTAAGAAGTGTTATTTCTTGTGATTCCTTGTTGAGAATACAATTGTCTGCAAGTCACTAATAATAGTAATATATTTGACCTTTTGTGAGGTTAGAGCTTTTGGGTTTTACACAATCTGATTTATTTAGAACTGGTGTTGTTTGTTTTATACATTTTGCTCTGGTTTTTAAAACCTTTGACCCAAGTGTATTATTAATTGCTATATGTTTTTACTTTTATTTTTAGGTAGAAATATAGTTTGTATTAATACAGATTTAAACACATTACAATGCATTGCTCTTTTGTTTTATTATGATCATTGTTATTAATTTAGAAAATGTTAAAATATTAAATGTGTTCAGGGAAGAACAAGATAGTTATTTTTCTCTGTATTAGTACTGAATTTATTATAAATAAGACTCAAATTCTTTACCTTACAAGAACAACATATATTGACTGCAGGTCTTACTTTAATTATACAAGTTGATTAGCATAACTGTGAGCGGATGTTTGAGGAAAATATAATGTCATGGTATGCACCATAGAAAATACAACAGAAATGCTTTAAAAACTTTCATGTTTATTGATTTAGGTCCCAGAAACATGAATTTGGCCACAGATTTTTTGTTTTTTTATTATCAAAATATGAACATGTAATTTTAAACATTCATTGTGCGTTTAGAACATGTGTTTCTGGATATGCTCCCGCAAATGTGCTCAGCAAGTGCACAGACCTGTTAACGTGCCGTTTCAAATCAACATCATCTACAGTTATAGTCTTCTCTCCAAATGATCCCTGTCCATCTTTTTTTAGGTGCAAATCCGTTGGCATTCTGTTGTTTGGGATTCGATTCAGCCTGACTGTACACAAACTAGATGCCCATTTTTGCTATTTCTATTTCCAGCTCAGGCCTGCAAAACCAATTCTCAAAGTAGAACAGATAGTTGCAATGTGTTGGTATTGTTTGGGCAAGCTGAAGCACTACATTTCCACTGGCATTGACGTCTGGCAAATGGGCTGGATGGTCTACTGGTCCTGCATACAATCATAGGCTATGCCGCTAGCCCCACTAAGAAAAAAAAGATTTTGTAACCCCACTTCTTTGGCTTCTTAGGGTTATATTGTGTTAGGCTACTTCGTCCCTTGAAAGGAACAATTTGCGTTCTGCCTTCTGGTATTTTAGAATTGTCAGTGAAGTGGAGGTTTCGCTTAATGTTCTCCCACCGATGAAGTGACATAACATCAGCTACCTGGTGTATGTAGCATTTTGAGCGCCAGTACTTCCTTGACCCAGGCATACCTATAAGGGCATTTGTAGAAAGTAACACCTAAGAAGTGTTCTAGTTACTTGGTACCTAATTGGAGTGCATAAAGATTGGACTGCTGTGCTATGTGAGTGAATAGGCTACCATCAACTAAAGCCTTAAAGTATTCTACTGGGGTGTGTGCACAGGTTTCAGGAGGTAGTTGATCTCTCCACTCTGGTGTCACATATATTTTTTTCATTGAATTGGTTTTTCACAAAATTAGCCGTTTTGCCTTTTTTTGTCTTGCTTCCTTTGCGGATGTCAAAGGTTGTTCATTGTCATTTTGAGGAGACATGCTATGTCTGCTGGATCATGTGCCTGTGAGGAGGGGCTGATGTCTTCATTCTCACTGCCATCAGAAGTACTGTCATTACATATATTAGAATCTGTAATTAAATAAATAAATAAACAGGAAATTACTTTTAAGGCAAGAGAAAATATACATATAATAAGTACTACTACCACCACATATTATTATTATTATTATTATTATTATTATTATTATTATTATTATTATTATTATTATTATTACATCACTAATACTAAAAAATAATAATAATGACTACACTACTGATAAAGTATTAGCACCAATAATAATAATAATAATAATAATAATAATAATAATAATAATAATAATAATAATAAATTGTTAGAAGAAACTGCATGTAATGGTTGTACCCTAACACATTGCTACCTCACCTGCATATTCACTATCTCTAGGCACGTATGTTTCATCATCACAGCTATTTTCCTCACTGTCCTCATCACTACTATCTGGAGGAATACAGGCAGTTTGATGTTTGCAGATTTCAAGTTAGCTATAACAAGTCTAATTAAGCAAATTATCAGTTTGATTAAGGGTCTAGTTAAGTAATTGAGAGCTCAGTTGGAATGAAAACTAGCAGACACAGTGAGTCCCCAGGACCAGGATTGGGAAACCCTGATCTAGTAAACAGAAATCATTTTTACTCGCTTCATCAGGAGCTGTAATGTCAAGACGTTTTATGAGAACAACTGTAATTGGGTCTTCTCTTTGCAATTGCTGTCTGTCTGACAGAATCAGGAGTGGTTGATGTCGCCTGTTGAGCATTGCTATTATGCCTTATGTTGGCAACAGATCTGCTGGTTACCTTACTTTTCCTACATGGTTGCGAGAGAGGGTGTCAGGCACTTCAATTGCAATACCTGGTTTGTGAATGACTTGGAAAACAAAGTCTCGGGCATCCAAGGGTGAGTCATCCAGAGGGGATGGTCTGGACATCAACCATTTCAGGCTGCTATGATTAGTATACATGGTGATGTGCAGTGGCGGCGCCAGACTTTCCCTGATGAGGTGTCTAAGGGGGGGCAGACAAAAAATTGAGGGGGCTACACCCCACTTTGTGCGGGCACACATGCAATATATTTCAATCATTTTCCGGGTCAGATAAGTGGACCTGTGTGGACAGCAGGCATTTAAACACATGCTGTATGTTTTTTACCCTCGAAAATGATAACAAGAAAGTTAAATTGTCATGATAATTTCTTAAAACCAGCATACACAGGAACATCCTGTATGTAAATGGGGACTGGGATTGTTCAATTGATAAACTTAAAAGAATGAAGAATGAGAGTCTGCGCGATGTATTGAAACACCCAAAATAATTTTGAATAAGTAATATATCAGGATTAATTTGGTATAATAATTGTGTAATAAGTAGGGGTGAGCACCAATATCAATATTTTGATATGATATCGATATCGTTCTACAGTATGTCAATAATAATTTCCATTTTGCGATAACGTGGGATTAAAAACTAAAATTAACATACTTTTTATTGCTAATACTGCTAAAAATACAAACGCAGTATAATCAAGAGTTTGTTTTATATTAAGATACAACAACCCTAAGGTGACCAGATTTTTAAGTCCTTAAACTGGGACAGTATGGAGATATTGTGAATAACTTCCAAGCTACAGGGAACCCAGAATTTTAGGTTCTGTGGTGATGGGAGAACATCATATGTTGACCTGATGAGGAAACTGATCCTGCTCTGTTCCATTGACCATAGGTCTTGCCAGCCAATCTTGCGTTGTTCCACACTCTCCCATCTCATCCATTCTCCTTGCTTGGCCTGGGAAATGGCCTTTATACACCTCATCCTCTCCTCCTTCTTTTGCACCTCCTTGACTACCAGCTTCCTCCGTTGAGCTGGGGCTGCCTTGTGCCATGTAGGAGGAGCTGAACTTAGACCAAGACCCCCTCTTCCATGCTGAACTTGCCCCATGATATCACCAATTCGAAGGGCTGCCTTTGCATTCTCCACAGCTTTCTTTGCCGCCCACTTTCTTCCAGTTTTCAACACAGGTGCTACCTCCCTTACGCATTTGTTGCGTGACTCTACTAATGTCATTTCCAGTCGGACCTTGGCGCAATTAAACTCCTCGGTTAGAGCGGAGACAGGTAGCTGCAGTATTCCTTTACCATAAAGTGAATGCAGAGACTCATGGTAATATTCAGAGTGAAATCTTTTACTTTCAAAACCTTTTTTTGTGAAGTAATGATCTTATTGTCTTTGTAATTTAATTTCTACACAACTAGTTATTACATTATACAGTAGCCTTTCAATAATATCAAATTCTGAGATTCTATTTTATTGCTGATTACTGTTGCAGATCTAGTCCCTTTTCTACCTAAGAAACTGCATCTTCTCTCTTTGATTTCCACTTTCCATCTTGCTCAACTCTATCTCTATCACTATGCTATCCTCCAGTGTCCAATCTGCCAACCAGGGGCTATACTTATCAATCATGCGTAAAAATATTACTTACATGAGTTTAGAATGTTTGTACCGGAACGCACAATTAAATTCTGATTTATCAATCTTGTGAAAGGCACGCGTACGCACGTTTCTAAGTAGTACTTGTTAGTAAATCTTAATGTCACTAAAATTGTTTGCACGTGGAAATTTGCATTTAAAACACTTATATGGTAAATGTACCGTCTGTCACAGCTCCGTTTTCTCCGTGAGTGCCCACACTGCTGTTTTGAAGAATAAATGAATCGGTTCCGCCTGGCCAATTAGCCACAGCATTTAGTAGACATATAACCTGCACATTAATTGAGTGGTACTGTCTCCTGTTCATGAAAATAAATTCATTCAGTGTTGGTGTTTTGTTTTTTTTTAATTTGGGTATAGTCTATAGCACCAACGGTATTCAGGAACCCAGCAATTAAATGAAAATCCCTTTTTATTTCAATCTGCTGTCCGTCAATATAAGGAAACTGGATGTACTGAGGACAATGAGCAATGATGGAGTCAAAAACCACTGGCATTAGTACACTAAAAGAAGCTTGTGAAATGCCACTTATGTCTCTGATCTATCTTTGAAAGGTTCCAGTGGCCAAAAAGTCAAGACAAGACAGGACTTACATATGTGCAGGAATGGGATAAGTGCGCTAGGTTGGTCTGTGTAGCCTAGGTCCCAACATATCGCACAAGTCCAAGAACTAGGACTTGCAAAAGCGGTAACTTGCAAAAAGTGTTTCTGTGCATTGTGCAAAGAAGTCATAACGATCCATACCGTGTCTCTCTCTCTCTCTCTCTCCTCTCTCTCTCTCTCTCTCGATGAAAAGCTATGTAAGCAAAGTCTTTCAAAAACAATTATTCTGAGAATTTATAGTGAAAATGTTTACGTGTTAATGCTGCACGTAAGACTGCACGTCTGTTTCTACTTATATTATTTTGCAATCCACAATGCACGACAGAAAGGACTAACAGCAACAGCATTGTTTTCTATTTCGTTTGTAATACTCATGGTGGTGATAATCAATATTGATAATATTATAATAATTATAATATTAGGCTAATTATATAGACACATCGAATTTCAGCTATACACTGAACTTTCCATACAGCAAGTCCAAACGAAGATCTGTTTTTAGAATATCTTTGGTCAAAATGAAAAAGGCGGAACTTGAGCGGATTGATTTTAAATTTGATTCACAGGTGATGCGGCTCCAGCGGGCATCTACTGTCTGCTAAATGTCTTTTATAGCTGGCAGCTGATTGGCTGATGATACTAAACCATTTTCTAAGTCAGGTTAAAACTGATTAATAATTATTTTAATCTAAAAGTACTGTAAGACTTTGCAGAGACTTCATGTGGGTTTAGAAGTCAAGACCTTTCCAGATATTGTCTTCAAGCTTGCCGCTTTCCTGGAATCAACGACTCTTGAAAAAGACAGAGTTTTTTGTCTTTCTGTCTTTCAGCGGCCCCCCCTTGGTGGGCCGCTCTCTCTTTTTGCTGTCTGTTGTATGTGAGCGGCTGTCTGTGCAGCCACTCGCGAGTGAGTTGTCTTTTCCTATAGAGAGCTACACAAGTATCCTCTTCGGGGCTAGGCCTGCCGTATCCCCGCTGTCGAGTGACCCAGCCGCGCTCCCTTCCTGGGGGCTAGGTACTACCGTATACCCGTCCGAGGGGAGTCGCCGGCCGAACCTGACCGCTGCAGTGTGTCGGCTCATGTGCTTTCGGTGTGCTCTCTCTCCTTTTCTTCCTTCTTATAAACTGTAAGTTTTGCTTGACAAAAACTTCACCCACCGGCTGCGCCTCTATCCCCCCTTGGTACATGCTTCGCACTGACCAGGTGTGTGTGTTGACCACGTGGTCTGGGTACGCACTTTGCATAGCGTCCTCTCCGGTGCTGCGGTACCACGGCACACGCATAGCCTGATTCTTTTGGCACAGGCTGCGTATTATCTGACGCCAGCGTAGGAGCTTAACGCACACAGGATTTGGTCCCAGTACGCAGTGTACGCAGAACGATATTCAGAGCACATGCAACGCGCAGGTGTTCATTGTTCCTTCCCAAAAGTTACGCACAGAGCGCGGAGTACGCAGTTACGCTCCCGCTGCACAAGGCGTCTGGAACATTCGAGGCGAGCAGTGCTGTGCACGTTGCTCTCATTGCATAGGCACTGCGCTGCTAGCGCATACCTCGTGGTGCCGCACGGTACAGTGCAGGCCTAGTTTGTTGCACATTAGTTCCAAAAAAAAAAAAAAAAAAAAGGGGAACTATGCTAAACAAGAACAGACCCATGCCGGGGTTCCATGCCTGTACGGCTTGTAACGCCAGTATCCCACAAGAGGATAACCATACCCTCTGTGTGCGGTGCTTGGGTGCCCCGCATGCCACCATGACCCTCGAGAGGGATGTGGCTTGCAGCGTCTGCGAGGTTTTTCAGCCTTGGGTGAAAGAGGCTCGTCTGGAGAGAGCCAGAAAGGAGAGCTCCGCGACCTACGACGCGCCCCTGGACTCCCTGCCTGACATCCCGAGTGCGCAGCGTAACCGCTCCCCGTCTCCAGCCACAAAGCGGGTAAAACGCTCCAAGCAGGCAAGGGACATTATGGACCTGAAGGCCCAGATGGCCCAGGTCCTGGAGCTATTGTCCAAACAGCGTAGGCCCCTGCCCAGGCTCCACTGCAGCCCCAAGCACCATATCCCCCCTCCCCGCAGGGTGCACAAGGAGGGTGGGAAGGCTCGCCCCAACTGGCACAGGAGGACGCGCTGTCCATAGCCGCCTCCGGTGATGCAGCTTCATTCTCCTCTGATATGCAGGTGGGGGACACCCTTACAGAGGAGGAACCCGGCTCTGAGTGTGTGTCGGAAGCCAATTCCACCCCGTTGCCTAGCTCGGTCTCGGCTCTTATGGAACGTGCTGCAGCATTCCTGCAGGTTCCCTGGACACCGGAGGCACAGCCGCCGCCGCCGTGTTCGGACGCAGGTGCTGGCTCCCACCCGCAGTGTTTCCCAGCCTTCCCAGACTTTGTGAAGGAAGTGCGCCTCTTGGGATAGACCAGCTTCGCCCCGAGTATCTCCAAGCAGGCTACTCCGCCTCCTCCTTTGAGGGCGGATAAGCTTGGCCTGGCGGGGTTTCCACCAGTAGACTCCACTATCGCAGCCCTGGTGAGGACCCCTGCCGGTGGGGGATCGCAGAGACCCAATGTGTCCTAACCCTCAGTGCAGGGTGACAGAGACACATCTAAAGCGAGCGACGCAGCAGGGCGCAGGCAACTCGCTGGCTAACACAGCGAGTGTGCTGACTGCGTATCTGGATGGAGTGTTGCGCGAGGCCCCGCTCCCGGAGCCAGTGGCTTCGGAGCTGCGTCTCCTGTCGGATACACTGCTGCAGATCTCCGGCCTGCAGGGGCAAGCCCTGGGCCGAAACCTCGCGGGCTTAGTTGTGGCGCGTAGACAGCTGTAGCTGTCACAGGCCACGGTCCCTGACGCAGATAAAGCTGCACTGCTGGATGCGCCCATATCCCTGGGGCATACGTTTGGGCCAGCTGTGGAAGAGATTCAGCAGAAATCTCTTCGAGACCGAGAGGCTTCCTGTCAGGTGGCTGTGCTGCTCCCTCCCCATGCTCCGGCGTGGAATAGGTCGAGCCATTGGTGGGCTCCCCGGACTCGAACTGTCACCAGAATGGTTCCATTCCCCACAGCCCCACGGGGTGACCTAAGGCATCGCCTTCAGGGTAACAGAGCCCAACCAGCAGGTAAAGGAAACGCTGGTGGCTGGCGGCCTCAGACACCCTTTTCGGCACAACAGCTGCAATACTGGTGCGCTTGGACCACAGATACCTGGGTGCTCGCTACCGTGCAAACCGACTTGCGCTTCAGTTTCACTCTGGACCTCCTCCCTTTCGGGGTGTTATAAACACCTCCGTAACAGACCCCTTGCAGGCCTCGGTACTTCAAGAAGAAGTGGCCACCTTGCTGCGCAAGCAGGCCATTCGTCGAGTAGACCCCATCTCCCAGGAGGAGGGGTACTACTCGAGATACTTTCTGGTACCCAAAAGAGATGGAGGGGTTCACCCCATCTTAGATCTGAGGCTCTTGAATGGGTTTCTGAAAGAAAGGAGATTCTGAATGCTGACACACCGTCACATCCTCCAGTCTGTCTGGCGACTGGTTCACAACTGTGGACTTGCGGGACACATACTTTCATATCCCCATTCGTCCAGAGCACAGGAAATACCTGCGGTTTTCCTAACAAGGAAGCGCGTACGAGTTTGCTGTGCTGCCGTTTGGGCTCTCCCTAGCTCCGCGTACGTTTTCAAAGTGCGTAGACGCTGTACTGGCTCCCCTGCGGCTGCAGGGGATCAGAGTTTTGAACTATCTCGACGACTGGTTGATTTGTTCCCAGTCTCGAGAGGGAGCTCTAGCCCACACGGCAATTGTGACGGAGCATCTGGTCAGGCTGGGCTTAGCCTTGAATGATGCAAAGAGTCGGCTCACACCAGTGCAATGCACCACGTATTTGGGGCTCCGGCTGGACTCCAATGCAATGCGCGTATACCTGTCGGATGACAGGATAGCAGCTATTCAGGATTGCCTCTCCCTGTTTCGACAGGGATCGAAGGTAACCCTCAGGTTGTGCCAGAAACTACTGGGTCTGATGGCCGCAGCCACAGTAGCGATCCAGCTGGGTCTGCTTCGCATGCGCCCGCTGCAAGCGTGGCTCAATGCATTTCATCTCAATGCCAAGCACGACAAACACTGCAGGTTGACTGTGTCTCGCACATGCTCAGCAGCCCTACGCTGGTGGAGGGTTCCCTCTAACCTGCGCAGAGGGGTGCAAATGGGAGTAATATTGAATCGCCAAGTGGTGACAACAGATGCCTCCAGCCAGGGCTGGGGAGCAGTCTGGCAGGGTAGGGGAGTCAGCGGATCCTGGCTGGACCGCTGGGCACCCCTGCACGTGAACATGCTGGAATTGCGGGCGGTGTTCCTGGCTCTCCAGCACTTTCTTCCAGTGCTGAGCGGTGCACAAGTGCTGATCTGAATGGACAGCACAACAGTAGTGGCGTATATCAACCACCAGGGAGGCCTTCGGTCTCCGGGGTTACATCGCATAGCCTTCAGGCTATTAGTATGGGCCCAAGCCAACCTGCTGTCCCTGTGGGCGACACACATTCCGGGAGTGGTGAACTTGGCAGCGGATCTCATCTCCAGGAGAGGTCTGCATCCGTCAGAGTGGCGTCTCCACCCCCAGACTGTGGAGAACATTTGGGAATGGTTCAGGAAGACGCAGGTCGATCTGTTCGCTTCGGCGGGGAGACGACACATTGCCCCCTATGGTACACCCTCCATCGCTCAGTCGCTCCACTAGGAGTAGATGCTCTAGCGCACATTTGGCCCAAAGCGTTTTTGTACGCATTTCCTCCTATACTGTTGCTCCCAGCTTTCCTGGAGAAAGTCCAGTCAGAGAAAGCGTCAGTTCTTCTAGTGGCCCCCAGATGGCCCAGGAGGATATGGTTTGCGACCCTGGACCAGCTGCTGGACGGCCAGCCTTGGGAGATCCCGCTTCGCCTGGATCTCCTCACTCAGACACAGGGCTCCCTTTGGCACCCGGATCTGGGCAGGTTCCAGCTGTGGGCCTGGCCCCTGAAAGGGACCGCTGGCTAGCCCTGGGGTGGTCGGACGTGGTTGTGAGCACTATGCAGAATGCTAGGGCAGACTCCACGAGGTCAGTTTATACCTACAAGTGGAAGTGTTTTCAAGCCTGGTGTCTGGCTAGGAGCCATGACCCCGTTACTTGCCCGATGCCAGTTATAGTGCAGTTCCTGCAGGAACTGTTTGATGCTGGAAGGTCTTCTTCCACGCTGAAGGTGTATCTGGTAGCTATATCTGCTTGTCATTCCCCCATAGATTCTAGGTCTCCGGTGCGCATTTTTGGCTACGCTTTCTTAAAGGCACACGGAGATTACATCCTCCTAGGAGGACTGTTCTTCCTGAGTGGAGCCTTAACATTGTACTGGAGGCTCTTACAAAGGTCCCGTTTGAGCCTTTAGACTCCATAGAGCTGAAGTACCTGCTATGAAGACAGCCTTCCGTTTTGGCTATCACCTCTGCTAAGCGGATCAGTGAGCTGCAGGCGCTGTCTGTGCACAGCTCCTGCATGCGTGTGTGGGAGGATGGAAGCAGAGTTTCGCTGTGCACCAACCCCGCTTTCCTCCCCAAGGTGATCACAGCTTTTCATATTAACCAATCTGTGGAACTGGAGTCTTTTCACCCGCCTCCGTTTACTTCACAGGAGAATGAGAAACTAAATTTCCTCTGCCCAGTGCGGGCATTGAGGTTTTATGTACTTAAGACGAAAGCTTTACGTAAATCGGATCAGCTTTTTGTTTGTTATGGTACACGGACCTTGGGACAGCCCCTCTCTAAGCAGCGTCTGTCGCACTGGATTGCAGACGCAGTGTCGACTGCATATGATGGTGCTGGGTTACCCCCACCTGGTAGAGTAGCTGCGCATTTGACTAGAGGGTTGGCTACATCGTGGGCCCTTTTTAGGGACGCTTCGATGTCTGAGATTTGTACTGCGGCTAGCTGGGCTACGCCGCATACTTTCACCAGATTCTACCGCGTTAATGTGGTAGATCCTGCTGTGCCATCTGTGGGCACAAGGGTGTAAGTTCACACCGCTAACCTCTAGGTTAGACAGCGTTTGTGCGTCCCTCATATGCTGCCGTTCCTTCTCCCTCGCAACGGCTCTGGTATACATTATCCCATACTTAATGTTGGTGGTCGTCTTTGACTTGAAAGGGAACGTTAGGTTACTTACCGTAACCCTGGTTCCCTGAAAGAGAAGACGACCACCAACCAGCGAGGTCGCTCCGGTCGCCCTCACGGGTTCGGCGGAAAAAGAGGGAGATCTTCCGGTGAGTGACGGTTTTATACCCTCGGTAGGCGGGACCAAGTGCGTCATCACAGGAAGGGGCCTTCGGCAGCTCTGATATAGAGAGCTCAGTATTACCTACCTCAAGGGCAGGAATATCCCATACATAATGTTGGTGGTCGTCTTCTCTTTCAGGGAACCAGGGTTACGGTAAGTAACCTAACGTTTTCCGCACATTGTCATCTAGATAATGTGGGCAAGCTATAAAAAAATCCCAACAAGATGCTCAGATATATTGTGAAAAGTGTTGAATTTAAATCAACGGAATGTTAAAACTTTACAATGCATTAGTAAGACCTCATCTAGAATATTGTGTTCAGTTCTGGTCACCTTGTTATAAAAAGGATATTGCTGCTCTAGAAAGAGTGCAAAGAGCGACCTGAATGTCATATGCAGACAGGCTAAAATAATTGAATCTATTCAGTCTTGAACAAAGAAGACTACGCGGTGATCTGATTCAATCATTCAAAATTCTAAAAGGTTTTGACAATGTAGACCCAGGGGATTTTTTTGACCTGAAAAAAGAAACATGGACCAAGGGTCACAAATGGACATTATATAAATGGGCATTCAGAATAGAGAATAAGAGGCACTTTTTTACACAGAGAATTGTGAGGGTCTGGAACCAACTCCCCAATAATGTTGTTGAAGCTGACACCCTGGGATCCTTCAAGAAGCTGCTTGATGAGATTCTGGGATCAATAAGCTATTAACCAACCGAGCAAGATGGGCCGAATGAACTCCAATCGTTTGTAAACTTCCTTATGTTGTTTCATATGTTCTTCTTCTTATGAGAGTCTCACGGCCATGCAATGGATTCTCACGTTTGAGCATATTAAGTTTGTTATTGCTTGCGAGGCTGCAAAACCCTTTATACAGATACAGCGGTAAATCCAATACAACCGTCCAATGGTATTATTTATTTTTTATGGGGGGGGGTCATTACCATTCTATATTCCTGTAGCTGCTACGCAAACTCCCCCATACTCCGAAGATAGAATTGCCTTGTTGTCTCAAACTGACGGTTTGTCTGCGCGAGCTTTCTATGTTTCTGTACACAACACATCATTACTCGAAGGAGAGGCTGCCAGACTGTCGCTGTCTCGTTCACACAGAAATTACCACAGAAATAAAAGAGAAATGGACATCAATGGGAAGGTCATTTATTAAAGTCGAAAAATGTAATGTTCTTTATGATGCCAGTGTCAGTGGTTATAAAGACAATAAAATGAAAGGCGCCATATGGTAAGAAATAACAACAATTGGAAATTGATGGTATGTCTATCTCTTTATTTCACCTTAATTTTGGTCAAAGTGACGGGGAGCGCCACACACTGGGTTCGTATTTCTGTAAAATGACACTTCTTTGTTTTAATAATGTTGACCAATAAAAAAAGTAAATTAAACTGATTTTCTCAGTATTTACAAATAAATAGGTGTAGATGTATTCTTTTTGAATGATTTACATGTTAAACCAGATCACATAAACATTCACTGTTAAATGTCTTTTTTTTTTTAGCGTGTGATGAATCCAAACTATTTCTTTGTTTTATTCATTTTATTTCGTCTCCACAAAAGGAGCAAAAGCAGACAGTATTTTCATGACTAGCTACTCTTGTATTTTTTTTTATTATATGTACTACTAGTGCTGTATTCGTGTCGTTTGTTCCCGGTGTGCATAGACCTTAAGTCTCGGTAAGTGGCATAACTGTCAGCCATGTGCAAACATCTTGATCCGTCACCACCACCCTTACTTACCCATTCTTAACTTAACATATTTTTAAACAGGTTGAGTGAAATTTACTTTAAACAACATTTTGTTACAAATAGAACTGGTGGTGTGATATTGTCTGATTTGTTTTTGTGATGTGGTTACAGACATTCTAGAAGGGCATTTACAGGGATGATAGCCCTCTAGCTCAGCCAATCAGAGTGCAGAGAATATTTCTATATAAATATTATGTTATGCTTAGGGTTTCTGGCTTTCAGTGTTTTACCCCGACTTTTATACTCCCCTTTGGAATTCAACTGATACCTGTTAAGCCATTTGTGTATCTCAATCATAATTAAGAAATGTGTTAATAGTAAAATTGATTGAATTTATGTTTTTTTTTTTTCTTCTGTGAAACAGCTAAATGGGCTTCTTCATTTAAAAGTAGAAGCGACTAATCTTTATTAATGTAAATATAGTTACACATAGCGATTGTAATAGTGTGTCCAGCATAAAATACTTTATTTTTAATTCTAGCTTTAATAAAGATTAGTCTCTTATTAACATGTTGCGATCTCGTTTGTACGTTCTGCTTGTAATGAAAAAGTAAGGCTTGGGTGATTTTAAAAGACAATTTAGTTGTTTCAAAGCATAAACCCGTAAATTAAACCAATTTTGCTATTAATACATTTCTCAGCTGTATTTGAGATACACGAATGGATCAACTGAATTTGTAAATTCGGGGTAACACCGAAAACCAGAAACCCTAGTTATACTGTGTATTTATAATGTACATTGGTATACCTAAAAAAAAAAGATTACATGCAAAAGCAAAAGGTTTAATAAGCAATCCATCAAATGCAGTTCTACTGCATAGTTTACTAAATAGCTATCAATGCAGAATCTCTGTGTGGGACGATTTTAGTTTACTCCAAAAAATATATATATTTCTGCAATTCTACTGCCAAAGACCGGTACCGAGTTATCATACCTGCAATGTATATTAATCCATATTAAGATCTTAATTATAATATTTTCTTAGAATTTTGCTAGAATTATGATAGAATTTCTAACCTACTGAATAGCATGCACATTATTGTTATTTTTCACTGAATTTGTGACTCCAGATTCCAGAATACCAGAGTAATAAATGCTATAAAACTGGAATGTGTATAGCTTTACACTATTATCTGCAGATCCTTAAAGCCCATGAAAGACAAGGCCACATTTAGGCATTATTGTCTTAAATGTTAAGAATTCTAATGTAATACAAGGATATATACATTATTTTATTTTTTCTTAAAAAGCAGAGAAACAGATTTCTCACAACTGGTTTGTTTTATTTTAGCTGTGTTTGTGTAAAATAAAGAATGGGGGACACATGTGAAAACATTGCTGTTGTGGGAATTGGATGCAATTTTCCAGGAGGTAGGATTCCATTTGCTTCAATTGTATTTGTTTATTTGGTAACACTTCACTGTCTACATAATCTCTCTCTAATTACAGTATATTTACATAGTAGTTACTTAGTGAATACATGTGTACATACACATAATTACACTGTTATTATGCATAGTTACAGTCTACTTAAAGTGTACATTTTATGCATGATACAGTATAACCATAATCCTAACCCTAACTAAACCTAACTCAAAACCTAACCCTATCCCTAACCTTTTTCTGATACAATTTTGTACTTAGATATATCTTTCAAAAAGATTTACACGTTAAGAGCATTGTAACTACGCATATTATCATTATAATTATGTGCAAGTACACATGTATTTACTAAGTAACAACTATGTAAATACACAATAGTTAGAGAAACATAGTGTTATCTTTTATTTTTAAACCAATTTGAAAGTCAATTACTTTTACCAATAACTAAAACAATGTAGATTAAAGAAGGATTTAAACAAAAAAAGTCAAGCAACAGTCTTGTGTTTACTATAATCTGTTAGAATATAGATTGGTCAATATGAGGGCTTTAATCTCTGATAAAGGACCTTGAATGTTATCTTTCAAATTATGTTTAATCACTGTTCCATATAAATCCTCTTGGAAATATGTGATGATTCAATAAATTGGTTAAAGACCTCTGGATAAATATTTAAAAACGTAACATTCTATCTTTATAAAAAGCAAAGACGTTAACCCATAAAGTATCTATTTAAACTAAACTATCGATAAATCAAAAATATGAATTTTTATATTTTCTGAACACAAACCATAAAAGAGTCATTACTAACTGAGTTTGGCTATGTGTGTGACGAGTAGGAGCTGGATGAATACATGCAAGCAGAAACTACTGGTACTAGTAGTGCTAATAATACTAGCAGTAGTACAGAACATTCTCACCACTCAACACTGTCTACTGCTGATGAAGGATATGCTACAACAACAGACTCAGAGCTCAACAGTCTTGAAGAAAAAAGAAACAAGACTAAAACTGTAGAACAAACCCAGTGGGGGGCCTTACCAGACGATAAAGCCCTCTTTTTGAGTACTATTACTTAAATATGTTTATATATTACAATTACTTTCTGCATTAAGTGGACTTTAAATGCATTTACTTCAATGCATTTACAAACAAATGTTTTGGAGGGGTTGGGACATGAAATGTCAAAATGTATTCCTGCAATGATTTCTACTTCCAAACACTGGTATCGAGTTGTCATGCCAGCAATGCATATTGATGCAAAATAAAATGTTACTTACACAGTAATATGTTGTTGTTGAAAAAGGTGAAGGAGTTGACAACTTTTGGAAGGTCCTTCTGGAGAGTAAAAACTGTGCAGTGGAGATACCTTCAGAAAGATTCAACAGCACATTGTGGTACGATCCAGATGACAGCAAGCCAGGGAAATCCCGCACAGCGAAAGCAGCTCTCATTGATGGGTAAGCACCCAGTGTAGCTCCTCCTAGGTGTACAGGAGCCTACAGTAAGCGACACAGGGTCCACGTCACTAGCTCGCCTGCGCCACTACCAGCTTTACACCGTAGAAATGAAACCCATTTGGTTAACACACCCTATTAAGTCACTTTTTATAGGGCAGGGTGAATGACTGGGGTATAAATCAGTGGAGAAAAGACACAGGCAAGAATAAAATGTCACAAAATGTTTATTAAGAACATAGAGCCTAAGGGTCAATCCAGGCAGGATAGCAAGGTTTACTGTATGTAGTCGGCTAATTTGAGCATATCCAGTGTGCTGTCCTGAATAGCAAAGGTACAGAAAACATGAGCAAACTGTCTAACAGAAGTGAAAATACTAGTTCATAAAAAAAGTCATAACAATTCATTTCAACACATCAGAAAATATCAAATAAACCAACACAGTTTTTTATATATATTTTTTATAATTCTGCATTTTAGACCCTATTGACCCAAAACTGATCCTTAGGGCTGCAACACATAACAAAATGTTTCATGAAAATTGAAATATGAGACACCACGTGGTACCCCAGGGTAATGTTGCAACCCATTCTCTCTCGTTCATTTTATTCCCCATGGCTCTCACATAACTGGTAAAAACAACAACAGCTTTGTACACAGGTCAATTATCGCAGGTGAAGCATGAACATAATACAGCTGTCCAGCTGTCCAAAAACTTAACTAAACAAAAATGTCAGACAGACAGACCCTTTGAGGTCGTTGATACCAGAGTAGGATAATGCATTGTTCTCATTGAATTCATGAAATTGATCATTTAAAATTCAATTCAAACCTTTATTTAACCAGGTAAAGACATTGACATTGAGGCAACATAAATACAACAGACAACAATACATAGACTGTTAGAAACATTACAGCAATATGAAATAAAAAATAAAAAAAAACTGATAAGATCAGCATCTGCTCTGACAAGCACATGAAACGGGGAAACAAGCTTCAAGTCTAGAAAAGAAAGCACCCTATGAGATAAAACCAGGGAGTTTAAGCCTTGACTGTAACTCATTCCCATCGTGAGCAGCTGCATATTGGAATGAGTTATGCCCAACAGCAGTAAAAACACAAGGGACAATTAAACTAATCAAATTGCTGAATCGAAGGTTATAAGAGGAGACCGATATAGTCACTTAAATAGAGGGGTAATTTCCCGATTAGAGTTTTATAAATGAGTCTGTACCATAATGCCCAGTGATATGCTGATATTAAACTGACGCAGAACAAGTGGATTAAATAGCACGTTATGAGAGCCACAAACGTAGTAATATATTTAATGATTCACTGCAACAGTATACTTTAGAGCATTTAATGCCGAGATCCATGCAACTGGAACTAAAATGAAGGCCTTCTATTCAATTCTTTTAGATTGATCAACTGTTTAAATTATTTACTTTCCATGTACTTAGGATATATTGTTTTGAATAACTCCCCAAGAGATTCAAAAGTAATGCATAATTTGTATTGTCATTCTCCAGGTTCAATGAGTTTGATCACAGGCTGTTTGGCATTCCTGAAGCAGAGGCAGATCGTATGGATCCGCAGCAAAAGCTTCTCCTGCAATGTACCTATCGAGCTCTGGAGGATGCTGGGATGCCAATGGAAAAGGCCAGTGGAACCAGAACAGGGGTTTTCATTGGTAGGTTAACTCTCACAAATTGATATGATGTTATGATGATCATTATGTTGATGATGACTGAAATTTATAAATAAGATTTAAATTGTGTTCTGGATCTAGGTTAACTCCCTGACACATGTATAAAGATCAGTAACTGCACTTATCTCTTGTGCATCTTTCAGGGTTGACATCAGTAACTGGGCTGCACTTATCTCTTGTGCATCTTTTTAAAGTAAACTTTTATCTACATTTATTATTAGACAGGGCATAAGGTGTGTAAAGCTTTGTAAATAATGGGCAATTGTAAAAACAACATATGCTGTATATTGGCATCACTGTAATATGTTTTTTTTACATTATAGTTTTGTATAGTTATTATTTATTTAGATATATGATTAAAGTGAACAGATTAGCAGATGTAGCTGTGACCGTTATTTTACGAAAACAATTACCAAAAAATATTTATTTTCTTCTTCTTTTACAGGCCTGATGAATCGGGATTATGAAATGATTCTGAATATGTCTACCAATACAATAAACCATTACAATGGCACTGGGACAGCAATGAGCATAGCTGCCAATAGGATTTCCTACTGTTTCAACTTTACTGGACCTTCGTTGGCAATTGACAGCGCTTGCTCCTCATCCCTGGTTGCTCTTCATTATGCCTGTCAAGCAATTAAGCAAGGTAACAAATTGCATACTGCAGTATTATCATTTCTTCAGTTTTGATTAGAAATGCACAAAGTTGGGGTCCCCGACTGGCTCACCCAGTTAAAGCGCTGTCGCTGGAAGCGCAGGGTGAGTCACACAGCTTGGACAGCGCCAGTTCACATCCAGGGGGCGTCACATTGGCTCTGAGGCTCCTGGGGTGGGGGATGGGAAACCAGCAGGGATTGCTTCTCCTCATCACGTAAAAACGAACCCTACTGGCCAGACACCGAGCACATTCAGAGTGGATAAGAGGCAGGTCTGGTCTCTTTCTCCGGGATCGGTAGCCCGCCCACTTCTGCTCTGGATTGCTCGGCGTAAAAGCGATTCTGGCTTCAGGCTGAGATCGGAGGACGCTCACATGTCCTCAGAACGTCTGTGCTGTGTTGGGACTCGCAGCGGTGGGGAGAAAAAACATAATTGAACATTCCAAATTGGGGGAAAATAAATGCAAATAATAATTGGTCACAAAAAAAAAAGAAAAAAAAAAAAGAAATGCACAAAGTTGCTTGTTTAGCCACAAACAGTTTGATTTCTGCTTCCAATTGAATATTGAACTAAAAAAGTGTGTTTTCCATTTAAACTGAACACGATTTATGTTGTTGTTTTTATTGGGGGCATGCCAGTATTTCTCATTATACCTACAATGTGGGACCACCCACCCCTTAATCCACCCCCACGGAAGGAAAAGAAAGAGACAATGTTGGAATTTAAAGAGGGGTGGTTGTGTTTTAAAAGTGTGGGGTTATGGTTTGAGAGAAAGGGGGGGAGGTGGCCTTGGTTTGGCCAGGTGTGCTACGCACAAGGGGGAAGATGTGTGGCAGAGTAGGGGACAGAGAAGTGATGTAGTCCAGGAGGGTGCTGCAGGACTACATTCCCCAGAATGCCATGGGGTTGGCAGGAGCCAGAGTGGAATCACCTGGCTCCATTTTAATGTGAAGCACCTGAGGCTGATTAAGCCCTGGACAAAAGCAGGGGAAACCCTGTAGACAGGGTTGAAGGAGGAAAGCCATGTGTGGTGCAGACCTGTGTGGTCTAAAAGAAGGTACTGTGTGAACCTTGGGATATTGTTTAACTTGTAAACTGTGTTTTGGCTGTTAAACGGCTTAGCCATCCAGTGTGTTTGTTAAAGAGTGAAGAAAAGTTTAGTTTAGCTCTCCAATAAGAGTTAGGTGTGTGTTTGTGTAATAAAGGTGTGCAACTGTGCTATACTTGCAGTTCTGTGCCTGGGTCAAGTATTTTAAAGGGTGTGAACGAGCCGTAGACGAAAGCTGTTGTTGCACTTGGTAATCTGCACCTTATCCTAAAGCTAGAAAAGAATCGTTCCTGTTGTTCAGATATTCTATTTATTCATGAAACACGATTTTGTCTTGAGAGCCCCTGGTCTTCTTACTACTTCTATTGGATTTAACTAAATACGTCCAGTTATTGTTTTTGAAGTATTATCTGTGTCAGGGGGCATGTTCTTGACGCTGGTGGAAACAAGTTTGATGTATTCCATTTGTTATTGTGTCACCCCCCACTACATTCCCCATGTTATCCCTCTGGCTCTTGACTTCTTCCCTGACTGCTCTTTTAATGTTGTGGTATTGGATGAACTGCTTGGGGTTATGCTGAATGTCCAAAGCAGTGTGGAGTATTCATTTGCCAGGGTGTTGTTGAGTCAGGTGTGTTGCAGTCTCTTAACAAGCAGCTGTATACAAGAGCTGTCAGCCAAGTAGGTTTAAAGACAAATGCATCTCCAGCCATTATTTGTATGAAAAGGACTAGGTTGTTAAAGGACTAGGTTGTTAAAGGACTAGGTTGTTAAAGGACTAGGTTGGATTGCCACTATGCAGTGGTTTGTGGGTTTTGTAAGCTTTTATTACAAGTACATTAAACAGAGGCACTTACACCTAATAAGTAAGGGAAACCTTTCTAAAGCACAGGGTGCAGGGAACCCAGGAGATCAATACATAATGTAATTTCTAAGTAGCCTTGAAGCACAAGTAAGCTATTCTGGCAAATGGGATTTGGGAAAAGTTTTTAAAACCTCCAGTCTTTAAAAAATGTAATAATTAAAATAGACCCTTACTAATGAATAACAAGTAATTTCTACACTTTTACCCTGTATTTATATTTTATTAATGCTCAGAATCTCAGGGATAAAAAATAATAAGACATGCATCAGAAAACTAAATCTATTAGTAATTTATCCCACTTAAAACATGTTTTAATTTGTATCAATGCTCCATAGAGAAAAAAAGATCTTTCTTTTATATTTTGATGCTATGGTTTAAGGTCATGGTGGTTTACATGTCTGTAACAGGAACTGCTCATATATCATTTCTTTCAGGGGACTGTGAGATGGCAATTTGTGGAGGTGTTAGTTGCATCATTGAACCAAGAGTTTTTGTTGCTCTCAGCAAAGCAAAAATGATATCTCCTGAAGGAACCAGCAAACCTTTCTCCAACAAGGCTGATGGCTATGGAAGAGGAGAAGGGTGTGGCATTGTCTTGCTAAAGCCATTAGCAAAGGTAAGAGTCAACAACACACAGGGGCTCCCGAGTGGCGCATCCAGTAAAAGCACTCGCTAGAGTGCAGGATGCGCTCTATAGCCTGGACGTCGCCGGTTCGAGTCCAGGCTATTCCACAGCCGACCGTGGACGGGAGCTCCCAGGGCGGCGCTCAATTGGCCGGCGTCGTCCGGGGAGGCTTAGGTTGGCCAGGGTGTCCTCGGCTCACCGCGCACCAGCGACCCCTGTAGTCTGGCCGGGCGCCTGCGGGCTTGCCTGTAAGCTGCCCAGAGCTGCATTGTCCTCTGACGCTGTAGCTCTGAGGTGGCTGCACGGTGAGTCTGCAGAGTGTAAAGAAGCGGGCGGCTGACGGCACACGCTTCGGAGGACAGCGTGTGTTCATCTTCGCCCCTCCCAAGTCAGCGCAGGGGTGGTAGCGGTGAGCTGAGCTTAAAAAATAATTGGGCATTTCAAATTGGGGAGAAAATAATAAAAAGTAATTGGCAACGACTAAATTAAAAAAAATAAAAAATAAAAAAAAAGTCAACAACACACTGGATATGACAAGAGGATGGGTTTGAAAACCCTGATGAGTGTACCTATAAAATGAGTGTCATTTTTAAACAGGCACAGAAGGATTTTGACCACGTCTGGGGAATCATAGCGAGCAATGCTGTAAATCAGGATGGCAGAGCAGTCACTCCAATCACCAAACCATCAATGGCCCAACAGGAAGAACTTCTGCACAGGATTTACTCCACACATGTTGACCCATCACATGTACAGTATGTAGAGGCTCATGGGACTGGAACTCCTGTAGGGGATCCTACAGAAGCAGGCAGCATCTCTAACGCCATTGCAAAAGCCCGGCCTCCAGGATCAGCAGCTCTTCTAATAGGCTCTGTGAAAGGTAACATTGGTCACACTGAATCTGCAGCAGGGGTCGCAGGGTTGATCAAGGTCCTATTGATGATGCACCATGAAACAATTGCTCCCTCTTTACACTATTCTGAAGACAATTCAAGCATCAATGCTAAATCTCTCAGGCTTAAAATTCCAACCACAGCAGAAAAGTGGGAAGAGTCTGGACCGCTTGGAAGAGCTGCAGGTGTTAATAACTTTGGATTTGGAGGAACCAATGCACATGTTGTTGTCAGGCAATACAAACAATCACAAGTTCTGAATTCAGAAACACAAAAACCACTTGAAATATTTGTGCTGTCTGCAGCCTCCGAAAAATCAATGAAAATGATGATGGAAGACACAGCCCTACAGATTAGCAAACATGATGCAAAAAAGCTACATGATCTGGCTTATACCTCTGCATGCAGGAGAAGTCACACAAGGCACAAATACAGAAAAACATGTATTGTGTCATCTCTTAGTCATTTAAAACAACAACTTGAAATGAGTTATAAACCAATAGTGGTAAAGCCAGACACGCAACTGGCGTTTGTATTCTGTGGAAACGGGGTCACCTACAGAGGCATGTGCAAACAGCTCTTAAAAGATGAACCAGTGTTTAGAGAAAAAGTGAAAGAGATAGAGAGCATGTTCCAATTTTACACCTCTATTTGTCTCTTGGAGAGATTAGAAAATGAATACGAATATGATGACTTTTCAAGGCCAGACATTGTCCAGCCACTGCTCTTTACCATTCAGGTGGCAATTGCCAGCCTTTTAAAGCACTGGGGTATAAAACCAGATGCTATAGTTGGGCATTCTGTGGGTGAGGTTGCTGCTGCACATTGCTCTGGATTACTGCCCCTTCATGATGCTGTTAAGGTCATTTATTTCCGCAGTACTTTGCAGTCCAAGGTCACTGGAGGGAAAATGCTTGTTGTTGGAAACATACCCGTGTCAGAAGTGGCACAGTTTCTTCCTGCTTATTCAGGGAAAGCTTGCATTGCTGCCTACAACAGCCCCCAGTCATGCACGTTGTCAGGCGAGTCTGAAGCTATAGATGGTCTTCATCAGAAACTGTCAACATCATTCAAGAACCTATTCCTTCATGTTCTAGATGTCCCAGCTGCATACCACAGTCACATGATGGAGTCCATTTTGAACCCTATACAGGACAGCATAGGCCTCTTACAAAAAAGGGAAATGGAAGTAGAGTTGTTTTCTACAGTAACAGGACATTTAGCTACTGAAGGAGATTTTACCACAGGCCAGTACTGGGCCAAGAACATTGGAGAACCAGTTGCGTTTGAACAGGCAGTGAAATCAGCAGTGGCTGGAAAGAAACATGTTGTTTTTGTAGAGATAGGTCCAAGAAGGGCCCTGCAAAGGAATATTATGGAGATTGTAGGGAATGGGACTCCAGTGTTTCCATCTGTGCAGCCTGACAAAGACTATGAGACTCTGCTTACCGTTGTGTCAAAGGCATTTGAGTTTGGGTTGAAAGTAAATTGGGAACAATTCTACAAAGCATATGAGACTCTACCTACACCCTGCCCAAGGTATCAGTTTGACAGTATCAAGAACGAGATGCATTTGGAGTTAGCATATAAGGGCAATGAAAGCGTGGCAAGTTCTCATCATCCAGTGATAAGCAATGCAAGAAATGATAGAAAGGAATTCACCTGTATCATATCAAGAGATGCAACACCATACATTTATGAGCATAAAAACAATGGTGTTGTTATAGTCCCTGGTGCTTTCTATGTGGAATTAGGACTAGCATCTGCCATGGCAAGTTTAAGACCAAAGCTGCCTCTAAGTTCTATGCAGCTCAGCATTAGTTTCCTTAACCCTTATACTGTAAGTCAAAACTCAACAGAGCTACATGTTCTTCTGGATCAACATAAAAACCAGACCACATTTAAAATTAGGTCTCAAGTGGCAAGTTATGCATCTGGTAAAATCCAACATTACATTGAAAGCAAAACTGAAGAAAATAATATACTGCTGGGCCACATCTACAAAAGATGTATGTCAGTAATGCAGTCTGAAAAAGTTTATGAAGAGCTGTCTAACATAGGGTTCCAGTATGGGTCAGTTTTCAGACTTCTTGGTGATGTGCATTTTGGGGAAGAGTTTAAGGAAGCTGTTGTAAGAATTAAGATCCCACAAGAAACGGTTGCAGATATGCATGAGTACTGCATTCATCCAGTAGTTTTAGATAATTACTTACAGTTGACAGCTATTGTTGCAGCAAATGGCTTTAAATCAAGACCTGGGTTTCCTTCTGCTGTTGGCAGTTTGATTGTATCTCAACCACTGCAAGAAGAAATGTTCATGTACTTAAGAACAACCAAAGTGGCACCTGATTACATTGAAGTGTGTGGAGGGTTCACTGATACAGAAGGATTTCTTTTAGTTGAACTGAAACATGTACGGATTACATTTTTAAGAAGCAGATCCTCAGTTACAAAGGAGCTCTTCTTCCAAAATGAGTGGAAAGAAGTCACTGATGTAATAAATTCAGGCACAGGACCCAAAGCCTTTGTGTTTGCAGACGACACAGGTGTGGCCAAATACCTTAGACAGCACTTGCATCCCAAGTCCACATTTATTCCATACAAAGATTCAGAAAAGTTTTTAACAACTGTGCCATCCCAAGACAGTGACTATAATGAGGTTTTGTTCTTGTGGGGATTTCAAAACCTCAGTGAGATATGTACAGAGAAGGTTTTGCAGAACCTTGTGAACTGTTGTGAAGTTTATCGACAGGTTGTCAGCGACTTGAAGGAAAAGAAATCCAAATGTTCCATCAGAACCATCACATACAGAACAACAGAGAAGGCAGTGGATCACATTAATCCAGGATTTGCATTGTCTGGAATGACCAGGGCATGTGCTGCAGAAATTCCAGATCTCTCCTTTCAATTGATTGATATTCATTCTGTAAGCAATGAAGACATCTCAGCACTGGCCCAAGTGATTACCTCATACAAAACATCAAAATACCCAGAGGTCATGATAAGCAAGGGTCAGATTTACACATCTGGCATTATACACACACCTGTTAAAAGTTCAGGCAGCAGCCAACAAAGGATGTTGCATTCCAGTTCTGAAAGTTTTGTTCTCCAAACAGTAGATCCATACAGAATGGCAGATCTACATGCAAACACTACCAGTGATCACGAAAAACACCTTAAGAAGCAAACTGTAGAGGTTCAGCTCAATAAGATATGTGTCCATTCATCTGATTACTTTCCTGTCAGCCTGTCCGATTTGAACTTTGGTCAAACCCTGTACTGGAATAAACATGCAACTCATGAACACAAACTTTTAGCTCTAGACTTCAGTGGTACAGTTACAGCAGTGGGAAGTGATGTGAAAAAGTTAAAGGTAGGGGATCCCATAGCTTCATGCTACCCAGTTGTTGCATCTTCTAAGGTTGTGCTTCCTGAGGCAGCCTGTTATGACAGTAGAAAGCTTCCCTTCCTAATGGAAACTCCTTGTGTATCCTACTTTATACTGGCATGGGAAATACTATATCATGCATTACCCAAATCAAAACAACGGAGAAGGTTAGGTGTCATATCCTCTGAACCGGAGTCAAGCTTGCTGAAAGTTTTAGCACTTGCAGCAAAAAAGTCAGGATGGGATGCCATAGTTGGAACAGAATTCAGTGGTCTACTGCAGAGTGTAAATAAGTGTGAGGCTTTAGTTCTTTTGCCTCCATTTGACACATCTTTAGTGGTAAAAGTCTGCCGTGTTTCCAATGCCAAGCACATAGTTGTAGTGTGTGATAACCATCTGTTCCTCTCTGTTTCTCAAAGTCTGTTGAGAAGTGAAAATGAAGAAGTTCACATTCATATCCTTCAAATAGCCAGTGTGTTCCAGAAAGCCGATCTCATGAAATACAAAAAAGACATCTATAAATGGATGAAGCCAATGCATTTTGAAAACAAATCCTTGACTCTAACAAGAAACATCTTCCAAAAACAAATAATGGGCAGTAGTGAGCACATCGATACTGAGGAGCCTGAATCCTATTTCTTATCAAAGTCCATCTCGCTAGTTGTGCTAGATGATGTATCAAAGAATAGCATTTCTGATATTCCTGTTTATCAGAATCAAAAACAGCTTTTCCAAGGAAGCTCTGTTTATATAGTGACTGGAGGACTTTCAGGTCTGGGATTTGAGACAGTGAAGTTCATTGCTCAGCGCGGAGGCGGCTGCATTGTCATTCTTTCCAGAAGTGCTCCATCCCCTGAGAGGCAACAAGAGATTACAAACTTACAGAATCAGTATGGGGTTATGATGACAAGTGTCCAGTGTGATATTTCCATCCTCAAGGATGTTGAGAAGGCAATCAGTTTTATTGGTCATTTTTTTCCTGGTTGTCCAATTAAAGGAGTGTTTCACAGTGCTGTTGTCTTACATGACGGCTTAATCCACACTTTAAACAGATCCCACTTTGACAAGGTTCTGAGACCTAAGGTTGCAGGAGCCTTGAATCTTCACTATGCAACAAAGCATTGTCACCTAGACTATTTTGTGTGTTATTCCTCTATTGCTTCATTCATCGGAAATTCCGCCCAAACAAACTATGCTGCTGCAAATTCATTTCTGGATGTCTTTTGCCATTACCGGAGGAACTGTGGACTTGCTGGACAGTCCATCAATTGGGGTGCTTTAAACTTGGGTCTCTTGCTAAACAAGGACAATCTGCAGCGTTTTCTTGAGGCTATGGGAATCATGACCATGGACCTACCAGAGATTCATGAAGGGCTTGAAAGCTGCTTGTTGCAGAATAACCCACAGCAAGCTGTGTGCAAGCTCAGCTTCAACAATTTAAATAACCATGTCCTTTCTCAGAACACCTCTCTCAGAATGCGTTTCTATACTGTGGTTACAGAAGAACTCAAAAACACAAATGCAATCGAACCACAGTTTCTGCAGAGTACTTCGCTCTTCAAACTTGAGGATTATGTTAGGTCACTGCTTTGTCAAGTTAGCAACGCTGATCCAGATGAGCTGACAAAAGATGCATCTCTCTCTGCTTTTGGGATTGACTCGATGCTGGCAATGACCCTGCAAAATCGCATCTTTCAGGAAAGACATGTGAATGTACCACTTGTTAAATTACTTGATCCGAACACAACAGTCTCTACTTTAGTGTCGCTTCTCCAGGAAAACTGCCATGCAAGTCCCCAGTATGATGAACAGGACTTGTCAATGCGTACCACTGTGGACGAATACAGTCAAGAGACAAAGTTTTAACAGTTATTTATTTTTGTATTGATCAACTATAAACAAACTAAAGAATGATAGACAGTGTAATTATTGCAATAGAATCATGCTGACTTATATCTATAAAAGAATGATCTTCTTTATAATCTAAATTACAGTACGCATTTTCTTAATTTATTTACAGTACAACCATTAATTAAAACTACATTAGAAATATAGCCTACATCTTAGTCTGTATTTGGTATTTACTGTTTTCTTTCAAGAAAGAAATAATATAATTACCTTTAATTCCTCCAGGATCACTACCATGCAGGATTCAAGAGAATATTTGTTTTCTTGTAAAACATTCTGGCTTTAAAATGTTAAAGGCCCAAAACATGATAAAAACAATTGCGTGAATCTTTGCTCATCAATGCATTCTAAAACATTGTGGTTTGATAAATGTACTGTATATTGCAATGAGGAAGTTGTTGGATCATGTATATTTCTACATTAATAGAAATTAAAGTAGTAACATATTATCTTCTAACACTTTTGCTCGCTGTCCTCCGATTTTAATATTTACTGTGTTTGACAGCACATGTGCCAGAGTGTTCAGAGCCAAGTTTAACAATAAAATCTGAATCTACTATAATAGCAGAGGGTTTTATTACAGTCTGGTTTACTAGACTGTGGACTAGGGGAATTTCCATTTCCACTTTCCCAGTATATGTCACACTTGTTCTACCTAGTAGTCTGGCATCTCCAGCACATTATTCCATGGCACCTTATTTACTCATGCCAGGAATTATATACATCATCATTTAACCACTAAAGACCAAACTTGAATCATTCTGGCTTTATATTGTGAAGGTAACAGAGGGAATATATGTTAGTCTCCGGTTGAGAAGAGCATTATTCCCCACACAGTGAAATAGAGTTAAAAGACCAAATAGAGCAGCCTGCACTACCAGCGACATTATTATTATTATTATTATTATTATTATTATTATTATTATTATTATTATTATTAGTTTATTTAGCAGACACCTTTATCCAAGATGACTTACAGAGACTAGGGTGTGTGAAATATGCATCAACTGCAGGGTCATGTGCAACAACGTCTCACCCGAAAGACAGAGCACAAGGAGGTTAAGGATTTGAATCTGGGACCACCTGGTTACAAGCCCTTTTCTTTAACCACCGGACCACACAGCCTCCTGTGACATGGCCACTAGAGGTCACTGGTCGTCCGAAATCTAGCACTGTAACGTAACACCTGTGTGTAACAAGGTGAATTATTATGTGTGAATGAAAGCAATAAAAGTGGGAATTCATTAACAGGTGGGGATATAAAAACTCAATTTTGGAGTCATGGAGAAAGGCATGGTGTGTGTGTGTGTGGGCAGGTATTACTATCAATGTACGGGGAAAAATTGAGTAGATGTCCCCACAAAGATAGTGTGGGGATGCCCCCACTTTGTAAAACACATTTTTAAGAACTAATTATGCCTTAAAAAAAAAAAAAAAAAAAAAGAGCTAATATTTAGTTTGTTGTCGACTTTCACCCTGTGTGGAGTTTTGTCTGACTGGAGTTAGAAATAGTAAATAAAAATATAGTGAGAGTCAATGAGAAGTCCCCACAAATATAGTTCTTCTTGGGGAGATATGTTTTATTTTCTTTCTATTTGTTTGTAAATAATTGTAAATATTATTATTATTTATTTCTTAGCAGAAGCCTTTATCCAGGGCGACTTACAGTTGTTACAAAGTATCACATTACAAAGTATCACATTGCAAAATATCACATTACATTTAAGAGCAGTTATAAAATACAATAAAATCAGTAGTAAATAAGAGCAAATTCAAATGAGAGAAAATAGAAAAATACAGTAAATAATTACGTTAAATAAAACTACTGGAGAATGTGAATAACTGCTTCATCAACTCTTCAATTCAGTCACACCACTCTGAACGGGTCCAAAATACCACAATATACAATATGATATGACAAGATAAAAAAATGACTTCCATTAGCCTATTGAAAATCTTCATCACGAAATCTAAAAAGCTGGAAAATGTCCAGTGATTTTTGTGACGAAGCCAACTGTTCAAATTCTATTTGCCTTAACAAATGTCATAAATACTTTAAAATCAGAACCAACATTTACACATTTTCATAACAAATACAGTAGAACTAAAGTAGTCTGTCTAACGATTTTTAATGAGCTGCAATTATTTTAAAGATTAGGGACATCCAGTGACCCAACTTGCAACCACTGTATCAGATTTAAAAAAAAAAAGCAAATAAGAAAACTACAAATCCCATCAATCCTTCAGGATTTAGGCCTTGTCACCTACAGTACAGTAAGTGGTAATCTCAGCCTTTGGAGGGATGGATAACATTGCCTGGTGTGGGACTGTTTTAACTGTCCACCGTTGCATTATATCCAGTGTAAAGGCAGGGTTATATGCTAAAGTAACAGGAGTCATTAGTAACATTTGGTTACACCATTTTGCATGTTGTGCAAAAGGTCCAAATCCCATTACTTGCTTAAAGCAGACTGAGCTTGTAAAACAGTATGATATCTCCAGCACATTACTTTAATGTACTTTATTTGCTCATACACAAAAACAGCATCAGTTATGGTTTAAAATTTTTACTTTTAAAAGCATAAGTATTATTTAATAAGCTGTTGATTAGACTCATTAAATCATCAGTCATTTCTTGACAATGGCAGTTTCAATAACCTGTTACAAAGGAAATCGATGATGTAATGGTTTATGACAGCAAAGACACAAAAAGAATAGGAAGTAACAAAGTCTGCATATTATCTGCGGAGTTCATACCTTCTGTGCCAAGTCATTTCCAGCTAGTGTATGGTACTGTTATTCATGGATTTTCAGTTGTGTGTTATTCTTAGTATCAACCACAGCCAGTTGCTGCTCCTCTCTGCTGCTTCAGATAAGTTCTTCACTGTGCGACGCAACTCTTGGCCACTGAATCTGACGTCTCTGAGAAACTGGGTTGTAGAGTGTGCCACAAATCCTCGACAACCCAGCTCCACTGGGTAAACCCGGACTCTCCATCCTCGCTGTTCTGCTTCAGCGGCTAGTTGAGCATACCGCAGTTTCTTCCTCTCATACGCCTCATCTACAGCATCTTCCCATGGCACTGTTAACTCTACCAGGTGAACAAGGCGTGCTGATCCAGACCACAAGACAATATCTGGTCGAAGGTTAGTGGTGGCAATCTCAGGTGGAAAAGTAAGCCGTTGGCCAACATCTGCCAACATTTTCCAGTCTAAGAATAACAGTTCCGTGTTATTCTTAGTATCATGGGAGTATAATTATTATTATTATTATTTATTTCTTAGCAGACGCCCTTATCCTTAGCCCTTATCAATTACCCATTGTGGCAAAGTGCCCCCCCCTGTGTATATTGTATGTTACGTGTTGTGTGTAAATGTTGGTGTATAGGCATTGGGATCTACAGCGCCTCCAGGACTCAGGCCAGAGCAGGAACCGCAATTTGTTGTTTTAAAAAAAAAAAAAAAAAAAAAAAAAAAAAAAACAACCAACAACAACAACAAAAATAAATAAATAAATTTAAAAAAATGGAAGTCTGGAACTGGAGAGATGGCTGCCAGGATCTGGAGGTCCTCCTCGGTGGTCCGAGGACCAAGGCTGGTGCCTTGCCTGTGGGGAGTTCGGGCACCCGGTGGTGCGCTGCCCCTACCAAGAGGGAGAGGAGGAACTGGCCCGGGAGAGGAAGGTGAGGAGAGGGCAGAGAAGGGGAAAGGGGAAGAGGAAGGCTGAGTGTCCACAGCCCAAGTGGGAGGAGCCTGAGTGTCCACAGCCCAAGTGGGAGGAGCCTGAGTGTCCACAGCCCAAGCGGGAGGAGCCCGAGCGTCCTACGCCTGAGTGGGAGGAGCTCGAACGTCCTACGCCTGAGTGGGAGGAGCACGAACGTCCTACGCCTGAGTGGGAGGAGTGGGTGCGTCCACAGCCCGAGTGGGAGGAGTCGGTGCGTCCACAGCCCAAGAGGGAGGAGTCGGTGTGTCCACAGCCCAAGAAGGGGAAGGTAGAGTGTCCACAGCCCCAGTCTCCACCAGCAGAGGGTGAATTCCTGCTGGTTCCACCTCCATTGCCATGGGAGGACTGCTTGCAGCTCCCACCTCCACCAGCAGAGGGTGAATCCCTGTTGGTCCTGCCTCCGCCACCTCCATCGGCAGGTGCAGAGCAGCAGGAGCTGCCTCTGCCTCCGCCACCTCCACCGCCAGGAGCACAGCAGCAGGAGCTGCCTCTGTCTCCTCCACCAGCAGAGGGTGAATGCCTGCTGGGTCCCTGTCCACCAGCAGAGGGTGAATGCCTGCTGGGTCCCTGTCCACCAGCAGAGGGTGAATGCCTGCTGGGTCCCTGTCCACCAGCAGAAGGTGAATGCCTGCTGGTCTCCCCTTCCGAGGCAGAGCCGCACCAGTCCCCTGCAAGAGAGGGAGGGCCGCACCAGTCCCCTGAAACAAGGGTAGACTACTACGCCGCTCCCACCTCCACTGGCAGGAGCAGAGCAGCAGGAGCTGCCTCTGCCTCCGCCACCTCCATCGGCAGGAGCAGAGCAGCAGGAGTTGCCTCTGCCTCCGCCAACCCCACCAGCAGAGGAGGAATGCCTGCTGGTATCACTTCCCCCACCAGCAGAGGATGAATGCCTGCTGGTAACACTTCCCCAACCAGCAGAGGATGAATGCCTGCTGGTAACACTTCCCCCACCGTCACGAGGAGAGGAGCAGGAGCTGCCTCTCCCTTCACCAGAAAAACCAGGACTAGATGCTGGCGGTCCTCAGCAGCCCTTGCATAGGCTGCTGAGGAAAGCATGGGGAAGAACCGCCCGGCCGCAGTGGCCGAGAAGAGGGCCTAAACCCGCACCCCAGCTTGTCCTGACTCCCTGCCTCGCTTCGCCCAAGGATGCCAGCCTCGCTTCACCCAAGGATGCCAGCCTCGCTTCGCCCAAGGATGCCAGCTCCGCATCGCCCAAGGATGCCGGCTCCGCATCGCCCGGGGCTGCCAGCGGCTCCGCATCGCCCGGGGCTGCCATCGGCTCCGCGATCGCCCGGGCTGCCAGTGGCTCCGCGATCGCCGGGGCTGCCAGCGGCTCCGCATCGCCGGGGCTGCCAGTGGCTCCGCGCTCGCCCGGGGCTGCCAGCGGCTCCGCGATCGCCGGGGCTGCCAGCGGCTCCGCGCCGCCTGGGCTGCCAGCGGCTCCGCGACGCCTGGGTTGCCAGCGGCTCCGCGATCGCCTGGGGTTGCCAGCCGCTTCGCATCGCCTGGGGCTGCCTGTTGCTCCGCATCGCCTGGGGCTGCCTTTTGCTCCACACAGGGTACAGGGTACGAGGAAGAAGTGGAGCTCCCGCTGCCGCCTCTTTGGCCAGGGGCTCCCCTCCCGAGTTCGCCTCCCGAGGGTCCGCTGCTGCTGCCGTCGCCTCCCGAGGGTCCGCTGCTGCTGCTGCCGTCGCCTCCCGAGGGTCCGCTGCTGCTGCCGTCGCCTGGGATCCTGCTTCGCCTGGGGTCATCGAGGGTCCTGCTTCGCCTGGGGTCGCTACACTGTGGCCAGAGCCCCATGAAGGGGAGCTGCCGGCCATGAAGAAAGGGGGGAGGTCAGGAGACCAGCTCCCCTCGCAGCAGTTTAGCTGCGGAGATCGTGGTGGTCGGAGCCCCACGGA
Organism: Acipenser oxyrinchus oxyrinchus; assembly: GCA_030684275.1. NCBI lineage: Eukaryota > Metazoa > Chordata > Actinopteri > Acipenseriformes > Acipenseridae > Acipenser > Acipenser oxyrinchus. Next base: position 8,069,657 of record CM060250.1, on the reverse strand, counting down.
GGGGAAATGCCGCCATGAAGAAGGGGGAGGTCAGGAGACCAGCTTCCCCAGCCGCACTTTCGCGGCAGGATAGTGTGTGGCGGGAGCCCCGGAAGAGGGAGCTGATAGCCACGAAGAAGTGGGGAGTGGAGGACATTCCACCATGGCCACCCCCCAGAAACACCTTGCTTCTCCCTCTTCCAGGACTTTAAGACTGAGGGAGGAGGTGGCCATTGAGGCCATGTGTGCTTTGCACAAGGGGGGGTATATGTGGCAAAGTGCCCCCCCCTGTGTATATTATATGTTACGTGTTGTGTGTAAATGTTGGTGTATAGGCATTGGTACAAGGGATATAAGCGGGTCTGTGTTTCACGTGTATTTAAAAATGTAGATTTGTATTTAGGCACGAGGATGGCACAAATCACTTCACGTGCATTTAAAGTATTATTATGTGAACACGGGAAAGTGCACTTTAATTTATTCACGTGCAGTTGTACCGAGATTCCAATTGAATGATTGACTAGCAATCGAGTCTCGGTACAACTGCATAAAAGCAGCATGTTTTCACTCGCTCGGGGTGGTGTGTTCGGTGAGTGGAGAACGGGATAGGAGACGGAGGGGATAGTTGAAAAAGTATTAGTGAAAGTATCTGCTCACCGTGTTTGTCTGTATAGTCCGTTTTGTTTGTCTCTTTATTTTGGCCTCAAGTGCCGTGTCCTGTGTTTTTTGTGTTTGTTACAACCGTTTATTTTCTGGCTGTCTGTTTATTTATTAAATGCTGAGCAAAAGCATTCGCTCAGCTCCACCAAACTCCACCTCTCTGTCGTTTTTGTTCCTGCTTCTGCCGTGACGTCACCGCCCAGTCATCCTGTCACACCCATTTATACAGTTGGGTTTTTACTGGAGCAATCTAGGTAAAGCACCTTGCTCAAGGGTACAGCAGCAGTGTCTCCCACCTGGGATTGAACCCACAACCCTCTGGTCAAGAGTCCAGAGCCCTAACCACTACTACACACTGCGTAATTAGATCAGGAGCCTTAAATCAAAGTTTAAACTGGACATAAAATATCACTTGTGTATCATACAAGTTGAAGACTTATTTCAGTCCACAAAGCTGAGAGAAGCTGACTCAAGACGTGACCCTGATATTCATAGAGGTATGCTACACCATACTCCATCTGTACACATATGAGCACAACTCAGTCTGTTTATCTTTTCACAAAATAAAGTTTGATATTACTGAAACTCACCTAGAGTGTTGGCAAAGAAGCAGTCTAGAATAGTTTTATGAATACCAAACTGCATTGTGAGTACAACCCATTTTAAACCAGAGCCTCTTTAAAATAAAAACTGTAGTTGTGCTAGATTATATATATATATATATATATATATATATATATATATATATATATATATATATATATACTGCAAAAGTTTTTAGGCAGGTGTGAAAAATGCTGTAAAGTAAGAATGCTTTCAAAAATAGACATGTTAATAGATTATATTTATCAATTAACTAAATGCAAAGTGAGTGAACAGAAGAAAAATCTAAATCAAATCCATATTTGGTGTGACCACCCTTTGCCTTCAAAACAGCATCAATTCTTCTAGGTACACTTGCACAAAGTCAGGGATTTTGTAGGCATATAGTCAGGTGTATGATTAAACAATTATACCAAACAGGTGCTAATGATCATCAATTCAATATGTAGGTTGAAACACAATCATTAACTGAAACAGAAACAGCTGTGTAGGAGGAATAAAACTGGGTGAGGAACAGCCAAACTCAGCTAACAAGGTGAGGTTGCTGAAGACAGTTTACTGTCAAAAGTCATACACCATGGCAAGACTGAGCACAGCAACAAGACACAAGGTAGTTATACTGCATCAGCAAGGTCTCTCCCAGGCAGAAATTTCAAGGCAGACAGGGGTTTCAGATGTGCTGTCCAAGCTCTTTTGAAGAAGCACAAAAGAAACGGACAGCGTTGAGGACCGTGAGCGCAGTGGTCGGCCAAGGAAACTTACTGCAGCAGATGAAAGACACATCATGCTTACTTCCTTCGCAATCGGAAGATGTCCAGCAGTGCCATCAGCTCAGAACTGGCAGAAAACAGTGGGACCCTGGTACACCCATCTACTGTCCGGAGAAGTCTGGTCAGAAGTGGCCTTCATGGAAGACTTGCGGCCAAAAGCCATACCTCCGGCGTGGAAACAAGGCCAAGCGACTCAACTATGCACGAAAACACAGGAACTGGGGTGCAGAAAAATGGCAGCAGGTGCTCTGGACTGATGAGTCAAAATTTGAAATATTTGGCTGTAGCAGAAGGCAGTTTGTTCGCGAAGGGCTGGAGGCGTACGAATGAGTGTCTGCAGGCAACAGTGAAGCATGGTGGAGGTTCCTTGCAAGTTTGGGGCTGCATTTCTGCAAATGGAGTTGGGGATTTGGTCAGAATTAATGGTCTCCTCAATGCTGAGAAGTACAGGCAGATACTTATCCATCATGCAATACCATCAGGGAGGCATCTGATTGGCCCCAAATTTATTCTGCAGCATGACAACGACCCCAAACATACAGCGAAAGTCATTAAGAACTATCTTCAGCGTAAAGAAGAACAAGGAGTCCTGGAAGTGATGGTATGGCCCCACAGAGCCCTGATCTCAACATCATCGAGTCTGTCTGGGATTACATGAAGAGAGAAGCAACTGAGGCTGCCTAAATCCACAGAAGAACTGTGGTTAGTTCTCCAAGATGTTTGGGCCAACCTACCTGCCGAGTTCCTTCAAAAACTGTGTGCAAGTGTACCTAGAAGAATTGATGCTTGATGCTGTTTTGAAGGCAAAGGGTGGTCACACCAAATATGGATTTGATTTAGATTTTCTTCTGTTCACTCACTTTGCATTTAGTTAATTGATAAATATAATCTATTAACATGTCTATTTTTGAAAGCATTCTTACTTTACAGCATTTTTCACACCTGCCTAAAACTTTTGCACAGTACTGTACTTGCAAGGAACCTCCACCATGCTTCACTGTTGCCTGCAGACACTCATTTGTGTCGCTCTCCAGCCCTTAGCGAACAAACTGCCTTCTGCTACAGCCAGATATTTCAAATTTTGACTCATCAGTCCAGAACACCTGCTGCCATTTTTCTGCACCCCAGTTCCTGTGTTTTCATGCATAGTTGAGTTGCTTGGCCTTGTTTCCACGTCGTAGGTATGGCTTTTTGGCGCAAGTCTTCCATGAAGGCCACTTCTGACCAGACTTCTCCGGACAGTAGATGGGTGTACCAGGGTCCCACTGTTTCTGCCAGTTCTGAGCTGATGGCACTGCTGGACATCTTCCGATTGCGAAGGGAAGTAAGCATGATGTGTCTTTCATCTGCTGCAGTAAGTTTCTTTGGCCGACCACTGCGTCTACGGTCCTCAGCGTTGCCCGTTTCTTTGTGCTTCTTCAAAGAGCTTGGACAGCACATCTGGAAACCCCTGTCTGCCTTGAAATTTGTGCCTGGGAGAGACCTTGCTGATGCAGTATAACTACCTTGTGTCTTGTTGCTGTGCTCAGTCTTGCCATGGTGTATGACTTTTGACAGTAAACTGTCTTCAGCAACCTCACCTTGTTAGCTGAGTTTGGCTGTTCCTCACCCAGTTTTATTCCTCCTACAGCTGTTTCTGTTTCAGTTAATGATTGTGTTTCAACCTACATATTGAATTGATGATCATTAGCACCTGTTTTGGTATAATTGTTTAATCATACACCTGACTATATGCCTACAAATCCTGACTTTGTGCAAGTGTACCTAGAAGAATTGATGCTGTTTTGAAGGCAAAGGGTGGTCACACAAATATGGATTTGATTTAGATTTTCTTCTGTTCACTCACTTTGCATTTAGTTAATTGATAAATATAATCTATTAACATGTCTATTTTGAAAGCATTCTTACTTTACAGCATTTTTCACACCTGCCTAAAACTTTTGCACAGTACTGTATATATATTGTAAACGATTGCTGCTACGGGTTCGTTGCCCTTTAAAAATACGACCCAACACACTTGAATGGATTTTTATGCGCGGTTGCGCTATTTTTAATTACACACAAAATGAACAAACAAAAACAAACACCTAGCTCTTTACGAGCACTAACTAAACAGGACTTTCCTGACTAACTTCGCGGGACGGCTAAGCCGTTTACCTAGCACCACAAAACACTCACAGCACTTACTTTTTAGACTGCTCGGAAGCAGAGCACCTCTCTTCTGCTTCCTTCTACTCAGCAGCCTTGAGCAGACTGACTGCTCCTCTTAAATACCCTGCACCTGGTCCCAATTTAACAATAGCTACCAGGTGCAGGGGATAATTAATAATAAAACAATTAAATTAAACAATAAAACAATTAAACAAAACAAAAGGTGCATTTCCATTTTACTCTTCAGGGAGGTTTTAACCCCCTCCCTGCTCTCTCACTCAACCCGCTGCCTTACACATTCCCCCCCTTGTCTTTTCAAGACACAGGCCACTCGACGGCCACCTCCTCCCCTAAAACACAACCACCCACCCTCAAGTCCATAAATGTCCTTTTTCGCCCTCTTCCACGGGCGGACTTGAGGGTGGATCGGTCCACGTCCCGGCCCAGCCAGGTAAGGACCGCGCACAGGCGACGAGGGGACCCAACGGTTCGACAGGGGTGACCGCAGCGTAGGCCGGGGCACTGGAGGATGCAGCAGTGGACAGAGGTCTTCCCCTGGGAACTGGCGCAGTGATGTCCGATCACCCAGGGGAAGCGAAGCAGCAAACAGGGGGAGCGACGTCTGGGTGCTCGGGGAGAGCAGAGCAGGGAACCAGGGGCAGAGCTGTGGCCAGTGTTGCAGACTCCTGGGGCTCTAGGTCCAGCACAGGGAGGTCCAGGAAGACCGGCAGGGTGTCCTGGAGCAAGGAGTGAGGGACCGGACGCAGTGACGCCGGACTGGACCGTAGGGGTGGTGGTCGGGGCTGTGGTGGAGGTATGCTTTTCGCCTCCCCTCTGGGCTCCGGAAGCGGTGGCTCCTCCCCTCTGGCTCGGGAGACTGCGGAGCTACGCTAGCCTGCTCCCATTTCTGGAGCAACAGCTCCAACTCGGTTGGCTCCCGCTCCTGAGTCTTCGGCGGTGCCAACCCCATCTCCATCGTCCATCTCTCCATTCTTGCTGTCTGCTCTATTTGAGCAGCAGTATTGCAGTTGATCATTGCGATCAATTCTTTAAAATCCATTTTCTGGGTCGTAGGGGCACCCACACTTTCTGACACCAAATGTAAAATGGTATAGTCCACGTAAGTATGAGATGCACAAGTGGTGTCTGTTTTGGTGCAGAAGAACGTGACAGAGACCCAGGTCCAAGGAGATTTCTGTTTTAATGATTTTCCTTTTTCTCTTATCTTCAATAAAAATGAACACACAGAAGTTCCAGTTATCAAGCCAAATAATAAACAAACTCAAATAAACACAGTCCAGGACTTTTTGTGGATCGAGACCCTCAGGTAAGTAGTTGCTTGTTGTATCCAAGTTCCTTCGGTGTTGGCTTGGTATTGTGGTATCTTTCTCTTTTCCAGGTGGGCGCGGACGTCCACCAGATGGCGCTTTGGAGTCGTGATCGTCCCCGTCCTCTACTCACAGGTTTGTACTCCCGACTGCCCCGGAGTTCTGTTGCTGAAGAGTACGGCCCCAACACCCAGCCAACCTTTCGTTAAGGTAAGTAATAACAGTGCTGTGTAGATTAGAATTAGTATAGGTGATCAAACAGTGAGCAATGAGCGTTCTCTAACTCTCGCCTCTCTTTTGTTGCAGGTTCCACTGTTTCCTGGACATAAAATAAAGTTGTGTTTCGTTTAAATAACCCTGTTTGCGTCCCTGCGTATTATTACACCGTTCAAGGTTGCTTCAATGCAGTGTCCCAATACGCTGTACCGCTTTTAGAAACAAGTGCTAAAATTGTATTCCTCTGGTTTACCACTGGTTAATATCCCAATCTCGCTCCCAATGCAGCTGCCCACTTTTATCTTGGTTAGGTACTCTCCCGTCCCACGGCTCGTGTGTGCACCTGTTCTCACTCTCCTCCCCACTATCTAATTCCAGCAGCTTTTTAAAGCTGCCGCTGTTACCCGTCATGCAATGTGGGTTTTCCCCGTTATTGGGAAATGTCGTTCCTGGTCGTTCTGTGTCTGTTCCAGGGTTACTCCCTGTACCTGCTGTCTTTAACCCCTTCGAAACTCTTTTAATCTCACAATATATATATATATATATATATATATATATATATATATATATATATATATATATATATATATATATATATATATATATATTATTAATTCATTCATTCATTCATTCACTGGATAAATGTGTTTTCTTCTTTTAAAATAAATACTGATATTCTGACCCTACTTCTTAAACAGCCAATACAAGCTAAGTTTCAGAGTTGTTATTGTGCATACAGTTTACATACCCCAATGGAAATTTATAATTTCTCGAAATTGATCAAAAACAACGAATTTTAGGAAATTCGTAGTACTGCACTGTGGCTGCAACTACATATATGCATTTATAGTGGATAACCCCCTGCCCATTTCCACTTATGTGAGGCTTAATTAGCAAATACTGTGCATTGTTCCACAGCTAAACCATAAGCCACAAACGACAGTAAAATCTGGATCTGCCATAGCAGCAGTGGCTGTTGTTATTGTCTATATTCCAGACTGTAGAACAGGGGAATTCCCCGTCCTTTCCCAGTATGCGTCACACTTGCTATATTTAGCAGTCTGGAATCTCCAGCACAGCATTCCTGCTTATTCTGCTGGTTTTATAGTACCATTTGCCATTCAAATTATCATAAGCCCCAGTAATGTTGTTGAACCCCCAGTAATGTTGTTGAAGCTGACACACTGGGATCCTTCAAGAAGCTGCTTGATGAGATTCTGGGATCAATAAGCTACTAACAACCAAATGAGCAAGATGGGCCGAACGGCCTCCTCTCGTTTGTAAATTTTCTTATGTTCTTATGTTCTTCTTAAAAAAATACAGTTTATTGTCCAATGGTGGGAAAATGTGTTTTTATTTGATATACTCATGTTAAAACTTCATGCTTATTTGAACTCGGCTCTCGCCAAGATAAGCACTAATTAAGACGTAGCTTTACAGTAAACTAATGTGATCCATCTGTGTCTCCATCCATTTGCGCTTCCTTCCATATGATGATGTAGATATCCTTCTGCCTGGTGTTGATGGCTGAAGTGTAATGCTGGCTCCAGGGATCCGCTTATTGCCTCCCTAGCGCATCAGCACACGCAACGGCTGCGATGCTGGTTCCGGGGATCAACCACAGTGCGGTCTCCCCAGTGCATCAGCATCAGCGTCTGGATTGAGCTAAGTAGGGTACATCTCTGGGGTCTTCAAGTGGGCACCTTCCATCCTCAGTGTTTCGTCGACTAGCCCATGACACCTCAAGAGGGCTCGACGGTGATTCTGGTGTCCCAGCATCACCCCCTCTGTCCCCCACTCAACTCAGCCCAGCTTACTTACCCGTACATCAGCGTTTCTTTCTTTCTATTGTGCCTAACTCAACCACAGCCAGTTGCTGCTCCTCACTGCTGCTTCAGATAAGTTCTTCACTGTGCGACGCAACTCTTGGCCACTGAATCCGACGTCTCTGAGAAACCGGGTTGTAGAGTGTGCCACAAATCCTCGACAACCCAGCTCCACTGAGTAAACCCGGACTCTCCATCCTCGCTGTTCTGCTTCAGCGGCTAGTTGAGCATACCGCAGTTTCTTCCTCTCATACGCCTCATCTACAGCATCTTCCCATGGCACTGTTAACTCTACCAGGTGAACAAGGCGTGCTGATCCAGACCACAAGACAATATCTGGTCGAAGGTTAGTGGTGGCAATCTCAGGTGGAAAAGTAAGCCGTTGACCAACATCTGCCAACATTTTCTAGTCTCTAGCAGCTTCCAGTTGTCCTGGGCGAGGACTGGTTTTAACACCTTTTCTTGGTGGTTGCTCTCCTGGGCGGAGGAATGTTGCCTTTTGTATGTAATATTTTGATGCAACAGGTGACAACTTATTGGTCATGTCACGCTTGTCTTCCAATGCTAAGGCCAAACATCACAGCACCTGGTCATGGCGCCAAGTAAACCGTCCTTGGCTAAGAGCCACCTTACATCCTGTCAAAATGTGCCTTAATGTTGCAGGTGATGAACACAAAGGACATGAGGGGTCCTCTCCTACCCAAAGGTTTAGGTTCTGTGGTGATGGGAGAACATCATATGTTGACCTGATGAGGAAACTGATCCTGCTCTGTTCCATTGACCATAGGTCTTGCCAGCCAATCTTGCGTTGTTCCACACTCTCCCATCTCATCCATTTTCCCTGCTTGGCCTGGGAAATGGCCTTTATACACCTCATCCTCTCCTCCTGCTTTTGCACCTCGTTGACTACCAGCTTCCTCCGTTGAGCTGGGGCTGCCTTCTGCCATGTAGGAGGAGCTGAACTGAGACTAGGAAAATGTGTTTTTATTTAATATACTATATTACCCTTGGTTGCAAATATTAATTAATTAATTCACTGGATAAATGTGTTTTTTTAAATAAATAATGATATCCTGACCCTACTTCTTAAACAGCTAATACACTATTTGCAATATGATTTACCAAAGCTTCAGAGTTGTTATTGTACATACAGTTGTAGTCAAAAGTTTACATACCCCAATGGAAATTTATAATTTATAGAAATTTATCAAAAACAAATAATTTTAGGAAAAATCTTTTGTAGCAAAAACTTTGCTTTTGTGGATGAGGAAAAAAAAGTTACAAGAAATAGATGTCTACAATTATTTATTTCGGCAATTTTTTTTGCAAAACTTCAAAAATTCTAATTCAAAAGTATTCATACCCTTTGATGCTATGATAGTATTGTCTATACGGTGCTAGAAATTTCAATATGACAATGCAGAACCTAATTCTCGAAAAGTAGATTAGAAAATGCTAGATTTTAGGTGAACATTCTTAGAGAGTACAAAAGGGTTAGGCATAGGATGATTGCTGTCATTACCAATAAGTCAATATGGGAAAAAGTAAAGAGCTATCTGAAGACCCTTAGGCAGAAAATTATTTATTGTTTATTGTTTCCATTATCAAGAAGTACAAGAATCATGTACATCTCTTGCTGACCTGGGGATCTCTGGCACTGCTCTGGCCTGGTTCTCCTCCTACCTCTCCAACCGCACTTACCAGGTAACCTGGCGTGGAGCAACCTCCACACCTCACCCTCTCTTAACAGGAGTCCCCCAAGGGTCAGTCATGGGTCCTCTCCTGTTCTCTCTCTACACCCGCTCCCTGGACCCCCTCATCGCATCCTATGGTTTCTCATACCATTTCTATGCTGATGATGCTCAGATTTTCCTCTCCTTCCCCACCTCTGACTCCACCATCTCCTCCCGTATCTCTACCTGTCTGTCTGCTATTTCCTCCTGGATGCACTCGCATCACCTCAAACTCAACCTCTCTAAATCTGACCTCCTTTTCTTTCCCTCCTCCTCCCCTCCTCTGATCTCTCTATCTCTGTTCCTCTGGAATCTACCACACTCTCTCCTCTTCCTCCGCTAAGAACCTCGGAGTCACCCTGGACCCCTGCCTCTCTTATTCCCAGCACATCTCCACTCTGGCACGCACTTGCCGATTCTTTCTGAGCAACATCCAAGAATCCGACCCTTCCTCACCAACTACGCCACCCAGCTCCTGGTCCAGGCCTTGGTACTCTCCCGCCTAGACTACTGCAACTCCTCCTGGCTGGCCTCCCTGCGTCCGCCACCCGTCCGCTCCAGCTCATCCAGAACTCCGCTGCCCGCCTGGTGTTCTCTCTGCCTCACTTCTCCCACGCAACTCCACTACTCCGCTCACTCCACTGGCTACCGATCACCGCTCGCATCCAGTTCAAGACTCTTGTACTAGCCTACAGATGCCTTGACCAGACTGCACCCAGCTACCTCCAGACCCTCATCTCTCCCTACACACCCACTCGACCTCTCCACTCCGCCTGCACTAGAAGACTGGCTCTACCTCCTCTACGCTCCCCTGCCTCCAGAGCCCGCTCCTTCTCCACCCTCGCTCCGCAGTGGTGGAATGACCTACCTACAGATGTCAGGACCGCCCTGTCCCTGACCACATTCCGGCGCCTCCTTAAGACTCACCTCTTCAGACAGCACCTGTAGAACTCCTCCGTTTCTCCACTGGGACACTTTCACCCTTCCTTAAATATGCTTTACTTACTCTTATCTGCCCCCTATTTTACTGCATTTAATCCTGTACTTTAGAGTACTGTAATCTGCCAAGTGTTTAAACTGTAGTATTTGGTATTTAATCATATCTTGATGTAACTATCACTGTCACTTTTATCTGCTGTATTATTGAATTGTATTTTGTCACACTTGTACTTGCTTGAACTAGTCATTGTATTTATCTTGCTCTTATTGTATTATTACTTGTACTGTAACACTTGAAATGTATTTGCTTACGATTGTAAGTCGCCCTGGATAAGGGTGTCTGCTAAGAAATAAATAACAATAATAATAACATGGTACTGTCACAACGCTCCCTCAGTCTGGAAGAAAGAAGGTTCTTTCACCAAGAACAAGTAGAAGAATTGTGAGGAAGGTTAATAACAATCCGATATTGACTGCCAAAGATATTCAAAGTGAAATGTCTGCAAGTGGGACTGTGGTTTCCATTTCAACCATGGGTCAGGTATTGCATGGTGAAGGTCTAATTGGTCGCAGGCCAAAGAAAAAGCCACTCTTAGGAAAATGTCAAAAGGACAATCGCTTAAAGTTTGCAAAATGGCATTTGAATGATGAATGTGAGTTCTGGTCAATGGTTTTGTGGAGTGATAAAACAAAAATTGAGCTATTTGGTCACACTGATAGTCACAACGTTTGAAGAAAATCTGGTGAAGCGTACAAAGAAAAGAACACCATACCTACTGTCAAGCATGGAGGTGGTAATATCCTTCTATGGGACTGTTTTTATTCTAATGGCACAGGAAATTTAGTTCCAATACATGGTCAAATGGATTACATAGCATACCAAAAGATATTAGCCAATCATCTGAAACCATCCGCTACAAAACTTGGTTTAAAATGCGAGTGGACGTTCCAACACAACAATGATCCAAAGCACACATCAAAATCTACTTCAGAATGGTTAAAGAAGAATAAAATCAAGGTTCTGGAATAGCCTAGTCAAAGACCCAATCTAAATGTGATTGAGAATCTTTGGTATGAGTTGAACAAGGCTGTGATCAAGAGAAGTCCTCGGAATTTGAATGAACTGGAACAATTTTGCGTTGAAGAATGGTAAAAAAATCACTAAAGAATCATGCCAAAAGCTCATTGACAAATATCCTAATCATTTAAAAGGGTTATTATTGCTAAAGGTGCCTCAACTAGCTATTAATTTCATTTTCATTGTCAGGGTATGGATACTTTTGTATTAGAATTTTGGAATTTTGCAAAAAAATTGCTGAAATAAATAATTGTATCTATTTTTGTAACTTTTTCCTCATCCACAAAAGCAAAACTTTTGCTACAAATTCTAGAAATTATAAATTTCCATTGGGGTATGTAAACTTTTGACTACAAGTGTAATTTAGCAGTGGAATTCTGCACAGCTCAGCCTTTAGCCCCAGAATGAAACTGACCTGCATTTCCAAATCACTGTGCCTGTACAGTTAACCAGCGCTAACATTAAAGAATAAGCCTACTGCAAATACAGGAACAATGCACAAGCCTTATCATTGCTACACAGTTTATAAAAAGGATTGACAGGATTTGTAGTTTTATAGTTTTAATTTAGGTTTATTGACATAGGGTGGGGGTTTGGGGTGAGGATGGCTCTATACAGAAATTCTGTTCCACCATAACTATAAAACAAAGTATTTGACAATCTACAGTAGAATAGGTCTTATTTGCTTAAAACATTGATTTAGTTTCTGATTAATTTACAAAGTTTATTTATTTTAGTATTGCTACATGTGTAGCCCTGCCTTTACACTTGATCTAATGCAATGCTTTCCAGGGAGACCAAAAACTAAATAAAAATCCTGTTGCTTTTAATCTTTTTCCAGGAACACAAGCATAGGGAATTCTAGCAAATTAAATCATTCTACAAATCTTTTTTTTTTCCTTCAATGAAGAATTCATAGTACTGCACTGTGGCTGCAACTACATATATGCATTTATAGTGGATAACCCCCTGTCCATTTCCACTTATGTGAGGCTTAATTAGCAAATACTGTGCATTGTTCCACAGCTAAACCATAATATTTCTGATTGATTACCTTGGACCTCATTTTCCACTGTGTAGCAATGATAAGCCTTGTGCATTGTTCCTGTTGCAGTTTGCTTATTCCATAATGTTAGCGCTGGTTAACTGTATACTGTCAACCCTGTGGTATCGCCAGCCTTTGAAGACCCAGATAAAAGTGCCCTGGTGATGTGATTCTGCCCCTGGGCCTTGTGTTTGATAGTGCATGTGCCAGTGTTCAGAGCCACAAACGACAGTAAAATCTGAATCTGCCATAGCAGCAGTGGCTGTTGTTATTGTCTGTATTCCAGACTGTAGAACAGGGGAATTCCCCGTCCTTTCCCAGTATGAGTCACACTTGCTATATTTAGCAGTCTGGAATCTCCAGCACAGCATTCCTGCTTATTCTGCTGGTTTTATAGTACCATTTGCCATTCAAATTATCATTAAAAAAAAATACAGTTTATTGTCCAATGGTGTAAAAAAATGTTTTTATTTAATATACTATATTACCCTTGTATGCAAATATGTGCACAATTCTAGATTAGAAAATGTTGGCTGTCACCCAATATTACTCAATTGATTTCAAAATGGGACTAGAAAAGCTGACATATTTCCTGCATTTTATGTGTGTCGATTGAGACAGTGAAGAGGGAGACTGATGGTGTTAAACAGTTACTCCAGGAATACAGGGATGGTGGACTTTCCTCAGCCCAGATAGATGCAAGAGAAATAGCTGAGAAAATGCAGATGTAAAATGCCACTTTTTTATATATTTAATACTGCTTATCTAAGTTAAAAATAAAAGATTATGGGGGGGAATTGAACTTGTTCATGGCCCTGCGGAAACATTATCCTATTTTTCATTCTAAAACCCAACATTATTAAATTTGTAATAACGGTCTGATACTCTCTCTTCCTTCAGATATTTTTGTGAGTAATAAATAAAAAAGATATTCCTATATTTAAGTATTAATATTGTGTGCAGTTGTCTCTGTGACCGCCTGCCAAGTTCACATTCACGTAACAACATTTTTTTCTCACTGTTAGCTAACCTTAGCCACGGTGCAGACCTTGGGTCAAACCAATGTGTCTGTGCGTGTAGGGAGACTTTATTGTGATTGTTTATAAATGTGGCCCATATTTTAAATATTTTAAAGCAAACCAATGCCAATCACAACACAATATAATACATAAATAATGAATGAAAAAGTGGGGGGACAAAATATATAGTTTGACCCCCCCATATTCAAAGTGTGTGTGTGGGGGGCATTAAATTCAAAGGCATCTATGGAAGCATATAAACTATGCAAGGCATTGTCCCTGAATGAAAGTCAAACTAAACTACTGTCTTTTGTTCTTTGTATAAAGTTTCTCTTTTGAATAGAAATATCTTTATTAAAATGAATATGGCCTTTTACTGTTACGTATTCTGTTTAAAGATTATTTCAAATTTTAAGTAGATTTATAAAAAAAAAACTACCTCATTGTGCTGTACAACTTTAACATACAAGGAACAGAAAAACCTTTATTAAAAAGCTTTATAACAACAAAGCAATTCTGAAGTCTTGGAATCGACTCTTAGTCCCAGGAGGTGAATTCCATAAAGTAGGTGCAAGGACTTTTATTATTTTAATGTTAAAAAAAAAAAGAAATCAGTAGCAGTTTCAGTTTCATTTATTATAAAACATTCATTTCCAAAAGGGTGGGTCTGATAAAAAAAAAAACTCCTAGCGGTCATGTTTCCTGCCCATAAACCATTGCTCCAAAAGATATAAAAAGGACTGAACACACACTATAAGAAGGAATGAACACACACTATAAGAAGGAATGAACACACACTATTTATAAGAAGGACTGAACACACACTATTTATAAGAAGGTCTGAACACACACTTATTTGCCGATTAGGCTCTAATAGAACCAAGATGAAACAAGAAATGAGGTAAGAGGGGTTTTGTTTATTTTTGTATTCCTTTAGTCATGTGCATGAGACCTATATAATGAATGATCAGTACTATTAGGTACTGTATGGGGCTTATTTAAACAGGGCTGTGTGGTTGGTTCAGTTACTTTTTATTCACTCTTATGAATGATGGAAATCATCTGCTTTGTAGCTGGTTGAATTAGTCATGTTGGAACTTTTGAAAGCTTTTTTTAAACAGTCGCAATTGTTGCAGGCATTTCCTGTCCGCTTTTTCTCATGTGTTGCCAGTTGTGCTCAATGCATTTTTAAAATGAACACCAAAGTACCTAATCTTCACTAAAGTCAGTGTGTACTTACAAGCCTTGAAAACAAATTTCTATGACATTTCTGGTTTTTCCAGGGTGTTGAGAGCAATAGACTGCACACAAGTGCAGCGGTGTGGCGTAGTGGTTAGGGCTCTGGACTCTTGACCGGAGGGTCATGGGTTCAATCCCCAGTGGGGACACTGCTGCTGTAGCCTTGAGCAAGGTACTTTACCTAGATTGCTCCAATAAAAACCCAACTGTATAAATGGGTAATTGTATGTAAAAATAATGTGATATCTTCATTAAAAAGCTTTATAACAACAAAGCAATTCTGAAGTCTTGGAATCGAGTCTTAGTCCCAGGAAATGAATTCCATTGGGACTTTTTTATTTTAATGTTTCAGTTTCATGTTATTATAACATTAATTTCCAAAAGGGTGGGTCTGAAAAGTAAAATAAAAAAAAAAACCTCTCAGCAGTCATGTTTCCTGCCCATAAACCATTGCTCCAAAATGTATAAAATGGACTGAACACACACTATTTATAAGAATTTCTGAACACACACTATTTATAAGAGGGACTGAACACACACTATTTATAAAAAGGACTGAACACACACTATTTATAAGAAGGTCTGAACACACACTATTTATAAATAGGACTGAACACACACTATTTATAAGAAGGACTGAACACACACTATTTATAAAAAGGTCTGAACACACACTAGTTATAAGAAGGACTGAACACACACTATTTATAAGAGGGACTGAACACACACTATTTATAAAAAGGACTGAACACACACTATTTATAAGAAGGTCTGAACACACACTATTTATAAATAGGACTGAACACACACTATTTATAAGAAGGACTGAACACACACTATTTATAAGAAGGACTGAACACACACTATTTATAAAAAGGTCTGAACACACACTAGTTATAAGAAGGACTGAACACACACTATTTATAAGAAGGACTGAACACACACTATTTAGAAGAAAGACTGAACACACACTATTTATAAATAGGACTGAACACACACTATTTATAAGAAGGTCTGAACATACACTATTTATAAGATGGTCTGAACACACACTATTTATAAGAAGGTCTGAACACACACTATTTATAGAAAAGGTCTGAACACACACTATTTATAAGAAGGTCTGAACACACACTATTTATAAGAAGGTCTGAACACACACTATTTATAAGAAGGTCTGAACACACAATATTTATAAGAAGGACTGAACACACACTAGTTATAAGAAGGACTGAACACACACTATTTATAAGAAGGTCTGAACACACACTATTTATAAGAAGGAATGAACACACACTAGTTATAAGAAGGACTGAACACACACTTATTTGCCGATTAGGCTCTAATAGAACCAAGATGAAACAAGAAATGAGGTAAGAGGGTTTTTTTTTTTGTATTCCTTTAGTCATGTGCATGAGACCCATATAATGAATGATCAGTACTATTAGGTACTGTATGGGACTTATTTAAACAGGGCTGTGTGGTTGGTTCAGTTACTTTTTATTCACTCTTATGAATGATGGAAATCATCTGCTTTGTAGCTGGTTGAATTAGTCATGTTAGAACTTTTGAAAGCTTTTTTTAAACAGTCGCAATTGTTACTGATATTTCCTGTCCGCTTTTTCTCGTGTGTTGCCAGTTGTGCTCAATGCATTTTTAAAATGAACACCAAAGTACCTAATCTTCACTAAAGTCAGAGTGTACTTACAAGCCTTGAAAACAAATTTCTATGACATTTCTGGTTTTCCCAGCGTGTTGGAGCAATAGACTGCACACATGTGACAGTAACCTCTCCAGCTTATTCTGAGCATCTGTATAGGACCATGATCTATTTTGTGTTAATTGTCTAGGCTACTAAGGAGACCAAGTTAAAAATAATAATTAAAATAAAATAAAAAAAACCTAAAATCATTTGGTTTCAATTTTAAATAATCTTTTATTCGCATTGTACACCAATGTGTACAATGCAGCAGCATGATTTATTTTGTGTTACCAGTTGGCTAAAGTACAGAAAGAGTGTGCTAAGTATTCATTTGATTTTACTACTGTATGGGTCTACTGTACAGATTTGTGTTTTTACATAATGTAATGTGTAGCCTACCCAAAACACATTAGTGTTATTTCAGCGCAATTATTTATATTTAAAATACATCAAGAACTATAAATGTATGTGTGTGCGATTTTATTGTATTGTTTTTAAACCTGACACCTCCTTATGTCGGACAAGCATGTCCGGTTCAGCGAGGGGCTACTGTATGATTATGAAAGGCTGTATGGTCCAGTGGATAAAGAAAAGGGCTTATAAACAGGAGGTCCTGGGTTCAAATCCCACCTCAGCTACTGACTCATTGTATGACCCTGAGCAAGTCACTTAAACTCCTTGTGCTCCGTCTTTTGGGTGAGACGTAGTTGTAAGTGACTCTGCAGCTGATGCATAGTTCACACACCCTAGTCTCTGTAAGTTGCTTTGGATAAAGGCGTCATCTAAATAAACAAATAATAATAAATGAAAAGCTTTTTGGAGGTGAAGGTTGGGGCCCACTATAGAATCTGATAGGATCAAACTGCCTTTCATTTTTTATATATATATAACAGTATTAAAATAGGTAAAATGAAGACAGAACAGAATGCATTGTACAGATGACATTTACATTTAACAAAAACAATGTTATTTTGATTCTTGCACCCTTGCATGTATAGACGTTCTCCTTCGGGGACGTTCTGCAGCAGCAAACCACAACTCAACTGCTGCTATTTTATTTGAAAAAATGTCACACAACTCTCGCTAGAGATCTCGCTAAGATGACGCAAATAATATTTAAATGAGTATATTGCGGCTCTTTTCATAAGCATATTTTTTCTTAGTACATACGACAACATGTGCACTTTGCGAATTGTCGTAACAAAAATACAAACTGTGGTGTGTTTGCACTGCGACTGGCTCATCTTAGTACATCTACCCCTAAGTATTATATTGCCCTCAGGTTTTCTTTATCAGAGGTACATGAATGAATGTTCAATTAATAGCTGGTTTTAGTTTGCTTGTTTAATGTGGGCTATCAGTTTAACATTTCCATATAACAATTTATTAAAACAAAAATAAAAAAATAAAAAACTTATGTTTGTGTTCCTGGAAAAAAGGTTTAAAGCAGGTGTGTCAAACTCAGTTCCTGGAGGGCCGCAGTGTCTTCTGGCTTTCATTCCACCCGAGCTCTCAATTACTTAATTGGTCTAATTATTTGATTAACTGGACACATTTAACACTTCTCTTCAGGCCTCAAAATGTTTCACAGGTAGTGTACCTTGAATCAAGTGCATTTTTAAAACCATCAACTGTAACAGACCTTGAAAAATATTAAATATGTCAAATTCAACAAATTATTAGATCAATTGTGTTAATTGAGAGCTTAAGTTGGAATGAAAACCAGAAGACTCTGCGGCCCTCGAGGACTGGAGTTTCACACCCCAGGTTTAAAGCTTTAGGATTTTTTTTTTGGTTTCCCTGGCAACCATTGCATTAGATTAACTGTAAAGGCAGGGCTACAATTATAGCAATACTAAAATAAATAAATGTTGTAAATTATTCCAGAAACTAAATTAATGTTTTAAGAAAATAAGACCTCTACTACCGTAGATTGTCAAATACTTTGTTTTATAGTTATGGTGGAACAGAACTTTTATATAGTGCCATCCTCACCCCCAAACCCCCCACCCCACTCTGTGTCAACAAACCTAAAATAAAACCACAAATCATGTCAATCCTTGCAGCAACTACACTCATGTAATAAAAATCAGGAATAACTGTTTTGTAAGGCTGTTCTTCATTAACCACATGAACCACAATGAATAACATTTAATAACATGTCTTGTATTTGAGTAGATGACCAAAAGCCAGTACAGTATAATAAGTTATGGCTAGTTCCACATTAGACTATCATTGCAGAAATCCCTATATTTTGCCTGGCAAACCCAATGGCAATGTGTGTGTATATCCTAGAGGTTGTAGGAGGTATTCCTGGTAAACTGATTAATTATTGACACCTGACTAATTAAATAAAGTAGGAATAAGTAAGTATCGGCAGCTTGATTCTACAGTGCAACAAGTGTACAAGTGTCACCCCATTTGGGAGTTTGTTTACTGCATGTACAAGAGGTCTCAGAAAGTACAGCTTTGATTGAGAACCTTCTCGATTGAGTGAAAAGGTGAAGTTTCAAACCACAGAAACGTATATTAAGCATAACTGTTTCTTTCTGCGAATTAGATAAAGACTTTTACAAAATCAAACCAGTCATTTTGAAAACTGGTACACATACAAGAGCGGAAACCCTGAGAATTTGTATTACTACCTTATATGAACTGGTACATAACGTGTGATAAGCAACTTTTAATAAGCCTTGAGAAATAAATGAAAAGTTAGAATTACCTCATGTTATTTACATGCAGAGCTTTTAAATAAACTTATTTGTATACAAGTATATTTAGTTAAGTTAGACTGAAGGTTTGGTACTATTGATTCACTTTGATACATAGTACTGTACATGTTTAACATTTATTTCTGACTTTAAGATTTTCTGTATCCAATACACTGTTGCTGGTAGTTGATCTTTCCTTGTGTCTAGTGTGGGTGTTCATAGTGAGGGTAAGTCCTCGATTAACCTCCTTGTGCTCCGTCTTTCAGGTGAGACGGTGTTGTAAGTGACTCTGCAGCTGATGCATAGTTCATACACACTAGTCTCTGTAAGTCACCTTGGATAAGGGTGTCTGCTAATTAAACAAATAATAATAATAATACTCCAAACTTAAATAATATTTCACATTGGAATTAGTGAATTGTTCCTACAAGATGGTGCACTTTGTGGATTAACACATTTTATTTCATTGAAGCCAATTTGTGTGATTAACAAATTCAGTCAATTATCTGAACTAATTGGGCCCAATACTAGTTTGCATAATCAATTTGTATGGATAATTGAACAGGTATTAATAACAGTGACTGTACCTTTAATAATGTATAGAATAAAGTTAACATACACAAGTACCTACTGATGATATATAGCTACATACAACAAGCATACAACATTAAAAATCATTAAATTAATGCAATTCAGTGTTATTATTTATTTCTTAGCAGACGCCCTTATCCAGGGCGACTTACAATTGTTACAAGATATCACATTATTTTTACATACAATTACCCGTTTATACAGTTGGGTTTTTACTGGAGCAATCTAGGTAAAGTACATTGCTCAAGGGTACAGCAGCAATGTCCCCCACCTGGGATTGAACCCACAACCCTCTGGTCAAGTCCAGAGCCCTAACCACTACTCCACACTGCTTTAAATGATGACAATCTAAGTCTTTGCTTTTCTTCTAGTTTTTAAAGTAGACAATGGAGGATTTAAAAGCTGCCATTGCTGTTGTTGGCATTGGATGCAATTTTCCAGGAGGTAAGATTTAATTGTGTGGATATCTGATTATTTTATTTTGCATTTAAACTTTTACTTAGCACAACTATGTGATGCTATAGGATATTACTTAATTCCGAGTTCAAAGGTTAGTCTAATATTCATGTGTTTTGGGTTTAGTAATTCCCAAATTATATTAAAAAAATATTATATACATATTATTTACATTCAACAAAGGTGAAGGAACAGATAACTTCTGGAAGGTCCTTCTGGAGGGTAAAAACTGCACAGTTGAGATACCTTCAGAAAGATTCAACAGCACATTGTGGTACGATCCAGATGACAGCAAGCCAGGGAAGTCCCGCACAGCGAAAGCAGCTCTCATTGATGGGTAAGATTAAGAATGGCACCCGTGCCAATGCTTTCTTTTTACACTATCGGAACAAAAACCTTTTACTTCTTGTAGCCCAAATAATATTAACAGACTGCAACTAGCAGTGTTATAATTGAGCCACACAGTATATAATCCAGGTTTCACAGTATTCCAAATGTGTGTTACATTGAGATAGATAGAACGTGCTGAGGCACTGTAGCCAAACATCTGTTGGTTAATTACCATTCCTATTCAGGGGAACATTTGTGTATGCTAATATAGTTATACCTAGGCTCACAGTCATCTGAGTCAACAGCAAAACAGCCACAAATGCTCAATCCCTTTGGTGAAATTCAGGTTCATTGGAGTTCAGTAGGAGGCTCATGCTGTACATTTCAATAAAATAAGTGGTGAGTCATTCCTAGCAAAATGTCATTATATATTTATTTTATACATGTAATTAAATGTGTCAAACGGGTAAATGCCAGAGTTATTATTGCTAGGTTTCACTTTGTGTAACCACAAACTTTGATCTACAAAACTGAATTGCTGGTGGGCAAAAATTCAGTAGTCACATAAACGGAAGACTATGAACACTTGTCTTGGTTATTTAGTACACTATCACATATAAAAAAAAGGTATAAACTGGTACTAAAATACAAGTTTAATGTATAACATAATCCCATGTTGAATCGCAGCTAAAATCCCATGCTGTTATTCCCCAGGTTCAATGTGTTTGATCACAGGCTGTTTGGCATTCCTGAAGCAGAGGCAGATCGTATGGATCCGCAGCAAAAGCTTCTCCTGCAATGTACCTATCGAGCTCTGGAGGATGCTGGGATGCCAATGGAAAAGGCCAGTGGAACCAGAACAGGGGTTTTCATTGGTAGGTAAACTCAAAGATAGAAACAAAACGAGGAAATGATTCTAATGCGAATTTACTTTGAAGAGAGTGTATACACCTAGACAATGCATTTCTGTGGCCCACTTTAGAACACTGTAGTGTGGATATGAAGGAGGCTCCAATCAGGAAGAAGTAGCAGCGGAAAAGCAGCAGGGCCTGACTTAATTATGTATTTATGCTAAATAGATAATAATATTAATATTTGTTTATTTAGATGACGCCTTTATCCAAGGCGACTTACAGAGACTAGGGTGTGTGAACGATGCATCAGCTGCAGAGTCACTTACAACTACGTCTCACTTGAAAGACGATTAAGGAGATTAAGTGACTTGCTCAGGGTCACACAATGAGTCAGTGGCTAAGCTGGGATTTGAACTGGGGACCTCCTGGTTACAAGTCCTTTTCTTTAACCACTGGACCATACAGCCTTTTCATAATCATACAGACAGATTTTTTTTTTCCAAAGAACTTTATTGTATAAAAAAATATCAATTACATTTACAATACTATACAAGAGTCTCAAGCAAGTTAAAGTTAACACATTACAGAAATGCAAAACAAATGTCCACACAGTCATCCCACACTCCACTCCAGTGCCCCAAACCTCCTGCACAGTCAATACCCCAAAATAAGTTAAACCACGGAGCACATAACCCTCAATTACAATAATAAAAAACACATTACTAATTTATCTTCTGTCACCAAACACACCACCTCCCCAATTGCCCAGATTATCTGAAATAGCTCTAGCTGGTGCACCAGTTTATAAAAGGTAAAATCTACTTTGACTCTTGCTGTCACCAACATTTTAAAAACAGACACTGTCACAGCAGTTAATACCCCATTCATTTTGTTTTTTCTACTCTTTAAAATGACAATCTTTGCTTGTCCCAGTAGAAAGTTAGCCAACTGACTTATATTTGTATTCCCTTTGGTGTACATCACCCCAAAGATAAAAGTAGTTTGAGTAAAGTTCAAACCCAGTGCGCTGAACAAATCATTTAGTACCTCAAACAAAGGCTGTAACCGGGGACAAAACAGAAAGTAACAAAATACTGTCTCCCTTTTCAAGCAAAATAAACAGTTATCATTCACCCCTGGCTGAATGGTGGTGAGAAAGGAGTTTGTGGCCACAATGGTGTCATTTTAGAAAGGGATTATAAACTAGATGCTCTTCAAGCATCCAGAACAGCCCTACAGACTTAAAATCTCTGAGTCTTAAAAACCTTCCAGGCATTCAGCATCCATCTATAAAACACTGGTAAAACAGATAGGTTTAACTGTCCACTGTCCATTAAAAACAGGTGCCTATCAAAATTTAGCCTCCCCACCAAGCAAAGGAAAGCAAAAGCCAATGCTTTCCAGGGCAAAGGCTCAGGAGTGTACAGGAGTCTCTGTAGCGACTGGAGTCGAAAAGCCGCTACTCTACTCTTTATGTCCATCAACCCCTGCCCTCCTTCCTCTACAGGTAAGTACAACACCCCCTGCTTTATCCAATGCAGACCATCCCAAAATAAACTTAGCAATAATTTTTGAACTTCTAACAGCAGAGGTGGAGGGGGTCTCCACGCATTAGCCTATGCCAAAGCATGGACGTGACCAAGTTAAGAAAACTGGCGAGAGCTTGGTTAGAAGACAACACCAGTTTTCTAGTTGGCCTTTTATCTCTTCCAAAACTCGTCCCAGTTCTCTTTCGCTATTCCCTGTCCTCCCAAGTAGACTCCCAACTACCTGAAAACCTCCCGGTTCAAAATTAGTCCTGGTGGTAAATCTGGTGGTCAGCTGCCCTCCCAGTCCCCCAATCAGAAATGCAATACTTTTAGCCCAGTTTACCCACTCCCCGCGTGCACAACGCTAGATAGATAGAGATAGAATTGTATTTATTGTTGAAAATGTTCAAGAAAAGTATTTTCTTTTCTATAACAGGTCTAATGAATCGGGATTATGAGATGATTTCAAATAATGCTGCCAGTAAAATAAACCATTACAGTGGCACTGGGACAGCGATGAGCATAGCTGCCAATAGGATTTCCTACTGTTTCAACTTTACTGGACCTTCGTTTGCAATTGACAGCGCTTGCTCCTCATCCCTGGTTGCTCTTCACTATGCCTGTCAAGCCATTAAACAAGGTAATATTATATAATTTCTACTGTAATGTATCTGTTGTAATAAACATTTGTAACAATAATAATAATAGCTCTTGAATTCTGGTGTCTTTCTGATACATTTCAAATGGAATTACTTTTCATTGCTCCCATTCAAGCTTGGAGCAGCTATACGCCTTCTGGTGGGGTCTGGAAAAAAAAAAACAACATTTGTGGTACTGTGACACTTAATAAATATAGCGCAGTATATTTACTAAGAAAATCAAATAGCACAAACAAAATACTTTCAGAAAATAAACCGACACTCAGGCCAAAGCGAAGCAGAACAAAAAACAAATAAACTTTAAAATCAGAACGAGTACCTACAAGGTCTCAGAGTTGGTAGCAGTCGTTTGTCTTTCTCTTACTCACAATATCTTTCCACAATCCTCCTGTTAGCCCTCACCATCTTAATGAGCCGAGCCGGTGTCTTTTATATCTTGTGGCTGGAGCCTTAATTACCCATTGATCAAACAATTACCTTATTAAGGCTCCAGCCACATTCTCACAGGATTATAGGGGGCAGAGCACAACGTCACAGGCACCCATAGTTATTTCACAGTGATTTTATCATTTAGAAATGTATTTATAGCACAAAATATAAGTGATAAGCTTTAGTTCAATACTTTCTACTGCAGAGATTCTTTCTCAGTATACTGTACCTGCATAGCATTGTCCCACTGTGGTAGTGTTATTTATTATTTCCTTTGCTGTCATTTTATTGGATCTCCTCATTTTGGTGCGTATGGTATTGGGTTATATTTGCTTTTGTTCTTATTTTAGCAGGCTTTGTTTTGTGATGCATTGTCTGTTCTGCATACATCTATTTGTACTGAGAAAAGCCAGCATTGAGTAACTAAGCTGAAACTTGTTTGCAGACCTTCCTTCATAAAAGTTTACCATGGTAAATTTGCAAGGTAATTTTGCAGTTTTCCAAGACTTTTGCCATTATTATACTGTGCATAAACCACAGTTTACCATGGTTTGCCATGGTTTTTAATACAGTACCATACCTATCTGGGTTTTACAATGCTAACCTATGCTTTATTATACTTGCGTTTACTTTGGTAAACTTTCCATGTTTCATACTGCTTCACAACTGTGTGAAAACACTTACTGTAGCCACCTGGCAATGTTACTTCCAAGCAAGTACAGGGAAACCCTTAAGCTACATGCACACTACGGAAGCACAGATTTCACAGAATAGTGTCATACGATTTCAATGAAATCTAGTGGATTTAAATGCAGCAGTGGGGTAGATTGTTTTGTCCACAAAGTCCATGAAGCAAATCTAATGAACCACAAATGGAACTTGAAATATATGTCGCCATGTCCACAACACAAATTGTAAAAATATACATTTTGTTTCAGGGGATTGTGATATGGCAGTCTGTGGAGGGGTCAGTTGCATCATTGAGCCCCGAATTTTTGTTACTCTCAGCAAAGCAAAAATGATATCTCCTGAAGGAACCAGCAAACCTTTCTCCAGCAAGGCTGATGGCTACGGAAGAGGAGAAGGGTGTGGCATTGTCTTGCTAAAGCCATTAGCAAAGGTAAGAGTCAACAACACACTCTGAATATGACAAGAGGATGGGTTTGAAAACCCTGATGAGTGTCATTTTTAAACAGGCACAGAAGGATTTTGACCACGTCTGGGGAATCATAGCGAGCAGTGCTGTAAATCAGGATGGCAGAGCAGTCACTCCAATCACCAAACCATCAATGGCCCAACAGGAAGAACTTCTGCACAGGATTTACTCCACACATGTTGACCCATCACATGTACAGTATGTAGAGGCTCATGGGACTGGAACTCTTGTAGGGGATCCTACAGAAGCAGGCAGCATCTCTAATGCCATTGCAAAAGCCCGGCCTCCAGGATCACCAGCTCTTCTAATAGGCTCTGTGAAAGGTAACATTGGTCACACTGAATCTGCAGCAGGGGTCGCAGGGTTGATCAAGGTCCTATTGATGATGCACCATGAAACAATTGCTCCCTCTTTACACTATTCTGAAGACAATTCCAGCATCAATGCTAAATCTCTCAGGCTTAAAATTCCAACCACAGCAGAAAAGTGGGAAGAGTCTGGACCGCTTGGAAGAGCTGCAGGTGTTAATAACTTTGGATTTGGGGGAACCAATGCACATGTTGTTGTCAGGCAATACAAACAATCACAAGTTCTGAATTCAGAAACACAAAAGCCACTTGAAATATTTGTGTTGTCTGCAGCCTCCGAAAAATCAATGAAAATGATGATGGAAGACACAGCCCTACAGATTAGCAAACATGATGCAAAAAAGCTACATGATCTGGCTTATACCTCTGCATGCAGGAGAAGTCACACAAGGCACAAATACAGAAAAACATATATTGTGTCATCTCTTAGTCATTTAAAACAACAACTTGAAATGAGTTATAAACCAATAGTGGTAAAGCCAGACACGCAACTGGCGTTTGTATTCTGTGGAAACGGGGTCACCTACAGAGGCATGTGCAAACAGCTCTTAAAAGATGAACCAGTGTTTAGAGAAAAGTGAAAGAGATAGAGAGCATGTTCCAATTTTACACCTCTATTTGTCTCTTTGGAGAGATTAGAAAATGAATACTGAATATGATGACTTTTCAAGGCCAGACATTGTCCAGCCACTGCTCTTTACCATTCAGGTGGCAATTGCCAGCCTTTTAAAGCACTGGGGTATAAAACCAGATGCTATAGTTGGGCATTCTGTGGGTGAGGTTGCTGCTGCACATTGCTCTGGATTACTGTCCCTTCATGATGCTGTTAAGGTCATTTATTTCCGCAGTACTTTGCAGTCCAAGGTCACTGGAGGGAAAATGCTTGTTGTTGGAAACATACCCGTGTCAGAAGTGGCACAGTTTCTTCCTGCTTATTCAGGGAAAGCTTGCATTGCTGCCTACAACAGCCCCCAGTCATGCACGTTGTCAGGCGAGTCTGAAGCTATAGATGGTCTTCATCAGAAACTGTCAACATCATCCAAGAACCTATTCCTTCATGTTCTAGATGTCCCAGCTGCATACCACAGTCACATGATGGAGCCCATTCTGAACCCTATACAGGACAGCATAGGCCTCTTACAAAAAAGGGAAATGGAAGTAGAGTTGTTTTCTACAGTAACAGGACATTTAGCTACTGAAGGAGATTTTACCACAGGCCAGTACTGGGCCAAGAACATTGGAGAACCAGTTGCGTTTGAACAGGCAGTGAAATCAGCAGTGGCTGGGAAGAAACATGTTGTTTTTGTAGAGATAGGTCCAAGAAGGGCCCTGCAAAGGAATATTATGGAGATTGTAGGGAATGGGACTCCAGTGTTTCCATCTGTGCAGCCTGACAAAGACTATGAGACTCTGCTTACCGTTGTGTCAAAGGCATTTGAGTTTGGGTTGAAAGTAAATTGGGAACAATTCTACAAAGCATATGAGACTCTACCTACACCCTGCCCAAGGTATCAGTTTGACAGTATCATGAAAGAGGTTAATTTTGATTTGAAACACCAAGGAAGTGTTGCAAATTCTAATCATCCTTTGCTTTGTAATGCAAGTAACAACAAAGAGTTCAGCTGTCGCAGCATTACAGATGAAGCACCATATGTTTTTGAACACAAAAACAATGGTGTTCCTATAGTTCCTGGTTCCTTCTATGTAGAGCTAGGACTTGCATCTGTTATGGCCAGTGTGAGACCAAAATTGCCTCTTAGTTACTTGCAACTCAGTATAATATTCTCTAGCCCTTGTACTATAAGCCAGAGTTCAGTAGAACTAAAGGTCAAATTAGAGCCACAAGGCCATACAACCGCATTTAAAATTGGGTCTTCAAAGGCAATTTATGCATCTGGCACAATTCAGCATAACAGTGGAAATTTAGTAGAGGAAAACAACATTTCTCTGGATTGCATTTACAAAAGATGTACAGAAATGTCAGAGTCTGATGAAGTTTACAAGAAGCTGTCTAGCATAGGCTTCCAGTATGGGTCAATTTTCAGACAACTTGGCAATGTGCATTATGGGAAAGAACTTCAGGAAGCTGTTACAAAAATTAAGGTCCCTAATGAAATTGTGGCACAGTTGCATGAGTACTGCATGCAACCTGTAGTTTTAGATTATTTCTTACAAATGACAGCTTTTTTGTTAGCAAATGGTTTCAAACCTAGACCTGGGATCCCTTCTGCTATAGGCAGTTTGATAGTTTCTCAGCCCCTACAGAAAGAAATGTTCATTTATGTAAGAACAGTTAAAGTTGCAGCTGATCACACAGAGGTATGTGGGGGTTTCACAGATAAAAAGGGCTCACTTTTAGCAGAGCTTAAACATGTAAGAATTAAGTATCTTGGAAGCAGATCTCCTGTGATTGATGAGTACTTCTTTCATAATGAATGGAATGAAGTATCTGAGGTACTAACTTCTAGGGCTGTACCCAAAGCATTAGTGTTTGCAGACCAATTGGGGATAGCCAGATCCCTTGAGAAACATTTACACAGAAAATCCATATACATCCCCTACAATAATTTAGAAAGTCTGTTAAAGTGTGACATTGTGACTTTCCTTACAAGCTGCAATGTGTCCATGTCAGCTGATGACTATGATGAAGTTTTGTTTATGTGGGGAATTCAAAACCTCAGTGATCAGAGTTCAGATACAGTGCTGCAGAACTTAGTAAACTGTTGTGAAGTTTATCGGAAGCTTATCCACTTGTTAACGGAAAAGAAATCCAAATGTCCCATCAGAACCATCACATACAGAACAACAGAGAAGGCAGTGGATCACATTAATCCAGGATTTGCATTGTCTGGAATGACCAGGGCATGTGCTGCAGAAATTCCAGATCTCTCCCTTCAAATGATTGACATTCATTCTGTAAGCGATGAGGACATCACAGCACTGGCCCAAGTGATTACCTCATACAAAACATCAAAATACCCAGAGGTCATGATTAATAAGGGCAATGTTTATACAGCAGAAATCAGACAGACACCTATGAAAAGTGTCAGCAGTAATCCAAAAATGGTCAGTGAGTTTCAGAGTTTTGTTCTTCAGACCACAGATCCATACAGAATGAAAGATCTGTCTGCAAAACTTACGAGTGGTAATAGTAGGGGCCTTCCAAAACAAACCATAGAAGTTAAGATTACTAAAGCATGTGTCCATTCATCTGACTATTTTCCAGTCAGTGTTTCAGATATAAACTTTGGTCAGACCCTGTACTGGAACAAACACACAACTGATAGGCACAATGTTTTGTTTCTGGACTTCAGTGGTACAGTTACAGCCGTGGGAAGAGATGTGAAAAGGTTGAGGGTCGGAGACCAAATAGTTTCATGCTATCCTGTAGTTGCATCTTCTAAGATCCTGCTTCCTGAGGCTGTTTGTTATCCTAGCAGCGAAGTTCCATTCTTAAAAAAAGCTCCTTGTGTATCCTACTTTATGCTGGCATGGGAAATTTTACACCATGTCCTACCCAAATTACAACACCAGAGGCAGCTATGTGTCATTTCTTCTGTACCTGAATCAAGCTTATCCAAAATAATCAAGCTCGCAGCAGACGCATCAGGATGGCATGCAACAGTTGGAACGGAATGTAATTTATTGCAGAATACAAAGCAGTGTGCTTTGGTCGTTTTACCCCCCTTTGATGCATCTTTAGTGGAAAGAATCTCTTGTGTTTCCCTTGCCAAGCACATAGTTGTAGTGTGTGGTTACTCTTCCCCAGCTCTTATTCCTAGTATGCTGAGGAGTGAAGACGTTTACATTCACGTCCTGGAAGTGACAAGCTTGTTCCAGAAAGCCTATCTCAATAAATACGCGCATGACATCTACAAATGGATTATTTCAATGCATTTGGATAAAAAGTCTTTGGACAGCTTCCAAAAAGCAGTAACCGTGAGCAATGAGTACAAATTTGAAGAGAAGCCTTTTTCCTATTTTATCTCAAAGACCATCTCACTGGCTATGCTGGGTCATGTGTCAAACAACAGAGTTTCTGATATCCCGGTGCAGGAGAATCAAAAACAACTTTTCCAACGAAGCTCTGTTTATATAGTGACTGGAGGACTTTCAGGTCTTGGATTTGAGACAGTGAAGTTCATTGCTCAGCGCGGAGGCGGCTGCATTGTCATTCTTTCCAGAAGTGCTCCATCCCCTGAGAGGCAACAAGAGATTACAAACGTGCAGAATCAGTATGGGGTTACTATAATAAGTGTCCAGTGTGATGTTGCCATCCTCAAGGATGTTGAGAAGGCAATCAGTCTTATTGGTCAAAGGTTTCCTGCTTGTCCAATTAAAGGATTGTTCCACAGTGCAGTGGTCCTACATGATGGGTTACTGCACACTTTAAACAGACTCCACTTTGAAAAGGTTCTAAAACCTAAAGTTGTAGGGGCTTTGAATCTTCACTGTGCAACAAAGCATTGTCACCTAGACTATTTTGTGTGTTATTCCTCTGTTGCTTCGTTTATTGGAAATTCTGCCCAAACAAACTATGCTGCTGCAAATTCATTTCTGGATATGTTTTGCCTCTACAGAAGAAACCTTGGGTTTTCTGGACAGTCCATTAATTGGGGTGGTTTGAACCTGGGTCTTCTGCTGAACAAAGAAGGGGTTCAGCAGTTTCTGGAGTCAAAAGGTATGATGATCATGGAGGTACCAGAAATCCATGCATGCCTTGAAAAGTCTTTATTGCAGAATAATGCACAGCAAGCCATATGCAAGATCAGTTTTAAGAAATTAAATGGAAATGTCCTTTCTCAAAATGCTTCACTTAGAATGCGTTTCTACTCAATAATGGTTGAAGAACAGAAAAACATGAATGCACATGAACCACAGATTCTGCAGACTTCTTCCTTCACAAAACCTGATGATTATGTTAGGCACCTGCTTTGTGATGTAAGTGGTGCTGATCCAGATGAGCTGATGAAAGACACATCTCTCTCTGCGTTTGGGATTGACTCGATGCTGGCGATGACTCTGCAGAATCGTGTTTATCAGGAAAGAAATGTGAATGTACCACTTGTTAAATGGCTTGATCCTAATACAACAGTGTCTACTTTACAGTCTCTTCTGCAATAAAACTTCAAAACACACGCGTCCCAGTTGAGGAGCAAGAGGCTACTGATAATTGAATGCAGTAACTTAGAATAAATATTGGTGGCGTGGATCATTTTGTTACGGACAGTACAGCCAGAAGGCATTAATGAAGAACTTGGATTATCATGTTACCTATAATATATGTATAATTAATATTTCTTATTTTTGTATTGATTCTATATTCTTTATATCATTAATGTTTATTTGATAATTAATTCATTGCATTATACTTAAGACTTGTTACCAGTTGGCTACATGGCCGTTAATGTTTATGTCTACATAGTATTTACATATTTTTTGAATATTAACATCAGTTTTATTCATTTTTATTATTTTGGCTCCAGTAGTATAGAAATCAAAATGGTCTATCTGCAATACAGACCTGAGTCCTAGTTCGAGGAATACTGTAGTAATAAGTTATAAAGAAATTGTCTGTCTGCATACATAGCAAACCTTGGCATCTTGAGGGGTAGTTATCTATCTTACACAGTCATAGTGTCAAAAAACCTGATTCCAAATGCAGCATGTTTCTCAAAGTAGAAGCCAGGAGTGCCTTTTGTTCATTTTATAACAGCACATAAATGAAGTGCTATCAGTCATGTCTCCTTTTTGATTAATGAAATAAAAATATTTGCGTCAGAATGTGGATTATTGTGTGGCTTTATTTTGTTCATTTTTTAATATTCTGAATAGAAAATGAAGGTGAGCAGATTTAAATAAAAAAAGATAATCCACACGCAGCCACAGTATTATGGAAAGGGTCTCCTAGGACACATTATTAGCAGGCACCAGAACAAAAATGGTTTAGGTACATAACACTTGAACAGGTCCTAGAAATAAGAACACAGAAGGGGGCCTATTCAGTAAACTATCTAAATAATGGCATCATTTAAATATTAAATTAGCACCAAACCTGTTATTTTTCCAACTTCTGAAGACAAATATGCACCTAATAGACTCACACACTATAATATACTGTACATTACTGTAGATGTGCAAATCTAACTTCAACAGTGGGTCCAAACACATCTCAAGGTATTCATAACTATCAATGCAATATATATACAGTATATATATACAGTACTGTGCAAAAGTTTTAGGCAGGTGTGAAAAAATGCTGTAAAGTAAGAATGCTTTCAAAAATAGACATGTTAATAGATTATATTTATCAATTAACTAAATGCAAAGTGAGTGAACAGAAGAAAAATCTAAATCAAATCCATATTTGGTGTGACCACCCTTTGCCTTCAAAACAGCATCAAGCATCAATTCTTCTAGGTGCACTTGCACACAGTTTTTGAAGGAACTCGGCAGGTAGGTTGGCCCAAACATCTTGGAGAAGTAACCACAGTTCTTCTGTGAATTTAGGCAGCCTCAGTTGCTTCTCTCTCTTCATGTAATCCCAGACAGACTCGATGATGTTGAGATCAGGGCTCTGTGGGGGCCATACCATCACTTCCAGGACTCCTTGTTCTTCTTTACGCTGAAGATAGTTCTTAATGACTTTCGCTGTATGTTTGGGGTCATTGTCATGCTGCAGAATAAATTTGGGGCCAATCAGATGCCTCCCTGATGGTATTGCATGATGGATAAGTATCTGCCTGTACTTCTCAGCATTGAGGAGACCATTAATTCTGACCAAATCCCCAACTCCATTTGCAGAAATGCAGCCCCAAACTTGCAAGGAACCTCCACCATGCTTCACTGTTGCCTGCAGACACTCATTAGTATGCGCTCTCCAGCCCTTCGCGAACAAACTGCCTTCTGCTACAGCCAAATATTTCAAATTTTGACTCATCAGTCCAGAGCACCTGCTGCCATTTTTCTGCACCCCAGTTCCTGTGTTTTCGTCCATAGTTGAGTCGCTTGGCCTTGTTTCCACGTCGGAGGTATGGCTTTTTGGCCGCAAGTCTTCCGTGAAGGCCACTTCTGACCAGACTTCTCCAGACAGTAGATGGGTGTACCAGGGTCCCACTGTTTTCTGCCAATTCTGAGCTGTTGGCACTGCTGGACATCTTCCGATTGTGAAGGGAAGTAAGCATGATGTGTCTTTCATCTGCTGCAGTAAGTTTCCTTGGCCGACCACTGCGTCTACGGTCCTCAACGTTGCCCGTTTCTTTGTGCTTCTTCAAAAGAGCTTGGACAGCACATCTGGAAACCCCTGTCTGCCTTGAAATTTCTGCCTGGGAGAGACCTTGCTGATGCAGTATAACTACCTTGTGTCTTGTTGCTGTACTCAGTCTTGCCATGGTGTATGACTTTTGACAGTAAACTGTCTTCAGCAACCTCACCTCGTTAGCTGAGTTTGGCTGTTCCTCACCCAGTTTTATTCCTCCTACACAGCTGTTTCTGTTTCAGTTAATGATTGTGTTTCAACCTACATATTGAATTGATGATCATTAGCACCTGTTTGGTATAATTGTTTAATCATACACCTGACTATATGCCTACAAAATCCCTGACTTTGTGCAAGTGTACCTAGAAGAATTGATGCTGTTTTGAAGGCAAAGGGTTGTCACACCAAATATGGATTTGATTTAGATTTTTCTTCTGTTCACTCACTTTGCATTTAGTTAATTGATAAATATAATCTATTAACATGTCTATTTTTGAAAGCATTCTTACTTTACAGCATTTTTTCACACCTGCCTAAAACTTTTGCACAGTACTGTATATATAAATAGAATAATAGATGGGCTTCAGTGCATCACGAGACAATGTTTAATCAAGGGTTTATGTGACTACTTATGCTATGTAGGTGCATTTGAAATAATACAAAAGTTAATAACTTTAAACAGTGCAGTAGTTACAGTGAAGTTGTACAGGTGTTCAATGTACGAGGACGAAGAGGTTGTTGCTATGATACTGTTTTTAAGGTAACTGTAACCTCTTGACTTCTCTAAACTTCCTGCAAAGGTACGTCGGTATTACCTTGAATGTTATTGATGAGACACACACACACTGGTAAAATTATAAATTGTGCATCTACCAAAGGTTTACTGTACCTCTCTGTGTTTCACCATGTTCATCTGTGCTTTCAGACCATTCTGCCTTTTTGCTGTACTGTGTTCTTGACCCATAACAAGTATGGGCACTAGATGACAACTTTGAGGAAGTAATGATGTTGTGTTGATTGTAGTCATCTAAGATATAATATATTTTAATAACAATAAAAAAACAACACTCTTCTTGTTTTTAATTTATTCAAATAATTAAAGTCACATAAAACACACAAAAATTACATAAATATATTACTTTACATAAAATTTGTATCTCCTTTATAATAATACATTATCTAAAAAGTCAAGAAGTGTAATTTGTTTTGGTTTTTTTTACAAATCTTTACAAGTAATTACAGTACAATACTCCACATCTGAAACTAGTCAATCAAACGATGCAGCATAAACAGCTTTTTGTTTTATGTTGTATATCAGTTTCTGATCTTTTAAAATAATACTGATCTGTTCAACACTTTTTACAGATGTAAAAACTTGAAAAGCAGTAGCTAAACAAAAAAGTGCAAATCCAGTACTGAAAAGTGGATGTACTTGAAAAAATTTATGGCTAACTGTGGCAATGTGGCCACGCCCTTGTGCGTAGTTTGTGTTATATGTTGCATGTTGCGTGTGTTAATGTTGGTGTATAGTCATTGGTACACGGGATATAAACGGGTGTGTGTTTCACGTGTATTTAAGATGTAATTGTATTTAGGCACGGGATTGCACATCACTGCACGTGCATTTAAAGTATTTAATATGTGAGCACGAGGTTGCACGTAATTAATTCACGTGCTGGGATTCAAGTGATTAATTAATTAGTAATTGAATCCCAGCACAACAGTATATATAGATGCACGTTTGACTCACTCGGGGTTGGGTGTTCGTGAGTGGAGAACGGGTGTGGAGAAGGAGAAAATATAATAATAATAAGATGAAGTAGAAGTGTTTTTTACTCACCGTGTTTGTTTGTCTCCGTGCACCGTTTGTTAAGTGTTAGTTCGTTTTGTTTGTCTGTTTATTTTGGCGTAAGTGCCGTGTGCTGTTTTTGTGTTCTTTTATTTTGTTTATTAAATGCTGAGCACAACCAAGTGCTCAGCTTCACCAACCTCACTGTCTGTTGTGTATTACTTCCTGTTTCTGGTCTGACGTCACCCACTGTCGGCCGTCTTTGTGACACGTGGTGTCCTGCGTGGGATTACCAGCACCTCCAGGACTCAGGCCAGAGCGGGTACCGCAGTTTTTTTGTTGTTGTGGGAAAAAATTTAAAAAAAAAAATAAAAATGGAAGGCTGGAGAGACGGCTGCAGGGACCTAGAGGAGCTCCTCGGCAGGCTGGAGGACCAAGGCTGGTGCCTTGCCTGCGGGGTGTATGGGCACACGGTGGCTGTCTGCCCCTTCCAGGAAGAGGAGGAGGAACCAGCCCAAATGAGGAAGGTGAGGAGAAGGAGGCGGAGAGGGGGAAAAGTGAGGAGGAAGCGGGAGGAGCCCAACGTCCCTGCGCCTGAGTGGGAGGAGCCCGAACGTCCCTGCGCCTGAGTGGGAGGAGCCCGAACGCCCTGCGCCTGAGTGGGAGGAGCCCGAACGTCCTGCGCCTGAGTGGGAGGAGCCCGAACGTCCTGCGCCTGAGTGGGAGGAGCCCAACGCCCTGCGCCTGAGTGGGAGGAGCCCGAACGTCCACAGCCCAAGAGGGAGGAGCCGGTGCGTCCACAGCCCAAAAGGGAGGAGTCGGTGCGTCCACAGCCCAAAAGGGAGGAGTCGGTGCGTCCACAGCCCAAAAGGGAGGAGTCGGTGCGTCCACAGCCCAAAGAGAGGGAAGTCGGGGCTTCCACAGCCCTAGGACCTAAGCTGCCAGCAGAGGGAGAATGCCTGCTGGTTCCACCTCCACCAGCAGAGGGAGAATGCCTGCTGTCCCCATGTCCACCAGCAGAGGGAGAATGCCTGCTGTCCCCATCTCCACCAGCAGAGGGAAAATGCCTGCTGTCCCCGTGTCCACCAGCAGAGGAAGAATGCCTGCTGTCCCCGTGTCCACCAGCAGAGGGTAAATGCCTGCTGAGTTCCCATCCACCAGCAGAGTGTGAACGTCTGCTGGTATCACTTCCCCCACCGTCACCACCCGGAGGAGAGGAACAGGAGCTGCCTCTGCCTCCACCACAGTCCCCTGCAAGAGCGGGAGAGCCGCACCAGTCCCCTGCAAGAGAGGCGAGCTGCACCAGTCCCCTGCAACAGTAGGAGACTACACGCTGCTCGCACCTCCATCGCCAGGAGACTACACGCTGCTCGCACCTCCATCGCCAGGAGACTACACGCTGCTCCCACCTCCACCGCTTCCTCCACTAAGAGCAGAGGAGCAGGAGCTGCCTTTGCCTCCGCCACCGCCTGGAGCAGAGGAGCAGGAGCTGCCTCCACCGCAAGGAGCAGAGCAGCAGGAGCTGCCTCTGCCTCCACCACCTCCACCACTTCCTCCACTAGGAGCAGAGGAGCAGGAGCTGCCTCTGCCTCCGCCACCACCAGGAGCAGAGCAGCAGGAGCTGCCGCTGCCTCCTCCACCAGCAGAGGGTGAGTACCTGCTGGTTCCGCCGCCTTTGTCGTGGGAGGACTGCTTGCCCCTCCCACCTCCACCAGCAGAAGGTGAATACCTGCTGGTTCCGGCTTCATTGTCGTGGGAGGACTGCTTGCCCCTCCCACCTCCACCAGCAGAGGGTGAATACCTGCTGCCTCCGCCACCGCCAGGAGCAGAGGAGCAGGAGCTGCCTCTACCTCCGCCAGGAGCAGAGGAGCAGGAGCTGCCTCTGCCTCCGCCACTGCCAGGAGCAGAACAGCAGGAGCTGTCTCTGTTTCCCGCACCTCCACCACAGGGAGTACGGTGGCCGGAGCCCCAGAAAGGGGAGCTACCGGCTACAAAGACAGGGGAGAGGTCAGGAGACCACTTTCCCCAGCAGCAGTTTCGCTGCAGGAGTTCTTGTGGCCGGAGCCCCACAGGAGGGAGCTACCGACTACGAAGAAAGGGGAGAGGTCAGGAGACCAGCATCCCCCGCAGCAATTTCGCTGCAGGAGTGGACCAGCATGCTGTCAGCCGTGCCACTACCGGCAGGGGTGCTGACAGCATTGCCAGCCATGGGCCCACTGAAGCCTCCCTTCCCAGCCCGAGACTTTGTCCTGGACTGCTGGGTTTTAAGGGGAGGTGGCCGTTGAGGCCATGTGTGCTGCGCACAAGGGGGTATATGTGGCAATGTGGCCACGCCCTTGTGCGTAGTTTGTGTTATATGTTGCATGTTGCGTGTGTAAATGTTGGTGTATAGTCATTGGTACACGGGATATAAACGGGTGTGTGTTTCACGTGTATTTAAGATGTAATTGTATTTAGGCACGGGATTGCACATCACTGCACGTGCATTTTAAGTATTTAATATGTGAGCACGAGGTTGCACGTAATTAATTCACGTGCTGGGATTCAAGTGAATAATTAATTAGTAATTGAATCCCAGCACAACAGTATATATAGATGCACGTTTGACTCACTCGGGGTTGGGTGTTCGTGAGTGGAGAACGGGTGTGGAGAAGGAGAAAATATAATAATAAGAAGAAGTGTTTTTTACTCACCGTGTTTGTTTGTCTCCGTGCACCGTTTGTTAAGTGTTAGTTCGTTTTGTTTGTCTGTTTATTTTGGCGTAAGTGCCGTGTGCTGTTTTTGTGTTCTTTTATTTTGTTTATTAAATGCTGAGCACAACCAAGTGCTCAGCTTCACCAACCTCACTGTCTGTTGTGTATTACTTCCTGTTTCTGGTCTGACGTCACCCACTGTCGGCCGTCTTTGTGACACTAACCAAAGAAAAATGCTTCATTGTATCGTTCGGTAGTAGCTATGCTCATTGTCACATGGCTAATTTAAATTGTCACATGGCTTGTAGTCGAAGATTTATTGCTGTTTGCAATGGCTGCTGGGAACCTAGGCACTTCCTTGTGCAATTATTTGATTCTTCCATTACAATGCATGTTAGTGGACACATTTTTGACAATTGCAACAGGGATTGACCGACATACCATATGATTTCAGGGGTGGCTACTTTGTTCCTGGTCACCAAAAAACACACACACACAAAAATCAACGTATGCTTTGTTTCCACTGCCTGGAGCTACAGGCTTCAGCTGCTAGGCACAAAAATCATGAGCGTTTCACTGCTTTTTTACAAACCTGGCCAACCCTGGAAATTCTTTCCGTGATTGTGGGATGGCATTGTGTTTTGTTTTAAAGAAACCAGCGGCAACACTGGCAAAGGAAGCTGAACTTGAACGTTCATTGCTGTTTTCATTATGGTACGACATGCAGCTTGTCTTTTAGCTTTCAGTTTGTGTGTTCTCTTTTCAAAATTAAGGCTTCACACTGCTAAACGGAAAACAATAATACAGTGTAAACAAATGCCTCAATAACCTATGCAGCTACTGGCATGTAGGTAAAAATCCCTTTCTTTTTTTTTTTTTCGGCGACCGTCGCTTCGTTTTTATATTTCAAGTTCCACATTTCTCAGCATGGCCGTAAACAAAGAGCTTAAACCCCTCCTGGCTACATGATGACCAGAGATCCTAGTTTTCTGCAATAAAAAGAACAACATTTTCTGATAAAAAACAAAATCTGTGTTATTCTGCAATTAAAATAATTATAAAAGATACACAAACAGCACAATTGAATAACACTTAACACAGGAAGTATTTATTGGTTATTTTAAAGTCTAAGGAAGTGACAAGCACACCAGTGCCATCAATCAATAACATAAAACAAACTCACTATTTTACTTTAAACATTACAGATATGTCTGTGTAGTAATAATACAAACCAAAAAATCATGTAGTTTATCTCCATGTTAATCTTTGTCATCTAGTGCACCTCATTCAACCTTGACCTCTGTTCAACCTTGACCTCGGTACACCGGAAGCAGTTTTATTGAACAAGTATGTTTATGTACATTAAAAGCAAAAACTTGCCTGTGTTGATGATTATATATGATGAATGCACTGATTTGATATTAAACAAACAAAAAAAGCCTTGCATTTTTTTTGCCCCGCCCTAAGTGTAAAACTAAAAATTCTCAGAAACCATAGGAAATCTGTGTTTTTCAGCATTATTCCACTGTAAATGGATTCCGGAGTAGATAGCCGTGCTCAGCTGCTCGGGCAAGCCATGGAAACACCTTGTTTTGTTGCTGTGGGCAGCCCTAGTAATGTCATTTCTATTTGTTTTTCCTTACCCTTATCACAACACTTGGAAACCCAGAAGAAGGTCAGGAACACCGGAATAAAAACAATTCCATGAAGAGCCCCAAAAGAAATGACCAGGAACATGATCTTGAAAAATGTCCTGAAGATGTAGCTTTCAGCTGCAGCCAGAACAACGACACCCAGTATGGTAGAAACTGCCCCCTGGACTATAGGGTAACCCACAGTATGGAGCGCATCAATGGCCTTCTCATTTACATCGCGTTTGCTGTTTGACACAAATGCATAAGAAATATGTGCAGAAAAGTCTACAGAGAAGCCTATACAGATGACCAGATTGATCATCGATATGGAGTCTAAGTTAACATTCCAGAAAGCCATGAAGCCTGCAACACCAACAATGACAGATCCGATGGCAAATGTTACCCACAAAGAGCAAAGAGGATTGGGAATTAATAGGAGGGCGATGACCAACATTACTGCAGTTGCTACTGCAATATTCTGTATCGTGTTAGAGACTATGACTACATACTGGTCAAAGTAGATGAATGCTGGGTGATAAACCAGTACTGGGACTACACAGTTCTTTACATCCTCTCTCAGCTCATTCAGCATGTTCTTTTCCTTGATTGGAGTGGTAATGTTTGTGGTCTGAATAAAGAAACGGGAGGCAATAATATTATCATTAGAGATACTAATGTCTTGTTTAAAGGTTGGAAGAATTAACTTTAAATTGTCTTTAAATAGCGTTTCATTATCTAAGTTGATATTTAGTAATGTAGAAACATTCTCATATACTCTTAGCCATGAAACAGACAGGCTTGCATCAACATACAAGCGGCTTTCAAGTACTTTCAAACAACTTTCAATCTCTTTACGGACCTCCTTATTCCAATAATCAACTTGTTCTGTAACAACAACCATAACTCTTGGTCCATACTCTGAAAAATAAGCATCCTCATCATCATAGTAGTTAATAACATACGAACCGTCATATGCCAGATTTCGAAGGTCTATACCTTCCTGCATCTGAAGACACCCATAAATACTGCTAGCCAGGTACCCAACATACAGCAACACCACAAACACTTTGGTCCATGTGTTTGTAAGAAAAGAGCCATAGTACTTCTTAAAGAACAGATTCACTGGCTGCTCTTTCTCACAGCCTGTGTTTTGCATCAATCGCCCTCCTACACAGCACATGCTGTACCCTGTAGAGCGTCCTGCTGGACAATCCTGCTCCACCTTCATGCCGTCAGCCAGTGCCTGTTGCCCTTTCTCTTTTTCCATTGAGAGCCAAGAAAGCTCCAAAGAATGTTATGTTGTACAGATAGCAGAACAGAACTGCAGTGCCTGTGTAGAGGCAAAACGACTGCACAGATCGGAAGGGTGTCATGATGCCTATGTAGAAAGCCAAGACATCAGTTAGAGTGGTGATGGTGATGGAGACGGCTGCCTCTTTATACGTCTCTGCCAAGCGATCTGCCACTGAATCATGAACCTTGGTTTTCTGCCAGCAGGAGATCATAATGAACATGTCATCAACTCCAATCCCTAGAAAAGTAAGTGAACAATAATCTTATTCAGTGGAAAACAATACATGCACAACACAA
This sequence comes from Acipenser oxyrinchus oxyrinchus, assembly GCA_030684275.1. Classification (NCBI taxonomy): domain Eukaryota; kingdom Metazoa; phylum Chordata; class Actinopteri; order Acipenseriformes; family Acipenseridae; genus Acipenser; species Acipenser oxyrinchus. The sequence continues at coordinate 8,029,322 of CM060250.1, read as the reverse complement.
TTCTTAAAGAGGCACCCTGTATCTCTTTCTCACTCTCTCTGTCTCTTAACCACAACCTTTATAAATGCAATTGATCATCAGGCAGACCAAGTCACAGCATAATCATTAATAACAGAGTAACAGTCTAAAAAAGATTTTAAATGGGCAACTGGCCACATCTGGCCTACCAGACCAACAGTTAACAGATTTATTCTGCCATGATCATTTTTATTTCTCCCATCTTAGAAAAACCCTCCCCTGATCCCTCATCCATCCAAAACTACCATTCTGTCTCCCTTCTCCCTTTCCTCTCTAAGACCCACGAGCGAGCGTTACATTGCCAGCTCTCTGCTTTCCTGTCAACACACTCTCTGCTCGACCCCCTCCAATCTGGTTTCCTCCCATGGCTTCTCATATTATTTTTATGCTGATAGTGCCCAGATCTTCCTCTCTTTTCCCCCCTCCGACTCCGACATTTCCTCCCATATCTCCATCTGCCTCGCAGCCATCTCCTCCTGGATGCACTCTCATCATCTTAAACTGAACCTCTCCAAATCAGATCTCCTTTTCTTCCCCCCTTGTACTCCCCCACCGCTGATCTCTCTATCTCTATTCCTCTTGAATCCACAACCCTCTCTCCCTCCTCATCAACCAAGAACCCCAGTGTCACCCTCTACCCCTCCCTCTCCTACTCTCAGCACATCTCTACTCTGGCGTTCTCCTGTCGCTTCCTCCTCAGCAACATAAGCAGAACTTGCCCCTTCCTCACAGACTACTCCACGCAGCTCTTTGTTCAGGCCCTGTTACTGTTCCGCCTTGATTACTGCAACTTACTCCTGGCCAGCCTCCATGCCTCTGCTATCCGTCCACTCCAGCTCATCCAATGCTCTTGTCTTTTCCCTTCCTCGTTTCTCCCACACTACTCTGTTGCTCCGCTCCCTCGACTGGTTCCCTATTGCAGCTCACATCCATTCAAAACTCTTGTACTCGCCTATCGCTGTCTCGACCATTCTGCTCCCTCCTATCTCCAAACTATTATTTCTCCCTAGACCCCCTCTCACCTCCTCCACCACCGGCAGATTAGCTGTGCCTCCCCCCCGCTCCCCCGCTTCCAGAGCCCGCTCCTTCACCTCCCTTGCCCCTCAGGGGTTGAACGACCTACCCATGATCAGGACTGTTCAGTCCCTGACAACCTTCCAGCGCCTCCTCAAGACGCACCTGTTCAGACAGCATCTATTGGGTTGTGAGGTTGCCCGGGTGCTGACGCCAGCTTTTCTGACATGTGATATTTGTATGATTCTTGTAATGCACTGCTATACATATAATACCAGAGTTTACAGTGTATGGTGCCCTCCTGTGGTTAATCAATGTAATTATATTCTCAACCAAGCACAAAAACTACATGTTTGTACTTCCAAGTATCAAATTTAAAGTGCTTACTATTTCTGATATACAACATTTATAATATCAGAAAGCTGTTTGTTGTTTTTAGCCTCTGCAGCACTGACATCTTATTGGGTCACAGACTGTAGAATAAAGAGAAACTGGCTAAAGTTAAAGAAGTAAAATGTAATGATAATAAATGATAGATAGGAGACAGAACTTAAGTGAAGGAGAGGAGAGGAAATAACAACAACAAACAACACTAGTGAAACTTAATTGAAATGATTGCATGCTCTTTGGAATAATGATCGTGTTACCTGAAGATTTGATTGTTTCACTAACATACAATATAGTGTATACAAGATAATATACAATAACAGAGCTTTGCATTTTTATAGCTAATAATGTAAACAGCGTTTGTGGTTTGGCAGTTGCTAGGTTAGGATCACATTTGAATTTGGCTGTGTTCATGTCCACTCCATTCCTGTTTGCTTCTTACCGAGGATCAGGAAGGGGGCGTTAGCCACAGTCATAGCGAACGGCATTCCACAGTACAGCAACATCCCGAAAGCAGACAGTACCGCCAAGCCTGCTGACAGGACTCCAAAGGTGGCCACCCATGCCTTATTTCTCACACAGTCAAACCTAAACAAAATGGCATTAAAAAAAAGTGAAAGTACTCACATATGCACTAGCATTGTCCTAACACTTGTGTCACATGAAAAGTTGACAAAGTGGGTTAACCTTCACTGTACAACTTTGGGCTATTACTTAAACCTACTGCCCCCAGAATTGTAAAATCAATTCCCAATTCCAATTCCAAATCCCATTCCATTTAATCAGTTCCAACACATCATTGATCAAAAACTGCTGTAATGCATTGATCTAAAAAAATTACAATATATGTTTACTATATAATATTCAGCACCTCTAAATGATTGAATATTAATATACAAGGTGTATTACAAAGGTAGGAATTAATTAGCTGGACCTTCCAGCAAATTACTTGAAAATACATTCAATCTCAAGTTTTGCTTTCACGGTTTACGATCCTGGATGCAAATGTTTTGCTTTTAATTAACTGTACCCCATACATTCCCTTATAAAAGTTTACCACTGTAATTGTGCAGTTTTAGCTTGGTTATACTCTGCATTTACCACAGTTTATTAATAATTTACCATACCTCTCTGGCTTTTACAATTTTAACCTATGCTTTATTATACGTTGTTATACGTTTACTATAGGAAACATTTTTAAGGGCAACTCTTTCCAATTGTATGTATTTATTTATTAATTTTGCACCACCAGAGCCAGAGAACCATATACTGTGTAGATCCCACCCCCAAACACAGGCTCCCACACTGCAGAATAAACTGAACTGCCAGGCTCAGGCTGTAGGTTATGAATGTAATAAATGTACACAATTAATAATTGCCTACCTCAAGCAAGATACGATTGAGAAGAATATGACAACGAAGTAAGTGATGGAAAACAGTGGGATCACCTTCTTAGAATTCCCTTCAAACTCATTCTGTCTTGATACTGATGTAAAGTATGACACCTGTAAATAAAAAACACTACAAACTAAAACATTTCATACAGAATACTAGGAGGCATGCACACAGTAGCTCTATAAAGTCTGCCTGCTGTGCTTATTTGTGGTATGTTGTATAAAACAGACCTAGCTAATTTACAATAAAAGAACAAGATAACAGTGGTTGCCATTTTTTATTGTTAGTAGAAACCTTTTCGAATTACATTTCGTTTTCCATTCTCTTGCTTAAATCTATTCATTTGGACCCATGCCAGTCTCCCCCTTTGGGGATCAAACCTTGCTCCTAACCTTCGAGCTAGTCATTGATTCAGCTTATCAAAGGTGGCTCTTACAGCAGCCCCAGGGTGTACCAGTGGCACTTAGAGATTCGATGCTGGTTAAAGGTCTAGTGGGGTCACAGGGGTACTTTCAACTCCTGAGTTTTAAAAAGTCATCACAATGTGAGAGATACTGAGAGCCGAGACAGCGATACTCCCTCAGATCAGAATGTGAGAGATACAGAGAGCCGAGAGAGCGATACTCCCTCAGATCAGAATGTGAGAGATACAGAGAGCCGAGAGAACGATACTTCCTCAGGCAAGCAGACAGAATAGAGGGCTTTCTGCTCCAGAGCCAAGAGAAACGGCAGGTCATTCTGGGGGAGAGAACAGAGGGAGCAGTAATAGCTGCAGAGTTTGTAGTGTCCTGCCACAGGGCCAAAGACACACAGTACATGACCCTGACACAAATATAATTCTGTGTATTGCATGTCTGTTCTTTTGTGTTCTTTAATGCATTGTATCTTTGGCAATATTTGTTCAACTTGGCATGCCAATAAAGTACTTGATACAAAAGTGAATCTAAAGAAGTAGAATACCTTAGTAAGCATAACTTTGATATGTCATACCCCTACCAAGTTGCACTACATTAAGCACTATCAAGTTATGAGCTGTAAGTAAACAGTACCTTTACCACCTCAAATAGTTTGTTAAGCCACTGGCCATGAATGACACAACTGGAATGATACAATTGGAATTAACAGTAAAGGCTTCACAAACCCATTAACAGGCTCAGGTGTTGCTGAATTCAATGGAATATTGTATTTTGTCATACTACAAGTATAATAATGATGATGATGATGATGATGATGATGATGATGATGATGATGATGATTTTTATTATTAATTTATTTATTTATTTTTAGACGTACCAAGTTTTATTTTACCACATCCCTACCAGACCCAAATGCAGTTATTCTTATGATCAGCATTGCAAAAAAAGTTAATTTTACACCCCTGTAGCTGCTACGGTAGCCCTCTATATAAATACTCAAAATGTCACATAGGGGAATTCCAGTGATCTTGCAGCAGTAGTTAGTCACAATTGGCTCTGTTCCAGGAACAAGCTAGGGCAAAATTAGCTTTTCATTTCCGATTAATAAATTATAACATGTCAGCGATTTAAACGCCGCCACTGTTGTAAATAATAAATACATACATATATAAATAAAGCCTATAGTGCATCCACTGCCTGTACATGTAAAAAGTGATACCTACAGATGGACAGTCAAAAAGACAGTAACCCAGCCCACACCCCTTATATTCATCATTACACACACACACACACACACAAATTGCATGCCTTACAATAATGCTTTATTGATAATAATTCTCCAAAACTGGCAAAGTGCCGACACCCACCTTAACAGAATGAAGATGTAATTCTGCCAAGTGTCCAGAGAAGTATTCGACAAATGCATTTAGCCATTTTGTATTACTTTCTGTTTCGTTTTCTCGTAGATAGTAATATAGTCGGATTGCTTTTCCGCTTTTCACGATGCCTGTGGTGTCATCTACCTTTACCCCACCAAATGTCGACCCCAGAAAAGCTTTCTTTTTGTACACAGGATAAGTCAGGTTGCTAGTTTGACCAGAATTAATTATGTCTAATATCGCATTGGAAACGCAATTGTTGTTTTCTTTCGCGCAAAGACTTGAATAAGTATGATTATGATCTCCAACAGAAACGCTGATACCTTTAACTATTCTGTCTAACTCAAGTATTTCTTTAAATGCCTCATCTGTTAAAATGTTCCCCGTTTTGGAAACGACTGCCAGAGACGAGTATGCCCCTTCTGTGTAAAGCCGCTGGCTTGAGAATTCGTTCGAGTCGCTAATCGGGAAATGATTCTTTATAAACACCCTTTCTTCCTTTGCAGGTCCGTTCCAGGGAGTAAACTGGTCTTCGATGTCATTCGCTTCAATCTGCTTCAAAAAGTAAAAACCCGACCCAAGCCCACATGAGGCCAGCAAAGAGATCACCACAAAAAACAAGGGATACCTACCAACAAAGCGCCCCAACTTCTTAAAAGCAGCGCTGAGCGGCTTCTCTAAACAGTCTGTGTGGCACCCAGACATATTTTCTTTTTCTTTCTTTCTTTCTTTCTTTCTTTCTTTCTTTCTCTTTCTTTAAATAAATATCGATTAAACTATTGTTCCACTAAAACGAGCGTTTAAAACAACTAAAAAGGACTACTTGGTTATAATAATAATAATAATAATAATAATAATAATAATAATAATAATAATAATAATAGTAGTATTTATTGTGCAGCCCTATCTGTTGGTTTACGACTACAGTATAATTACTGTACCAGTTCTTAAACGTACACCCGACCTGCACAAAACAAATAGACCAATAATTATAAATTAAAAACCACACCCTAATATGTTTGTGTCCCTTAAAGGCACCAAATTACAAACATCATTTATACGGAATTAATATTATTGTAAAACTACCATGAACTTGTACAATATATATCCACTTTTAACTGTCCGCTAAAAAGTACACACCCACAGAGCCTCTTCTGCATTGAGCCTGTCTCGTGTGCTCGTATTTGTCTTTCAGTTTCGCGGTTAAGAGCGTCACCACCACCACCCGCTAATGTCGCTGCAACGCCACAAAAAGCCCCTTCACTGCTGCTCACATTCACACACACACACACACACACACACACACACACACACACACATATATATAATGTAATGTGCAGGAAACGTTGTCATCTGTCTTGAAGTCACTGCACCTGAAAATAAAGTTAACAGCGCCATATGACAGCAATACAAATTACTTTGGTACCGTAATGTAAATCAGTAATTATTGCACTTGCTATGTACAGCCCCCCAGACACAGTTATTCTGAAACAAAATCTATAACAAAACACAATTGCACTACTAATATGTCACTGCAAATATAACTTGTTGTAATCCTAACTTGTTGCATCCTATTTTAAATTGTATTTTAGTAGTATTATGTGTACGTACTGCAAACAGTACTGTATTTAAATATTAATTTCGGATTGAACCCCTGTACTGCCCTGAGATATTTAAACTGAACGTATTTTTTCTGTAATTTTGTTTACAGATTTTTTGAGGGGAATGCTATGCACGTTACACATGGTTTATTCAAGGTCGGGATCGTGGCTGCTTGTATGGTTATGGTGAGAAGTGATTAAGGACTATATTGGCCCCTGGTCTCGCCTGATAAGGGCAGAGGAATGAGCCACCGCCCTCTAAAGAGGAACTGTTCTGACGATGCCAGGATCAGTCAAGACCGAGCGGATCCACCACCTGCTCTTAAACTTTTATTTTGTACATTTTAGGTTTTGTCTTTTAAAATTATATTTAAATCTATTTAAATACAATTTTAATATATTTAATCTGGTTTTGTTTTAGATTGTGTCTCTTGTTGCCACATGTTTGAACCGGTGGTCACTGTTGGTCACTGAGTGTATTGTTTGATTTGGATTGATATATTTCACATTTTTTCATTTGAGCACATTTTGGTTTGCACTATTTGTATTTTCGTTTGTAAATCTTTTCAGTTTAACGGTTTTTTTTTTGGTTTATTTTTTTTTATAATAGCACTGCTAACCACTCTCTGCCTAGTAGCACTTCAGGCTTAAACTGTTATAACTTTCTGTTTCCTTGAATCCAGACTGGTGTGGGTTGCTGTGGCCTCCTGGTGGCAAATTCTTGTACTGCATAATTTATAATATTATTTTGCCTATCTTCAATTTCTATGTCTTTTTTTTATTTTAACTCTAAAGAGTTTGTGTCTAAAATAAATTATTGAACTATTTTAACAATTTACTCACGTCTCTGCTTACTTTCATTTAGTTGAAAGAGGTCTGCTCGTTGGGTAACCTGGTTGTATACATTATAAAAGTGATTTAAAAGCTATTTCTTTGGGTGAAATTCCCAAGGTGGCGTAGTCGAACACTCATTAGTTCCACCTATCCCCCACTCTATTGAATCATGGCAAGTTTAGAACTGCTCCAGAAGACAAAGCTGTTGCTTATGTTCCGTTCTACAGCACTGGAGGCCCATCTGCCAAGGAGTTGGATTATTGATGGGAAGTCCAGCTTTGTCTGCTGAAGTGACTGCTCCAATCCTGAAAGAATGAATGGCATAAAAAATGTGAAAGAGAAACCTACGTGAAGTAATAGCATGGATAGGTGGCTTGAAAACCATGATCGAGTAACTGGTTTATTTGTTTCTGTTACGAACAAAGGATCTTGGGGAGAATTACTGAAAGTCCTGGCTAAGGTGTACTTGTAGATGGAGCTGTAGGGGCAAAAGGTTGAAGGAATCTTACGGTAGCAAATATGGACTCCTCATTGAAGACGGTCCACTTTGGAACAATGGAGATGGAGAAGATAGTAAGCCTCTGTCATGTAGATGTCATTGATGCAAAGATATGTTGCTGGATTGAAAGAATAGCATGTGAATTCTCCAGTTTGTAGGCATGTTTTCATTGTAGATAGCTGGATGGGGTTTTTCATGACAGTGTGTGATGAAGACCAGGAACTGATCAGAAGACTCGGTGTGGCAGGATAGATGGTAAGCTGAACAGAAGTGGAGATAGGATATGCAACCTGTATTGTATGAAGCAAGGGGTCTGGGAGGGCTAGGGAATTCATCATGAAGCCCAGGTGTTAAATCTGGACAAAGAAAACAATGCCGAATCAATATGGGTCAGAATAATGGACAAAAATTCAAAGGGCATAATAATAGGAGCATGCTATAGACCACCAAATTCAGACACCGAGCAAAATAATCTGTTATACAATGACATTAGAAATGCGTGTAGAAAAGGAGAAGCCATACTAATGGGGGATTTCAACTTCCCCCACATAAAATGGGAAAACCCAGTGGGGAGCATGACGGATAAAATTGAAATGGTGGAAATGACAAATGACTGCTTCCTAACGCAATTTGTCAAGGCACCAACTAGAAGGGAGGCATGCCTTGATTTAGTCTTTTCAAATAACGAAGACAGAATAACTATACCAGAGGTCAGGCCATTGGCAAACTCAGACCACAACATGGTCTCATTTGAAGTGTTTTTTAAAACCCCCAAAGTAATGACTAAAGCTAAGGTTTACAATTTTTGAAAAGCAAACTATGAAGGTATGAAACAGAGACTAACACGAGTAGATTGGAGTAAAATAGAGAAAACATCCACAGAAAAAGGATGGCTGTTTTTTAAAAATGTAGTATTAGAGGCGCAAAACAATTACATCCCAAAATAGACAAATCTAAATCTAAAAAAATGGCCAAAATGGTTTAATAGATCAATTTAAAAAAATATTCAGCGAAAAAAGGCACTTTACAGAGCGTTTAAAAGGGACCTAAATAAAGTACACAGAAAGAGTACTTTGAACTGCAAACATGAGTCAAAAAGGAAGTTAGAAAGGCCAAGAGAGAGATAGAAATCAATATTGTTAAGGGGGCTAAAACCAATTCCAAAATGTTTTTCCAATATTATAACAGCAAGAGAACATTCAAAGAGGTTAAATGTCTAAGAGACACAAATCGCAAAATCATAGACTAAGAAAAAAATAGCAAATATATTAAATTATTACTTTTCACAGGATTTTACAAAGGAGGACACGGACAACATGCCCCACATGTCGACCTGTTCCTATCCAGTTTTAAATAACTTTAGCATATAAACAAATCCCCTGGGCCGGATGAGATCCTCCCAATAGTACTCAAATAAATGAAAGAAGTTATTTACAAACCGCTAACCAAGATCATGCAACAGTCTCTTGACACAGGGGTTGTACCGACAGACTGGAAAATTGCAAATGTAATACCGATCCACAAAAAGGGAGACAAAACCACAGACCAATAAGCCTGACTTCTATTATATGTAAACTATAATAAGATCCAAAATGGAAAATTACCTATATGGTAACAGTATCCTGGGAGACAGTCAGCATGGTTTTAGGAAAGGGAAATCATGACTAACTAACCTGCTTGATTTTTTTGAGGATGCAACATCGACAATGGATAATTGCAAAGCATACAACATTGTTTATTTAGATTTCCAGAAAGCTTTTGACAAAGTCCCGCATAAAAGATTAATTCTCAAACTGAACACAGTAGGAAATGCATGCACATGGATTATGGAGTGGTTAAAATGTAAAAAACAGAAAGTACTGATTACAGGAGAAACCTCAAAATAGAGCAAGGTAACCAGTGGTGTACCACAGGGATCAGTATTAGGTCCTCTGCTATTCCTAATCTACATTAATGACTTAGATTCTGGTATAGTAAGCAAACTTGTTAAATTTGCAGATGACACAAAAATAGGAGAAGTGGCAAACACTGTTGCAGCAGCAAAGGTCATTCAAAATGATCTAGACAGCATTCAGAACTGGACAGACACATGGCAAATGACATTTAAGAAAAGTGTAAGGTACTGCACGCAGGCAATAAAAATGTGCATTATATATATCATATGGGAGATACTGAAATTGAAGAAAAGATCTACGAAAAACACCTAGGAGTTTATGTTGACTCAGAAATGTTTTCATCTAGACAATGTGAGGAAGCTATAAAAAAGGCCAACAAGATGCTCGGATATATTGTAAGAAGTGTTGAATTTAAATCAAGGGAAGTAATGTTAAAACTTTACATTTAGAATATTGTGTTCAGTTCTGGTCACCTCGTTACAAAAAGGATATTGCTGCTCTAGAAAGAGTGCAAAGAAGAGCAACCAGAATTATCCCGGGTTTAAAAGGCATGTTGTATGCAGACGGGCTAAAATAACTGAATCTATTCAGTCTTGAACAAAGAAGACTACGCGGTGACCTGATTCAAGCATTCAAAATCCTAAAAGGTATAGACAATGTCAACCCAGGGGACTTTTTTGACCTGAAAAAAGAAACAAGGACCAGGGGTCACAAATGGAGATTAGATAAAGGGGCATTCAATAGGAGGCACTTTTTTACACAGAGAATGGTGAGGGTCTGGAACCAACTCCCCAGTAATGTTGTTGAAGCTGACACCCTGGGATCCTTCAAGAAGCTGCTTGATGAGATTCTGGGATCAATAACCTACTAACAACCAAGCGAGCAAGATGGGCTGAATGGCCTCCTTTCGTTTGTAAAATTCCTTATGTTCTTAAGTTCGTAGGGGAAAGGAACCCTCTGGGAATCCGTGGCTAAACAGACCACCCTTCATCCAGGCAGCTAGCTAAAGGTCTTATTGTGGTCACAGGGAGGGTTATACAGTGTTGTTCATGACAGCATCCAGTCTATTCTTGAAGGATCCAATAGTCTATGCTTCAACAACTCTGTCCGGCAGCCTGTTCCAATGGTTCACCACCCTTTCTGTGAAAAAGCTCCTTCTCCCCTCGGTTCTGAATATGCCCTTCTTCGGCTTCCAAATGTGGCCTCTGGTTCTGTTCTCTTGACCTGCAAGTTGTATATCCTTATGGCTGGAATCGGGGGATGAGGCTGGAAGGCGAGGGCACTTGGTGGCGTTGGCAATAACAAAAAATTAGAAGTTAACTTTTACGTGGTGGAACTCAGGTAATAACCGCTGCGGAGGGCAACGCTGACCAAACTCGTTACTTCTGTTATAAATCAAACTCAGGTAATACCCGCTGCTGAGGGCATCATTGACCAAACTCATTACTTCTGATATTAAACCAAACTCAGGTAATGACCCTGCCGAGGGTATCACTGATTATAAATTATTATAAATGGCAGTACAAGAAACAGAGCATCAAAACAAATTACCCCAATAGAGCAACTAACCAAAATACACATATATACATGACATTTAAATCAACTTTATTCACAAAACTGCAAGAACCTGTTCGTGACTGAAGGAGCTCACTCTTGGGAAGAGAGAGACCCCTAGCAGTAGGAGCCGGCAACTGCATGACTTGCGAAGGTGATCGTTAAAGAAAATAAATAAATACATAAATAAATAAATAAATAAATATAGGACAATCAATCACATGATTCAATGCGCACATCACTACGGCGCCATTGTTGGAGCCTTTTTTTTCACTCAAAATTGCTGCATGTAAACACATTCAATAAATCATCTAACCTAATTTAGAGGTTAAAAGCATATTTGAACATCAAGTAACAAGGAAAGGCGTTGCTCCCACACATTGGCAGTAATATAGGCTCAGGACTGTACAAACAAGTAAAAACAAAACAAACAAACAAAAGAAAAACACAAAGCAAGGCGGAGGACAGGCGAGCACCGTGAAGCGAGCCCCCCAGACACACGCACATAGACCAGCACGTAAACAAGCCAGCAGACCAGGGTTGGGAACCACTGATCTAGATGACAACAAAAGTCCTTTTAAATGCGTTAAATTGTTTGTTTTGTATTGTGATTAGGCCCAACACATAATCTCATAGATACTTTTGATCGGGTAGCGTCGGCAAGGAGACCAGAATGCTGCAGTTCACTCGCTCACGCGTATTTATTTACAAAAACACACAAACAACCCGCCACCGCCATTCTAAATTATCACCAGTGACCACCCTTTGTATACACCTGTGACTGTACAAAAACTAACAAAGAAATAGTAGATATGATTCAACACAAAAGTAAAGCCCGCAACATAAACAGTGATGAAACAGGCTTTATTGAAAACTACACTAACAGCAGCTGTATCATTGATCACACCACATGGGGGACGATTAGGAAATGAAATGTTTGACCTCAGCTGATCCGTCAGTCGATTGCATCGTACTGGGGGTTTAGGCTGTCTGTAAGCACAGCCATCTGTCTGTATGAGAGCTTCTGGTTTAGCTTTGGAAAGCCAAAGGCCACCAGGTTAGGTTTCTATTCACCCTGTAAGTGTAACCTGAAATATGTTTGCGAATGGCAACGAATTAACATAGATGTGTCCTGTTTCTGAAACCTACTGTATCTAGCCAACAGCAAACTGTTCCACGTTTTCTAATTTCTGTCACATTTACTCCTGCACTATATACAGCAATAAGCCTCCCATCTTTGGACCTAAGTTTAACCCTCTTGGATACCCCCTGGTGGTGGTTTCCCTTTATGCAGCTTGTGCTGTGCTGCGCTTGAGCAGTATTGTGACGACACAATGTGTCTGCTCCAATAGGAAGTTGCTTTGTGAGGGGAGCTTCTAACACAGGGCGATCAGTAACGTGAAACTGCAACGTATTTCCTGTTTTCATCTGTCAACAAGATAAAACATACAAAGCAGCTGGAAGTATGGATGACGATGTATTGACCACTCTGAAGATTTTGATAATCGGAGAAAGCGGAGTAGGGAAGTCTAGGTAAGGATACTTGTTTTCCACTGAATGTGAAGAAAAACCAAGATACGGGCCGTCCTCGCTGGCTTGCCACTACTGTGTGAGGCGTAACACCAGCTTGATGCAGCTGAGCAGGCCTGCAGTGGCTTTTAGTTATTTATGTGTTCCTGATCGGCTTATTATTATTATTATTATTATTATTATTATTATTATTATTATTATTATTATTATTATTTCGTGTATTTGATTCAACGCATGCTAAAACGCAGACTTACTAATGTAGAATGCTGTTTGTGCCGTTGTTTAATTCCAGTTTTAGGTAAGACAATTTACTGTCTCCCTTGTTTAAGTCGATATATTTATAATGTTAATAATAATAATAATAATAATAATACAAAATAAAAAACACCAGCTTGTGTTCTCCAGTGTTACTGTATCCTTCTTTATTTTTTGTAATTCAAATAGTTGACTCCGTGAGTTGTCAATTGCTACTGAATTGCTGATTACTAATACGAATTGATAGCACGCTCGAGGAAAATAATAATGCCAGTACGAAATACACAGAAAACTATTGTTTCAAAAATAAGTTTCTTTCAGCGTCAGCTGTCATTTGTGCTACAAGTAATGATACATATACACATTGGAATGGTTTGATGTATTTATGGCTTATTTAAGGCTTTTCTTTTGTTATAAATAACGGAAACCACGTCCTATGTTGATTCTATCTGGATATAATTTGAAACCCATCAGATATCAAAGTAAGGCATTTTTTAAAACATTGAACAATGTGGAGAATGTAACACGATGTACCTCCTTGTACTCGGTGGGGGGTCGGGGGGGGGGATGTTGCAACTGCTGGTCTGGTGATATTAATGACGTCTCGAGGTTGTACAGTGTACTGGTGGCCTTTGGCTCATGTCCTATATTGTGTTATAGGCCCCCTGATTAGGCAAAAGGTTAGAAAGACTCCCAGTGCTCTTTGAAATATACACTAGATTTATCAATTATGTCTGTTTCGGTGTTTATGCAGAGCTACAGTTATTACTTTGGTCCTGTAACAGCATTTCAGAAACGGATGGAAAATACTCTGTATACTCTGTATTTGTGTAGGCCTATACTGTACCACAGGGATCCGTATTAGGTCCTCTGCTATTCCTAATCTACATTAATGATTTAGATTCTGGTATAGTAAGCAAACTTGTTAAATTTGCAGACGACACAAAAATAAGAGAAGTGGCAAACACTGTTGCAGCAGCAAAGGTCATTCAAAATGATCTAGACAGCATTCAGAACTGGGCAGACACATGGCAAATTAAATTTAATAGAGAAAAGTGTAAGGTACTGCAGGCAGGCAATAAAAATTTGCATTATAAATACCATATGGGAGATACTGATACAGTTTGTGCTAAAGTATGGCTGGACCAAGTTTCATCATGAGTGTGACAAAGATGGAGTGACAGCCAGACATCCTCTTTATGCCCCAGATTATAATATACTCAACAATATGCGCTGAAGCAGGTCCTTGGCAAGTTTCATCACAATTAGACAAGTGGTTCTCTAGCTGCAAATCTCCAAAATGCCATGCAGAATATATCGTTGGATAAATCGGGGCTCGATTTGCACCTTTTGATTTTTACTTAATTTGAGGCAGTCCTGAAACCCAGGATGGGGTGCAGGATAAGTATGACTTTCAAAAATTGCATACCTATTTTTAAAACTTTAAAAAGTTGCAGTCTGACGTTTTTGGTGCCTGATGCAACACTTTTGACACTTAAAACCTTATTGGTCACATGGTCGTCAAAACTACATTCTGACACAAACAGCTGAGTAGTGGAACTTGTTTTTCAAAGTGGAGCATTGCGCGTTACTTGACTCCCTGGTTTGTTGGAAACACCCGAAGCTTACACAAGGGCTGTTATTTTCCCTCTTGCTTGCTGGCATCTCATGCAGAGGCTGCACCCAAGGAATTAGTGTAGCAGATAAACCAAATACAAAAATATGAACAGAGTCGATGCTAAATTTGTGGTTAATAAAATGAAGATCATGGAGATTGCTTGTACAGAAGGTTTTACATACAGTTTTACAGACTTTAAGTAAGACTTTAGTTAAGAGAAACCAGTACGTATTTTCCATTCCTCTGTCCAGACTTGATCCAGTTATCCCAAAAGAAAAGCCTACCTTGGCTTTCTATTTCACCGTTGAGTGCTTATACAGGATCTGTACCCTTTATAAGCAATTGGCTTTTGATAACATTAAGACGGAAGCAACATATTGTTTGATGCTGTGCTGCCTACTGTAAAACCATTTGTACTTGTTGATGTATTATTTTTTTTTATTTATTGTGAATGTTTTTTAAAGATTGCTCAATGTGTGTGTTTTTTTTTTTTTTGCAGTCTTCTCTTAAGGTTTACGGATGATACTTTTGATCCAGAACTTGCGGCAACCATTGGTAAGTTTGAAATAAAATAAACTTCGGAGTAGGTTGTGTGTGTCATAAGCCGATTATTATATTAGCAAAAACAACTGTTTGGAGTTTTCATCCTAGTTGTTTTTTAGACAAAACTCTGAATGCTAATCTGCTTGTTCTTGACCAGTTATTAGGCTTAAATAAGATCACAAAACTGCCTAAAGGATTTTTGCAGGCTAGTTGGATCTGTCCATTTCTGTTGGCAACATTGTCAGCACATCAGTTATTATTCATAACAATTACACAGGAATGAATGTGCAGCTTGGCTGATAAAGTGAGGGACAGCGGAGCTTTTCTGTTCCGCCCGTTCCTCCATGGCCAGGACTGCAGTTAGCCCGATTCCATTTCAGACAATTCCTTGGAAAACTGTGGACCGTACAGTAGCTTAGGAATCCGTGTGCAATTTGGCACATTTAAATAAACCTTTCAGCTGACCAGACGCAATTTTAATATCCTTAGCCATTGTCTGGTACCTTGGTGAACTGTACGCATGTTGTAACACCTTCTGCCTGTTAAACAATATACTCAACAACACAAAAAAAAGAGAAGTGTTTTGGCCCTGTCCACACTACATAACCGATCTCGAGAACCGTACTCGAAACCGTTCTAATTAATCCAGCTCAAAGCGTCCACACTGAAGTACTGTTTCATGTTTAGTCGGGCTTAATGCATCCACACACTATTAGAATAGTTTGGTTACAGTTCCTAGCAGCGCAATGAACAGTGGAAATTAATACAATAGCATCCCACCATGCACTGTATTTTATTTTAAAATGTGTTATGTTTCATATTAATAGAGGTGCATATTGCTAAAAAGAAATAAAGCAAGTATTTTGGAAAACGTAAATGTGAACACACACAAGTAGGACCTGAAGTGTTCGGGTTTTATTTTTAATCTGGTGACATCCCTTTAAGCAAATTGAGCTGATTCTGTTTTCATAATTAAACTCAGAAAAAAAAGCTGTTAATTACAAATAATCTTTGTTATTAACTTCATATCTTGCCTGCGCCTAATTCTGGTCCCCTTAATTTTATTTCAAACAGAGCTGACAAATTGCGTGAATTGTTCAACCCAATCCTACTTTTTAGCATTTCATTTTTTCAGTCACTTAATTTAAAGTTGTGCTTTTGTTATTTTCCCAGGAGATTAACAGAGATATCCTGGCCGTTCTTTTTTAAAAGAATAAAAATTAACACCCATTGCGGAGTGTACACTGATAGCAAGTCCTTCAGGCGCCAGTATTGCGCCAAATATACAACAAAGCATTTTGGGATATTGGAGGTTACACAAAAAATGCAGTACGGTATTACAGCGTCCACACTTCTGACAAACCTGATGCGATCTAATTAGAACCAGACTCAAGACTACCCCCTGAGTACGGTATTAAACGCTGCGTAGCGTGGAGGCAAACCGTATTTAGCACTTTTAAGCTGGTTTAAATGCAACTAATACGGTTTAAAGGCATAGTGTGGACTTGGTCTTTGTCTAGACTTTGCAAAGCAAATTAATAAAACCTGAAGACATTCAGGCCTGAGGGCTATTCTCTGTACTAACAAGTTCAATTATTAGTGGGATACCTGATTGGCATGGCAGATCAAGACCATCTATTAATTTTGGGCAGACAAAGGCATTGTGTTTATTAATGACATCATTTCTCACCATTCATCTGTAATGACGAGAATAAGGGATTTGAGTGCATGGACGGACTGGCCATCATCCTTTAAAATGACAATGTTTATAGCAAACTAGTTTTATTTGGTGACTATTTATTAGCCATGCAGAAAAGCATTGCAGGTTAACTTACTGGCTGAATGAATGTTTCTTGCAGGTGTTGATTTCAAAGTGAAAACTATATCAGTGGATGGGAATAAGGCAAAGCTTGCGATATGGGTAAGCTATTTTTGTATGGCTAATGCAATATAAGGAAACATCATTTTAACTTGCCAAATTTTAAAATCTGTTTTAATAATACCTCTATCCACAAGAGAGATATATATATATATACAGTACTGTGCAAAAGTTTTAGGCAGGTGTGAAAAAATGCTGTAAAGTAAGAATGCTTTCAAAAATAGACATGTTAATAGATTATATTTATCAATTAACTAAATGCAAAGTGAGTGAACAGAAGAAAAATCTAAATCAAATCCATATTTGTGTGACCACCCTTTGCCTTCAAAACAGCATCAAGCATCAATTCTTCTAGGTACACTTGCACACAGTTTTGAAGGAACTTCGGCAGGTATGTTGGCCCAAACATCTTGGAGAACTAACCACAGTTCTTCTGTGGATTTAGGCAGCCTCAGTTGCTTCTCTCTCTTCATGTAATCCCAGACAGACTCGATGATGTTGAGATCAGGGCTCTGTGGGGGCCATACCATCACTTCCAGGACTCCTTGTTCTTCTTTACGCTGAAAATAGTTCTTAATGACTTTCGCTGTATGTTTGGGGTCGTTGTCATGCTGCAGAATAAATTTGGGGCCAATCAGATGCCTCCCTGATGGTATTGCATGATGGATAAGTATCTGCCTGTACTTCTCAGCATTGAGGAGACCATTAATTCTGATCAAATCCGCAACTCCTTTTGCAGAAATGCAGCCCCAAACTTGCAAGGAACCTCCACCATGCTTCACTGTTGCCTGCAGACACTCATTCGTGTACGCTCTCCAGCCCTTCGGCGAACAAACTGCCTTCTGCTACAGCCAGATACTTCAAATTTTGACTCATCAGTCCAGAGCACCTGCTGCCATTTTTCTGCACCCCAGTTCCTGTGTTTTCATGCATAGTTGTGTCGCTTGGCCTTGTTTCCACGTCGGAGGTATGGCTTTTTGGCCGCAAGTCTTCCATGAAGGCCACTTCTGACCAGACTTCTCCGGACAGTAGATGTTTGTACCAGGGTCCCACTGTTTTCTGCCAGTTCTGAGCTGATGGCACTGCTGGACATTATTATTATTATTATTATTATTATTATTATTATTTATTTCTTGGCAGACGCCCTTATCCAGGGCGACTTACAATCGTAAGCAAATACATTTCAAGTATTACAGTACAGGTAATAATACAATAAGAGCAAGATAAATACAATGACTAGTTCAAGCAAGTACAAGTGTGACAAAATACAATTCAGTAATACAGCAGATAAAAGTGACAGTGATAGTTACATCAAGATATGATTAAATACCAAATACTACAGTTTAAACACTTGGCAGATTACAGTACTCTGAAGTACAGGATTAAATGCAGTGAAATAGGGGGCAGATAGGGGATAAAATAGGGGGCAGACATCTTCCGATTGCGAACTGAAGTAAGCATGACGTGTCTTTCATCTACTGCAGTAAGTTTCCTTGGCTGACCACTGCATCTACGGTCCTCAACGTTGCCTGTTTCTTTGTGCTTCTTCAAAAGAGCTTGGACAGCACACCTGGAAACCCCTGTCTGCCTTGAAATTTCTGCCTGGGAGAGACCTTGCTGATGCAGTATAACTACCTTGTGTCTTGTTGCTGTGCTCAGTCTTGCCATGGTGTATGACTTTTGACAGTAAACTGTCTTCTGCAACCTCACCTTGTTAGCTGAGTTTGGCTGTTCCTCACCCAGTTTTATTCCTCCTACACAGCTGTTTCTGTTTCAGTTAATGATTGTGTTTCAACCTACATATTGAATTGATGATCATTAGCACCTGTTTGGTATAATTGTTTAGTCATACACCTGACTATATGCCTACAAAATCCCTGACTTTATGCAAGTGTACCTAGAAGAATTGATGCTGTTTTGAAGGCAAAGGGTGGTCACACCAAATATGGATTTGATTTAGATTTTTCTTCTGTTCACTCACTTTGCATTTAGTTAATTGATAAATATAATCTATTAACATGTCTATTTTTGAAAGCATTCTTACTTTACAGCATTTTTTCACACCTGCCTAAAACTTTTGCACAGTACTGTATATAATTTTTTTTTTTGTTCATTATAAATGTAATGAAATGATCTAATGATTGCAGGATGGATCTTGCATTTGAAAAAACTGCAGGCCAAGGTTATAACTAGCCATATTGTAAGTAGATAAATTGTAAGGAATCTGAAGAGCATTGCATTTACATCTATTGACTTCTGATGTTGGCGTGTATGATAGGTTGCAATTGGAAGCTTGTTATCCACCTACAAAATCACCTTAGTTTATGAGCATGTCTGAATTCCACTCCTCTCCTCTGTCTGGACTTTTAAGGTTTTGTATGTTTATGTCTTAACACTAAACTTAAGACAGTTGACTTAAAACACTTGTAATCCAGCAGATGGAGCCTTACATTTATTTGCTAAATCTTATTAGTGGTCAACTAGAGATCAATGAACATAACTAAGCATAGCAATTTGGGTCTACCAGGTTTAATGAGGGCGAATGGAATTAGTGTGGAATGTAGCAATACTGTAGGTTAGGCACATGCAATGCTGTTTGGAATTTCAGACGGAAACTAAAACACCTAACCATATTGTTCCTGTACAGTCAAATGTATTGAAGACTAACCTTTGATATTTATAACCAACTCATTTTAATACTGTATAAGGTGCAACACACTTGTAATCCAACAGATGGTGCCAGTGACTAGCTTTAGAAAATTCCTTGAGTTTGAAAAGTGGTTCGTTATTTGATATTGCAAGATGGTGTTGTAGGTTTAGTGAGTTCTTGTGTTTATTTTGCTTTTAATTTTAGGACACGGCTGGCCAGGAACGGTTCAGAACTCTGACTCCTAGCTACTACAGAGGAGCACAGGGTGTGATCCTGGGTAAGTCAGCAGGCTTCTTATATTCTTTCTTATTGGTTTTGACGTTGCGTGTCTTGCTGTCTAACATATGAAATGCATGCAAGCACCGAATGGATTGTCAATTGCTTTTCTTTCAGTATATGATGTGACGAGACGAGATACGTTCGGCAAACTTGATAACTGGCTAAATGAGCTGGAAACGTACTGCACAAGGAATGACCTCGTCAAAATGTTAGTTGGAAACAAAATTGATAAGGTGAGTCTTATTTAGCTATTTCCATAGATCTGAACCTGCTGTACATCCATAGGAAGGAAGAAAAGATTCAATGAAACAGGACAAAAGAGAACTTAGATGTGAGGTTTAGTGGTCTTATTCCTCGTACTGTATTGTGAATGTGTGTGCTTACACAGCTTAGAAAAACAGAGACATTTAAAGTGCTGGAAGTTAACTAGCCAAACAGGTTAGTTGGTAAACAGTGTTCTGTATATCGGCACTCAAAAACTCTATATGCTTTAAGATAATTGTCTTTGCACCTCTTCTTACAAAAGGCTCAATCTTTAATAAATATTTTTGTATTCCCTGAAGGGATGCATATCCCTGTCCATGGGGCTATTGTGAAAGTTCCTGTACATGTAAATGTATGGATGTCACACTTTAATTTACCCAAAGGACCAATTTTACAGTTGTGAAACTTGGTAAGGACATTTTCCAGAGCAGTGCATTGAGAGCATCACACAGGGATATAAGAAGGCGTCTGTAAGTATGTGTCAGTCTGTTACACTCAGCAGCAATGAAAATGCGTGAAACGATTGTGTAATAGTCTTCACTTGTCCACGCTTCAGCTACAGTGCCCTATTACCAGCTATTGGGATGTAGTATATGTTTTTTTTTTTTTTAAGATCATAAATAAATGTGTGTTAGGTATTGAGATTGTGCTGAAAGGGTTTTTTTTTTTTTTTAAATATAGGAAGGTCGGGAACTAGACAGGAATGAAGGCCTTAAATTTGCAAGGAAACATTCCATGCTTTTTATAGGTAAGTCAGAAGAATCACCATAAATAATAAGACTTTTTTTTGTTATTGCAGACAACTATACATGACTGCTTTCTCTGACTATCTTTCCATTTAATTTTTATCATGTCATCTCCATTTTAATTCAACTTCGAGATGATTTTTGTTTTCATAAGCAATATGCATTTTAATGGTGGCTGTCTTAATGTATTAATTTGACAGGTGCATTTATTTATCTATCTATCTATCTCTATCTATATAGATATATAGATATATAGATATATATATATATATATATAATATATATATATACAGTACTGTGCAAAAGTTTTAGGCAGGTGTGAAAAAATGCTGTAAAGTAAGAATGCTTTCAAAAATAGACATGTTAATAGATTATATTTATCAATTAACTAAATGCTAAGTGAGTGAACAGAAGAAAAATCTAAATCAAATCCATATTTGGTGTGACAACCCTTTGCCTTCAAAACAGCATCAATTCTTCTAGGTACACTTGCACAAAGTCAGGGATTTTGTAGGCATATAGTCAGGTGTATGATTAAACAATTATACCAAACAGGTGCTAATGATCATCAATTCAATATGTAGGTTGAAACACAATCATTAACTGAAACAGAAACAGCTGTGTAGGAGGAATAAAACTGGGTGAGGAACAGCCAAACTCAGCTAACAAGGTGAGGTTGCTGAAGACAGTTTACTGTCAAAAGTCATACACCATGGCAAGACTGAGCACAGCAACAAGACACAAGGTAGTTATACTGCATCAGCAAGGTCTCTCCCAGGCAGAAATTTCAAGGCAGACAGGGGTTTCCAGATGTGCTGTCCAAGCTCTTTTGAAGAAGCACAAAGAAATGGGCAACGTTGAGGACCGTAGACGCAGTGGTCGGCCAAGGAAATTTACTGCAGCAGATGAAAGACACATCATGCTTACTTCCCTTCGAATTGGAAGATGTCCAGCAGTGCCATCAGCTCAGAACTGGCAGAAAACAGTGGGACCCTGGTACACCCATCTACTGTCCGGAGAAGTCTGGTCAGAAGTGGCCTTCATGGAAGACTTGCGGCCAAAAGCCATACCTCCGGCGTGGAAACAAGGCCAAGCGACTCAACTCTGCACGAAAACACAGGAACTGGGGTGCAGAAAAATGGCAGCAGGTGCTCTGGACTGATGAGTCAAAATTTGAAATATTTGGCTGTAGCAGAAGGCAGTTTGTTAAGCGAAGGGCTGGAGAGCGTACACGAATGAGTGTCTGCAGGCAACAGTGAAGCATGGTGGGGGTTCCTTGCAAGTTTGGGGCTGCATTTCTGCAAATGGAGTTGGGGATTTGGTCAGAATTAATGGTCTCCTCAATGCTGAGAAGTACAGGCAGATACTTATCCATCATGCAATACCATCAGGGAGGCATCTGATTGGCCCCAAATTTATTCTGCAGCATGACAAAGACCCCAAACATACAGCGAAAGTCATTAAGAACTATCTTCAGTGTAAAGAAGAACAAGGAGTCCTGGAAGTGGTGGTATGGCCCCACAGAGCCCTGATCTCAACATCATCGAGTCTGTCTGGGATTACATGAAGAGAGAGAAGCAACTGAGGCTGCCTAAATCCACAGAAGAACTGTGGTTAGTTCTCCAAGATGTTTGGGCCAACCTACCTGCCGAAGTTCCTTCAAAAACTGTGTGCAAGTGTACCTAGAAGAATTGATGCTTGATGCTGTTTTGAAGGCAAAGGGTGGTCACACCAAATATGGATTTGATTTAGATTTTTCTTCTGTTCACTCACTTTGCATTTAGTTAATTGATAAATATAATCTATTAACATGTCTATTTTTGAAAGCATTCTTACTTTACAGCATTTTTTCACACCTGCCTAAAACTTTTGCACAGTACTGTATATATATATATATATATATATATATATATACAGTGCCTTGCGAAAGTATTCGGCCCCCTTGAACTTTACGACCTTTTGCCACATTTCAGGCTTCAAACATAAAGATATGAAACTGTAATTTTTGTGAAGAATCAACAACAAGTGGGACACAATCATGAAGTGGAACGAAATTTATTGGATATTTCAAACTTTTTAACAAATAAAAACTGAAAATTGGGCTGCAAAATTATTCAGCCCCTTAAGTTAATACTTTGTAGCGCCACCTTTGCTGCGATTACAGCTGTAAGTCGCTTGGGGTATGTCTCTATCAGTTTTGCACATCGAGACTGAAATTTTTGCCCATTCCTCCTTGCAAAACAGCTCGAGCTCAGTGAGGTTGGATGGAGAGCATTTGTGAACAGCAGTTTTCAGTTCTTTCCACAGATTCTCGATTGGATTCAGGTCTGGACTTTGACTTGGCCATTCTAACACCTGGATATGTTTATTTGTGAACCATTCCATTGTAGATTTTGCTTTATGTTTTGGATCATTGTCTTGTTGGAAGACAAATCTCCGTCCCAGTCTCAGGTCTTTTGCAGACTCCATCAGGTTTTCTTCCAGAATGGTCCTGTATTTGGCTCCATCCATCTTCCCATCAATTTTAACCATCTTCCCTGTCCCTGCTGAAGAAAAGCAGGCCCAAACCATGATGCTGCCACCACCATGTTTGACAGTGGGGATGGTGTGTTCAGGGTGATGAGCTGTGTTGCTTTTTACGCCAAACATAACGTTTTGCATTGTTGCCAAAAGTTCGATTTTGGTTTCATCTGACCAGAGCACCTTCTTCCACATGTTTGGTGTGTCTCCCAGGTGGCTTGTGGCAAACTGTAAACGACACTTTTATGGATATCTTTAAGAAATGGCTTTCTTCTTGCCACTCTTCCATAAAGGCCAGATTTGTGCAGTATACGACTGATTGTTGTCCTATGGACAGAGTCTCCCACCTCAGCTGTAGATCTCTGCAGTTCATCCAGAGTGATCATGGGCCTCTTGGCTGCATCTCTGATCAGTCTTCTCCTTGTATGAGCTGAAAGTTTAGAGGGACGGCCAGGTCTTGGTAGATTTGCAGTGGTCTGATACTCCTTCCATTTCAATATTATCGCTGCACAGTGCTCCTTGGGATGTTTAAAGCTTGGGAAATCTTTTGTATCCAAATCCGCTTTAAACTTCTCCACAACAGTATCTCGGACCTGCCTAGTGTGTTCCTTGTTCTTCATGATGCTCTCTGGCGCTTTTAAACGGACCTCTGAGACTATCACAGTGCAGGTGCATTTATAATGAGACTTGATTACACACAGGTGGATTCTATTTATCATCATTAGTCATTTAGGTCAACATTGGATCATTCAGAGATCCTCACTGAACTTCTGGAGAGTTTGCTGCACTGAAAGTAAAGGGGCTGAATAATTTTGCACCCAATTTTTCAGTTTTTATTTGTTAAAAAGTTTGAAATATCCAATAAATTTCGTTCCACTTCATGATTGTGTCCCACTTGTTGTTGATTCTTCACAAAAATTACAGTTTCATATCTTTATGTTTGAAGCCTGAAATGTGGCAAAAGGTCGCAAAGTTCAAAGGGGCGAATACTTTCAAGAAGGCACTGTATATATATATATATATATTAGATAGATAGATAGATCAAACTAGATAAATAAATGCACCTGTCAAATTAATACATTTTAAAGGCTTTTTCTGAGAACTGTTTACATTTTAACCCCCTATGTAGAAGCCAGTGCGAAAACTTGTGACGGTGTACAGTGCGCTTTTGAAGAACTTGTGGAGAAAATCATTCAGACACCTGGACTGTGGGAGAGCGAGACCCAGAGCAGAGGAGTGAGGCTGTCTGACCAGGAGGAGGGCAGTAGAGCTGGAAGCTGCGGCGGATACTGCTCCATGTTGTAAAAAAAAAAGTCACAAAACTAAACACACACATTTTTTAGACTATTTAAACAGCTGATGAACTGTATTCCTGTCTATACTTTCATTAGCTGATGTAATAGGAACATTGCTGTTTGCACACTTTCTGGTAACCTGGCAAGAGCCATTGTTTGTAAAAAAAGACCCGCTCCCAAACAACTTCTCGAGACTTGCAATCAGTCTGTGACCATGGGTGCAGTGGTCTAGTTCATATGAAGAGCATTGAATGTGGCTGGTTTCAGTTAATGTAGCAAAATATTTACAACTCACAATAAAGATAAACACATCCCTCCTTGCTGCCTTCTAGAGTATCATGCCATTATATCATTTGTACTTGACAGCATACATGTTTTCCATTGAGCACAAACATTATTCCTTTCCTCCTGTCACTGTTTTGAATGTGCGGAATTGACAAATGCGTTGTGTATATGTAAGCACAAAATCACTAAAAGAAGGATTTCTTTCCCCAGTGTAAGCTGCTTGCTGTACGCTCCGCATCATCACGCCTTTTAATCCGAAAAGAAGGAAACGCTTCATTTTAACATTTTATTTGAGCGGTGAAAATGCTGTTAGATGCTACCAAGTTGTGGACTTTTTTGTAATGTTATTCTGAATCAGTTATTTGTTTGAACCCATTAATAATAGTTCCAGACTTTTTTGGATCTGCATTTTATTACTCGTATTAACTCAGACTGCATTCTTTAAACTGGGTTTGAAAGGTTTATAAATCAGGCAGATTGGCACTGTAGCTTTCTATTGTACGCTGCAAAAGCATAAAAATCCATGTCTTGCTTTGTTTCCTGTTTCCTTAGCTAGTTCTTTAATGGTCCATAGCACAGGCACATATTGACTTTCTTAAAATATCTTCACATCAAAGATTAAACTCAATTTATTACATTTATCTTATGAATCATTCCCGAATCTAAAGTATTTAACAAACCATTAGTGAGGGCTTTGCAGTTCAGTGAAACACAACAGATACACACTATTCTGAGCCTAACAAATACAGCATTTTCTTTTTTTTCCGTTCCAGGCACATTGCTGAAGTGTAGTTCTGTGCATGTGTATAAAAATGCCAGCAAGCAGCAGTGTAAATCAGGCCACTTATCTGGACAATGTACAGATGTTTGAAGCATGTATGCCTTCTGCTTATGTTGGTTGGGTACATTTACATCTAATGCATCTAACAATACATCTAACAGTATAATTAGTTTTTGCTATTATATATATATATATATATATATATATATATATATATATATATATATATATATATATAATCTCAAATTTGTCTACATGCTTGTATTGTTACCCTAAAATTCAAAGAACTCTTCAAGTGTTCATTTATTTAATGCCCATGTTTTTAATCTGTTGTTTTTTTGTGGAAAATGGTTGATCGTGGAGGTTAAGAATTAGGCAATATGTGTTAAAGTATAACTCAATCTTATATGATCTCCACAGAAAGTAGTTTGGTTTATATTGATTACCATATTTCTCACGAAACATCTTTCACACACACACACACACCTATATATGTATATATATGCGCTGTATTAGACCTGGAGTTTGAGATGGTTGTCCACTGTTTTAATGCTATCTACTGCTTTTAAAAATATTGCATATATACAGTACTGTAAAATCCTAATCTGTTCATGTAAATAAAGAATTAGTATTCGATGGACTTTTCCTTTCTCCTGTGTTTTTTTTTTTTTTAAATTAAAATAAATATTGTGTGAATTTTTCTAGTTAAACACCTGAATAGAGGAGCTCCCGAGTGGCGCATCCGGTAAAGGTGCTCTGCGTGGAGTGCAGGATGCGCCCTATAGCCGGGACGTCGCCGGTTCAAGTCCAGGCTATTCCATTGGCTGAGCGCGGTGGAGGTTTAGGGCAGCCAGGGTGTCCTCGGCTCACCACGCACCAGCGACCCCTGTAGTCTGGCCGGGCACCTGCGGGCTTGCCTGTAAGCTGCCCAGAGCTGCGTTGTCCTCCGGTGGCTGCATAGAGAGTCTGCAGTGTGAAAACCGGTCAGCTGATGGCACAGCTTAAATAATAATTGTATATTCTAAATTGGGAAAGATAATAAAAAATAATTGGTGACTACTAAATTTAAAAAAAAAAAAAAAACACATGAATAGAACTGAATTAATCTGAGCCTGTGAATTCTATTGCTGATGAGGTGACCTGGAGGAGACACCTGTGCTGGTTTGTGAGTTTAGTGTTTGTTACAGGAAGGGCAAACAAAACTTATAATATTTATTTCAAAAGGGGAAACAAATCTAGAGGGGATTTTGTGAAAGGTCCTGGAGATTGAACGATTCCTTTCTACTGTCAATAACACTGACTGACTTAAAAAAAAAAATAGAGAATACAA
This sequence comes from Acipenser oxyrinchus oxyrinchus, assembly GCA_030684275.1. Lineage (NCBI taxonomy): Eukaryota > Metazoa > Chordata > Actinopteri > Acipenseriformes > Acipenseridae > Acipenser > Acipenser oxyrinchus. Next base: position 8,002,355 of record CM060250.1, on the reverse strand, counting down.
ATAAAATGAGAAAATCCTGGTCATGTGACAGCCACTCTACCTACAAAAGCTGTGTAAGGATCTCTGTGACATCACAATGAGCACGAGTATGGGTCTAACTCGTCTGTGACATCACAGTAAGCACGAGTATGGGTCCAACTCGTCTGTGACATCACAGTGAGCATGAGTATGGGTCTAACTCTTCTGTGACATCACAGTGAGCATGAGTATGGGTCCAACGAGTATGGGTTCAGCCAACTGGTCCCTCCACGCAGGGCTTTGTTGCCCAACATGTCCATTGAGACAGTCCCTCAAACACAACTCTGTGGGTCATGACAGAAGTATTTTCTGAAATGTAAGCGGATGTTGTGTAGGCAGCTCTGCGGTTGCTTCTCTTCTATTAAAAGTACAGTCGACTGTTTACCGCAGCACTGTGACATTAACAAGCAATAATATGAAGAGATGTAGGCAGTAAGACTCTGCTTGGCAATACATCTTTACGAGCTCCCACACCAAGCTATTTCCTGTTTTTTTTTCAGATTATAAGAGTAGGAATATTATAGAACAGATGTAATTTTGGCAACAGCTGTATACTGGTCTAGAAGCATTCTTTTTAAAAGTATACATTTCATCAGTATGTATACTGATTCATTAAGTAATGTACATGTTAGATTACCTTAGAAAATTACTGTAAAGGGTTAAATTCTAATTTAATAAATCATAACTAACATCTGTCACTAAACAACGGGGTGATTCTATAGTGTAATATACTGTATTTGGTTTGTGTCTCTTTGAATAATTAAAACTCAATAACAAGTACACTGTACATGTCAGTTTGTGCTGTTTGTAGTCTATTGCTGTCTTTGGTGTACTGTGGTATGGTATAATGCCCATTTTATATTTCGTTTATATGTTGTGATATTGCTTTTTAAACCTGAATCTTCAAGGGCACTATAAGAACAACTTTGAAGCGGTCTTTAAAAACAGACCTGCATTGCTGATGCAGAGCCTTGAATTCATGTGCTTCTATACCGTAGTAACAGACATGCCTCCTGCACGGTTAGCTTTAATATCAAGGAATTGGGTGGCTTAGTTAATAGTCATACCAGACACAACAAAAAATTATCTACCTGACTAAGAACTTTCTTTAATTTTATTTTGAGCAGAAAAGTGCAATGTTGAGTGCTTGAGGGGAAAGAATGCTCCAGTTGTCTTCCTCAGTTCAGACCTTATTTCCAATAGCAGCACTTTTTGTGCAATGGCATCTGTTTTATTGAAAGTGTTGGGCTGTCTCACTTTTCTTATGACAGCATTGCATTACTACTGAAATAAACACAGAGATGAGTGTATGATAGTACGTTGGCACCGCGTTCGTCTAGAAATAAGTCCAGGGATAACAGCCTTCATTCATCAAACATGTCCTCCATGTTATGGAGCTGAAATACTGTATATATACACATATTCACATATCCACATTCATATATAATGCTGTCATTTACTTTTGAAATAGGAGCGATGTCCATGCCTTGGTTATACAGCAACACGTAAACAAAAAGACAAGCGCTAATTTCCACTTTTATAATAACCTAATCAAGTTATGTCAACCTACACAGGTGTTAATATTCAAGTCGTTAAAACATATTTCCAGGAGGTGCACATGTTTCAACATGGAAGTTCTGTTTGAAAAGGAAAACCCAATTAGAGAATTGATTGACATGTACAAAAAAATAGATTGGCTATTCAGTATAAATAAATCCAATCTGTTTTATAATTGCAGTGCTTATTTTCCTTACAAGGGCTGATTGCGGCCTAATTATTACTCATGCCTAGTGTTAGATCACTCAGACGTACACAGCTTCTGTGACAGGAACTCGACCCTGGCCTTTGAAATCCGTTTTCATTCCCTTAATGTAGTTTTCTCTTCAAAGTCTTTCAGTGGTGATAATTCTGCGGGGCTCAATGAACTTTTAAGGCACAGTAATGCCAAGCGTCTATGACATTTGGATTACACACTTGCCTTTTAGTTACAGTATATGTAGCAACACTGGGATATTTCTCTATATTCAGTGTAAGCTGAATGAGCTTTTAATATATAGGGTGAACAGTAAACAAGTGATAAGTGCTGTATATTTTCCTGGAGTTTACACTAAGCAGTCATACAGGGGTTGTTTTTGAAATCGTTTACAGAAGGCTCAGATACTTCGCAGAGGGTTTGCTTGGTACATGTTTAGTTATGAAGAATTGTCTTATTACGTCTCAGAATGGATTCACCTCTCAATGAAAATGAATTATAATACAACCATGGGGGCTCGGAGATAGATTTCAAAAAAAAAGGCTTCTGCACACCATGATATACATAGTTTGCCAATTGCAATGAATTCCGCTGAGTACTAGGTAATACAGTTTAAACTGAGGCTCATCAGAGCTCTGTACTTTAGAGCTTGGAGTGAGGGATGATGATCCCCTTCTCCTGTCTGAAAATCGGCTTTTTGCAAAATAAGATAAACAACATTAAATTAAAAAGCCAAGAAAATATTTGTTTTACAGGTTCAGAATGTATCTGTTTAATTTTTTAGTGGAAATAAATGTTTTGAAACATATAATTGAAATAAAATGAAAGCATATAAATGATGGGATGCTCTTCCTATGAGTTAAGAGTTTGTGAAGAATCACGGCACATTCTATTGCATGACACAACTAAACACAAACATCAGTCCATATATCCACAGCACCAGGTGACACAGTGCAGCTGGGAAGCAAATGACACAAGAAGTAAACTTCATTCATTAGATTGAAGTGCACACACCATCCTAAAGTTTCATCTGCGTTTTGCTTGTTTACAAATGTGCGAAGAGCTACAATATAGAACATGATTGTGTGTTTAAACCACAAGAGAAACTAGAACGTTCTTAATAATTATATAAGGTACAAGGATGTCTTAAGCATCCCTTGAGGGGAACTTGCATTACTCTACGGTTTCAGCTGGTAACTTCATATTTTCCATGTTATGATAACTCCTCAGGGCAAAATCCAACCACACCCTTGATTTTGACTTGTGACCAAGGATTGCTCTCCAGGTGATAACACTCTATTGTCTTCGTTCTCAGCACACAGCTGTATCCTGCGATTCTCTCAGTCAGCTTTCATGGGGGGTATGGAATTTCAGTGTTAATTTCAAAAATACCCAAATCATAAACACTATTTAACTATTCTAAGTAGGGCATCCTCAGCTTATTGCAGATAGTGCTGAAGCTACACATAACATAAATACTCTACTCTCGTTTTAAATATATGGCATGCATTGAAGATGTAGCATAAGTTTACATAAGATGACATATGGCATCCATTATTCATTGCAAGACCCCAGACGCATACTTTTGTATGTGATAAACATGTTGTATGAAATGCATTTTACGCACCAGTAAGAATTTATTGCAGATTGTTAAAGTGGCCCCAGAGAAATGTAACAATTTATTTTGTCACGCAACGATTACATTGGAACCCAACCCAGTGAAAGATGGAGGGCGTGCTTCCTGGATAGCTTATTTATGTGTGCAAATTTATGGCTCAGGTAGAGCTAGAAACCTGACACTGCCAATTAGCAGTGGCGTTACAGCCCTGTGTTTTCAACTTCTTTCTCCAAATTAATAGAATTAATGTGAATCATCCCTCTGATTTGTCTTTCATTTTGTGGCTCTTAGCAACACTTGTGAGAGCCTTACCAGTGACTTATAGAAACAAGCAGTGGCATCAGTTCAGAAACTGTTTTACGGTGTCTTGCACAAGCATTTTGTGGGCTAGTGAAAAATAAAGAAGTCTCAAAACGTAGAACCCCTTCTATAGAGAGATAAATTAAGAGGCCAAAATGTTTCCCCCGTGTTTTTTGCTAACTGCAGTGCTCTACACCTCAGTGTCTTGTTTTTCATTTACGACTTGAAATACCTTGGCTGTACTTCACAGCCAGCACATTTTATTGTTCAAATATTTACATTTATAAAACCAATGGCTTGGCCACAGTAGACAGTAGCACATATATTTAAGTGAGGTCACTGACTGCTGCAAAAGTCTTTTGCAAGTCTTCCAGATGTTAATGAATAGAAGTTGACAATTATGTACGTTGTCCCTCGTTTCACTGCTTTTAAGTGCATATTTACTTGCCTAATATGTATCGAGATTTATAACCTTGGATTACGATCTTTGGCACAGTTGTTTTAAAATGAACTCTAGTGTACACAGGGTTTAAAGTGTTCTGAGAAGCCTGATGGCTTAAACTGTGTCGAGAAAGAAAAAGATACGCAAAGTATATTTTTTTCTTTCCTAAAACAGCAGTTTTGGTGCATAGCGATGAACGAGGAAGCAACGCAAACTAAATAGTGAAATCTGCCAGACCATCTGGTTCAACATAAATGATAGTCCCAGTATGAATCAGAAACAGATCACGCTCTTCTCGTGATTGGTTCACATCACTGTCAGCCCCACCTTTCAAAGGCACGCCCTCCACCTCCACTCCTAAACATCAAGATGCCTGGATAAAAAAAATTGCTGAACGCGATTCTGTGACAGAAAATGAATTACAAAACATACTACAAAAGAAAGAAAAAATGTGCGGTATGAACTTCAAAAACATTTTCTGTTATTTATTTATGTTATTTACTTATGCTGTATCAGCTATATTTAAACAAAATACTGTAAAGCCAAAATATTTGCGACCAAAATATTTGGCGAATCACACCCATAAAATCTATTTTGCTCCAGAAATGTTGGTGACCTGTTGCACTGGTAGTAATATATTACTTCATTACAGCACTAATATATGCGTGACAAAATGTTTACGTTTTCTTTTTTTCATATGCAAAAAATGCATAATAATTTACAGTATATAATGTCATATTTACTATCCAACCTTGCCTCTCATTATTTTGACTGACTATATTAAATATGTACTGCAGACTCAGCTAATAGTGGAAAATTAACTGTCCCTCGGGAAGACTATTGTTACCTCCTGCGGCTTCAGGCATTATAGCCCCCTGTTGGTAACAATAGTAAACAATTTTCCACTATAGCCCTCTTCTCCAGTCCATGTTTACTATATATATACAGTATATATATATATATATATATATATATATATATATATATATATATATATATATATATGTATATTTACACAAGTATTTGAAAACCAACCAAGACAGGTGAAAGTTAATATTTTTGTATTATTTTGTAATCCTGAAGACCACTCTTAAATGTTCTCTACATATATTGTTAATTTATATTATAACCAACTATTAAGATATCTTGAACAGTCTTGCCTAACCCTAACCATAAAGTCTGTAGTTCCTTTATTGACATTATTATTATTTATTTCTTAGCAGATGCCCTTATCCAGGGCGACTTACAATTGTTACAAGATATCACATTATTTTTTACACATTATTTTACATACAATTACCCATTTATACAGTTGGGTTTTTACTGGAGCAATCTCGGTAAAGTACCTTGCTCAAGGGTACAGCAGCAGTGTCTCCCACCTGGGATTGAACCCACGACCCACCGGTCAAGAGTCCGGAGCCCTAACCACTACTCCACACTGCTGCCCCAGTGCATTGTGCATTTAAAGTATTAGACTACTGTAGGTACAAACAGTGATGTAACCGGTTTTAAAGGTGGAGGGGACAGTTTCTGTAGCTGGGGCAGATAGTAATGTAATCCAAAATAAACGTGCATTGCATACAGATTGGCGCCTTTGTGGCTAGGGTGTGGGTCAAAGATACTGTAGCGCTTATGCCATACCGTAAAAAGTATGTTAAGTAGTAACTCTTACACTGTAATATCACAGTGTATGACATGCACGGCTCATTCGTAGACCCTGATTAGCACTATCATTGAATTACCTTTCCTATAGTAACAACAGTCCAATATTAGTGCTCATCCAAGTGTGTGAAACAAGCCAGTAATGTCAACAGTGTAACTGGAATACAGCATTACCAACTTAACTACTTTAATAGATCTACTGTAATTGCTAATACAAATTTATTTGATGACAGCTTCCAACAAATAATTTTCAAGGAGAACAGTATCCTTTCCCAGTTGTATATTTTTCTCAGGAACAAAGCTGGACCCACCTTCAATGAACTGACTCAATTCCAGCCACGAAGTGGGCAGGCAGTTTGGCTAGGTTTTCTTTTGCTTTACAGGTATCAGACAAAACAAAACATCTGCTCTAAAGTAATGCAGCCTTGGAAAACACACTTGTTGGAAAGGACCAACTATACAGTTTCCCAAAAGACAAACTAATCAGGGCTTAATGAAGGGCTTATTTTCAGGTCGTCTTTAGATCTCACGCAAAAATGCCACACTAGATTAAAAACTAGATTAAACATATTGTATAGACATAGCCACAAAACAGTTTGGCCATATATAGGTTTGGAAGAAGGTATAACTGCAGTGTACAAAAGACGTAAACAACAGATTTAAATCTTCAGCTTGTAAGAATATATATATATATATATATATATATATATATATATATATATATATATATATATATATAGAGTCTAACTGTTTTGTAGCTATGCCTATACAAGACATTAATCTAGTTTTTAAAAAAAATAGGTCTTGAAAAAAACATTTGCATTGTGTGGCCTCATTTTACATGATAAATGATTGTATTATTTACATTTAGTGAGCTCATGTGGTAATTATGTGAAGCAGCATAGTATTCATAGAACAAAATAGCTACCTTTAATGAACGTGTTGTCAGAATGTAATTGTACGATATCTAATTACTTCAGCATGGCTGGCGGTAATATTTCTTCATTACAGATAGGAAATACTTCTTTTCATTTAGATCATTTTAGGATTTTTTTGGTTCTTTTATTCCATTCCCTTCTTTCTTTTTTTTCTCCTTTTTGGTAATTTGAATACAAGAGTGAAAAAAAAAATAGAAAACGGTTTCTGGTCTTTTTCAAAACTCTCGCCAAACTGGAAATTTGAATTGTCCGTGTTCATTTTCAGCAAAGAGAAACAACTGCAAGTCCAATTTAACCGATCAGATTTTACTGTGTAATTTAAAGTGTCAGATTTGCTAAACTATTACTGAAGTTTAAAAAGACTGTAATTATTTGGTGCATATACAGTATTGTAAAAAGCATTCATTTACCTTTGGGAGTTGTTTACTGCCCTTTTTAACGACTATTTTGCAATCTCTGTGACTTTAGATAAAAGGGGTTTAGGCTTTGCAGCAGAGACAAGCGATATTCAGTGCATTTAAGTTGACCCCATGAGGTAGATCTGAAAGGCGATATGAAGGAAACAGTGAGAAAGATCCAGAAGAGCCCACAAGATCTTAATCCACCAGTTTTGCATCGGTATTCCGAGCGGTCTTAAATTCAAAGCACTTGAGTCAAATTCTGGATATTCTTTGTAGGTCTTGTTTTGGTGGTTCAGCAATTTCACTTGGTCTTCGGTTACACTCAGGGGACGAAAGTAATAACCAAACCTGTGATGTTAAAAGCTAAATGTTACCAGTATAGTGTACTTCTCCAGGCTATCTGTACTATGCGGTGTCCACTCTAGCCAAGGACATAAACACTTTCATCAAAATTAAAAAATAATCTACAGTATGAAAAAAGGGATATATAGATAAATCACTGTATTGATTTTGGATCAACAATTGTTTCACCTTGGAGCTCCAGGAGACTCTACTAGGAGTGTCTACACATACATTTAATACATCATCATGCCAACTCCCAAAACACATCAAGTCCATCCTCAGGATGCTCATGGAAAATATTGCATTTATCTTATCTATTGTTAATATAACTAAGCGTTTACCTTAACAGCCAATCAGATGGCTCTGTTGCCATAGGATATGGCAATACAGTTTTTGATTTCTTTTGATTGAAATTGTTTTATAGGTTCTTTATAAAGTTATGGTGTATAATAGCGATGACCCTTTCTATCCTTGACCTACAGGTGAGGTTGATGCTACAAACTTAAATGTGTGATTGTAAAACTAAAGGTAATGGAATTTTTCAAGATTGTAAAATTGCTGGTTGGTTGGGTCCATGACAAGAACACAGATTGTGACAAAAGTGGAACAAACGCCAAAAAAAAAAAACCTCTAAAGACAGCAATTGTTTCTGATATTGTTTATTCATCTTTCAGACAAGTTCGTTTGTTTTTTAAGTCTTTTAATTAAAGCCTTTCAAACATAATATTGTAAAGGTATGTATTTGGTCATAGGACAAAAATCCAGCCTCAAATATGCTTTAAATTCATATAATTTAACAAAAATAAAAACAAAACTATTTTCTTCAGTTTTACACATCATAATAATTTATAAAAAAAAGTATGAACAAAGTAATTGCTTATAGTCTTTAACTATAAAACAGCATTTTTGCAGAAAACAGTACCCAACTTGTAAAAAAAAGGATAATAATTATATTTTTGGAATGTTAAGACATAAGCAACAGTTATTCTGTCGAGCAGAACAGAAACCTACATTTGTTCATACAGTCGTATTTGATTTTATTTCTTACTGATACTAAAATACCAATTTATTGCAACAATGGATATAGCACATGTACATATTCCATATGAAAATCATTACCATTGCTTAAAAGCATGACAATACAGAAGTCATGGTACTAAAAACAAAACAAAACAACAAACAACACCAGAACAAACACTGAGTTGCTCGCTAAAATATAGACAATACGGGTAAGTCAAGATATATCATGAGTAACTGTATATATGAGAAGTCCTCAGTTACATGTAAACAACAAAATTGAAGTGTCAGGTTGGTTCGAAAATAAAAATAATGTGTCGTGCGCAAAGTGTAACTTTTACTTACTTAAAAAATGAAGCAAATTGTCTATTGACTGCAGATTAGCTTTCACTGGAAACCTAAACTGAGAAATCTATCTAACTGTGTGGGTGCCTTGGCCTGGAGTATGTTTCACCAAGGTCAAAAGCAATTAGAAACAGCAATGAATTCATAATAATCTGCACATGAGACAACACAAGCTGACGCTTGATTAGGTGATGGAACATTTATGCCTCACGTTAGCTGAGCTAACTTACCAAGTCGTTCACAGTTCATTGTTTACATGAAGTAGGTCATCATTTTTCACAGAGACACAACAGTATCATATGAACAGCCATAATGAAGTAGCAGACCAAACATCTGTGCTGCCATTGCAGCATTCCAGAATCATATTCTACACAGCTGAGATTTCATTATCGTTAATAAAGGCTGCAGAAGTCATCTCAGGTTAGTTTTCCCCAACAGACAGTTGGCAACTGAAACTAACTGCTCTTTGTGACTTTTCAGCATTCTGGACTGCATGAAACCTACAAGTAGTTGAATTACACAGAAGGCTTTGCCTTCAAGTAGACTTTTAAATAACTGCATATTTAGAAAAATCACTTTCGCTAAGATACAATAATGTCTCGTAATGGCGCATTTGTTCATGCCTAAGCATCAGAACTCTTAATAAGGCACTGTCATTCCCTGCAATAGGTAGGGTACTAAAGGCAATTTATAAAATAAGTTAACATTATCACTGATGTGTGTGTCGTTATCAACAGTAATAAAATCTATTGTACTTGCAAGAAAAAAAGCTATATTTTATACCCTAAACATATAATATTAATACATTGATTTGGTCTGTAATAGTTTTTTTTTTTTTTTTATGGTCCCATAATGGTTAGAGTTCTAATGGAATGTTGCATGGATCGATTCTATACTATTGTTGTTTAGAATGTCTGTGCCAGGGGCACTTTGACTGTCTTTATTTCAGATATATGGGAGGATTTCTGGATAATACAGCTGGTTGTCCCAGATACTTTGTCCTTCCCTTGTGCCAGATTTGTCAAGGCCATGGCTGCGTGGATTTCTCTCCAGTAGGTCTCATCTTTGCACATTCCCCTTTCCTTTGTTCCACTGGAATTAAACACAATCATTTTGAGGCTTCATCCTTAGATCTTGAGGTGAATCCAACTTTTAAAAAAAAAAATTAAAAAAAGCAAAGTGTAGGATAACATTGTAGGAATCTGCAAAATATACTCACTTGTCACATTTACTTGATCCATGTTCCACAGTCTCTGAAAGCACAACAGCACAGGTTAATTTTAAACGTACAAAGGTCAATGAAGATTAATTACGGAAAACTTCAACATATAAAGCATACACGTCCGTGCTCTATTATTATACAGAAGAATGTGATTCATTTTTTTTTCTGATGTTCTTAATAAAAGGTGCCTCCAAAAAAAAAAAAAAAATACTATAATCTACATGCTGAAACAATATTGGTGTAATTTATTTTTAAACCTTTTGTTTCTGCTTTGAATGCATATTCCTATTTCGATTCTGACAGCAGCAAGAATGATTCTACAGTATGGTTGAAAATAGTGCTTTGTCCTTTCCAACTCAAAAAGCCAGACGGGGTTTAATAGTGGCAGCAGAGAGCCGTGGCTTTGCCAGCACACAAAGTTGATTTGAACTTGCTGTGTTGCCAAACTGGAGAGATTTCTAAGCCTAAAATATCAATACTTCCAAGGACAGCAGTGAGCCTTTAGCTGGTGACACTAGCTTGGCAACAGCGAGACGAGTTCATGCAATTTTCGGAACACCCTTCATATAATTCTTTTTTAGAAATGTAAAGACAGTGCTGATCCAAGGGGCACCAAAGTTAACACACAGGTTGCTACAGTACAGTTGTATGAGCCATTACACACACGAATGGCACCCCAATCGTAGTAAATTAATGCACAGTAATTCATTGCAGCACCAGTGTGTTGTGTTCTCAGCAACACTGTGCAGGATTTGTTCAAAATGAATTGTGTGGCATTTGCTTTTAGAGCTGTGGTCTGCTACTGTGCTGCTAAGGTTATTTCCCAATGGTATTATCACTGAACCCCAATAGTATTTTAGGAAATAAAGAGGACGTTTTTAGAAAAAAAAACAAAAAAAAGCACAGAAATGTAATGTTTGTGATTCTTTTCAAAAATTAAAGAAGAAAAACAACGAAAATGAAGCATTTCGAACAAATTATAGTCCTTATTAAGTGCTCAAAAGTAGACCACAGGGGTAATGATTAAAATAAATGACCATGGAGAAAGGCTGCTTTTAATTACTGCTCAAATAAAACAAAACAATACTCGTTTAAAATCAAATGAAAAGGGTGATATTCCCAGGAGCCTAGAAACATGTAACTACCAAAAATAATAGGTAAGCTGCTGCTGTTTTCATTGTAGTAGCCACACTCCAGGGAGCGCAGTAAAAGAACAAAGAGAAACCTTTCAGAACACTATGAACACCTCTTGTGCATTGTGAATCCACTGTGCACATTTTAAATTAGCAACAGTGCAAATGCTCATTTTCTGGGTTTATTAGTTTCTCCAGTTATATACAGTATACAGCTACTGTACAGAAATGGATATGAATACAATGGTACTCTTCTACATTTCATAGTTATCACTAAGTGCTGTGTACAGTATGGGGGCTATCAGTAAGTATGCATCTCATTAACAATATATGTGCCTTTTATTAGAAAGTGTATAGTATAGTGCAACCGTTAAAACTGTCATTGTGTTTGTATAAAGGAGGAATGTGTTTCTAACTGTTGTGAAGAGTTACGTTTCAAGCCACGCTAATGTGTTCCCTGTCTAGGCTGTACAATAACAGTGAAGAAACACAGCCACTGGTTTCCATCCCATCCTGCCTCTATTCAATCAAAGGGGGTTAGATACCTGAACTGGGAGCAGAACTGACTTTTAGTTCCTTTCATTGTAGTGATTAGACCACAATGCTTTGCTTTAATGATTAGTCTAATGCAGATGACATAATTTCCTATGCTTCATATTCCTTTAATCAGAATTGCAAAATTAAAAAAGGTATGGTTAAAAAAAAGTTTAAAAATAAAAATGTTTATCAAAGAATTATAGAGGGAGATTAAGTCTCAGATGCATTTTTAGTAATTAACTTGGAACGCATCAGAATAAATTACCTTTCTTTTAAAACAATGTGATCCTCAAAAGTTATTGCATACAGAACAATACATGTATGTCTTTAGTGTGCTGTGTGCACAGAACCTGTTTCCAGAAGGTATGCACTGTTAGTGTGCACTGTTAGTTTAACTGGGCTTTCTTCCGTTTAGTTAAACTTGCAATTTACCTTAGATTGCCCATTCATGATTGTTTTGTGAAGCCAAAACAATCAGAATTAGGTTGCTGTTTTGCTAACGTGAAGGCTATGATTATTGCTGTGTGCTTTCATGACAGCACCCATGTGCTCCAGTTCCTTCCAGGCCCTTTATAAGATCAAAGTGCTTGAGGTGCATTACTGTCCTCCTGAGCCTCGCAGCTCTTTATAACCCTGTGTTGTGCAGCAGTGGGTGTCGATCACTGGTACACATTACTTTTCTTTTGTTGCAACAGGTATTCTCTTTAATCCAGTATTGCTAACTATGGCACCAACGCAAGGCATACACAAACCTCTGTTTAAGTCCAGGGCAGCATAATTAATCAATGTAATTTGAAACCTGAATATGAACTTAACATATGTGTTTATTTATTTTATTTTTTTAAATTACATTTTCTTACTTGTTTTATAACATAAATAAATACATTTGTAAAAAAAAAATAAAGGTGGCAAACGTTCTACTGCAGCAGATGTTTAAATAATATGCCCTATTGTGTTAAAAAAAAAATGTTTAGCCAACTACAGAGTTCAATTCTATTTGGATAAATTAAATTATTGGCAGCATGAGCAACTATGTTTTGCCAAGGAGACCAAAAAAAAAAAAAAGAATCTTTATCTGGTGCAGTAATTAAAAGGAGATTTTAAATTCATTTTGGGATTTTAAAAACAATTTCAATTACAGAGAAGGCAATTCAATATACAGTGCATCATATACCACTATATCATATCCTGTACTGTATATACAGGGACTAATGAAACATATGTTAATCTACAAAAAAGGGATAAACGCAATTGGCCAAAACTGGATATTTTTTAAAAACTCTGACAGTGCAAAGGAATCCACGTGGATTGCAGCAACTGCTTGTTTTAATAGGTAATTCTGGGATAACCACTAATAGGTGGATGATTCCCCAGTGTTGTAAAACACTATTGTGGCTTATCTCAGCAGGGTCAAGTTGGATCAAGTCATTATCTCATAAAATGTAATAAAATCCTTAAACATATCATGTGAGGATTGTGAACTCATCTGGTTATAAAAGATCCCTTGTCATACCCGCAACTGCTCACAAGAGCTGCTGCAAACACCATTTCTGCAATTACAAGCTATGTGTTACAACACTGCTTATAGCCTGTAACCTACTCAGAAGATGTACCACAGTTTGTTATTCAGCTTTTGTTGTTTCTTCTAAATTCTTGAGACTAATAATTAATGTTTAGCAAAGTTAAAGCAATGTAGACCATATTCACTACAACAATAATAGGGGCTAGTGTACATGATACATCCCTTCTGTTGTTGCCACGTTCCTATCGTGTGTGGCTGTGTCGTTCTATTAATACCTACGTTATATCTCCCCTCCCATTTTGTGCGACCTAGATTCTCAGGTATTGTTTGATTTGCTGCTAAGTGAAAACACAAGCTAATAATGGAATACACAGAAAGTAATGAGGTGAGATCCGTCCTCTGAAACTCACACCAACACTGCCTGTTCCTACTCTTTGATGGCGTCTGTAATGTTGTCACCTGACTGGATGACTGCTGACGATAATTTCAAATCTGCGCTCTTAGAACTGGAAGTCTAGAAAAAGGTCCCCAAGAAATGTATTGAATGATTGGTTAATGACTGTATGATTGGTGAATGAAAGTTCTGAGGTTTCAACATGTTAAAGTGATACTGAGGCTGTGTGGTCCAGTGGTTAAAAAAAAGGGCTTGTAACCAGGAGGTCCCTGGTTCAAATCCCATCTCAGCCACTGACTCATTGTGTGACCCTGAGCAAGTCACTTAACCTCCTTGTGCTCCATCATTCGGGTGAGACGTAATTGTAAGTGACTCTGCAGCTGATGCATAGTTCACACCCCCTAGTCTCTGTAAGTTGCCTTGGATAAAGGCGTCTGCTAAATAAACAAATAATAATACAACTAAACATAATCTGCATAGCCCTGCGTTTACAAGGAACAGGGAACCTGATAAACAGAAATGTTATCTCATCTTGAAAAACTCTCCATGTCATGGTTTGCCTATATTTGAGTCTGTTTCAGAAACATTTTCCCTTTTCTGCAGCATGAAATGGTATACAATGGTGTAAATTAAAATAAAGTAGTTTGTATTCCTTTTTTCTTTGTGTAAACTGATTCACAAATACAGTGGGAGCAGTTGAGTTAGATTTTTTAATGATTATCGATGTATTTATTTGTAGTTCTCTGTATGCTCGACTCGTTGTCTATAATTTGTTTTTAAAAGATATAGCTCATTAAAGTTTTACAACTTTCCTTGTTGCTGGCAGGCAGTAATAAACATTATTATTTTCTCCAGTGAGGCAGGCAGCTTCAGACATTAGTGTGATACTGGTTTATAAAATGGTTACAGCAGATGGTTGGCCAGGATACAGTTATCACAAGACTGGAAGATTTTGGACATGGTTGGGTAAGATTGTTTATGTGTTATACAGTTAGTGAAAGGTTTTCATATATATATAATTTATACAGAGCCATCCAGAAGGATTTGGAACAGCCATAAATTGTCTGGGACATACAGGCATCATAAAGACGTCTTCAGCTAGCTGCTTGACAGGATTCAAGCGCAGAGGTATTCTGTTTCAAACAGACACGTAGTACAGACATCCAAGGCCAAATTTACTGAGCTTTAGAGTCCAAAGTGTGCAACACGTTTTATAATTTTTTTTATTTTGTTAGCAATATTATTAAAACAAATTGTAACTGAGTCAGCTCATTGGTTAAATACAATGAAAGACCAGCACAGGTACGTAGGTGTATGACACTTTGTATTGTCTTTCAGAGGGCCTCCACATAATGCATGTCTGTCTGATATTCATGTACAGTCGGAGGATTTTCTGTCAATTTTATGTCTGACATAAAATGTAATATGCAGTTGTTTTATTAACAGCACAGATTTTGCATCGTTGCATATTTTGCTACAAAAATATATATATATATATATATATATATATATATATATATATATATATATATATATATATATATATTACAGCAATTACCAAGCTACTAACAACAACTGCAATTAGTTTTTCCATCCCGTCCAAACCATATTTCTAAAACCCACTCCAGGTTTGTGAACACAGTCCGCAGCATTTGCATCTGAAGGAATAAGTTGAATTAGCCTCAGATAGTTTACAATATAAGAAGCAGAAAATAGATTCTGTATTTTGGGAAGTTTGAATATAAAGGCTGTGTAAACACAAGTTGCTAGGCTGTAAAGTGATTTCTGGACGAAAATAGTCTTTCTGGGGTTAAAACCAAAATTGCCTGTTTGCTGTAGCCTGCTGTTCACACAGCTCCATTATGCTGTGATTGTGTGCCGTGACCTTGAAACACAAGCACAACCCCACAATGTCCAGACAAACACCACTGGGCTTTGTAGCTGTTTATAAAAAATAAAAAAACACTTGAAATAAAAGCCCTTCAGTTATTAATCAAACACAACTGCCTTTGATATTTGATTTATAACCACAAGCGACTGTGTGTATGGGGTTTTTTTGGTTTGTTATTTTTAATATTAACTTTAGGGACTAATTTAATTACAGAATGGTGTATATTGTCTTTAAGGACCCCTTTTCAACTTTTTTTTTTTTTTTTAGTAACAAGTAACATTAGTGTAGGGTAATCTAATTATATGTCAGATATTCAAAGACATTTTAAATTAATGGACGGAAAAAGACTTTTGTCTAAAGCATATGCCTCATGAGAATAAAACAGAACTATTTCCTGAAGCAGCTGTGTTTTCCCTGCGTGCGTGAAAACTGCATCAAGTGTTTTTTTACTGTTATGAGATTATGTGTGTTGATTTGAATGGACTTGTACAATATAAACAGAACACACCTGATCACACACATATAGAGAGTTCTCATAATCTTGTAAATGATTGTAACATGTATAGGTTTTTACCGAAATACAATGTTATAAGAGGTTCAGAGTCATTGAGCCAAATTATTATTATTTGTTTATTTAGCAGACGCCTTTATCCAAGGCAACTTACAGAGACTAGGGTGTGTGAACTATGCATCAGCTGCAGAGTCACTTACAATTACGTCTCACCCGAAAGACGGAGCACAAGGAGGTTAAGTGACTTGCTCAGGGTCACACAATGAGTCAATGGCTAAGGTGGGATTTGAACCGGGGACCTCCTGGTTACAAGCCCTTTTCTTTAACCACTGGACCACACAACCTCCTTGCTACATAAAGTTCCACATTATAAATAAGGAACATCATATATATAAAGTATTTAAAGGAAGAATATAATACAGAAAACTTTATATACAGTAATGTATTACTAACATCACTATTGCTTGAGTGCATTACATTAAAAAAAAAGAATACTTACTAAATTAAAAATTAGAACTAGTTGTGATCATACTGGTATAAACACACTTTTCATGTTTTTATTTCATCTGATATTTCTCTATATAAAAGGATGTGGTGAGAGTTAAGCACTTTTCCCCCCCGCCTGTTAAGCTATCTTCAGTTTTTCGCCATCCTTTCTTTTAAGAATATTTATTTCATGCTGTATTTTTTGTCCCACAGTATGAAACTAAACAGTTTTTGCAAGAACAGTGTCATTTCAAAGCCTGTTTAGCTCTGCGTTGCATGAGCACAAACAAAAGGCCTTGGGTAAGCCACTGAAAGTTTCATAACGCCCCTAGGTCCCCTCCACTATGACTTGGTTACCGAGAGATACAAAAATATATTCAAAAGTGTTCCGTGGCTACCTCTCAGCATGCTAAGAGTGGCTTCTCAGTTGAAATGGTGCATTCAAGGTCACAGTGGTGCAGACACAATTATCCTGTAATTTATTACTTCAAACTTTTGGCATTCTGAATGACAAAAAAAAAAATGCAGTTGAAATTATTTGAATCTGTTCACTAGGTTAGATGTTTAAAATGTTACATCAATGGCACTCGACACGACTCAACTAAATTATAAGTGCAGTTTCTACTGCTGTGTTCTGGGACATGACTATATGTACAAGGAGACAAGGAGAACATCAAATATGAGACGGAATCTGTTTTTGTGTTTTGATCTGACTTCGATCAAATCAGTTATTTGCCTGCAGTAAGCTACTGGCTCTCACAATGTTGTCATTGGAATCCCTCTGGAAGTTTGCTTCTCCAAACGGTACTGAGGCAGGGAACAGCGTTTGGAATCCCAGTGAAAGTAGATTGCTGGGACATTCCACTGGTCATATATTGTAAGTTAATCTGACAGACCCTTGACACCTCATATAAAAACAACTACCTGTAATATTTCTTCTCGTTTAGATAAAGGAGCAAACCACAGTGATGACCTGACGTGTATAAATCAGCCCACGGAGATGCCTTCTGACTGACAGTTCGGTGCTGTTTAACAGTGGCTGTGCTGCTGTTTCAAATGGGGATTAAGAAATTCCTCTTGCCTTTGCAGCATGACTCATTTTATTAAAAAAAGATTCCAGTGATGATCAAAAACAATCATCCTAAAAGTTGCATCATGACACTGGTATGACTTTTTTTTCCTTTTGTGTCCTACTTAGTTCTGCTTTATTTAGTTTCTCCACTTGACAGTGCCTGTTTTAGATCATACATAACAAAAATTTACACAGATACATATTACGCAAACATTTGGACTTGGTTAGTATAGTTTCTGGAATTCCTTTTTTTCTCTCATCCTTATTTTGTACTAGCGGAAAATAAAACAAAACAAAACAAAACATAACATGTCCTTATATGGGGTTCATAAAAGAAGCATCCATTTGGAATGCACTGTGTTCATTTCATCACCTGGGGCTGAACTTATTCGAGAGATAAACAAAAGTACTTTTTTGGAGGGGGGGTCGGTAAGTTCACTGGCAGTTAGTAAATATTGAAATGTCCTTCAAATAAAAATAAACAGATGCATGTGTCTGCAGGCCAGACACAACATCACCAGCAGTAATAACACGTATAATCGGCACACAGCAGCAATGTTACATGTCTAATTAGTGTTCTGAATAACTGGAATAGATGTTCGCAAGCCTAGTAAAGTACACAGTAACAGTATCCCTTATATGTACGCTGCACCAGTTGTACTCAGGAGTGGATTAGGGCTGATTTGGGTTACAATTTTCCACTTAGGAAGAGGTGTGTAAGCTCTTCCAAAATGTGGTACAATTCTCCAACATGAAATAACTGTCTAGCACTTTCTGTGACCCACTCTGAACAGCTCTTACAAGTCTCTGTTGCCTACTACAATATTAAAATACCACTGTTTTTATTCTGCTTTTTTCTAATTCAGCTGAGTGTTCTTTTTTTAATGTGCCCCACAGCCTTATGCTTTTCATAGAAAATATTTTAAAATCTTGGTAATATTCTTCTAAATGTACTCACATCTGCTTTTACTCCTTAGCGAAGAACTTTTGAAAATCATATTCTCTACTTCCCTACTCATTGATTTCTACAGTGTATACCTCTGCATTTATTTGAATGTAATAGGATAGCACAGGAATAGTTAAAGTCCTGATTTGCCATTCTGTTCAATAAAAAGTTACGTGCTATATTTGATACGCATACTAATCTTTTCCTTAATCAGTATTGTTGAAAATTATTTTATATATTATGATCTTCATCAGCGTATCAAATAACTGTATAAGGTTTAGAGGTAAAAAAAAAAAACATTGAAGGAGATTCCTGGCATTTAATATCCCATTAAATGGTAATTTGGCATAAAATCCTGGCATGTGCAATGGAATTCTCCAACTCCTTGTTTTCTATAAAAATCCCAACAGGACTTTTTTTTTTTTCCCCGCAGGAATGACAAAGAGAATCTAAAACCACCGTGTCCGTCCACATGTCTAATTACAAACTGAAGTTTGAGAGTGCATTTATTAATGTATTATATTACAGAGGTGCCAATTGCTATTAGTTACCCATTGTTCTAGTACCGTACATTTTAACCATTGTGATGTCGGGATTTTAGAATCCAGTTTTATTTGTGGGGAGGGGGGGCGCCGGTATAGCAATGGAATCCATAAGCTTTGACAAAAAATTATGCACATATGCATATGCATATAACTAATTATATTGTTATGTAAATGGCCTCACTGATGTGCATTACGTTGCAATTCAGTTCAGTCATGACAGATAAGACTGTTTAGGTTCTTCTGGAGAGACTTATTCTGGTTATAACTTCACCTTGACTTCTAACCTATATTTATCTGTTATTATACGTTTTACCCGTATGGATGTACGTTTCATTACAACTCTGATAACTTGTGAACCACGCGTAGGCTGATTTGAAAATGTGTATTCTGCCTTCATTAATGATGGGTGGACGAAACATGAAAACACGACAAACAATGAAAACACCCGCCCATTATATCTGAGCATTACACATCTCTGAGCAAAATCAGTTGAGTGTTGGGCAAATCCCCTTCTAGTTTATAACAGGAAGATATTAACAAATAGCTTACTCAAACCCCTTGGAAAAAAAAAGTATAATTCAGAGATGGAGCAATCTGCTATGCAATGGGAGTTTGCGTAGCAGATTGTTCCATCCCTGAATTATTCTGATAGTTACCCTGTGGTACCACTTTATATTATTAATGGATTCTTCTGAACTCAAACACACTGGCATTGCCGAATACAGTTTGAATATCAGAAGATACTAATCGAACCAATTTATAAATAACAACAAAACAAACAAATACTTACCAGCACGATAAACAAAATTTGCCTCAGCTTCTGAACAGGATGGCGAAAGCAATTCTTCATCATATTCGTTGGAGCTGAAAGACCCTGAATGGTTTCTTTTGCGCGAGTGTGTGATAGCTGCAGTGGAAGCCATGACATGGTGCAGAGAGTCATTGAGATACCGGTGCAATAAACTGCTCTTGTATTTGGGTGGCGACACGTAATCCTCATTCAGAGAAGAGTCTGCTCTCAATCCAGCGCTCACAACAGTGCCTTCCTTTTTGATAACGCTCTGATAAATGGGCTTATTAAATTCACCTGCGTTCGCTTGATTCCTTGGGGGATGCTCTCCGTCTATGAGATTGAATAAGAACAGGTGTCAGTTTGTATAACGATTTATTACAAATACATTTAAAGGGCACCACATGGCTTGATGGTGTCTGTGCGGAGAATGTTATCAGTATAAGAAGAATACCATATTAAAATAGGCAATGATAAAGACGTCTTGTCAAAACGTTTGTCTGTTTGACTTAATATATTTCTGTATTTGTTTAAAAAAAAAAAGAAACTGAGATTCAACTTAATTAAAGCTCTTTAGTAACCAAGCATTGAGGTGTTTTACTTGTGAACTTTTTAAATATATATATATATATATATATATATATATATATATATATATATATATATATATATATATATATATATATATATATGTATTATAAGGCTTGATTATCAATGCTTGGTGACTTAACTTTTTACAACTTCTTGTTTTCTTGTTTTCACCCATTTTTCAAAACACGGTTCCATTTAGCAGGGACCTTCACTGCTATTACCCCTCATTGTCACAATCAAGATTCCCACACAGGTTACAAAGCAACTAGAAAGTAAAATAAAACTGCATGTACCTTCTGAACATGTGTCATCACTGCTCACACTAAGCCTTTCAGCATTCCCCTGGACATATTTATTGTATAATTTTATACGTAAAGCCCAGCTTAGGTCAGGTTGTCTTACAGTATTCTTCAGTCTCCGCCTTGCATTTGCAAACCAGTTTGATACCTGTAAAATAAAACAGATTCATATATATTCCACAACCTTTTGCATGCTAAATAATAACCTAAATATAAACCAAATGCAATTAAAAAAAAAAAAAAAAGACGTAGCCAGTTGTTTCAGGGATGCCAAATTCAGTACACGAAAGGGAATACAACGACAGAGTCACATAGCAGGGATTTCCAATTCCTCTGAGTAAATGCATTACGAACACGGCCATCCAAGGAGTTTTCAAAGTTAACATTCTTGCACATTCAGAGTACCTCTTATTTCCACTTAACTAGGCTGCACTGCAAGCAACTGTATTCCCAGTGCCTGTGACCTGAATTGTTCTGTGCTTACTTAGGTACAGAAAGTCGAGTACCATGAAAAACACGTTAGAAAGAAAAAGTTGAGGTGAGCATACGTTTACAGCACATGTTTCCTTTGGTGTTCATGTTTGAAGAGTGTGTTGTTTAGTTTGTACAGACGTTGCACTTCTCACCCCAATCAATTTACTACTTTGTGCATGCAGCCCTATAAAGGGTCATGAAAACGCTCCTGTTTATAGCTGGTAGCCCACACTCATGGTTTTGAATAATTGCAGATTGTACAGTCAATGCCACACCATGACTTTTCTGAACTAATCCCATAGTATTTAATGCAATATTATTACTGAGAGGTGAATACATACATAGACACATGTATAATGATCTGATGTCATTTTAAGCAGGAATAGGAGTTGAAGGGATATTTTAACTGCACACAATCACCTGAGTGAAAGTAAAGCTGCATTAAAGATGGTAATTACAGCCAAATAAATACTGCTGCACATTTGCTGTTTATTGTGTGAAATTAACAATGAGCACTAAAGAAACGTATTTATCTGTAAGACAGTTTGCACTTCTTTTATTTTATTTATAACTGAGGTAACTGTAAATGAAACACTGAGATGAAGAGCCACACACAGGCACACACTTTTTTTTAATTTACCTCTACAGCTATGGGCAAACATTTTGAATCACCTAGAATTTTAGGATTGAGATATAATTACAAAAAATATTTGTATTTGGGCCAGCATGTTGGCATTTTAAATGATGATTAGATGACTAGGATACCACACTGTAAAACCAAAGAACGTGCAATGCTTTTAATATCTAAATGGCATGTGTGTATATTAAAATAGAAACGTTCTATTCCTAAACAGCAGTGTTTATACGTAATTAGGTGTAACCCTGGTGTTTAGTCATTTGGAACTCAAAATAATTGTTAAATTGTGTTTAATCTGTGTCGTTTTTGCTAAGTTTAATGTTTAGATTTTAAACACCAGCCCTGTTATAAACGCGTACAAATGTTTAAAAAGTGTTACAAGTCATAAACACGTCCAAGAGTTTACAAAATAAACACCACAAGGTGTTTCAAATCTTAAACACATTTAGAATTATAAACGCAGTAACGTGTTTGAAAAGTGTTACAAATAAGCGTTTTAAAGTTAAACACTTGGTCTTACAGTGTAGGACACTGGGCACCAGAACATCAAGGGGCATGCAAAAGAATGTTTCACACCGATCAACCGAATCATGCATAAACAAAACAGAGCACTCCTGGAACCAGGTTCAGTGAAAGCCTTAAAAAAGAAATCTGCTGTACAGCTATTGAAATCCTGTCCTGTTCCTATTAGTTATTGCAACCCATTTATGAGACGGCGATGGCGTGGCATTCAGAATAAGAAACCTCTAGTATCTGATTTGCAATCCATTCCATCCCTAGTAAGTACAGTGTGTACTGTACAGTACAGGTACAGAGTGCTTTGATCTGATTGTTGTTAGAGTCCTACACTACGCAATACAGTAAGTTCTGCCATTCTCAGTCCTGTGTGATTACTAATGGACAGGAATTCCCCTACAGGGAAAAAAAAACACGGACGATCAATGAGAGACACAGAGGCATACTCTTACTGGAGATCGACACGCTAATGTGTGGTACATGCATAGAAAGGGCTAGGGATAACTTTTACTGGCTGTTAAACTACTGTACTCACACGTCCTTATTCAGATATTTAGCACAATGGAACATATTCAGTGTTCATTTCAAACTCGCTGTTACATCTCAAGGATGAGCTCAAGAAATAAACAAACCAATGGCTATAAAGCAATATATTTGGACACCTGAACACATATCAGCTCTATACTGTATTTCCAAAAGTTAGACATGTTTGAAAAGAGAAATACATATCCAATTACATTGTTTTACCCAACTCCAATGGGTTTGTTATATACTGTATGTATTTTAATAATAATAATAATAATAATAATAATAATAATAATAATAATAATAATAATAATAATAATAATATTATTATTATTATTATTATTATTATTATTATTATTATTATTATTATTATTATTATTATTCAAAGCCTGTATTGGCAATTAACAATTGACGTTTCTAAATAGTGCTTTACGACATTAAGAAACAAATTACTTTATAAGACTTTCACTGATATATTACAGACTTCTTAAATTACATTTCCTTTTAAACAGTGAATAACCACTTATGGTTAATTTTTGTTCAAAGAATTGCTCCCGATTCTGTAGCACATATGCCACACACTGTATGGACCCTACCTGAACTAACGTCATCTGAGAGCCGAGTGCCAGCAGGATTTTCTCTGTTTTCGTGGGGTAAGGATTGTCTCTGTGTTTGTAAAGCCACTGTTTCAGAGGGCGGGCCATGTCCTGTAGAGCTTGGCGTTTGTGTCTCACCTTCCCTCCGTTCTGACGGGACCTAGAGATTGAACAGAAACCACGTCAAGCGTTCTCATTACATCGCTTTGTAAGGACATAGTGCTTGTTTACTTTTATTGTAGAATTTACAAAAGCTGTCACGTATGTTTTAGGCAAAAAAAATCAATACAAAATCCCACTCGTAGGTTTACGCCGCCAATCCGTTTTTTTTTTTTTAAATTGATAATGCAGCTGCCTCCGTCTGATAGTTATGTCATAAAAAAGTCAGATAAGTAGGACTAATTTGCAGTAGTTATAAGATTCATCTTTTCCAATCTGCTGTGTGTAAGCTACCATTAGAAAGTGGATGTGTTGCATTTGTAAAATTAAATTCGCGGTTTTAAATGTTTTACCACACTTAAATGTGATTTCTAAGACTTTTGACATACCCAGCTTTTAAATGTCCTTTTTTTATTACACCAAACTTCTCTTGCAAAATACATGCCACTTTAATGCAGATTAAAAACACGGTTGCTGTAATGATAGTTACTGTAGTATTCTACATTAAATCGCTAATGTAATGTGTTCGCTGATCAACGTCCTTAGCACTCGCTTTTTTTTTCATTCTGTGTAAGGTATCGATCATGGTAATATAAACCAAATCATATACAATGTACACACCCACAGGCTTGATATTTCTGTTTTTGTTGCCCCCTATTCCAGTGCAGGCTGTAAAAAATAAATCATAAATTATAATTAAAAAAAAAAAAAAAAATCAACGACCTTTGTCGTTATCACTACTGATTTCACAATCTTAATATTACTGTCCTCCGGTCTGGTTCTGTACTAGTAAAGACAACGCCTTCTCTTCGCCAGTAGATGTCAGTGTAGTGCTGTTTAAAGCGAACTTTTATCTTCCCTGCGACTTCTTGCAGATGTATTTCCTTCTAACCTCTGGTCTGCCCGAAGTTCATGTTCTACGAATATTGTCCTTGTAATACAGATCTGAATGAACAACCGAATGAACATTTGACTCCCTATACATGATTTTGTCGACACACACACACGCCATGTGTTTATATTAAATGTTCCCTATAGCTGTGATAGTCCCAGGGAAGCTGCATATTGCAGTCAATATGTTTTCCTTTAGTCTCACTTTACACACAATCCAGTACAATCCCTCCAAACCCAGACCTTTGCGATGGAAAAACATATTTGCTTAGGCTGACCAGCTTCACACAGCATAAAAGCTAGGTGTGATGTTCGTTTAAATAGCAGCTGATTACAAAGGAACTACTGTACTGTACTGTACTGCACTGCACCAAAGCTGTCGTTAACAATGCAAACACCTCACAGTTAATGGGGGATTTGTACCGCTTTTCATTACGTTGTCAAAAACTAACACATGATCTGACACCTTTTTTAAATCTTCAACCACAGTGAAAAGAAGAATATCAATTTCACTGTGGACCACACATATAGGTAACGTTGTATCTCCAGTTTAGATGTGGTTTTGAGCAGCCTGCATTGCAAAGAGCTACTGACAGGGCTTCCCAATATGTGCCACATAGCTGATTTATTGTTTATCGGTCAGGAAATCTTCGTTTTTAAAGAAATTAAAGGAACTTTCAATAAACTACAGCCGAATGTATGTAAGATAGATGGATCAACTTAACTTTTACTCCGTGCAAAGTTTGACTTTTTTTGTGCAAACTATAGTGGGCCCTGTTCATAAAGCTTTAACTCTTACGCTATTATTTGATTGATTACATATATTTGGTTATTCATGAACATCGCTGTTGGTTTCTTTAATGCATGCAAAGCTCATCAATAGTCTTTTTGAATCACAAAACTGCAACAACAGAGAAACCACGCCGTTCAATTAACGCTATGTGTTATTTATATAGGGTTCGAAGCATGTTATACCCTTTTAGACAGAGGCGATGAATGCGCTTGAGCATAACTACATCGACATATCTTGCCTGTAAAAGATGAAGCACGTACCCCGATCTCCTGTGCCTGGCATTGTCTTTAGACTGGCTGTTCGGAATCATCATGTCTGGATGTTGTCCATCAATCACTTCTAAGTAGTTTCTACTGCTCCTCTCCACTTCCTTGGCCTTTTCCTCAAAAATCACCTGGCCGCTCAATTTATTAAATACAATGGTGTTCATCTTTGCTGTAGTATTTCCTTCAACAGCTTTGCTGACTAGAAATCTTCTTGATGTTTTCAATTGGATTATAAAATACTGTCCCAGTTACTTTACTGTGGCAAGAAAAGGAATACAGTAACATTAAAACAAACAAACAAAATACACAAATAAATAAATAAAAACAATACCATTTTGAATGCAATATCTATGTAACGAGCAACAATATAAAATATTTTAAGTAAATTATCAATAGGCGTTAATGGATTCTAATCAAACACATTAAAACCTAATACTATTTATCTAGAACAGAAATTAATTTTAAAGATTGCCTACACAAATTGTAATTTTATTTTTTTATAGGTGGCGTTAAACACGCAAAATATATTCACGTAAGTAAGACTACATAAAATTAAACAAGAGTGACTTAATATTTTAGAATAACATAATTATATTTACAACACATTATATATATATATATATATATATATATATATATATATATATATATATATATATATATATATATATATATATATATATATATAGACACACACACACACACCTTATTACAAACACAAGAACATAAAAAAAGTTTAATCTTGGAGGCTATTTCAATGTCTGAAACCCCTACTAGCGTCTGTACATTTCTGCAAGGATGACACTGACTGACATGTTCTTTATTTTCTAGCCGGTTGCGTGTTTGTTTATTCTAATATTTCGCAGACCGTTATTGCACAAGCACGCGCATACAGAAGCATGCTGTTAACCCAAAGCAGCGCAATGAGTACAGCGCGACTATTAAAAGAAACCTTTGCTTATTCATTTACTTACTTTGTATTGCAATACTGAAGTTCACACATCATACATTTCAGGCTAGTACAAGCTCAAATAAATGCTCTTTTAACGATCCAGATGTTATACATAATACAGTATTATGTTAGAATCTTTTAACTGGATGTTACTTAAACCTGCCATTCTGTTTAATTATTAGTGTGTGTGTGTGTGTGTGTATATATATATATATATATATATATATATATATATATATATATATATATATATATATATATATATATATATATATATATACACACACACACACACACACACACACACACACATTTTTAATAACAAATGAAATGTCAAACAAGTTCATGAACGGTGTCAGTATTATATAAGATAAAAGTAATACCTCGTAAGCAGCCCTCCTGTGTTTGTGAGGAATCCTGTTTTCCCTGTTTTCCATTCCCAGCTCACATGTTCCCCGTTCTTAGATCCCGAGCTCAAACCACACGAACCGCGGCAGCCTCGCTGCTTTATTCACCCTGCCTTGGATGCCCGGCCCGGGAATATGCATACAGTACCCTTCTCATGTTTCCTAGCAAAGCGGTTCATTCCGCGAACATAAAGATGATGCTGTATCCATGTTCCAGGGCGCAATTGAGGGGAGGCTACTGGATTACAACACTCCAGTGTTCCTTGTTATTTTAGATCTGGGCCGCTTCCAGGAGCCCGTCAATAGGGCACGCATGGCATCACTGTTGCCTGACAGACTCTGACTGTGCATCTCACTGAAAGTTATTTACTCTAATAGTGGACAACAAGGCAATTCAATAGTAGTACTACTACACAGGCTACAATCCATACAACACATTAAAAAAGTGCATTTAATATATCAATACGGGCACTTTTAAATATACTGAACGTTATATTCACAGTATTTTAAAATGGTCATTATTAAAATAAAGAATACATCAAAAGTAAACGATAGCTTTACGTTTTTCTCTTTTTTAACAAAAGGGTATTTGGAATTGGAGCATTTTAACATTTAAACAATTAAAACATGTTTAAATGCATAACAACTTTAAAGAAACGTATGTAGCCTATTGATTTTAGGCTAGCTATTGTAAGATCATATTTCTGTAAGGGTAAAAGTCTGCGGTTAGCCTATATCGGGTTCTCTAAATAATGTTTAATGATAAATATTTGTAAATACAATTCTCCCAATGCTATATATTATACAACAGACTTATTTTATGCTTTAGCCAGGATCATTTTCGAGGAGAACACCAATGCCATGCGACAAATAAAGGCAGGAACAGCACGAAAAAACAAACCATATTACTTGCAGAAAGAAAGGAAGAAAGAAAGAAAAAGGAAAGATAAAGGAGAATAGCGCGATACACAGATCTTTAAAAACAAACAAACTGTGGTCTACCACAATAAGCCCATGGAATCCATATCGATTCTCGGTACCGCACTGCTCTGTTATAACTGTGAGCGTTACAGCGGTATGTAAAATTATATTTTAATTGTAACTTTTTAATAGGACCTATTTAGATTTCTTTTAGACAAGTCTAGAAACCAGGCAATCTATTACATATACGAGACTACTACTACTACGACTACTACTACTATTAATACTAATACTACCAATACTAAAATCGCACTTTTATAAAATGGTTTTCCTATCTTATTGGGGTTTAATGTAACTTTAAAATTGCTGCTTTTGTATTAAGTGTATACTGTTATTTAAATCTGTTATTTAAATGGTCTGACTGTGGCAGTTGTATGTGTGACATGCTATACAAATGTATTGTGGCTTGATCTTGTTTTCTGCTATGTACTGTACAGTGCTTTATCTTTTGTATGAAAAGAGATATATAAATGTAATAAATAAATAATACTAATACAACTAATACTACTAATATTAAAACTACCAATACTAAGACTAATACTACTAGGCTACTACTTAATAATCATCATCATCAGCCTCCTCCTCATCATCCTCATCATCTTACCTGCGCTCTGCTTTCTGTATGCGTGCTGTCACGTGCTTGCCGAACTGCCAACTTGACCCTTTTACCTTAACCCAGATGATATGAAGGCTGTGCTGTCTTTAATTACACTGGCACCAGTTCTGGCATTTGTCCTGCGGAATTCTTGTGGGGTATCAAAAATCCACACAAGAACGAAAGCGCAAACCGTAGAAAGTGTTTTAAACCGAGAACAACGGAATTATTTCAATCGGTTACCTTTTAATGGGGACCCACTTCTCTGGACCACCAACAGTCAGAAAGATAAATACTGCGACACGTATTGGAAACAACAAAATAATGTAATGAGCGATGCTGCTGCAAACGTCTCTGCGGAGCAGCAGCCCCCTGCTTTATTAATTATAGTTTCCACTCAAAACCATTCAATGCGTTTTATAAAACACTGAATCTTTAGTCTGCGGTCTTTTTAAAGCAAACGGATGTGTTAATGCAGGTCCATGAAAATGAATGCATCGCTTCTTTGTACGAGGTAAGTGTGCAAAAGCCTAGACTCATTCAAAAAGTATTCACCAAGTTGCATGGCTGCATTTATTGACCACTGCAAGATATGGATTTCAAATGTTATATCGCAGATAACAAATATGGTCCGCGTATGAAAGTTTTAGAGGGGCGTTTTCAGAGCATCAGGCGTCATTCTCTCTCGCTTTTTTCATTTCTTTCTGTTAGTGCGTGATTGTGTAGCATTGCCTTCGCAAACCAGGTGAAATAAATATTGAAATGCAATAATTTCCTGATGATGTAAACAATAATGTAATCGGTACAGCGTGGTTGAATTTCATGCCGCCTATAAAGGCGCTATGTTAGGATCATTTGCTTTTCATTGATAGGTCGTATGCGATTCTCTGCATGGTGTCTGTAGAAAGAGAACCAGCTGAATATGAACGAGTACTTTGGTAAAACAAAAGATGCATTAACCCACGTATAGCCTAATGTAATGACTATTGGACTACGTCAAGAAAACTGCATATTGTTTTTGATAGCCTAAATAATTCCCTGTTGCATGAGCCGTGAATACTGTGTGTAAATAGTGAGAACATGCGCATTATAATTTATTATCACAACTGCTGTGTAAATAATATGAACACGGAAATGCTGTGGGTATTGTATTATTACTCGCTATTTACAACACTGATTTCAACACAACCCCTACATTATTTAATTTTATTACCCCAACCCTACACACAATTAAAAAGAAATAATTCAATAAATAAACCTTAAAGTTATTACTGGCAACCCGATTTTGTTAATGTATTTTTTAGTATTTTTTGCATTCTTCAGATCAGAAGCTGTTTTACAATAGCAGTTACTGTAACTCCCTTAATTATGTTACCGAACCACATCCATGTGGAAGAACTCTCGCGCGCTACACCTGGTAATGTGCACTATGTGTATCTCCTTAGAGTCAACAGGCTAATAATGAATTCCTCACAAAATAACTTACCTTATGTTTTATTATAAAGCACACCATAAAATCAGTACGGTACAAAAATAGATACAGTTGTAAGAAGAAAACTGACTTTGACAGGTTTTTTTTTTTTAAACACATGCCTGCTCTAAATTATTGAGTGTCTTGTTTTAAGGTAGCAACAGCATTACAAATGGCTAACAACCAAATACATGCCGTCCTGCATAAGACTTACTTATTGGCAAGCCAGACTTAAAACTATATATAGCAGGCAGCTAGGAGATGACCTGAAATTTTACTCCTGGAACCTGCCCTCCACCCCCTCCTCTTCTCAAATTCTTATACATTTTAGGAATACACTAGTTAAGTATGTATTCTTAGTAATGTTACTTATTTGAATCAGTGCTAGTCCAGCAAGTAAATATATGTTCCATATCTAGAAAAGAGAATAATCTATTTCAAACATATTGTAGTGTGCATCTATCCTCATTGTACTGCCCTCTTTAAATAATTCACAACTGGATCTCCACCCTTTCTTACTCATCTTCAGATACCCTAATATTTTGAGAGTGACAGTTTACATGACTACAAGTTCATTTTTCACTATCCCGTCATTATGTCTGTACATTACTGCACTGTATATTGTATTTCAAATGGAGATAACCAATGCTTTCAAATCATATTCTTACCACTTCATAGCTTTATTAACCTCATTTCTGAACGCCCTGTTATGGTGCTCAGTATATTGTGGTTCGTCACATAAATATTTCAAATACGATGCTGTTGATACATCCAGGTACCGTTGTTGTTGGACCCATGGTATGATTAAAGCTAAACTAATAGAGTGAGTTTGAAATACAACACATTCAGTTATGAGGTACCAGGAAGCAGCAACCACTTTTCACATAGAGTGCTGTCTTTTCTTGACCAGCTGTACTTTTACAACTGCATGTCCCTAAACAATTACTGTATGCTGAATCTTCTAGTTGATAAGTTGTTTATCATAACTAACAGCCGTGTCCTTCTTTCAACTTGAAACAAGGATTTGTGGTGTCTATCCTGATTGTTATGTATAAGCAACAGTCCTCATTTTTTTTTATTTTTTTATTTTTTTTATTTTATTATCAAAATGTAGTTAGGTCACTGGAGCCTTGTCAGTTTTTATTTTTCATTCCCTGATCGACGTTTTTGTGCAGTCAGGATGACTAGAACCTGTTTTTTCAAGATCAGCATTAGGTCTCAGACATGGAGGGATTGAAAAGGAGAATATGTGGTTGTAAACCTTATACAATTTATTTTAATGACTCTTAAAAAATTGTAAAATAAAAAGTCACTGAAGCATTCCTCAGCTGCTTCTGAAAGAGCTGTAGATTCTGCTTCTTCACACAGTTGTCCTCCTACAGAAGATGTCTGCTGCTGTACCGGCTTCAGACTGGAAGAGCAGATGAGACGAGGTCTTCAGACTCAAATGGGATGCCAGTTGCCATGGTGCTGGCTACAAACAAATTTCACCCAGCAACCCCTCTTATTTGAACATCCCTTTAGCAAGCCTCTGCTAAATGCACTAGGCTGGTAGAGGGACAAGAATACACCCAAATATATATATATTTTTTTATTTCAGGCAGGTGGATGAAAAATTAGCTTGTAATAAACGCGTTTTACAGGTTCTCTATATAGCACAGACTGTCCCAATAGTCACAAATTAATTAATTTTACACCACGCAAATATGTTACCACACTTCCTTATTTTAGCCTTTGTATCAGGACTGGGATATTTCTTTTTTGATTTTTCCTTTTTATGTCTATGGCAGCTCTAACAAGGGCCAATGGACTGTATTTTTGTCCATTATTGTCAACTGGCATATTCAGACAAAATTCACAGGTGGATGACTGAGCGCTTGCTCTGTGCAAGATCTATAAAACCCATCAGAGTGACCCTGTATAAAAACATCCCAGCAGAAGAAGAGCGTTTTAGTCACACCTTTCTGGCAAAGAGTAACATGCTAAGAAGTGCTGCAGTAAAGTCTAATCTTGCACCAATAGCCAGTATTGGTGTTATCTTGTGCTGCGTAAAATATGATGTTTCATGGCTTTCCAATCTAGGGTCTTCTTTACAGTTTTACTTATTTTAAAGTTAGTTGTCCTATTCACACACTGGGTAAGAAGGTATTTTAGTTCAGCAATACTAGTAATCTGAGATGATCTTAATACCACAGTTGTCATCCATTTCAGTGCTGCTAAAATCCCCACTACCATGTTGACCCTCTGTCCAGAAGAGTACTATGCAGGGAAGAGCCACTCCTATGGGTGTGCATTAGTTATGTAACTTTTGTATCAATGCATTGCTTTGCCAACAAACATACACACTCCATAGGGACTGGATACGATTTGCATTAAATATTATTTTTTAAATTTTAGCAGTATTCTACTAACACAGATAATTACATAAAAACACATACAAAATCCAGTAACTGGGACTTCACATATTACAGATATTCTCTGTATCCCAACATCAGATAAACAGAATCCTGTAATACTGTATAGCTAGCAACAGTATATACTGTACACAGCATTGTGTTTTAGATGCCTGAAAACAATTATTTCTATTACCGAATTTAAAATGCAGTAATGGGTAATTGTTGTTGCTGGATTTCCTGGTCACTGATCAGAAATGTATTTTTCAAGCACACTTTTTAACCAGTTACAGAGCCCTGGTCAGATATCATTAGTCTGCATAGTTTTTTGTGGCCACAATCCGAGTGCTATTGAAAAATTCAGGTTATGGGTGGGGGAGTTTTGTGCAGTTTTCCATACAAGCCTTAGCTTTAAACAAAATGAAAGAGTTTCTATGCACGTGATATTTAGCAAGAAATGTCCCTTTTGATACAGTATGTCAGATGTGATCATGAAAGGACAATAAACTTGTAGCCTCTGTTATTAGACATGTGCTCGTACAGTCTCAGTATGTGATTGTCAAGTGTGATGCAGAAGCACACCAATCATAAAACGACAATGTGACAAGCAAAACTCCTGTACTTATGCATACAAACCCATTAAAGATCTCCTGTACTTATGTGTACAAACCCATTAAAGATCTCCTGTACTTATGTGTACAAACCCATTAAAGATCTCCTGTACTTATGTGTACAAACCCATTAAAGATATTTTTAAGACCCAGGAAAAACAGATATTTAACATAAATGAGTTTACAAATGCATTTTTATTTTTGATAACTTCATAATTGCTGCCATATGCATGTAAACATGACCTTACAATAGAAAACATTAACTTACTAGGTAATATTGTCAACCGCTAAATGACACTGTAATTGTGAAAATATACAATTTCTTTGTAGACAAACATAAGTCAAGTAAAAACAAATGCTGAGTAGCATAAGGAAAGACAGGCAAAAGCAATTTTATTCAAATGAACATAGTGCAGTCTGCAAACTACTCACATTCTGTTTAGAGTCATTGACCAACAATTTCCAATATTGTAAAACAGGATTTTTTTGCGGCAACTTAATGTCACTAATGGCTTCAAGGTCCATTTTTGCTGCAATAAATGTTTGCTCTTCTTTTTCTTTTAATGTACGGCACATGTGTGAATAATATATTTCACGGCACATGAATTTTGCAGATTTTTAATAAAAGCAAAATTAGGAAACATTTCTTGCTCGTGAAATGTTTTTGTTTTACAGTAGTTACTTGATAGATCAAAATAAATAAATTGATCCTGGGAAGAAAGTAAATCTTCAATAAAAAAAAATGTGATAAAAAACCAAAATGTACAGAATTTTAAAATGGTGAAAATATTATACAAACCACAATAATCTAATATTATATTACATGTATATATTTTTTACTTAGAACATTCCCTATCTATATCAATGTCAAGACATGAAACACAGGTAGTAATGATAAAGAAATGGAAGTATTTTAGAAAAATGTAGCTTAACAAGAACAAAGTTACTGTTTGCAAATACTGTGTTCTTCTTGGTGAATGTAAAAGGCCTCAATAAAAGCACAGAGAAAGATTTTAAACGTGTGAAGGTGTTTTAACTCATCTGAGGACGTTACTCTCAGGGCACTATTACTGCAAGAAAAGAACAGCAGCATAGTGATTTTGTCATATTTTCCTCTGTTCCCCTTATGTTTAAGGTTTGATAGCTTCATGAAAACAGCTTGATGAACATTCAAGGATAATACAGTTTTTGGGGGGAAGCCATAAGGATTTTTTTGTTTAGCACACAGCTTAGTGAGGAAAACACAGTCATTTATGGCTCCCAGCTGTGTATACTTCTAATGTTGTACTGTACGTGCCGGTAGCATCCACTGAAGCAGAAGTAGTCAGCAGCAGGACCCTAACATCCAGTAGAGGAAACGTTAGGAATACTAAAAGAAACTTAATGAATGTTGTCTTTCAAACATAAGGAAACATGTCTTTTAAATCACGCACAGCACTGCTTCTTCTGTGTTCTATAAATGTTGGTTATTCAGATAGAAATGCAATATACTGTAGTTATTTAGATACCTTCCAGGGTTCTCTGTTTTAAAAAGCAAACAGAAGAAAAACAACACAACACTGAAAAGTAAATACATGTCATTTTAAAGATTGTAAAAGTCTCAAAAATGTATAAAACCCTGGCTGTGGTTTTCATCCTCCATATGTGGTCAATTAATAGAAAGTGATGACTTCAAGGTTGTATTGTAATTTTATTGTAAGTCAACTAAGATCAAAATAAATATGGTCTTAGTTGACTTATTATAATATTTGTTTTAACCAACTACCACCAAGAGTGAGAAATGTACCACTTGAAATACATAAGTTATAATGTGAAATGTTGTACTTTCCAGTTCTTAATATATGATTACAAATATTTAGAAAAGTCTAAGAATTGACTTGGCTTCACAGGAAATGTGTCTTTTTTCACTTCAAAGGAGAAGCTTCATTTGAAAGTGTATAGTTATACACTGCAATACAGTTTCCTTATACCAAGTCTGGGTAAAACACTTGCAGCAATGAAATGGATAAACATAACTGTGCTTCAGAGGGAATGCAGTTACGTTTTCTTCTGTAATTAACATTAATGTAGACTCAGAGCTAATTATTTAGCTAACAATCAGACAAGGTAAACAGCCATGTTAAATAGAAATGATCTGGTTATTTTTAGTTAAGTTAACTAATGATAATTCCTTCTTAAACTGTGTCTAAACATAAAACAACTGTGTTTGCTGTCAAAGTTAACATTATTTAATGTTATTTACCTAACTCAGTAACACAAGCAACAAAAAACCTCACCAAAGAAAACCCACCAAAAAAAACCGCTGGGGTGTTAACAACAAAAAAGCTGAACACATTTGCATGTTTTTGGTACACTGGGGCATATTGATTAACAAGTGCACACATAAACTGAGGGTACTAACTACATCAAGATATTAGAAAATTATAGCCAAATAAAATCCTAGGAGAGACTAGGAGTGTATGATAAAAGTTTGGTCAAGTTTCATTCTGTAGAGCTGAATACGAAAAAAAAGTTATTTATACACTTTTTTGTAAAAGAAAAGAATAAGAATAATTTGGCAGTCTGGGAGTGCAGTATTTCTGAATGTAAGACCCTTTATTGTATTAATCATGATAAAAACTGAGTCATTTCCATATGCAAGAAGTTCTGCTATATCACTACTGGACCAACTACAGCCATGCACTTCTTAGTTTGAATGCACCTGTTACTGGATTTTAAAATTTATTATAACTTCTCGTGTTAAACTTACTAAAAAGTCAAGTAGGAAAATGTTTTGTCTCGTTAAGGCAGTGATAAACTTTTAGCAACAACTTCAATTTTTTTTTCAATGTTAATTTAGGCAAGGTAGTCCAAGATTAGAAATAATCAGGGTCTGTAAAACTAGACTAGACTGTGCCCACAAGAGTAGCATATTTAGTTATTTCATTTGTTCTGAATTATTGTACAGGTCTATTGTACAGGTTCATTTAGAATAGCTGAGACTAGCTAAAGGATTTCTTTTTCTCAGGCTGCAACTTAAACATACGGTAAATGCATGTACTGTTGAAATAAATTATTACATTAATACATTGTATTAGCGGTTTGCTGCCATTTCCTGTATTTCCTTCCACTATAACATACACATACCCATTCTGTGCTTTTACTAAAGACGCACATTTAACTGAGTTACTACAACAATATAATTCAACAATATCAATTCGCAAATTACTTTTCTTTGGTATAACATGAAACAGTTACTTGACCGTGTTATCTTTGCATGGCTTCAAATAAAAGGCCTCGAAATTTAAGACAGCAATGCTCCTATCAGCTGGTGGTACCAAGTATTATTTAACAAAAATGTTTCCAACCAAAATGTATGTGTGGTCCTTCACTCTTACTCTATAATTTGAGACCTACGGGGGCAGAGAGAAAACAAAGTATTATCAAAAGAAAAGGTACATGTTTAAAAATGTTTCAAGTTGTGTACTACTGTCCCATCACTAGCCGTGTCTTTATTAAATAATAAAGCAAAGATTTTAAACACACACAAAACAAAAGGGCACGTTGGCCAAACAGACAAACAAAGAGAACCAAACAAGTATCGTACTGGTTTTGAGCCACCACGTTTAACAATTGTTTACTTTGAATTCGCTTTTTTACCCCCTAACTCCTCACTCGTTCCCCACCCTCGAACACCCTTCCACAAACAAGCACAGCGGCAGGTTTTTATACAGGTGACCATCTCCCGATTAGCAACAATTAATCAATGAATTAACTTGAGAGATGGTCACCTTCTGTACGAGGTTTTTATGAATGGGGATTCTAACCACATTCATGTGACTATAAATTATGAGACCAGCTTTTTGCCGGTCTAACACAACAAATAATAATATTGGACGGCTTTAGTCCATCCGCACACAATATATATATCTATATATATATATACACACACACACACACACACACACACAAATAATACTGTGTGACCTGCCTGCCACTTGCAGCATCTGCAGCCTCCACCACTGGGGCTTCAAGTTCAGCATCTGCTTCCTCAAACCCTGTAATCTTTCCTCTCTAAATTTAACATCACATCCATTATGGAGAGCTATGTTATGTAAAACACAAGAAGCCAGGACGATATTGCTAACCTTTAAAGGTACGGTTATTCCTCTGTTCGGCCAGGGTGGTGGGGTTGAACAGTGGTGTCATTAGCCGCCGCTTCAGTGGAAACCTGTTGTCCGCTATCAACCAGCCTCTCAGACTGTCATTCTGCTGAAACGCAGCTGCAACCTGCGAATCAGCGAGGATAAATGAGTCATGAGCGGAGTAAGGATAGTTTGCATGCAAATTTGTGATGTAGTTGTTCGCATCACACACTACTTATATGCTTACAGAATAGGTCCCCTTACAATTTATGTAGAGATGCCTATTCTGTGTTGGTGTGCGTAGCTGCCTATGTGTGCAATTGATGGCTCCCAGGACACCTTAAAAACCCATACCTCCCAAGAAAACCCTTGTATTTTGTTGCAGCTCGTGAGAGACAGGGAAATGGATGAACTCTCCTGCCCGCTTTACGAAAGCTGAAGTTACATCGCGCACTGCATACAAATTTTAGTGCAATGGATACCCTTAGTGCTACAGGCAAACAGTGTGCTCTCCGCATGTCTCCTTCCAGGTCAGCCTGAAGCAGTTTGCAGATGTCACTGATTGTTTGTCTGTTGAGGCGAAATTGCTGCATACATTGTGTGTCAGACAGGCTCAGAAAAGACAGATGACTTCTAAATATTTGGCGACGTCTCCTCCACCTCCTCTTTCTTTGTCTGGCCACTTAGAAATCCAGTGTGCACTCCATATTTCTTTTATTTCTCTCTTTTCTTTAACTGCTTCTCTGGTAGTTTCAACGGTATTTATAGTCGACCATGTAATTTGCATACAGTTTAGACCTGGTTTTCACATGTCAATTGAAACGCAAATGCTAACGCTGTTAATGGTTTGATAAATCGCCACATTTGTATGTAAATGAGGACACTCCCCTAAAGTTCAGCCCATGTCCAGCGCTAATGCTGACTTGCTGGGTTGGCACTTTTGCTAAATCACATAGGTGGGCAAAGTATGTTTGCCCACATGTGCGCCCGAATCTGGTGTGCAAACTGTCCGCAAAAATGTTTTGCGATTGCCTTAGGGGTTTGCGAACATTGCTAAATAGGGCCTGTATTGTTTGCAGAAAGAATGCTATATCTTCCATGACTACTCCTTAAGTGGTAAAATGATTCAGTTTAATTCAAGTAAATGTATTTATACACTGCACGGGAGTATACATTTTACTTGATAAACCATGTTATTTTTTTTTTTTTACTCTGCCCACAGGTGTGCCTTGCTGCACATAGGAGTCAGTAGAGGCTTGCTAGTTCAGAGATCGAATTGAGTTATCTTATCTATTGTCTTTGCCAGGATCAATGGGCCCATATTTATCAAATTTTCATTCAAAAGAGTGGGCATGTGCATTTGAACCAAAAGTATGTGATTTATCAAAAGAGGAAGTTGAGTGAGAAGGTTCTTAGATTCACACACACTAGGGGCTGTGATTATGACCATTTCCTAGTTTCTCAAATACTGCCAATGTATTATAATGACTCGTGCCCTCGAGGATGAAACAGAAGATGGAGTACATTGCCAGGTGCAATAAATAACCAATTTATTGGTAGAATTAACACGGTCCCTGTTTGGGCCAAGGCCACGCCATAAAAACAGTAAAAGTCCCTAACTCCTTCCTTCACTCACTGACCCCCACTCTCACTTTCTCCATCTCTCACCAGGCATGAGCGGCCGGTGGCTGAACCCCCCCACTGTCTCCCTCTCTTTCAACTCTCTTCCACTCTCTCCCACGCAGGTGGTCCACCTCTTCTGTGGCTTTTCTATTTGTTCTCTCCGTCTGTACTAATCCCAGACAAACACTGAGCATATGCAAAGTATGACAACTTGGCCCACTCATTGGGAAACACAGTACACAAACCACATACTTAATACAGTGCATAATAATAAGAAATAAAACACATTGGTACAATGCCGAGGGTCAGTAGGGTTTAGTTGAAATGAAGCAGAACACAATGTGATGTTTTTGTTAATAATTCAATAGAGTAATATCATACTTCTCAGACTATGTGTATCAATTTTTAATTTCCATGGCAGCAGTACAATTAGTGAGGCAATTATACAATTATTTTCCATTTTACTTGTAATTGGTTCTTTTTCCATAATTTAATGACAATTCCATACATTTGAAGCATGTTAATTCAGGTACCTGCAGATTTATTTTGTGTTCTGTTCCAAATGCAACGTGACATTCTAATTTTGTGATATTGTTTTTGGAAAATGATGCTTTAAAGCAAAGGCCTGTTTTTAAAATGTTGTAATTAAAATAATCTACTTAAATTTTAAGCCAGTAAAGAGATAACTAACTACTGTTGTTTTTTTCTTGCATATTTGACAATTCAGGTGAATAAATAACATGGGTTTGACATTTTGGCATAGACTTAACATTTTAAAATGTTGCTTTTACTTTCTGATTTTTTGGAGTAGGTATATTATTTCCAATTGCTGCTGCTGTGTGCTGTTAGTTATAGTAACAATACCAGATGTGAAGCCTCTGTTTTCATATTAATCTCTTGTGGATTAGAAAAAAAAAATGAGCAGACTAAACTATGACGACAGGGCATTTAGGCAGGTTAAAGCACAGAAAGAAAAGCGTAAAGCATTTATAACACAGCCACACACAATGAAGAAAACATTTATTTTTAATAACCCAGACAATGCAAAACATATTGTGAATGGAATTTGCTTAAATATATCTTCGTCCAAAGTAGAATTCAGTTTATTTGTAAAATTAAATATATTCAATTAAACATGTTTCTAAATAGCCAATGAAACAAAGCATTCTTCCATTATATATGTGATCAAAACAAGCATATATATTTTTTTAGTATTCACAAAGCATCTGGTTTGCTTTAGACCGCATACAAGACCTTTATTGTGTGTCCAGAAAATGTTTCTGAGTAAATCATGAATGTGTGATACCTGGGCAGGTAATGTAGTGCTTTGGAATTGTTATAATATGTTTAACCATATTTGGCCTTTTCGTTGGCCAGAGCAAGCCTGCGAATATTGGCGACACAACCAGCAGCTGCTTCTTGCAACACTTCATCTGTGGAGCCAACCATGTCCAGAAGAAGCTGTACGGAGAACCAGGGGGAGAAAAAGCAGGTTTAGAAAGGAAACAGAAACTGTAATATCACCAAAACTCCAAATTAACATGATTAATGGTCTTTCCACAACTCTTTTTAGATTTTACTTAAAAAAACAAAAAAACAATTAGCGTACAAATTGAATAGGAAGTCATATTCTGTTACCTCTGCAGAATTCAAAGTCCCACAGAAGATGCACTCCAGTAATATGTCTATCTCAGTTGCTATCAAAATGTCAGTCAGCTTTGTACAAGAATAAAACTGGGTTTTGTAATGCAATAAACATGTAACCATCTATAAAAGATGGTATTTAAAACTGAATTTACTTAAATGTTATAACTCAAATCAAATTTTACATGCTGCTAGCGGTGTGTATCATACACCAAAAAGACAAAACTAAAACAAAAACTACTTCTACTACAAGCTTGACCTAAATATAATACCATCTCAGGAAACCCTAAAATACCATCTCGGGGAAACCCTAAAAATACCATCTCGGGGAAACCCAAAAATACCATCTCCGGAAACCCTAAAATATCGTTTCTTTTGGCACGAGTTAGATGGAAAGGGAGAAACAAAATGCAATTTTAGCTGAAGAAATAAATAAATAAACAAATCTGTACTGACTTTAGAATAGAGCATTTTTTTTGTAAACTAAAATAGTATATAAAATGATAAATCTGCTAAATATAGCAGCATCAATTAAATACATTGGATTTATAGGCAACCTTTTTTAACCTGCAAGTTGTGAAGAGTTAAGCAGTTGCTACTTAATGCTTGTTGAGATGAAAGCAAATCTTTATTAAAAAAAAAAAAAAAACTGCTCACGAACTTACTCTCATAATATATCCGACTGTTACAACTAATGCAAAGTAAAGAATCATGTATCATGTTTTATTTTGATTAATGCTTGAAAAGCTGTTTGAAGTAAAACTGCAAAAAATAAATCCTAAAACCCTGTTTTTACCTCCCGTAATATCTATATGACAAGTTCAGAAATACTAATAATGTATGCTTGTCTGGAGAATGCTCATTTATAGCCAAGCACATGCCACATATACTATGTATCTTTTATTATTAATTATTATTATTATTATTATTGACAGTTCTTTTTGGATTTAAAAGGACTATATGCAGAGTAAATCAGTTAATTTTTTCAGCGTCTTGCTTCCCAAACGTTACTTATATATACGGTATACACACTCCAACCCATTAAATGTTTACTGGAGTGTTAAAAACATACATGAAAATCATAATTAATTCTTGCCTGTAGTGAAAATAAACTGGATAGTTAAAAACATATGGTAGATCTGAGTTTCAAAATGGCATGTTCCATCAATCTTTGCAAAAGCAAAATGCGTACTGTATATGTTAGCTTTCAACAGCCTATGTTCACAGGATCATTTGGAATTATCTTTATTAGCAAGTCAAGACC
The DNA here is from genome assembly GCA_030684275.1 of Acipenser oxyrinchus oxyrinchus. Taxonomy (NCBI): domain Eukaryota; kingdom Metazoa; phylum Chordata; class Actinopteri; order Acipenseriformes; family Acipenseridae; genus Acipenser; species Acipenser oxyrinchus. The sequence goes on along the minus strand of CM060250.1, from coordinate 7,960,658 downwards.
TTGTTTGCCCTTATCAAACACTGATTATTCATCAGGATGCGATTTGACGGTGGTGGGGAGGCTCTCCACTTAATGTTCAAGTTGACTTCCTACCATAAAGTGAATACTCTGCATATTTACTTATGCAATACACTGTGACAACTGTATTTTATTTGTGTTTAAAATGTCACCTACCCACTTTATTAGTATTATTTCATTAGGCAGTCATCATAACACTATTCTTTCCCGTGGTATACAAAATTTGTCCAAATGAAATGCCATATGTGGGAGTTTTAAAATTTCTTAATTTGAGAAGTTAATATGTGGTATGTAGAGGTGTCTCTTATTGTATGAGAGATGTCATCTCATGCAGTTTGGGCAAGAGGACCACAAACCAAAGCTGAGCCCAAAGCTCAGCAAAATCAAGTTAAAACATAACTGCAATGTAACGTAGCAAAACTGGTTTGTTAAGTCCCCATCACGACCCAGGGAATGGTTAAACAGCTATAATAGGTAAACTTATCAGGAAAAGTCTTTGTGAAAAATTCTTCTTGATGCAGTTTCCTTGAACTTGGAAGTTTTTCATCCTGGCTGCATCACCACCATCTCAGCACTGTTTATTTTCTTTAAAAGGTAATTACTGTCACTGCTGGCTGTAAAGCAGTCATATCACCCCAGAATCCCAGATTTACTGCAGAGAAACCAAAGGCAACTAGAGTTTCATTAAATCTGAGCTTTTGCACTATTCCAGGGAAAGTATCACAGTTTTGTCATACTGGCCATGTAATGCCTGGGTATTTATTCATACCCAGGCATTATTTTTTTATGTATCTTTTTATTGGTGATACATAACCCTAACAGGCTGCTCTGCACAATTATGTGGTTTAGCTGGGTGCCAAGGCAGAAGGAAAATACATTCCCTGAATTGTCTACAGCAAGATAAATACAGAAAAGAAACAGATGAAAGATTAAACTTTTATCTATGGACTCAGCCAGATTCCTAGGCTGTTTGGCACCCATTAAAAACTGGCACTCTCGCCATTCTAGATTTCCAATAAAAAAAGAAAAGACAGCAAATTAGGTATATATACAGTACTGTGCAAAAGTTTTAGGCAGGTGTGAAAAAATGCTGTAAAGTAAGAATGCTTTCAAAAATAGACATGTTAATACATTATATTTATCAATTAACTAAATGCAAAGTGAGTGAACAGAAGAAAAATCTAAATCAAATCCATATTTGGTGTGACCACCCTTTGCCTTCAAAACAGCATCAAGCATCAATTCTTCTAGGTACACTTGCACACAGTTTTTGAAGGAACTCGGCAGGTAGGTTGGCCCAAACATCTTGGAGAACTAACCACAGTTCTTCTGTGGATTTAGGCAGCCTCAGATGATGACTCGATGATGTTGAGATCAGGGCTCTGTGGGGGCCATACCATCACTTCCAGGACTCCTTGTTCTTTACGCTGAAGATAGTTCTTAATGACTTTCGCTGTATGTTTAGGGTCGTTGTCATGCTGCAGAATAAATTTGGGGCCAATCAGATGCCTCCCTGATGGTATTGCATGATGGATAAGTATCTGCCTGTACTTCTCAGCATTGAGGAGACCATTAATTGTGACCAAATCCCCAACTCCATTTGCAGAAATGCAGCCCCAAACTTGCAAGGAACCTCCACCATGCTTCACTGTTGCCTGCAGACACTCATTCGTGTACCGCTCTCCAGCCCTTCGGCGAACAAACTGTCTTCTGCTACAGCCAAATATTTCAAATGTTGACTCATCAGTCCAGAGCACCTGCTGCCATTTTTCTGCACCCCAGTTCCTGTGTTTTCGTGCATAGTTGAGTCGCTTGGCCTTGTTTCCACGTCGGAGGTATGGCCTTTTGGCCGCAAGTCTTCCATGAAGGCCACTTCTGACCAGACTTCTCCGGACAGTAGATGGGTGTACCAGGGTCCCACTGTTTTTTGCCAGTTCTGAGCTGATGGCACTGCTGGTCATCTTCCGATTGCGAAGGGAAGTAAGCATGATGTGTCTTTCATCTGCTGCAGTAAGTTTCCTTGGCCGACCACTGCGTCTATGGTCCTCAACGTTGCCCGTTTCTTTGTGCTTCTTCAAAAGAGCTTGGACAGCACATCTGGAAACCCCTGTCTGCCTTGAAATTTCTGCCTGGGAGAGACCTTGCTGATGCAGTATAACTACCTTGTGTCTTGTTGTTGTGCTTAGTCTTGCCATGGTGTATGACTTTTGACAGTAAACTGTCTTCAGCAACCTCACCTTGTTAGCTGAGTTTGGCTGTTCCTCACCCAGTTTTATTCCTCCTACACAGCTGTTTCTGTTTCAGTTAATGATTGTGTTTCAACCTACATATTGAATTGATGATCATTAGCACCTGTTTGGTATAATTGTTTAATCATACACCTGACTATATGCCTACAAAATCCCTGACTTTGTGCAAGTGTACCTAGAAGAATTGATGCTGTTTTGAAGGCAAAGGGTGGTCACACCAAATATGGATTTGATTTAGATTTTTCTGTTCACTCACTTTGCATTTTGTTAATTGATAAATATAAACTATTAACATGTCTATTTTTGAAAGCATTCTTACTTTACAGCATTTTTTCACACCTGCCTAAAACTTTTGCACAGTACTGTATATATATATATATATATATATCTTCCATTTTATATTTGTATAGATGTACGCATAAAATTTTTTGCACATTTGGCTGCAACAGCTCTTGAAAAGGTTTAGCATAGAAAAATGCACAGCATGGCTGCTATAAAACACCTACAGCAAGCATACAACTTACTGGGACAAATCTCTTTTGTAAGAATAAAAGATATTGAATGATGCCAAAAGTATCCCTCTGCCAGCCTCATTGCTTGTTATTAAAACTTGGCCAAATAAGGTCCCCTAAAGCACACAGTTAAGGCAAAGATGAACATGCCTCTCTTTGCTGCTTTCTCCCAGCTGGGATCTGACAGACTATAAAGCAGTACTTGTTAGATATGCCAAGCCTTAGTAACCTGATAACTTTGCTTTCATTTGAAATATTAACTCCAGTCAGTGGTCTAGCTCCCAAAGATTCCAAGGCTTCTTGACCTCCAGGAAAGAGTTTTAAAACATGTTCTCTCATATTGGCAGCATTACAACAAGCAGCTCACTGCTGCTTATGCATGTAAGGACCTAGCTTTAAACAGAGGTGTTGTGGCGTTAAGTGTGTAGGCAGCAGGCTGCTGTTTCCTGCTAAACAGCAGTAAATCCCAAGGAAAAGGTTTACATTGACAGCTCTGAATACAGTGGCCCACAGTTTTTAATGTCTCAGCTCTTGAAACCTTCGCAAACAACCTATACAAGACCGAAGGTTTGCTTTGCAGATCCTACAGTCTCTAGGAAGTTGTCAAAGGCAATGTAACTGAAACTTCCCTTGGAATCCAGTTATTCAGGGAAATAAGTACATTGGACGCCACTTGATAGCAAGTAGATGGAAAGCTACATACCCTGGGGTGGTTTACACTTTCATCCTAACTCCTGTAGCTAGCACTCACATCTCCAGAAATATTGCAAATAGTAAACTATAACGCTATTAATTCAACTATAAAAAATGTATCGGAATTTCACGTGACTGCAGTACCGAAAAAATACAATTATGTGCAGTTCTTGAGCTCAGAACAACAACAACAGTATTGTTAGTGCAACAGTCTAATAAAAAAAAAGACATACATGCACACAAAATGGTAGCAATATATGTTTCTCATTTACTTTTAAGCCTAAAACACATATCATGAGCTGGCATCAGTCGTTTTCTGAAATACTTTCAGTTGAAAATGACCTATAATGATCACCCACATTTTGTAATTTATATCAATTTACTTCACAAAGCTTGTCTTATGAAAGAGTCTTTTTGTAAAAAAAAGCTGGCTAAAGCTACCCTTAAGGATTGATGGTTTCTGCAAACAATCCGCAGGCCTCTGGAAGTTACGGTAAAATGCAGCATGTGTTGAATTTGTACAAGGGGCAACAAACAAGCATATCAGTATAAAGCTGTAAGATACCAAGTGTAGATGACAAATCAAGCTATAAAGTTGACAATCTTCTTGTTTCACACAGTTGTGTTACTGCTTTCAATTTAGTTAATGTCCCTTATTCCCTTCTGAACAGAAAGTACTGTAACTACTTCTTTTCTTGTATGCATTTTAAACATACATCTTTTTTAAACAAACAACTTAGGGAAATTAAAAGGTAGACCTTTATAATGTAAATTACAAAAACATTAAATAAAGTATACAAGAATAACCATTTACCCTTAATATCCATTAACATAATTCCATAAATAGTACTTGCTGTGCACTGCCACTATGTAGATTTCACATGATCAGATTTGAAAAAAAAAAAACATCTTTTAGCAAACAAGCATATATATATATATATATATATATATATATATATATATATATATATAAAAATTTATTTAACATATCTGGTACCATATGAGGTTAAAAAAGCAGTTAGTTTGCATGCCACTGGCTGTAAAGCATGACAGCCATTAGGGGATGAATCTGGCTGGTTGACCAAGAAGTGAAAATATAACAGAGCTGAAAGTAAGTAACAGATGTTTTTTAGTCTAGTATTGTTCCAGCTATCATGTTATTATGAATTATTATAAATACGCTGCCCTGACCTTTCTGCAGTGGCTTCTTGCACATTCTGTGATGCATCAGCCGAGTTATAAATATAGTAATCATGTTTCCTAGAGACCTACTGTACATAGCTAATGGAAATGCACAACAGGTAAGATCTATGGAAAAATATCATCTGATATAACTCATTTAACTGTGGTGGTGCTTATGGTAGATCTGCCATTGGCTACTGTACATTAATACAACAGTGCCCAATTGGTCTCTTGTTCTGCTAGATCATACAAGGTATCAAACTGAAAAAAGAACTCCCCCTGTAAAGTCTGCAATGTTGGAATTGTGCCAGAGGCATGTGAAAAGCAGGAGCTTAGCTTTAAGAAATGATGGGAAAGGTTCTGGAGCAGAGACCACTGGTTCTGGCTGGGCATGTCTTACAGATATCTAAAGGTTTTCTGGAAAAGAGAACAGATATGACATTGCAACAGGGTACTGTAATCTTGTCTGGACAACAAATAAACTAGAAAAATTGTGCTGCCTTTGGACAGCAATCAATTTCAGAGGGAATATCGCAACTTTACTAAATGACAAGCTGTTTCCTTAACTGGCAGATAAGGCTATTTGCCCACATACCTCCACAGGTTATCTGGCAGTAAAAGACCTTGATCATTAACGCTTAATTAGGTTTCTAAAAATAAAAGTTACAATAGATGTGTTTGCATTTCTGGTTCCAAACCAAATAAATGCAATGCATAACAAGCAACTTAATGCTTTTGTATTCAATAATACATTATTTTGTCATACAATTTAATGAAGTGATGTTTAAGGCATGTTATAACTCAACTACTCTCTCAATCCTCTAATAACCACTACTTGAGTGTATTCCAGAAAAGACCTCAAATTACTCTAATGATAATACAAATGAGCTGTTGTGGTCTTACTGTACTTGCAAGAGTAGCCACTGTTTTGCAAGAGAACAGTACACCACACTGGCACAATCTTCTTTGCATTGAAATATCAAATTGAAATTTGGAATATTTAGAAATACATTTCCTAATACGCCCTTCACTGGTTAGCATCCTTGCTGCACGTTCCCCACATACCTGCCAGATCAGCAGGAGCCAAACAAACAGAGGCAAACACGGACCAATCAGTTACTGTCATCCTGCTTGGAAATACAAGGGAGGCTGTAAGACTCAATCAGGGGCTAAGAGAGTAGGACTCCAATGCTGTGTAAGAGAGAATCATGACTTTATTTATTTACCTTTACTACTGCAAACTGAGGTTAATGTTGTAGGCTGGCTGCCCATATCTCCACTGTAAATTCTGTTGCCAGAACAGTATATTTGATTAGGGTAAGCAATGAAGACCTGTCCTTTTGTTCGCCCTGCTAGTTTGCCACAATTTTTTGCATTTTATTATGATGTACCTTTTAATGCCAAATGCATTAAAACACATCTTCCTTGTCACCCTTTGTATCCTGACCATTCCGTTGTGTTGGTTTGATGAAAAACAGTTTATTATTAATGAGTTCATACTTATCGTCTAAATAATAATGGAACTCGGCAGCCAATCCAAAAACTCTAAACCGACAAACCCTTGAAAAGGGCAAAATAAACACAGAGCTCCATAAATGTTCATTGAGTATTCTGTTTATATACATATACGTTTACAATGTATGAGATTGAATACATATATTTAGAGAATTATTTTCCTTAAATCAAGCACTGTATCTGTTTAGAAGTGTGGTGTAATATTGAACAGTGCAAATCGTCATTGGATTTGAATGAATACAAAATTAAGATTCCAAAATGAAATCACTCTGTGGTGTTGAATATATGAAAAAGTGATTCAGCACTCATTCATATATCATATAAGAAATGAGATTTAAAAAAATCTTTGTAAATAGTTATTTAAATTGTGATGACATTGTACTTACACCAAGTAACCATTCTTCAATTCCCCTGTGCAAAATGTGACCTTATTACAAATAATATTGAGCAATTTGCTTACTCTCTTGCCAGTCTTCTCTTTTATAGAGCTTAAGTAATAGAAATCTGTCCAAAAACTAATGTATTTTCCAGTGTAAAAAATGTTTTTACAAAACGTAATTTCCTCTTCTAGCTTAAGGGAATGACTTATAAACCATTACGAATACTGGGAAGGAAAGTTACTTACTGAACAAGGTACTGAAATGAATTCATGGTCCTAATGAAACCATAAGAGGTTATTAAGCACCATGTGGGTGTAGAAGATTTAGTGAGAGCTTCAAAAGGATTAAAAATTGATTTAAAATATCATAAAACAGGGGTTAGCATGCATCTGATTTATACCCAAATCAACTATAAGGAAAATACAAAATGTCCATATATATATATATATATATATATATTAGTGAAATAACATATTTTAACGTCCTGAATTATTTTACTCAGTCACACGATATGTTCATTTTCCACTTAAATACATATCTATATTGTTAATAAAAAAAATTAAAAAACTGTGCACTGATAGATAACTCACTTAAAAGTAAGAGCTTTAATCCATAAAAGACAGTATCCCCTATGAAGTCCCATGTTTATTAATTCAAAGGCTAAGATATTACTGACATAGTTCACTTGAGGATATCTTGTTATTGTTATCTCTTGATGACATCCTGTGTCTTAAAAGAACTACTGTACAAAATTGACCATGCAGTATGTTTTAAAATAACATCACTGTGTTTTTTACAGTCTTATTAACGAAAGCATGTTATTATTGTAATCAGTTATAATACCTGCAATTTCACTGAGTATTAATAGTATAATACCAAGGAAATGAGGTCTGAATTATTTAATCATCTCAATATCAAAAGCTGTGAGCAGCATCAACAACATATGGGAAGATATCCAATTGAGATGGAACTTTCTAAAGGACATTCTTCATCCCTGACATATTTGTTTCTTCAATATCTTCTCTAACCGTGTGTAAACAATGTCTTGTTTGATGTGCCACTATTATACATATTCTTTGTACAGCAATTAGCTCCTCGCAGGGTTTGTACATTACTAACAGAAACAAATAAATAAATCGTCTGGTAATTACAGGGCAATACATTTCCATTCAGATATTTACCAGTCACTATATTTTATGGATCTGGCATCCCCCCATTCCTGATTTACAGTAAGCATCAAAGCCTGGAATATAATCTAACAGGAGGGTTTCTTTATCGAAACTACAAACTAGTTAGAACATCCTTACTGCCTTCAGAAACATGTGAGCTGGTTGAATAAAACATGGTTTTATTCTGCATTGATCAGGGTTGTAGTAACGCGTCAATTTTCCACAAACTTTGTGGAAAGTTTTAACACACTGTTTGTTTATAGTGGCATTTGTGCTGTGCTCTGTATGTATTTAGTAATTGTGTAACTTTATTAAGCGTTTAATGAACTATAACGTTACGGATTTCAAACCACTGTATAACATCCACTAGTCCCTTACCATGCGATGCAATCAGGGAGAGTTGAGACACCAGGTGGATATTGCTGCGTGTGATCTCTCAAAGAAATGCTTTTTGAGTTTGTTGGTGCATCCATTTTATCTAAAACAGCAAGTCCGGAGGTAAGCTTTTTCTTTAAATGCATCAATTTCTTAAATGGCCATAATTGTCCCTTGTAATTAGGGGGTATTTTCTAATTATCCAAAATTTAATGTGTTGATTCCTTAATTATTCTTTAGATCAGTTTAGCTAGAGTGGCTACACAGACATCTGGAGGCTTAGGACTGAATTGCAGGTTAGTCCTGTCGTTTTAATTCTCCCGTGAATTTCACAGCGCCCTACTTATGAAATCTCTACCAAAAACCTTCACATGAAACGGTGAACATTTGATCAATGAAATACCACAGAATGCAGACATTTATTATTATCAAGACAATCAAATATCACCACATACTACTTCAATTGAAATGTTTACTCTTATTGTACTTTATGGAAATAATTATCTGCAGTCTTCAATTTTACTGTACCAAGTCTTTACTGTTAACTATGTGCAATCCTGTATGTCATTATATATTTTAATCTATTGATTTTCCCCATTAAAATAGATATTTAAATAACAATTAGCAACTTAATTACCCAATGTTATTTTCATAGTTTGATGCACGATGCATACCGTAATAATTATTGACTACAAATTATATTCAGTAATGTACATTTAGCTTGTTGCTCAGAAGACAATTTACTCGCATATTTATTTTTAAAAAGTGGCACCAGTTCTTCTGTAAAGGATTTGCACCTGTATAAGCCTCTTACGTCTGTTAAAATGGATTGGTACTTACAAAGCAAACACAAGAACCATTACATAAATTGTGCTCTTTTCTGTTTTGAAGTGTTCTCTTTAGGCTCTGTTATACAAGACCTGCTCTAACTTTGCTGTCAGCCGCACCCATAAAGAATACACAACACTTAAAACCATAGAAAAGTATATACAGTAATATTACACTGCATGTTATAACTTATTTCCACCGCATCACCACATAAAATGGCAATTGCCAGTTACACTGCAATTGCTAGCTGGTCTAAGTTTTTCAGTCAGAAAGAAAAGATCTTCTTCAGCTTAGCCTTCAAGAAAACAACAAATCAGAATCCAACTGGCTACCTTGACAGCAGGCACGCATATGTATATACACGTATGTATTGTCAGTATTTGTTCTGCATTGCAATAAAACATACTCTCTGGTTTTCTGCTGCCCTCAGCATGAAATGATACATCTGCTACACATGGTCCACCGTAAGAGTCACCTTTATTTAACCACCGTAAATCTGTTCTAACACAGCTGGAAAATATTATCTCCAAGTCAGGTGTTAAATTTGTCAATATTTTCTTTCTAGACAACCCTTCCTCAGCCCTGCCACAAACAAGCTAAGACAGAATGTTGCTTCCACTTTCAAATGTAACTAATAGCAACAGTTGCCCAAGATACAGTATTTGAATGTCTTTCTCATGGCATTTAAAGTGTACAAGCGAAATGGCACTAGGCATACTTTGCAATGTTTACTTTTCTGAACTCGCATGACTGGAAGAATATTTAGCCATGTTTCCATCTTTTTTTTCTGATTCATTTGTCAATGTCTTTATAGTAGTTACATGTATTAATATTTCAAATTAGTATTATTTTCAGAAACATAACCCTCGAGGAGTTTCTTTTCCATCTGATATGTCTACAAAAGCAGAGCTTTTGAACCTTTGGTCACTGTTAGAACATACAGTAAATTATGCAATTGAAGAACATAAAATAAAAGGAAGAATCTTGTAAAGAAGACTTTTTTTCATGTCAGTTTTGTAGTATTTTGGTTACATTAGCTACATTAACAAACCAACAAATTAAAACAAAAAATGTTGAAAAACAAGACATTACTAAGACTGACATCTACTACTGTATTAAAAACAAAACAAAACATATCAATACCTTTAGGGATAGCAATCTATAATTAACTCTTGAAACAATTCATATTGTGGGTTCTCATAAAGGAATATATATATATATATATATATATATATATATATATATATATATATATATATATATATATATATGCTCTCAAGCAAAATTAAACCTTTACTTTTTTGATTATTTAAAATGTGACACATGTATGTACCATTTACATTTTTTTTTCACATTACCCACCTCACAATGTTCTGTTTAACCCACTCCATTCTCCACTTTTTAAAACAAGACAGTGCGGCGTAGTGCCTTGCGTGCACTTATTGTCATCTAATTCGTCAGCATGCAATAATGTAACATACTCTAGCAGGTGGGGTACAAGTCTTATACAGTGCTGTGCGTCATACAAATAACACCATCAATGTCACGATAAGATTTTGAAAAACAACAAAAAAACTAAAAGAAAACCAGCAACAAACTGCTACAGCAACAAGGAAAGCATATGGGTGTTCTTTTTAAATACAATTATTCTTTTGTCCTTTATTTTTTGGAAAAAAAATTAATAAATAACAAAGGCAGCTGAATCGAAGCTTGAGGTCGTAGGGGCTCCTTGTTTAAAAAATAAGGGCCACCATCTGCTGATTTCTGTGGTTATAGCAGCTTATAACACACAGCATCCTCTTCTATTAATTTCATATATTTATGTTTTCTTAGTATCTTAGTATTTTCTATTCATAACTATTATTTTCTTATTTATTAACTATTAATTCTTATTTTTTAACATATATTTACATGCATGAAACCCCAAGTTTATTAAATGATTTATGTTTTGGAACTCACCTTCACCACTGCATTTTCATGCATGGTAATGCAGTTGTTTGGGTCTCTTGAAAGCTGAAAAAGGGCCTGTGCTGTTGCTCGGTGGACTGAAGTGTCCTGTGAATTCAGGTACTGCACTAGAGGGGCAACAGCACCTGCCTCCCCAAAGGAAACTCTGTTGCTGCCCCACATACAGCACCGAGCTATAGCCTCGGCCAAGTGACGACGCAGTCTATCATCCGTCTGCAGATGAAAAAGCAAGACAATCCTGATATGTGCTTTTTCAAATTCATTTATGCAATCCCAGATATTGTCAATTCCAAAGACTGTAAACATTCAAGTTTCTGCTTTAACCGTGAAACAATAAACATACAACTTCATTAAACAAAAACAAAAAATGTCAGTTTACTTACAGTGCTTGCCAATTTGGCCAGCATTGGAACAACTCCATGATCTGTTATTACTGCCAGATTTTCTTCATCTTTGGCTATTTTGGCTATGGCAGCACATACACCTGCAAGCACTTCTTTATTATCAGACTTTAACAAATTAACAATAAGCTCCAGTCCACCAACAAAGGAGCGCACCATTTCACCTGCATCCTAAACAAAAAGATAGAATTTTTTTTTATTAGTAATTCATTAATAAATGTGTGATTTTATAATGTGGCACGGATTGCTCAATAAAAACTTTTGCATAGATTTTGATACCTGAAATCCTCTTCAGTGATACAAAATAGATATTTAGAAAGCAATGGGTCTGAGTGGGGAAAAGGGCAATCATTGAAATATGGTACACAAATTAACAAACCTGGCTCTATATATAATATAATACTATATATATATATATATATATATATATATATATATATATATATATATATATATATATATATATATATATATATATATATATATATATATACACACAGTACTGTGCAAAAGTTTTAGGCAGGTGTGAAAAAATGCTGTTAAGTAAGAATGCTTTCAAAAATAGACATGTTAATAGATTATATTTATCAATTAACTAAATCAAAAGTGAGTGAACAGAAGAAAAATCTAAATCAAATCCATATTTGGTGTGACCACCCTTTGCCTTCAAAACAGCATCAAGCATCAATTCTTCTAGGTACACTTGCACACAGTTTTTGAAGGAACTCGGCAGGTAGGTTGGCCCAAACATCTTGGAGAACTAACCACAGTTCTTCTGTGGATTTAGGCAGCCTCAGATGATGACTCGATGTTGAGATCAGGGCTCTGTGGGGGCCATACCATCACTTCCAGGACTCCTTTTTCTTCTTTTCGCTGAAGATAGTTCTTAATGACTTTCGCTGTATGTTTGGGGTCGTTGTCATGCTGCAGAATAAATTTGGGGCCAATCAGATGCCTCCCTGATGGTATTGCATGATGGATAAGTATCTGCCTGTACTTCTCAGCATTGAGGAGACCATTAATTCTGACCAAATCCCCAACTCCATTTGCAGAAATGCAGCCCCAAACTTGCAAGGAACCTCCACCATGCTTCACTGTTGCCTGCAGACACTCATTTGTGTACCACTCTCCAGCCCTTCGGCGAACAAACTGCCTTCTGCTACAGCCAAATATTTCAAATTTTGACTCATCAGTCCAGAGCACCTGCTGCCATTTTTCTGCACCCCAGTTCCTGTGTTTTCGTGCATAGTTGAGTCGCTTGGCCTTGTTTCCACGTCGGAGGTATGGCTTTTTGGGCGCAAGTCTTCCATGAAGGCCACTTCTGACCAGACTTCTCCAGACAGTAGATGGGTAGATGGGTGTTTTCTGCCAGTTCTGAGCTGATGGCACTGCTGGTCATCTTCTGATTGCGAAGGGAAGTAAGCATGATGTGTCTTTCATCTGCTGCAGTAAGTTTCCTTGGCCAACCACTGCGTCTACGGTCCTCAACATTGCCCGTTTCTTTGTGCTTCTTCAAAAGAGCTTGGACAGCACATCTGGAAACCCCTGTCTGCCTTGAACTTTCTGCCTGGGAGAGACCTTGCTGATGCAGTATAACTACCTTGTGTCTTGTTGCTGTGCTCAGTCTTGCCATGGTGTATGACTTTGACAGTAAACTGTCTTCAGCAACCTCACCTTGTTAGCTGAGTTTGGCTGTTCCTCACCCAGTTTTATTCCTCCTACACAGCTGTTTCTGTTTCAGTTAATGATTGTGTTTCAACCTACATATTGAATTGATGATCATTAGCACCTGTTTGGTATAATTGTTTAATCATACACCTGACTATATGCCTACAAAATCCCTGACTTTGTGCAAGTGTACCTAGAAGAATTGATGCTGTTTTGAAGGCAAAGGGTGGTCACACCAAATATGGATTTGATTTTTCTTCTGTTCACTCACTTTGCATTTAGTTAATTGATAAATATAATCTATTAACATGTCTATTTTTGAAAGTATTCTTACTTTACAGCATTTTTTCACACCTGCCTAAAACTTTTGCACAGTACTGTATATATATATTATAAAGCTTAAATAAAGTACCACTAATAAAAACAAATTACAAAATCGCACTACATGTTTATAAAAAGGGGAGTAAATTAATAAGAAGGAGGAAACTTTGATACAAAGTTTTATTATTTCAGATGCACCAAAACAGATATGTAAATCATATTTCAGTTAACTCCTATATTCATGCCACTCAAACAAAAGAGTTTGCGTTTAGACTGCAGAGCAGTATGTATTCTTAAACAAGGGGTGTTAGTACCGGGCATCCAGCTGCACTTCTTGCATGACTGTTGTAAATCCACTCTGCTATTGCTAACTTAAACCATATGCCTGTTATCTAAATTACTGCACAAGAAATATCAAATTCCTTCACTGTATACATGGAATGCAATGTTTAGCTCTTGTCACTGACCGAGCACCAGAAATCACAGAAATACCATGAATCCCAAATAACTGGTGCTGTAAATATTAGACAAACATTGACTATGTTTACAACATAAGACACGTTGTAAATGGTATGCTATTGTGGTTCCTTTTTAATACGATAACATTTTTTATTTACCTGTTTTTTCTATGAGGGTTTACAACAAATGTGTCTGTGGGAGTCATTTTATTTTAATTGAGGTGTGACTAAGTTAAAATGGTAGAGTTCAACTTAAAATTAAAAATACATTTGGGACATACGGTATAGAAAAATAAATATAAAACATACTTACTGTTAACGATATTAGTAAAGCAAAATAGCACAGAACAATCTCTTAAAAAACCCCAGCCTATTCTAATGATTCAGTTAAATGGAGTGTGAAAGGGTAGTGTCACGGCCCACGCTGATTACCCTCAGTAACCAATATAAGTATGTGCAGTATAAGCGCAAAAGCGTGTATTTATTAACAAAAACAAAAGTGTTAAAGAAACAAAACTACACAAATAAAAAGAAACATGCAACCGCTATTCTAGTGCTTCAGCTGTGAGCACACCCTGCTACTCACAGCCTTTACCTCCCTATTTCTCCTTGCTTTTATACCATGTGGCTGAGACTTGATTGATGATCAATCATTCAATCAACACCCAGCCACATTCCACACGTGTATTCTGCAGGGATGGAATTAACCCCATCTCTGCCAAACAAAATAAAAACACACCCTACAGTATCTACCTATGCAGGCTTCCACCCTGCCCTGGAGTGATGTGTATATATACTATTTATTTAGCACATACAGGTTTCTTTTGAAATCTTTTGCTTAACAAGTGGCATTTTTCCCATTATGCAAAGCTGCAGTGATTGTAGACTATAGCCTACCCTTTAATATGTGGCTCGAATCCCATCTCAGAGCAAGGTTGAAATTGATCCCACAACATCGGGTTTATAAAGCGGCTATTTTGTACCACCTGTTGTTTTTTAAGAATGCACAAAACCTTAGCTATTACAAACGCTGACATCATACAGATCTGCTTTGGAGGAGGACTGCATGTGATATATCATCCTAAGACGGTGGGCTTTTATGAAATAGACAAGAATCCAGTTCTAACTTCCATTTTCAGGTACATTATTGAACTATCCCAATTGCTTTCTTATAAAGGAGCATAAAGGTAAAACATTACAACAATTAAAATGAGGGCTTTCTCTCTAGACCAGGGATCTCCAACCCTGGTCCTGGAGAGCCCCAATCCTGCAGGAGTTCTAGGTGTCTTTACATCATCAATGGCTAAATATCTGGAACACCTGTTAATCTTGACTAATTAAGCCAATAATTGGTGCAATTAAGTAACTGAGAGCTCGGCTGAAACAAAAACCAGAAGATCCTGTAGCTCTCCAGGACCAGGGCTGGAGACCCCTGGTCTATACTATTACATTTCAAGAACCTGGTTGATTCCTGTTCATAAGTGGGAAAGAGTTCCAAAAAATAAAGAAAAAGTTAACGTCTGGAAACACCATACTGGTATATTTAATATTTATTTAAATGGTAATGGTAATAGCCTAAAGGCAATGGCAGATCAGCACATTATTACCTTTATAGATTGAAAGGAGAAAAAAAACTGCCTATTCCTTGCAAAGGGCCCCACAACTTCAATAAAAATTCAATATGTTATCTCAAGAGAGAATTGTGGTTTGAGAATGTAAAATAAAACTAAAATATCCTACTCTATATATAATGGGTACAAATGGGTGAGTTTGTTGGCAGGTCGCCCAGTTCACTTATATGTACCTATATTTGGCTTTTTACTGTACAGGCTTTGCTTATTCCTCCTGTTTTAAAGAATGTCAAATGATCTCTCCATTGACACTGTATACATTAGAATTGATGCAAAAGGAATGCCTACATGTTCTGTATGCATGCCCCGAGTCTCGGGATCAGGATCAATCATACTATAATTCCCAGTGCAAAACTCAGTACATGATCTCTATTTATTCCCGTTTATAAATAACAGTTTCTACATTAATACTTCTTTACACTTGGAATTCATGAAGCACCCAAAACTATGATACCGTATTAAAACCCACCCCATAAAGACATTTTGGTTCCACAAATATCCCTATTTTTTGGCCCAATCATTTTGATTTGCTGTTTTAACTATTGGTCATCATTGATCTTTGTCAAATGGGTTTTTATATTTAGTTACTATCTGGGGTGAATTAAACATGAAAAAAACAATTTAATATGTGACTGAATGACACAAAATAACTTGGCTGTAGTGTGAGCTATTACTGTCAGACTTAGTCCAAAACACATGTCCTATAGTCTGCAGATACTGTAGCTTAGTCTCAACAATTTCAATATAAACCATCCCTAAATATAATAGAACAGTCATAATCTTAAGTTTGAAGGTAAAACTAAAATATTTTAATCAAATTGTTTTTACAAATGTAAATCATTTTCAAATGTTTACCGAGGTCTCGTGTTTCTCTGTTGCACAGTTTGTAATATTTTTTTAAGTTACACGAGTCTAACAAGACTTGAGCTGTCATCACTGATCTGTCAATTCCAATTCATTTGCCCAAAAATGTAATGGTATGGTTAAACTTCTTTTTTTGTCTTAAAGGTAGCTGCCCAAAATGTACAATGTAAACTACTGTATGTCTGACTCAACAGTATACAATGTTTAATCCATATAGTAATTGACAATGACAACAAATTAGACGATAATCACATTACTTTCTCTAACCACTTAGAAGGCAACTGATGAAGAAGTAATTGAGTTTGTAATTTTATAAATAAATGTGGTTATAACAGATGGTTCTTCAAAGTCTTGTGTGTATATATACACTGGACTCTGTTTTAAAATGTTATATACTGTATATATATTTTAAAACAGAGTCCGGTAAACAGACACCTGCCAAAAAAGATTCTCTGCTCTTTCTCAAACTTTTTCTGTGCCTTTGGTGACAGGTCTTGTCGTTTTATGGTCTCTCCAAATGTGGCAATTGTCAGTTTTTTTGGGTTTTTTTCATCTTATTGGGAAGATGTAATCCTTGGTTAAATTGAGTAAGCTTTATATATATTTAAAAAAAAGATGCAGAAAAGGACTGTGACTTTTCATCAATTGCAGTAATCATAACCCTTATAATATTAAACACCCCCTACCTCTCAATGAGACAGCACCATATTTTTTTTGTCACTGTACCTTTGCATTTTCAATGCAGGGACATATTGCCCATGCTGCACTTGCTTGAACATCTGGATTTTGATTTTTCAACAAGGACCATAATAAGCGGACTCCATCCAAACGGTCAATGATTCTATAGAATGGGAAAAGACAACATATATAAATACAGTTTAAAACAAAGCTAAAATAATTGGTTAAATACAATATAATTTAAAATAAAGATTGTAATCTAACCAACTGCAGTCCTTATTTCAGCAAAACCAGTGAAATAGAAGATAGTAAGACAAAAGAACAAGTAATCACTTAAAACCTGATGTAGATGTCACTATAAACATATTGTGTCCAATTATTATCCGCCCGATTTTCTCCCAGTTTGGAATGCCCAATCGCTTTTCTCCTCACCGCAGCAATTCCCAACATGGTTCAAGAGACCCGAAGGTTCAGTGGGCTCCTCCAACCCCACGACCAAAACCATCTTCCTTTTTCACCCACGAACTCGAGTGCGGATGTCAGCAAGCTACCAGCCTGCGGAGGACAAAGGCCAGCCCTGCAGGTGTCCGCCTTTGAGCTCACTGGGTGCCTGGCCAGCAGGGTTCGCTGTAGCAAAATGAGGATAAAAACAGTCCCTGCCGGTTTTGCCTCCCTAACCCACGGGAGCGCCAGAACCAATGGAACACTCCCTTCGGAGTCCCCAGCGAAGGCCAGTCTACTTCATACAGCCAGGATGCGAACCTGTGCTGTATGATTCACCCTGCTTCATACAGCCAGGATGTGAACCTGCGCTGTATGACACCCTGCTTCATACAGCCAGGATGTGAACCTGCGCTGTATGACTCACCCTGCTTCATACAGCCAGGAGGTGAACCTGCGCTGTATGACTCACCCTGCTTCATACAGCCAGGAGGTGAACCTGCGCTGTATGACTCACCCTGCTTCATACAGCCAGGATGTGAACCTGCGCTGTATGACTCACCCTGCTTCATACAGCCAGGACGTGAACCTGCGCTGTATGACTCACCCTGCTTCATACAGCCAGGACGTGAACCTGCGCTGTATGACTCACCCTGCTTCATACAGCCAGGATGTGAACCTGCGCTGTATGACTCACCCTGCTTCATACAGCCAGGATGTGAACCTGCGCTGTATGACTCGCCCTGCTTCATACAGCCAGGATGTGAACCTGCGCTGTATGACTCACCCTGCTTCATACAGCCAGGATGTGAACCTGCGCTGTATGACTCACCCTGCTTCATACAGCCAGGATGCGAACCTGCGCTGTATGACTCACCCTGCTTCATACAGCCAGGATGCGAACCTGCGCTGTATGACTCACCGTGCTTCATACAGCCAGGATGTGAACCTGCGCTGTATGACTCACCCTGCGCACCACACGGCTGCGCTTCTATCAGGTGAGCACCTCAGGAACCTCAATAGTTATGGTTATATTAGTTAGTCTATAGATATAAGTGTTTCTGACCCTGCCTAGATATATGTACTTGCTTGTTCATGATGAATTGATGTTAAAAAAATAGCATTAAAAAATGTGTCATGAACAGCTGTTTACTTTAAAAATGAAGTTACATTTTAAATATAGACACAGCAAATAAGTGGATAGTAAAATGGGTCATGATTGTGCTGCTATATATCACAAAAGAATATTTACTTTACTTAAAATTCTTAAACTAAATGGTTTTAGCCAAGACCTGTGAACTATAAGAATTGTATCACACTGTACCCATTGTCTGATATAAATAACATGTAACGTTTTTCGTGTGCTCTACCAACAAGACCAACATTGAACACTGTTGTAATTGCTTAAACACTCTCTAATCAAAGTATCTTCATGACTGGCTATAAATTAATTCTCAGAGGCATATCTGCACCATCTGTCTTATGTTTATATATAAATCAGTCTAGGGGGTCCACTGGGTACTTTAAACAGAGCAATGCCAAACCAAACTTAATATCCTTCACACACACACACTACTTTGTTCACAAGAACATATATGATAAAGTTCAGGCAGATGAGGCATGCATGAAGAAAAAAGCAGACATATTTTGATTTAATACTTCACTTTTTTTTTTTTTTAATTATACACCATCTCATTGTATTTTTCTACCTTTCATTATGAAAGGAATATACATTAACAGTGGAGGTTTTTTAAATTTTTTAAAATTTATTCTAAAATATTTATATAGTTGAACCAAAAAAAAAAAAAAGAGAGATTCTGCAGCCAAAATGCATATGTTAATCTCTATAGAAGTAACCAATAATGAATATGTTGCTGCTTTGTCAGTTTTTGTCAGGATAAATACACTCCTGCAAGCTATTTCCTACTGATTACATTGCAGGGTCCTTTAAATTATATTTTAATAAGCATGTGTAAATTATTCAATCTCTGGACAAACTGGCATTCTCTGGTCTAATGTTTGTAAATGTACTTTATTGCAGTACAAAATAGAGTGATTAGCATTAATAAATACAATAAGTGGGTATCATGGGGGTCTATAAATTATCATCAACTTACAAATATTTATTTTGGTGCATATCATTTCAAAATATTTAGCAATCCCCATCAGTCCATGGATCCACAAAATAAGTGTGTTTCATTGACTAAACCAAGCTAAATGATCAATCGCATAGATACAAATTCAAACTTAAAAACAACTCCATTGACGTTTACATATTTTTTGCTATCGGCGATAGAGCATTCCAGTAGTGCAAGGGGTGTGGCAAGTCGTTCTTACAGCTGCTGCATGTGACATCATGATTGTGAAATCAGAAGTGTTTGGGCGAGTCTTTCGACACCAGGTCAACACGATTTTAAGGAACATAAGGTTAAGAAATTATTGTTTTAGAATTAAAAATATACAATTCCAACATAGCTTCCTTTTTATGAACTAGAAATATGACACGGAACAAAGAATGATAGCATTGATGACATTACGGGTATGTTTTCATTGAATCTGCTTAATTGGACTGGTAGCTTTCGGTGGTTACGTCTAATCAAGTTGAGAGTGTATTTTTCGCTCACTCTTTGCTGTGTCAGACCTGTGAGCGAAGTGAACCGGGTCTGACATACAAAGAGTGCAAAAGAAAGTAGATCTAGTATATATTCAAAGATCAATGCAGCACTTCATCCTTATAAAAAGTGGAAAATCACATATTTACAAATAATCTTTTGAAACGTTCAAACATTGAGATATTTCTGCTTCAATGACTCTGCGTATAGCCCTGAGTAAGAAATGTAGAATGCTGCTCAATCTTCAAAGAAGGGAAAGTTGGACTTGAGTGTTGGACATTTGATTTTTTAGGTCATTTCATCTTGTATCACACGCATTATGATAAAGGATGGATTTTTTTTTTTTTTTTTTTTTTTTTTTAACAGAGAAATGTATTGGTCTTATCAGTTCTGTAATGCTAAATACCTAAGGTGCATATATTAATTTTTCTAAAAATGCAAAAGGATCTACTCACGCCATGTTATCAGGTTCAGTAGCACAGGCTCCAACTGCTTTAGTAACATTAACCAGAAGTGCTTGGTTGGTACCGGTAAGGAGATTGACCAGTGGTTGAATGCCCCCACACCTCCTTATAACAGCTCGATTGGATGGTTCTTGGGCACACTCTCCTAAAGCTCCCACAACGTTGACAAGGACTTCTTCAGGCTGGTCAGTCAGCAGTCCAACTAGGGTTTCTAAGGCTTTGTATTCCTGAAACCTAAAAGAGTGACAGTAAAAGTATATAGTTTTCAATTTTATATTAGCAATGCATATAATGTGGTTGAAAACAGCCACATCAAAGGTATAAATTGTAGGCAAGACTTAATTTATTTACAGTTGTGGTTTCTGGCACGGAGGGCTTATCCTATTGTAGAAAATGTCCAAGGTCATTTGGTTTTGGTCCCCATCCACTACTTGCAAGTAAATATCCCCCCTCCCAAAAAAATACGGTTGACTGCCAAAGTTAACTATATATACTTATTTAGTTTACTGAATTCAGCAAAAACAATGTTATTCATGTTCTGTTTTTCAAGTGTTATCTACAGAACATAGGATTATACTGCAATTGCAAAAATTATTTGATAAATTTAGTATATTTTGCCATGCCAGTACCAATTAAAGTAATTATAAAGGGAAGATAAATATAACATAACCCAGTTTCTGGCGGCTCCAATTATTCTTCACTATAAACAGTAGGCTCCAGACATGATCAACCATTATTATGTTTTGGCAACAAATATCAAATATAAAAGGTATAGCTGTCAAACGGATTTATTATTGCAATAACTTCAGACAACTTATTTTATAATATAGAAAAAGGTCATCCATATTCATCATCAAAACTGACACATAATCCTACCCTATTATAATAATGTTATTTTTTTTCCATGTAATGCCTTGCAATGTAGTTGTAGAATTATTAAGTCCCAATCAGGAAAACCAATCACATTAAGAAAGGCCAGGGCTTATTATTTTCAATCAGGCTTGGCCTACTTATGGTTAAATTGTACAAAAGGTGAAATGTGCTACACATTAGAGTGCATTTAAAGTTAAAAGCTAAAAGCTATCACTTATCAAGTCCAAGCACAAACTTTAAAAAAGCCTTCTCAAGAGTTTTTAAACATGATTGCAAATCAATCCTAATCTTTCCTGTGTTTTCTTTTAACAAATCTAAACTCATTCTGATGAGCTAACATTCAGAACTCATAGGAAAGGGTTCCTAATGGTTTACAATAGAGTTCTGAAGCTTTATGCAAAAAAAAAGTGTACTCCATAGTCAGTGTGTGTGTACATATACAATGGAAGTAACAGAAAGCAGTGTGATGAGTCAAAGGGTTTTGGTTTGTAATTCAGCCTCCCAACAGTAGAAGGTATCGAATCAACCCAAGCCTTCCCTCACCAAGATCACGTGACCTTGACATAAGTCACCATTATGGGTGCGCCATCTTGGTGAGGGGCGGAAGTGCGAGTATGTAAATCCCTGACACTCAAGTCAGTCACTTTACCTGGTCTGCCCTGACATGACTGAAGACTAAAAGGAACAACGAGTATCCCGTCTGCTGAAAATTAATTTGTTAATTTGACAAGCTCTCTTGGAAGGGGTGTCCTGGGAGAAAGCAGACTTAAGACTCTATCCATGGAGAAAACAGGGTCTATCCCACCATGAAAATTAGTCTCACAGTTGGTGAATATACAGCATACGTTAAAGTAGCTGAAAGTTTGCCATATCCTGTCCTCCTGGGGGGAGATTAAGTCAGAGAATGGTCTTAATTTTAACCAGGGGACAACTTAAACAGGATAAAACAATTGCCGAAATGTTCCCATTGCAATCTGACCTGTTTAACCCTAGATTTCGCCCGAATAAAACGAAACGAGAACGTCGGGCAGAAAAATTTGAGGGAACTCAAAGGAGACAGGGGGTCTGACTCAAGTGTAAGCCAATGTCACAAACGAAGAGGTAAAGGAGTGGGAATTCAGTGTGACCTGGGGTGCAGGGTTATGAGAAGGAAGGCCAGGTAATAAAAGACACTCCCCTTGATGTACCTAGCCATTGGGACTGGGATGTCGACTTGGGGTATGAGCAACAGAATGATCCCACGTTGCGCTATGCTCGGGACTAGGTTAGATATATTGAGGGGAAGGATATAAATGAGGGTCAGTCGGTAGGATTTCCGCATTTTTCGGTGTCCGGGCACTTATTATATAGAATAACCCGAGCTGCCGGGATGGGACTGCCCGTAACAGTTATTGGTTCCCGAGCTTTTTCGGCCATGATCTCCTTTCTGCAGGTCATTTAGGGAATGAAGAGACTGGAACGAATTCTGGCCTGCTTTTATTGGCCTGGGGTTCATAGACATGTGTGGAAATATGTATTGGAATGTCCTGAATGTCAATTGGTTGCCCCGAAATCAGTTCGCCAGCACCTTTGGTCCCACTTCCTATTATTGGTGTGTTGAATTGGTGTCGACTTTGTGGGCCTTGTAGGGAGCCGATTCTGGGTATCGTATATTCTCGTGGTGGTGAACTACGCAATACGATACCCAGAGGCCGTTCCCTTCTATGAATTCAGAATGAATTAGTGAAATTATTTTCTAGGGTGGGAATCCCTAAAGAAATTCTCACTGATCAGGCACTAAAAAGTTACAAGAAAGTCAATTCTGGATAAAGGTATTTAAACACTATAAACGTAATCAAAAACAGAGAAAAAAATTTAAATTAACCAACCTAGCGGTAGCATTTCTAGGAAATCACCAGGTGCATGTGTGTGCCATAATTAATACTTAAGTAGAAAATATGCATTCATTTTTATATCTCATTGTCATTCATTTTCCTTATGATTTTGAATATTTCTAGGTATGTAAAACCTCTCAAAATCAGCGTATAAGATATCTGTATGTATCTGTGTTAAATATTTTTGATATCTTTATGCTAGTACACAACATTATGTGCAAATTAAAATCTGTAAACTCTGAATACACTAAACAGTAAACAGGTATTCACTCACAGAAGTGGATTGTCATCATTTAATTAAATTCAATTAAATGGAGTACAGTATAGTGCAAGCCAACGGACAGTATTACTATTATTTATTTCTTAGCAGACGCCCTTATCCAGGGCGACTTAGAATTGTTACATGTTATCACATTATTTTTACATACAATTATATTATTTTTTACACATTATTTTTACATACAATTACCCATTTATACAGTTGGGTTTTTACTGGAGCAATCTAGGTAAAGTACCTTGCTCAAGGGTACAGCAGCAGTGTACCCACTTGGGATTGAACCCACGGCCCTCCGGTCTAGAGTCCACAGCCCTAACCACTACTCCACACTGCTGCCAGTACTGCATTGTAGTTACTGAAACCAGTGACAAGCGAGCAGAAAGCAGACTTAAGACTCTCTTAGCCTGGCAGTCTGAACATGAAAGAGCAGATATGACAATTAAAGACTCAGAGCAAGATAAGTGACTTTTTTAAAACAGCTCTCTCTGCCTCTGAGCAACGCTGATTATGTACAGGATATATTTTGACCTTTGTTGGGACATTATATTTTATTTGTATTACAGCAATTTTCCAGTTAACAGCACAGGGATTTCCCAAACAATAAACTCAATTTCGGCTAATCCATGTTTTACATTAATTCGGCTCAAATTGGTCCCAATCTGCATGGATTAACGAGGGTCTACTGTAGTACAAAATGGACACTGTACATCTGTGAAGCACGTGTGCGTGTTGCATCGGAATTATATTGTAGTTAAATGTTATATTATTTAAAACACACACTAAATTAAACCATTTACTTGTGTGTTCAACTGTAGATAACTTTTCTTGCCATACAATTGACAAATAAGTAATACATTGTTTTAAGTTTGTTATCTCTGCATTGTCTCCTTAGTTGTATCCCTCACAATCGGCTTATTTAAAAAAATAATTTAATTGAAAATTTAATCTTAGTATTTTTATTCACGGAAACAGAATGAATTTATTTTCCTAGTGGAGTCAGAATACTAGTTTATATTTCTTGTTTCATGAAGCCCAAAAACTGGTGTTTAAACAAGGTTAGGTTTAAATAAACTTACTTGATTTACTTTTAAATAAAAAATGTAAATTATATTTTTGCAATCAATCATTTTTCATTTTAATGCATCATTTATCAAGAAAATAGTTACCACATGTTAGTTAATTTTCTTTAAGAGAATCCATACTCATTCTTTTTAGTCCTTACAGAAAGGATATACTATATAATACAGTACATACAAAAATATATAATTATGTTAAAAATAATTACATTAACAGCTGCTTAAAAACTGTTTACAGTTGTGATAAGACGTAAACCAAGGTCCTATTGTAAGGGACTCTGCAGCAGCAGTTGATGTATAGTTCATACCATAGTCTCTAAGTTGCTTTGGATAAAAGCGTCTACTAAATTAATAATAAATAATAATAATAACCAGTAAGTCAGTAAATTATCCTTAGTGATACTTGACTTTAAAATGTATGCATTCCACTTTAGTAACATTACATTCAAGTCATCCAGTGAAACCAAACTTCATGTCACTGTTCATTTTGTTTTCAAATCTAAAGTCTTTTATTTCTTAATAAAAAATATTTCATTTGAAACTTTAGAATAAAAAAAAAAACACAGAATTACAGCACGAGGAATAATTCACTTTGGTATGTGTGTGTATTTGTAACGTTCACTAACTATTAGCTACGGTATATTTATATTTATTAAAGTAACAGCTTCTCCTGTTCCGAATAAATATTTATTAAATTTAGAAAATATTTGTATTTTTAACAAACATGTTAGGAATAATTACAAATGGTGCATTGTGTTTTTATTAGGTGTTACTCTAGTATATATTGATTGCCTGTTCCACTGATTTCTTCATCTGGTGCCTTGCTGTTTCCTGAATGGCAGCCAATATGTGGCTCTATAGTGTTAGTGTTCAACAGCTTGTAAATGATTGGTCGTCTTAAACATTATAAATTCCTTGGTTATTGCATTGTAGCTAAAGCCTTGGAGTAGTATTCATGTGCCAAGTTTAATACAGAGGCTAAATGTACTTAACTAGATTGGAATAGAACATTTAAAGGTTCTCATGTAAATTGTATTTATCTTATTTGAATTCTACACCCCTTGTTAACCTTGCACCTTTTCTATCTTGGTAAACCCTTGATGTTTTCAGTTCAAGTAAACATAGTGTATGTACAGCCTTGATCACTCTATAATTACTGCTGAGTAACTAATCTAACAAACCCCTGATGAGACTTCCCTTTTAACCGAATGTGTAAACTCAATAAAAACTTTGTTTATTTGCTTGGCTGGATCCTGGTCTTTAATTCAGTGTTTACAGATATATTTATAAAAACAAAACTGCACATATTGCTGCCTATAAAAGCTGCACTTCTAAAAACAGCTATACTGCCTTGGATAGAAATATTGCTTTTTATCTTTTTAAATCAATTTTGAGTCCCTGTCTCTCTTTCCAATTATGGTTTAATATTACTGTCACTGAATTAGGTTACCATTAAGATAATAAACTTTTTACCTACTAGGGGGGGCCTATTCAGTTGATCTAAATGGGGAAGATCCAAATACTGCCGTCATGAAAGAAGTAACTTTTACAAAACCTGCTTTTAGTGAGTGTGAGTCTCCGTAGTCTATTCTGTCTTCAGATATTAGAAACATATTTAAAACAGGAGGTACTTAGATCTGCCACTATTTAAATCAATTGAATAGATAGACCCCTATGTTTAACTTTACTAAAGTGAATTAACAACACAGAAAACCTAAACAGAGTCGTAACATAAACAATTTATTCAACAGTAAACATTGAAATAGTTATCATCTGAAGAACTTTTAACCCAGCCAAGGGCTGCTTTCAAACTGGAATATAACCTCATCTGAATAATATAAATTCCATAAAAAGCATGTACTGTAGTTATTTTTAGTTAACATTTTTCTGATTCTGAAACACTTAATTCTTCAAATGAATTACAATAAAAGTTAATAACACACTGTAAATCTGAAATAAGAAACTAATTTTATTTTAACCCTAGTTGTAAATAATATGATTCAATATTTATCCTTATTATGAAGATGAGCTATAAAAAATGAAAATCAGGCTTAGGCTTATCCTTTTCTTTTTTATATATTTGTTGGCTACCATCATATAAAACAGTTGGAAATTATAAACAGGCACAGAAGTATACATTAATATATATGTGAATATTATTCTGCATGTCCTCTGTCTCACATTGCACAGTAAAATAAACAGTAATAAATTATTTTACGGGAGTACCTTTGCAGAAGCTGCAGAAATGGTGAAAGTATGCCAGGTCATGAATTTTTTGGAAAGTTATTATTTCTCTATACTAAGGCATCATCTGGCAGGACATATTTCAAGAGAAGATTATGGAATTTGTACAACTTGAAGATGGACAGACTGCTGGCCAAATGTACATCTATAATAACGCTACAATCAAGCAGCACAAAGACCTTAAATATTTATATTATATTATATTATTATATATATTATTTATATGTGCTAGAAATGATTGAACAGTACTTGGCAATTAAAATATACGTTCATGGCATTGCTGAACTAAAAAATAACTACAGTACTTCTTAAACTGGAATACAGTAAAATAAGATCCAGTTAGAAGCAAAACATACCTCTTATGACGGGCATAACAAATGTTATTTTTTGCTATCGCGCATCATAAGCACAAATAACAGGGTTTATTGTCACACATGTTATATATATATATATATATATATATATATATATATATATATATATATATATATATATATATATATATATATATATATATATATATATATATATATATATATATATATATATACAGTACTGTGCAAAAGTTTTAGGCAGGTGTGAAAAATGCTGTAAAGTAAGAATGCTTTCAAAAATAGACATGTTAATAGATTATATTTATCAATTAACTAAATGCAAAGTGAGTGAACAGAAGAAAAATCTAAATCAAATCCATATTTGGTGTGACCACCCTTTGCCTTCAAAACAGCATCAAGCATCAATTCTTCTAGGTACACTTGCACACAGTTTTGAAGGAACTTGGCAGGTAGGTTGGCCCAAACATCTTGGAGAACTAACCACAGTTCTTCTGTGGATTTACGCAGCCTCAGTTGATTCTCTCTCTTCATGTAATCCCAGACAGACTCGATGATGTTGAGATCAGGGCTCTGTGGGGGCCATACCATCACTTCCAGGACTCCTTGTTCTTCTTTACGCTGAAGATAGTTCTTAATGACTTTCGCTGTATGTTTGGGGTCGTTGTCATGCTGCAGAATAAATTTGGGGCCAATCAGATGCCTCCCTGAAGGTATTGCATGATGGATAAGTATCTGCCTGTACTTCGAAGCATTGAGGAGACCATTAATTCTGACCAAATCCCCAACTCCATTTGCAGAAATGCAGCCCCAAACTTGCAAGGAACCTCCACCATGCTTCACTGTTGCCTGCAGACACTCATTCGTGTACGCTCTCCAGCCCTTCGTGAACAAACTGCCTTCTGCTACAGCCAAATATTTCAAATTTTGACTCATCAGTCCAGAGCACCTGCTGCCATTTTTCTGCACCCCAGTTCCTGTGTTTTCGTGCATAGTTGAGTCGCTTGGCCTTGTTTGCACGTCGGAGGTATGGCTTTTGGCCGCAAGTCTTCCATGAAGGCCACTTCTGACCAGACTTCTCCGGACAGTAGATGGGTGTACCAGGGTCCCACTGTTTTCTGCCAGTTCTGAGCTGATGGCACTGCTGGACATCTTCCGATTGCGAAGGGAAGTAAGCATGATGTGTCTTTCATCTGCTGCAGTAAGTTTCCTTGGCCGACCACTGCGTCTACGGTCGTCAACGTTGCCCGTTTCTTTGTGCTTCTTCAAAAGAGCTTGGACAGCACATCTGGAAACCCCTGTCTGCCTTGAAATTTCTGCCTGGGAGAGACCTTGCTGATGCAGTATAACTACCTTGTGTCTTGTTGCTGTGCTCAGTCTTGCCATGGTGTATGACTTTTGACAGTAAACTGTCTTCAGCAACTTCACCTTGTTAGCTGAGTTTGGCTGTTCCTCACCCAGTTTTATTCCTCCTACACAGCTGTTTCTGTTTCAGTTAATGATTGTGTTTCAACCTACATATTGAATTGATGATCATTAGCACCTGTTTGGTATAATTGTTTAATCTTACACCTGACTATATGCCTACAAAATCCCTGACTTTGTGCAAGTGTACCTAGAAGAATTGATGCTGTTTTGAAGGCAAAGGGTTGTCACACAAAATATGGATTTGATTTAGATTTTTCTTCTGTTCACTCACTTTGCATTTAGTTAATTGATAAATATAATCTATTAACATATCTATTTTTGAAAGCATTCTTATTTTACAGCATTTTTTCACACCTGCCTAAAACTTTTGCACAGTACTGTCTATATATATATATATATATATATATATATATATATATATATATATATATATATATATATATTTAGAACGTGCTTTCCCAATGAGGGCACAACATATAATAGAACCATTGTTGTTAATTCAGTTATGAAAAAACAACATTACATCCATATCTCCTTTCTAGGCCTGTCAATTCACAAGTCACACAATTACTAACAAAAGGAATAATTTATGTATGGTTTTGCACTGTGTCCTTTTCTCATGTATTGATTTTTTAAAACATGTGCAACCTTGGCTGCAGTCTTATGATGATACTTTATATTTACATGCTTTATGAAACATATATATATATATATATATATATATATATATATATATATATATATATATATATATATATATATATATATATATATATATACAGTACTGTGCAAGAGTTTTAGGCAGGTGTGAAAAATGCTGTAAAATAAGAATGCTTTCAAAATAGACATGTTAATAGATTATATTAATCAATTAACTAAATGCAAAGTGAGTGAACAGAAGAAAATCTAAATCAAATCCATATTTGGTGTGACCACCCTTTGCCTTCAAAACAGCATCAATTCTTCTAGGTACACTTGCACAAAGTCAGGGATTTTCTAGGCATATAGTCAGGTGTATGATTAAACAATTATACCAAACAGGTGCTAATGATCATCAATTCAATATGTAGGTTGAAACACAATCATTAACTGAAACAGAAACAGCTGTGTAAGAGGAATAAAACTGGGTGAGGAACAGCCAAACTCAGCTAACAAGGTGAAGTTGCTGAAGACAGTTTACTGTCAAAAGTCATACACCATGGCAAGACTGAGCACAGCAACAAGACACAAGGTAGTTATATTGCATCAGCAAGGTCTCTCCCAGGCAGAAATTTCAAGGCAGACAGGGGTTTCCAGATGTGCTGTCCAAGCTCTTTTGAAGAAGCACAAAGAAACGGGCAACGTTGAGGACCGTAGACGCAGTGGTTGGCCAAGGAAACTTACTGCAGCAGATGAAAGACACATCATGCTTACTTCCCTTCACAATCGGAAGATGTCCAGCAGTGCCATCAGCTCAGAATTGGCAGAAAACAGTGGGACCCTGGTACACCCATCTGCTGTCCGGAGAAGTCTGGTCAGAAGTGGCCTTCATGGAAGACTTGTGGCCAAAAAGCCATACCTTCGACGTGGAAACAAGGCCAAACGACTCAACTATGCACGAAAACACAGGAACTGGGGTGCAGAAAAATGGCAGCAGGTGCTCTGGACTGATGAGTCAAAATTTGAATATTTGGCTGTAGCAGAAGGCAGTTTGTTCGCCGAAGGGCTGGAGAGCGGTACACGAATGAGTGTCTGCAGGCAACAGTGAAGCATGGTGGAGGTTCCTTGCAAGTTTGGGGCTGCATTTCTGCAAATGGAGTTGGGGATTTGGTCAGAATTAATGGTCTCCTCAATGCTGAGAAGTACAGGCAGATACTTATCCATCATGCAATACCATCAGGGAGGCATCTGATTGGCCCCAAATTTATTCTGCAGCATGACAACGACCCCAAACATACAGCGAAAGTCATTAAGAACTATCTTCAGCGTAAAGAAGAACAAGGAGTCCTGGAAGTGATGGTATGGCCCCCACAGAGCCCTGATCTCAACATCATCGAGTCTGTCTGGGATTACATGAAGAGAGAGAAGCAACTGAGGCTGTCTAAATCCACAGAAGAACTGTGGTTAGTTCTCCAAGATGTTTGGGCCAACCTACCTGCCGAGTTCCTTCAAAAACTGTGTGCAAGTGAACCTAGAAGAATTGATGCTGTTTTGAAGGCAAGGGTGGTCACACCAAATATTGATTTGATGTAGATTTTTCTTCTGTTCACTCACTTTGCATTTTGTTAATTGATAAATATAAACTATTAACATGTCTATTTTTGAAAGCATTCTTACTTTACAGCATTTTTTCACACCTGCCTAAAACTTTTGCACAGTACTGTATATATATATATATATATATATATATATATATATATATATATATATATATATATATATATATATATATATATATATATATATATTAAAGAAGATATGCTATAAAAGAAAAATATTTGGGAAAATGGATTATCATTCCATATTTGCTTGGTAGCAACAGTAACTACTGTGTTAATGTGGGGTTCTAATTTAATACATACTTTGCCACATTCTCAATGCTGATGGAACACTTCCAGATGGCTCCAGTGGTTGCAGCTAAAAGTTGCTTGTTCTCAGACATGCTTAGAAGTGTGGCCAGTGGTTTCAGGCCATCATATTGTCTAACAAGGTCACGTGTTACTACATCCTCAGCACACTAAAAATAAACAAAAACACAAGATCAAAAATACATTAAAATAACAAGTAATAATGTTGCCTTTTGCTAAACCGACCAATGCATCTAACTTATATTATTATATTAACATTATAGTTATATTAGATCAGCCCTTGTGATATGTTAACAAACTGATTAGTCATTAAATACAAATTAATACAGCAGCAAGCATGAGACAGAGCTGGCATGAGGTCCTTAGGGTACAAGCACCCATGCTATGGCTCATCCAGCCAATGTAGAGGGCCAACATAACCTTGAACAAGTGACACAATGTTGAACAAATGAGTTGAGGCCTCAAACACACTGCTTTTTGGCTGCTTATACTGTAGTTGTGTATTATCATTTGTGCTGACAAATATTGCAGGGGAAAGTGTAATCCTTTTTAATACCCTCTGGTCAGGTCTTTTAAACACCCACACAGAAATGCCTTACAATTAAATGATACAGGTATGTGCATAGTGTACAAAATTAAGATTAATTACTTCTCCAATCTTTTCAGATTCAGTTTTAAAACAAAGTTTGGACACAATGGAAATGTACGCTATCATTTCATTTGCAATCCCCTTATTAAAGTAAAACTATATTACTTTCATTGTATTAAATTCCCTCTTTTATTCAAATGCTGTGGACCTGTAAATTATAAAATAGAAATCATGAACATGGTCCAATTGAAAAGTACAATGGGAAGCTTTTATATATGATCTTATTTAATGAACTGGCTGATAAACAAGACCATGTTTTCTGGTTGTGCAAGTAGTTGCTTTTAACCCAGCCGAGGGCTGGATAATGCTGGTGGTGGTGTGGTGAGAGTAATGGTGGGTTAAGACAGGAAAGTATCAAAATACATATTGTCGACATATTTACCTTAAAGATAGCGCTTGCGCAATGCATCTGAAGCTCAGGGTTTTCTCTACTAAGATTTTTCACCAGATCTTTAATCATCTCCTCAGTCTGAATCGCAATCCTGTAACTTTGCTAAAACAATGTGAAGAAACAGTAAGATTGGCAATAAAACAATAAAATTGGAGCAATTACTAACCTGGCACCTAAAGAATAATTAAATTTAACAATCATTCTGTAATTAATACATTTTTGGAAGGGCTACGCCACATATTTGCACAGCCCTCCCAAATTAAAACCTACTTTAAAAAAACAACCTGTACTTTTACCTCAGAAGCACATTCTTGCAGTGTGCCAACTACTGGGATTAACATATTTTCATGCGGAGACTTTAAAAGCTGTGCAAGTAATGGAATCCCACCAGCTTTACGGATGGCTTCTTTATTCCTGGTGCTCTTGCTACAACTCCATAGTGCCAGGGCACCACAACGTGCCACCTCAATGTCTTTTTCCTGTTCTGAAGTCAGGTTAGCAGCGTTATCAGGAACACAGTCCAAGAGTCCCACCTGAAGTAAGACATTTACAACTGATGGTTTCATTTTTCAATCACTATAATAAATCCTATTGTGGGCATATAACTGTCATAGAAAACTGACCTTCAGCTACACAAATCCATTATGTAGTTTTTTATAATAGTCGACTGGGAATCAAACTCCTTATACAGTAGATGGGGAGGCAATGGCTTCCCCTTGAGGAGTAAGAAAAACCAGGATTCGGAGAGTACATCATTTCAAGTCAACTACTGCACACAAAATAGGCATGGACAGGTATTTTTGGACATGAGGCCGCTACAGTCCTTCTCCCAGTAGGTGTTGCTATTAAGCAGTTGTGTTTCAGGAGTCAAACGATAATGTGCTGTTACAATATAAAAACAATTTCATAATTCATATAAAACTAAAAAAAGGGAAATTACGAACCAGTCTCTTTATTCCTCCATGCTGTCTGACAGTTCTTCTTGCCCGTCTAAACTTGGCCACGTTCGCAATTGTCTCTGCAGCTAAAAACTTGAGATCCTTATCCGGGGAGTCTAGGATTTTTACCATGGTCTGTAAGCCACCAAGGTCCGCAATGGCACGCCGGATCTGTGAATTTCTACTGATTTCCTTTAGAATTTTCAGTGAACCAATCTAATAACAAATGGGGAAAAAAAGTAACAATAGTATGAAAACAGTAGAAGTCATAATATTGTTTAATTTGTATACACAAACAAAAAAGTGATATACAGTAGTGCTTTATAATGGTACTTTTTTTACAAGTGATATATAAAATAAAAGTTGGGAATATGGTATATTAGCATTAGCAATAATTTATCCTGAAAGCATTTAACAATTGTAGGTCTGTTCTTTTAAATAGTACCTTTGTTTTGCTGACAAAAGGGCTTCTGTACTGTAGCATACAGTAAAACACAGTTTGCCTGCAGGCATTATAGTACATTGACAGGACTACTCACTTTACATTTGATTTCATCTGTATCCAGCAAATTAATGAGCACATCAAGGCCACCTACATTCCTGATGGCCAATTGGCATGTCTCCTGTGCTAGATTAAAGTCCCTCATAGAGCACAATGCAATCACAGTAGCTGTCTGGTTACCTCCCTGAAATAGTACCAAAATACCAAACATGTAAATTTAATGTAATGGCAATAACAAATATAAAGCCTAATGAAATAATACAGTTTATTTCCATGTAATACTGTACATTATACTTTCCCAACTTAAATTCAGTCTTTTTTTTAGTGGTTGGTTTTTCAGTCTATATCATATGCATATGGGTGTTCCAAAGCTAAATTATCATTTTTAAATAAATGGTTTGCTTTTGAGAAGGAAACAATTCTATAAACTCTTACCAGGCAAACAAAGTTGTGCAAATGTAAACATTACAGTGTATCTGCTAGTATTATCAATGTGATCACTAAAGTCTGTACAGAAAGGGATGTCAATAAGGGTCTTGCTATACTGCACTGGAGGTAAACTGAAAGTGTACTAACTGGGAAACTATAATACAATATATATATATATATATATATATATATATATATATATATATATATATATATATATATATATATATATATGCTGCCATAAGACTTTTAAAACAATTCATCTAAAATTCAGTAGGGTAAGTTACTGGTTTATGTAAAACAAATTTGCAAGATCATAAAAAATCCTGTAATATACAAGACAGGATATTAAACATTTTATTAGTATTACTTTTAAATTCAATGTCTATATGCAGAGCTATATAGATTCAAAACAGGTGGTCCTTCAGGCAGGTTATCATGTGGCTTCAAGAAGTTCTTCGACTGATCTAGGATCTAAACAGTGGCAGATCTTAGGGTCAGCTTATTGAATTTATTGATGTGCATAAATACTTCTTTTTAATTTGATTTGTTTTTAAGCGTTATTTTATTTGTTTGGTCTTTGCCTTTGAGAATAATAATGGGTTAAATATGTTAGGCAGGATCACTGACTGAACCACAAAGCAAGCACAAAATAATGGATTCCTGTTGGCCCCTCTATGTAATATTGCAATCAGCGAGGCTAGGCTAATACTGAAATAAATGAGTGAATAAAAAAGTGCAATGCTGGTAGACAACAGAATATATACATGTTGAAAACTGAACAAATATGCCCAACGCATAGGTGCCCTGTCAGAAACAGATGAATTAATATAGAATGGTGGTGTATACAGTATATATATATGCTGCTTAGTTTCTCTAATGTCTCATAATCTTTAGTATAGGTCATTGTATCTTTAATTTTATTTCTACCATAAACTTACTTAATTTTTGTATTTTAAATGTGTATTCCTGAGTGCTGGGACAAATATCCGAATAGTCAAATGGACATTGCTTGACATGTATTCAAAGGCAAAAAAACATGTCCATGTTGGAAATTAGAAATACATATCGCAAAGTGTTTTGCCTTGCTCCAGTTTACCACCTAGTTACACAAACATACTTAATGTGGATAAAACATTGACAATTATTTTCTGTATAATCACCCACAAAACAGAGCAACAGTCGATAAGGACTGAAAAGTCTAAGCTTGAAGCAATCAGCTTATATTTTGGAAATTAACGAATATTCTAATACATTTCTGAATTTTGAACGGAAAATACTATTTTGAGTATGAAAATACCATGATTGAGCCAGCACAATTATATCTCAATATCAATCTATTTTAACTTTTTTTTCTACCACAAAAAACAAGAAACTAACATGGAGTTGAGAACTGTAACTCGCCTATTAAAATGATCACAAAATACATAACAGCTTGAGACTTGAAATGTGATACTCTGGGTACTAAATAACTTATTTTGGCATATAAACAATCACATTTTATGGCTTTAAATGAAGTGCAGATTCACTGAAAAAGTGTTTTCCTGCTTTTACAAAGGGACAAATAAATGTCCCAAATTTAGGAACATGTCGGAATTGCATTTATACAAAACACACTTTTAAGTTATTTTATTGGTTTGTGCTACAACTAAATATCCATATTATAGGACAGATGTCACAGATGGCAGCTAAACTTTTACTGTATTGTAAAACAGTTAATGTCAATCTTTGGTTTAAGGGTAAAATTACCAGTAATGTAAATGTGAAGCATTCTAGAATTAACACTGGGAAGTCATCAATATCAGACTAATGGAAAGCACAATATTTGTATAGAGATGAACCTAATCTACAGGATTTTGATCATCATAAATTCTTAGGCTTGCCAATACTGTAACATACATTACATTTTCATGGAATGGCCCATTGGTACAGGTACATATTTTGCTGCTGAGCGTACAACAACCATAGCAATTAGTACAGTGTTACGGTAATTTTAAAGTCTGTATTTACTGAAATTGATTACGACTACATTTTATATTTGTTCAGTTTTAAATAGAGTTGCAATCTAAATATCTAGTTTAATTGCCTCTGTACAGTGAGCAGTTATTGCAATCACCCCTTCATGTGCTAACAGAGAAGAGGGTTTGCAAAAGCGGAACATGTGCTACCCATATCATGTAAATGTTAACCATTACTCTATTAACAGCAGGTGATCATCTGTTGTTTTATGTCTCTGTTTGTAACCTTCAAAGACATATAGGCTATAGTCATGTAACTTTATATAGGCCTATATATTTTAATTACTCCTAACTCCTATGTAGTTCTGTCATGCGTTTCTATTTTGTCAATTATTTTAGTCAATTTTACTCCCAAACCACAGACAATGATTAAATCTTAGATTTAAACCCATCTTTTTTTATTGTAAAGTTGGGTTGTATACTGTATCTGAAACAAAAAAACATTGGAAATGTGAGTTAACACCAAGTTATCAGAAGTGCCCAGCCATTTAAAGTGGAGATATCAAAAACACAAGCCAAGTTTCAAGAAACCATTGCGGCAACCTTGCCAAGCACAAAGCAAATGCACAGCATCAAAATAAAAACCCTACGTTTTAGTCTTGGCACTTTCACTGCATATTCTCTCCGGTCACAGCTCACACACTTTCTCAGTCGCACACACAGTTTCTCATTCAAGTTCAGCGCTGGACTGTCTCCAGTCCCCAGGCTCATGCACCCCCTTTTATTCACTGACTCCCCCTTCCCAAGCTAAGTAATGACATGACCTGTTCCCCTTACAATACATGTAACATATAAAAAACAGACGAGACAAACTGAACAAACAAGTCCTGCAACAAAGCAATTGTCCGGGTCGTTGCAATATATTTTTTAATTTGAAAGTAAAAATATATGAAAGCATGATGACCTTTATGTACAAAAATCTTCACTAATATACAATTGACCAAGAACTGTTGAATATTTATTTTCGTTTCATATGGTATTAAATGGCAGGGTTTATATGACAGAGAAAGAAAGAAAGAGAGAAAGAAAGAGAGAAAGAGAGAAAGAAAGAAGGAAAGAAGGAAAGAAATGTCTATGTATTGATGTATTCATTTATTTCAATATTTATTAATGTTTTACTTTTACCAAATATATAGGCTATCCTTCAGCATGTCTAATTCTCAGAAAAAATACCTTTTTTGTCCAGCGGGGACCACAAATAGCATTACCCTCATCAACCAGTATCAAGAGGAACTTTACTTCCTTGCGCCAATAGGGACCACAATGAGCATTACACTGACAGGAAACCAATTTTTTTCAGAGCTCAAGATCAGACTCTCAGAATGATGATGGTGGTGATGAAGATAAATGATGACTCGAAAAATTTCTAAAATATAACAAAGTCCAGAGAATTCTCAGTTGGCTGACTTCATCTTTCAAAATACTGCTTGTCTCAACTAAACCGTGTAGCACTGACAGTATAACACAACACTCTTGCAAACTGAAGGTTACAGTTTTTCAAATCCCACACGCCAGACCTTTTTTTTATAGTTCTACAAAAAAAAAAAAAAGATATTTTTGCAGGCAAATGTTCCATTTTAAAACAGAAATAAATAATTTAATATAAAACGACATAGACGTCACAAGTGCATTCCCTAGTATATTTCCATATACATGGATAAACTCTATCCTACTATCCTCTCTCGCTGACCTGGGAATCTCTGGCACTGCTCTGGCCTGGTTCTCCTCCTACCTCTCCAACCGCACTTACCAGGTAACCTGGCGTGGAGCAACCTCCACACCTCGCCCTCTCTCAACAGGAGTCCCCCAAGGGTCAGCCTTGGGTCCTCTCCTGTTCTCTCTCTACACCCGCTCCCCGGGGCCCCCTCATCGCATCCTATGGTTTCTCATACCATTTCTATGCTGATGATGCTCAGATTTTCCTCTCCTTCACCACCTCTGACTCCACCATCCCCTCCCGTATCTCTACCTGTCTGTCTGCTATCTCCTCCTGGATGCACTCGCATCACCTCAAACTCAACCTCTCTAAATCTGACCTCCTTTTCTTTCCCTCCTCCTCCTCCCCCTCCTCTGATCTCTCTATCTCTGTTCCTCTGGAATCTACCACACTCTCTCTCTTCCTCTACTAAGAACCTCGGAGTCACCCTGGACCCCCGCCTCTCTTATTCCCAGCACATCTCCACTCTGGCACGCACTTGCCTATTGTTCCTGAGCAACATCCGAAGAATCCGACCCTTCCTCACCAACTACGCCACCCAGCTCCTGGTCCAGGCCTTGGTACTCTCCTGCCTAGACTACTGGAACTCCCTCCTGGCTGGCCTCCCTGCGTCCGCCACCTGTCCGCTCCAGCTCATCCAGAACTCCGCTGCCCGCCTGGTGTTCTCTCTGCCTCGCTTCTCCCACGCAACTCCACTACTCCGCTCACTCCACTGGCTCCCGATCACCGCTCGCATCCAGTTCAAGACTCTTGTACTAGCCTACAGATGCCTTGACCAGACTGCACCCAGCTACCTCCAGACCCTCATCTCTCTCTACACCCCCACTCGACCTCTCCGCTCCACCTGCACTAGAAGACTGGCTCTACCTCCCCACGCTCCCTGCCTCCAGAGCCCGCTCCTTTTCCACCCTCGCCCGCAGTGGTGGAATGACCTTCCTACAGATGTCAGGACTGCCCAGTC
Source organism: Acipenser oxyrinchus oxyrinchus (assembly GCA_030684275.1). Classification (NCBI taxonomy): domain Eukaryota; kingdom Metazoa; phylum Chordata; class Actinopteri; order Acipenseriformes; family Acipenseridae; genus Acipenser; species Acipenser oxyrinchus. Next base: position 7,921,955 of record CM060250.1, on the reverse strand, counting down.
CCTGACCACATTCCCGCCTACTCAAGACTCACCTCTTCAGAAAGCACCTGTAGAACTCCTCTGTTCTTCCCCTGGGACACTTATCACCCTTCCTTAAATGCGCTTTACTTGCTCTTATCTGCCCCCTATTTTACTGCATTTAATCCTGTACTTCAGAGTACTGTAATCTGCCAAGTGTTTAATCTGTAGTATTTTGTATTTAATCATATCCTGATGTAACTATCACTGACACTGTTATCTGCTGTATTATTGAATTGTATTTTGTCACACTTGTACTTGCTTGAACCAAAGTCATTGTATTTATCTTGCTCTTAATTGTATTATTACTTGTACTGTGATACTTGAAATGTATTTGCTTATGACTGTAAGTCGCCCTGGATAAGGGCGTCTGCTAAGAAATAAATAATAAAACTCCCTGGGGTCTTCAAAAAAGCGATGCGTGCGACTAGTCCATTTTAAAATATCAATAATATAAATGATACAGACGTCAAAATAAATGCGTTCCCGAGTATAATTCCTGTTGACAAAATAAGTTAATTGTCATTAAACCCGGATGTCCTGTAATATACATATATGTGGATAAAAGTGCCTGGGGTCTGCAAAAAAATACATTGGGAGAAAAACATTTTTACCTTACTTTGGCGACTTATTTCTCTATGACAGGTATTGATTTTTTTTCTACATTTTACCTGAGTGTTGGGAACTACAAATTAAAAGTGAAATGGTGCTTTTGGCTGATTTACTTTTGCTGTACCAATACCCTGAAAACACGTAAACTATCCTTGCTGTATAGAGAGTCTGGCAGTTCTCGCGCTTCGTTTATAACTTGGCGCGAGGGACTACCGTTCCTCCCAATGAGGCAGGCAGTTCAGGAAAGAATTAGGAACTGGATTGAGATCTACTGAAACTATTTCAGTTACTGTACATTTTTTCATTAGACCAGGGGAACTGAAAACTAAAACCCAGGGATAAAAAGGTAGTAGTATTTGTACTACTTACTTTAATATAACCTATGTAACAGTTATTTTATTATGTATGAATAATTAATGCTATTGTTTTTGCAACACTCCTAGGTCCTATATTTACTTAAGCAACCAGGGTGTTAGAACATGTCATGATGTCACTTTTTTTTTTTTTTTTTTTTTTAACAGCAAATTAACACTTATTCACAAATCCCTTAGATCAGTGACAATATGTACTAAGCTATTTCCTCAGGACATTTACTGTAACAATAAATATAGCATCTAATCTTTGAGAAGATAATGACAATGGCTACAAAGGGTAATATAAAATGGTACATTCTATCTGAGTCATGTCTACTGTACCTGGGTACTATTGTGTTGTATATATTAAAATGAAAGTAATTCATTATTGCACAGTACAAGAATGTGTTACAATCAGATAAACAAAACAACTGAATGTCCTACTTTCCTGTTATGCCAAACCAATATAAAAGGAAAAAAAAAACTGAACAAAGTCTTTCATTCAGTATGATTTACCAAAGTGAATTAAAGGTCTCGATTGCATTTTATATCCTGCATAGTCCTGGTACATAAAGCTGAAGAACCACTGTTCAAGACATTTGCTACCAGCAGGGTTTGGCAATAATAATAACAGTGACTGAATGTACTCATAAATTACATCCTGAGGAAAAATATCTTTAAATATCACAGATTACAAATGAAGGAAAGTATGAGGGAAACTATAAATCTTCAAGTGTTCAAAAACAGCCCATTACAAATGTATTTGTGAGGCAGAAAGCCCAAATACTTTTGTAAATCGAGTCACCTGTATCATGCATGAACACAAAAGTACCAGTAATGCATTGAAAGGGTATTAAAATAATGCCTTTGTAGACTAATATATGGGGCATGGGATGTAATATTTTTGCACTATGGCACATATTTGCCTGACATTGTTTATGAAGAATATCTGTTTTTGTACTGGTTATGCACTTTTACTTATATGACTCATTCTCTTGTTTTATGTAGGAAGATTGAGATATAACTCTCAGCGCTTGTATGGTATTTGTCGCCCAGGAATACAAATGAATACATGAATCTATATCATATATACTGTGCTATATCATATACATATTTACAGTGGCCATATCGGCATATTACGCTCTAAATAGTATATACCTGCATGATGACAACACCCCCTTTGAAGATGAATAGATTACACATCTTCCTGCTTAAAATAATGAAAACAAATGATCAGATATCCTAAGGAATTACGATTCCTATCCTTGACCCTCCATCCCCACCCAAATTATTTTTTTTATGGGATCTAGAAATAAAGCTACTGTACACACATCTGCAATTCATATTATATGTTTCAATTACACTTTCTGGCTTGTAACATAAATGTGTATGTACATGAACTGCCTGCAAACAGGAATCATTACATTTCCAAATGTAAAAAACACTTTCAGTTCAATAATACCAGTTACATTACCATTGTTTTCATCACTTTCGTCACCACAAAATTGTACATGTGAAAATTACATATATTTCATATATCTGTACAGGGTATTGAACTAAATTCCTTATTGCACTCACATAGAGAGCACACACACCATTGGATGCCATAGCAAGTAGAACAGTAAAAAATTAATGTTGCTTCATTACAGCCACCAGTCAGCTAATTAAACATATTTATATATAGAGCATTTACCGTTCTTCTGGCACAAACATACTGAAAACAAGGTGAAAAAAGCACCACCTAGGCACTTGCAAAATATGCATTACAGTTGAGTATACAGTATAAAAAGTGTACTGCATAATACCAATATGACATGAGCTTATATGTTTCTTTGGTACAGTCGCAGTAAAAAAGGACTGTACTTAAAGATGTACAGCAGAGTTGTATTAAAGGCACCTAACAATTTCTGATCTGACTACAAAAGCTGAACTGATCAATCAACAAAAAGTAAAAGTTGTATCTTATCACTATACAACCCCACAATAGAGTAGATTGTATGTTTTTTCTTGCTGTATTTCTACTAAAATATAGCTTTGCCAGGTTGCAATTAAATAGTTCTGTTCCATACCAAGAACATTTTACAATAATAATAATAAGTTTCCAAAAACAAATTCTCAATTGCTTGTACAATATTTTAAAAAGGAAATTCCATATTGTTTGTATAATACCAACTGGCTTGTCAATGTGTTGTGATAGTAACACAATTTTACGGTTTGAATGATTTCAAATCTGCTCACAGTTTATGACATAACCTAAAAGTCTCTGCATTAAAGTCTTATGATACACTCAATACCAGCTGTTATTTATATAATATACATATGCAGGCTAACTTGATCACATATGAAAATAATAGAAACTGTTACAAAAGTAAATTGTTTACATTTTTTAATCCATTTAAACCTGCTGCCAATACTTTTATTTCTAGTTTTATTTATTCTGTAGGCTGCTTTTATAGGCTTTATATATGCATTATAGGCTTGATCACATTGTCTTTGAACCCTGCCAAGAATTTAACAAAATGCTTGTTGGAAATAATACAAGTAGTTTGGGCTAAAATAAATAAATAGTTGTCTACTATATGTAACATTATGTTGCATGTGCTTCCTCCACATAGGTTAATAAAGATTATACACAGCATGCTTCTTATTTGAATACAGTGCTTTTAATATTATTTTTCACATTAACTGTATAAATGGGTAATTGTATGTAAAAATAATGTAATTGTATGTAAAAATAATGTGATATCTTGTAACAATTGTAAGTCGTCCTGGATAAGGGCGTCTGCTAAGAAATAAATTTAAAAAAATTAAACTAACAACCTCTGATTGATGCATAACCACTACACCTTCTCCTTGCAGTTCTTGGCCAAGTATAACCAGATGTTATAACCCTATGGCAGTATTGCTATTTTTACCCCTTAATTTCTATTAATTTGCATTCTTTTAATTTTGCACAGTAGCCTAAATAAAAGGTTTTATTCTGGTACCACATTTTAATATCATTGCCAATTGTTTAAAGCAGTGCCATCTAGCACCGTTGGACACTGGGATTTTTTTTCAGTTTTGGGGAAAAATATTGGGACACGGGGACAGTTGATGGGAAAGGGGATTGTCCCAGTAAAACCGAGACATATGGTCACACTAGTTAAACATGGTTTATATTTCAAGGAGAATTTGAATTCACTAGTCGGGGCAATGACTGGATGAATGTGGGAGTATGCCGATGAGAAAAATGGTACACCACACACATAGATGAACAGCTGCTGGAAGAGAAAAGCAATGTAGACACATTTCCAGGTCTCCCTTGTTAAACAAGGTTTTAATCTCAATGGTACTTCCTGCATCAATACAAGTTGATAATACTAAAAGGTGCAAGATACACCCCAAGGTTTAAATGGGGAGACTGATTATGGAACTGACAATTACTATTGGAACATAAGAAAGGTTACAAACGAGACGTGGCCATTCGGCCCATCTTGCTTGTTTGGTTGTTAGTAGCTTATTGATCCAAGCAGCTTCTTGAAGGATCCCAGGGAGTCAGCTTTAACAACATTACTGGGGAGTTGATTCCAGACTCTCACAATTCTCTGTGCAAAAAAGTGCCTCCTATTTTCTGTTCTGAATGCCCCTTTACCTAATCTCCATTTGTGACCCTTGGTCCTTGTTTCTTTTTTCAGGTCGAAAAAGTCCCTTGGGTCAACATTGTCAATACCTTTTAGAATTTTGAATGCTTGAATCAGATCGCCGCCTAGTCTTCTTTGTTCAAGACTGAATAGATTAAATTATTTTAGCCTGTCTGCATATGATATGCCTTTTATAAACAGAATAATTCATGTCACTCTTCTTTGCACTCTTTCTAGGGCAGCAATATCCTTTTTGTAACAAGGTGACCAGAACTGAACACAGTATTCTAGATAAGGTCTTACTAATGCATTGTAAAGTTTTAACATTACTTCCCTTTTAAATTCCACACTTTTCACTTTACAGAATATCCGAGCATCTTGTTGGCCTTTGTTTTATAGCTTCCCCACATTGCCTAGATGAAGACATTTCTGAGTCAACCTAAACTCCTAGATCTTTTTCATAGATTCCTTCAATTTCAGCATCTCTCATATGGTATTTATAATGGACATTGTTATTGCCTGCCTGCAGTACCTTACACTTCCCTCTATTAAATGTCATTTGCCATGTGTCTGCCCAGTTCTGAATGCTGTCTAGATCATTTTGAACGACCTTTGCTACTGGAACGGTGTTTGCCACTCCTCCTATTTTTGTGTCATCTGCACATTTAACGAGTTTGCTTACAATACCAGAATCTAAGTCATTAATGTAGATTAGGAAGAACAGAGACCCTAATACTGATTCCTGTGGTACTTCACTGGTTACCCCGCTACATTTTGAGGTTTCTCCTCTAATCAGTACTTTCTGTTTTCTACATGTTAACCACTCCCTAATCCATGTGCATGCATTTCCTGGAATCCCTATTGCGTTCAGTTTGAGAATTAATCTTTTATGTGGGACTTTGTCAAAAGCTTTCTGGAAATCTAAATAAACCATGTTGCATGCTTTACAATAATCCATTGTCGATGTTGCATCCTCAAGAAAATCAAGCAGGTTAGTTGGACACAATCTCCCTTTCCTAAAATCATGCTGACTGTCTCCCAGGATACTCCCAGGGTTCATTTTTACCCCTCTCGGCCTTTCGAACTTCCCTTTTGACTTGCGCTTGCAGTTAGAAAGCCTTGCACAATCTGCAAAAAAAAAAATGCTAAACTTGATCATTTTTTCATGTCAGTAGTTTAGAAATATTTACGGTACTTACAATTGTTTTCTTTCAGGTTTTAAAAAAATATTTACTGTAACTAGCTTGAATGTTAGTTTCATTCAGAAAATGAGACACCAACAGGAGCTTGAGGAGCTGGCACACCCACAATTCTTGGAAGTTTACACCCCTAACAGAGAGAAAGCCACCAGGGAGATAAAAGAGGGTCAAAACAACTGGGTTCAGGTAGGCAAAGACAGGAAAAAAAGAAAATTAGTCAAAACACAAACCACCAGAAATGAAAACAAACAAATCTGAGCCACTTCAAAACTTAGATGATCAAAACTAACATCAAGAGAATGAAAGGAACAACATCCAGGACCCTATAAACAGTGCTGGCCAGGCAGCAAAAAGAAGGGAGGTCATGATTGTTGGGGACTCCATATTGAGAAACACAGCAAGTTCAGTGCGCAGTCTGGTCCCCTTTACTACAACCAGTGTGCTGCCTTCCAGGAGCCGAACAGGAGACAATCCAGTAGTAGTAGTCCACATCGGTACAAACAATATTGGAAGAGACAGACCAAAATGCCTGCAAAACAAATTCAGAGATCTAGGAAGGAAATTAAAAGACAAGACCAAAACTGTGGTATTTTCTGGGATACTGCCAGCACCTTGCAAAGGACCATATGGACAGCTGGAAATAAATAAGCTAAATGCATGGCTGAAATTGTGGTGCACAAGGGAAGGCTTCACCTTCCTTGAACATTGGTCCACATTCTACAACAAGGACTATCTATATAGGCGGGATGGACTGCACTTAAATAAAAAGTGAATCAATCTACTCAGAGAAAAGATCCTAGTGGAGGTTCAGAAGCATTTAAAGTAGAAAGGAAGGGGGAAGAAATAAACAGAAAAACAAAACGGGAGACTACATCGAAACAAGGGCAACAACTTAGTTAAGCCAACTTGCACCCAGTTGTCCGAGGTGCACTGACGCCAGTCCTCCAGGTGACTCCCTGAAAAGGGGCCCTGGGCCTGTGGCAGCAAATTGGAGGGGGCTTCTGCTTTGCCTGAGGCTTTTGCCTTTGCGCTTGATGGCAGATCTTATTGAAGTTCCCCCTTTTTGCAGCCACGGGTCAGTTGTGCCGGTCTCTGAGGCTGCTGGAACCTTGGTCTCCAGTTTGGCGCTGGTCTACGTACTAGAGGCAGCCTCTTTCGAAGCAGGCACACCAGTTCCTTCGTAGAATCCCGCGCCCGATGAGAGTGCTTGTCCCCATTCACTATGCGTGCCTGAGACAGCCAAAGCTGACGTCTTGCAGCTACTAAAGCAGCCAGGTTCCTACCCACTGCCTGCCCGTTGAATTTTGAAATACGGATCAGGTTCTTATTCACAAGCCGCACTTCCTCGAGCTGCTGTGGTGTGGGCCTGTGACTCTGTGAAAGAGATTTCAACAAACAGCTCTGGTAAGCAATCAAGATGCTGTTATAATCCAGTCACACAGCAAAAACAGCAGCTGAGTAAGCCTTTTTAAGCATAATCTCAGAAACCCTGCACTACTTATTCGTGCAGGTAGCATCTTTATTTAAAAGCGCTAGCTTTGGGGCTTGCACCAATGATGCGATAGCGGCATCTACTGGTGGAAAATCAGCCAAGCCAAGTTTTTCTGCCTCATGCAGGCTGTACAGCGTTCCCAAAGAACATGAAGCAGCAGGTGCTTTAGCCGGGTGACCCCAGGATGAATGCACTTCAAAGAGGAAATCCGGATGTACCGGAGGAGACACCCAAGAGGAAACGGGATCATCCTCAAAAAGTCTTTCCGTTTGTCATCTACAGGCCATGGAACATTCAAAACATCTGTGGCCCTTTTATCAGTGGCAAAAGCTCAGCTGATAATGACACATGCGCTACTGGTGTTGCGCCATCTGAGTCACCCTCCATAGAGGGGAACTATTGATCATCAGAAGGAGCGACAGATGGCACATCCTCTTGCTGCCACTCTGCATGTACTCCTCTCTGTGACTGTAATGGTGCAGAGGGAGCAGGTGTAGCAGTGCGGTCGCGCAACAGCTCTGCTGACATGTTTCCCTGCTGGGAGACCGCCTCCCAGAGCTTATCCAGCTGCTCAGAGCTCTCCAATCTATGTGACTGGTGGTTCTTTCTCTTCCTTTTCTTAGGCGGGGAACCCAGAGGAGGGGAAGGGGAAGGAGAAGATGAGGAAGACCATGAAGCTGGTCTCCTACATGATGGTCTCCTATCTTCCCTAGGCACAGAGCTCTCATGAGAGGATATAGCTCTCTCCTTCTGAGCTGAGGAGGGGAGCCCTGTCCAGGTGGAATGGACATAGAGCACTCTCTAGAACTGCGGGACACTTGTTTTTCTAATGTACGCATAGAGAAGGACGCACAAAACTCGCAATAATTGTGGTTGGCGAGTGCCTCTTTAGCATGCTCCGGACCTAGACAGGCAGCACATCTGCCATGCCTGTCCTCTGTGGGGAGACCCCTCTTGCATATGTTAAAAGAATGAAAACCCAGCATAATGCAGTAGTAAGTAATGCAAACAATCTCTAACTGTAATCGCTATAACAGTATAGCATATATTACTAGTACCCAAGGAGACTGTTGAACACGTACTCAGCAATGCTGCTATGCCACTGGCAGTGTGACAACAGTGGTAAATGACTCTAACCAGTGCTGACTAGATCAAAGATGGTACGGTCTTGTATCAAATGCTTAACACCTGCACTGTTTACTATAGTAAAATGTACGGTACACACAGAACGTGTCTATTGTGCACAAGCACAATAAAATAGGAAAACCAGGTGGGGAGCACGACAGACAAAATTGAAATGGTAGAAATGACAAATGACTGCTTCCTAACGCAATTTGTCAAGGCACTGACGAGAGGGAAGGCATGCCTTGATTTAGTCTTTTCAAATAACAAAAGACAGAATAACTACAACAGAGGTCACAAAACCATTGGCAAACTCAGATCACAACATGGTCTCATTTGAAGTGCTTTTTAAAACCCCAAAAGTAACGACTAAAGCTAAAGTTTACAATTTTAAAAAGGCAAACTATGAAGGAATGAAAGAGACTAAAATAAGTAGATTGGAGTAAAATAGAGAAAACATCCACAAAAGACAAATCAAAATCTAAAACAAAATGGCCAAAATGGTTTAAAAAATAAATTTAAAAAAAAATATTCAGGAGAAAAAAAAAGCACTTTACAGACCATTTAAAAGGGACCAAGAACAAAGTACAGAGTACTTGGAACTGCCAACTCAAAGTTAGAAAGGCCAAGAGAGGTAGAAATGAGCATTCCTAAGGGGGCTAAAACCAATTCCAAAAACTTTTTTCCAATAATATAACAGCAAGAGAGCATCCCAAGAGGAGGTAAAAGGTCTAAGATACAAATGGCAAAATCATAGACAAAAGAAAAAAAAAAAATAGCAAATATAGTAAATGATTACTTTTCACAAGTTTTTACAAAGGAGGACTCTGAGAACATGGCCCACATGTCGACCTGTTCCTGTCCAGTTTTAAATAACTTTAGCATAACAGAGGCAGAAGTGTTAAAGGGACTAGGAGCTCTTAAAATAAACAATCCCCTGGGTCAGATGAGATCCTCCCAATAGTACTCAAAGAAATGAAAGAAGTTATTTACAAACTGCTAACTTAGATCATGCAACAGTCTCTTGAGACGGGGTTGCACCGACAGACTAGAGAATTGCAAACATAATACCGATCCACAAAAAGGGAGACAAAACTGAACCAGGTAAATACAGACCTTCTATTATATGTAAACTCCAAAATAAAAAAATACCTATATGGTAACAGTATCCTGGGAGACAGTCAGCATGGTTTTAGGAAAGGGAGATCGTGTCCAACTAACCTGCTTGATTTTTTTGAGGATGCAACATCGACAATGGATTATTGTAAAGCATACGACATGGTTTATTTAGATTTCCAGAAAGCTTTTGACAAAGTCCCACATAAAACATTAATTCTCAAACTGAACGCAGTAGGGATTCAAGGAAATGCAAGCACATGTATTAGGGAGTGGTTAACATGTAGAAAACAGAAAGTACTGCTTAGAGGAGAAACCTCAAAATGTAGCGGTAACCCGTGGAGTACCACAGGGATCAGTATTAGGTCCTCTGCTATTCCTAATCTACATTAATGACTTAGATTCTGGTCTAGTAAGTGTAGGAGCCGAATTGCAATTTTGCATTTTGATTATAAAAAATAAAGTATTCTTATTTTAGTTTATTTAGAAATGTGTAATTAGGCTTTCTAGCCAGAATGGCTGGGAAGCCTATTGATTCTGTTAGGATTTTTATTTTTTTTCTTCCGCTCTTTTCAAAAAATCTCTAAAATCAACACCATTGCACGGAAACTCACGAAACTTGGTAGGGTGAAGGTCATAGGTCACATGGTGTGGCGGCCATACTGGATTTTTCAAGAATTTTGGACAATTTAAAAAAATCTTCTTCTCCGAACTGGTTTATAGCAGAGACCTGAAACTTGGTGCACATACTCCACTCATGGCCTAGATTTATGGTTGTTCAAGAGAAGTCGATCGGTCACATCGTTTGGCGGCCATATTGGATTTGTCGAAAACATTCAAACGACTTCTTCTCTGAAACCGTTATGCCGATTGAAGCCAAACTTTGCATACATAGCCTTAGCCAGGTTGTCAAACAAGTTTGTGCAAAGCAACTCGCTACATAAAAAAACATGGCCGCCGTGAGCCAATCAAATTTCAGCAATGGTGAAATTGCACATATTTGCACATATAACCTTGCTAAAGCTCAAATGCAAAACTTGTTTAGAACACTTTAGAGTTTAGACAGTGTCATAGTTACTATATAATACACAAATGAACCCATATATGCTATATTCAAAAATTAACTTGACCGTGGCCTTTGACCTGTCCTTAAGGTCATATGCAAAACTAGCTTATAACGCCTTACAGAATGCAGATAGGGTAATGGTTACTATGGAACACATATAGGAACCCATACATGTGCTTTTCAAAAATTGCCTTGACTCTGACCTTTGACCTCTCCTTAAGGTAAAGTGCAAAACTAGCTTATACAGTAACTCCTTACAGAGTGCAGATAGGGTCATAGTTACAATGGAACACAGATAGGGACAAGAACGCCTTGGAAGCCGTCAAGTTGCTTGCAACTTCAAGTTATTATTATTACTGTTTATGGATTGGTATGTGCTCCTTTTCTATGCACTGCGCCCTCAAGTGGTAGTTTTGTTTATAGCTAATAACATTATTTTAGAATCTGGTTTTGAAAGAAAACGGTGAAAAGAAAGAGAACACAGATGACTCAGTGAGTTTTTGTAAGCAAGGAGCAAATACAGTTTTTGATCGTTGATAAGTATATAGATTAACAACAAGACTGTATTCATAGAAATCATAAAGGGACAGTAAGAATATAACAGGACCTAAGGATAAAGGATATAAAGACATAAGGATAAGAAAATAGTTAAACGGAAGAATATTCGTTTATGCTTTTGGATAGAGTTACGGAACATATTGCTGTATTGGAAGGATTTTCCACTTGTTTGACTATTATTGGATGTAAGTAAATAAAAGCTTAGTTTTCGGAAGATTGGGAAGTCTATACGCTTGGAATTATTCTAGAAGTTAGAGTTGGAAGTGATATGTGAAGCACAGTGACTGGATGACGAGTCGTAATGTATAGGATACCTAGCTTACAAAAACTAACAAAGTGGGAAAATCATTTATTAAGAAGCCACCACAGTAAGCAAACTTGTTAAATTTGCAGACGACACAAAAGTAAGAGGAGTGGCAAACACCATTGCAGCAGCAAAAGTCATTCAAAATGAATGAACTGGCAAGACACATGGCAAATGACATTTAATAGAGAAAAATGTAAGGTACTGCACGCAGGCAATAAAATGTGCATTATAAATACCATATGGGAGACACTGAAATTAAAGAAGGAATCTATGAAAAAGACCTAGTTGTTTATGTTGACTCAGAAATGTCTTCATCTAGATAATGTGGGGAAGCTATAAAAAAAAAAAAAAAAAAAAAGGCCAACAAAATGCTCGGATATATAGTGAAAAGTGTTCAGTTCTGGTCACCTTGCTACAAAAAGGATATTGCTGCTCTAGAAAGAGTGCAAAGAAGAGCGACCCGAATTATTCCACGTTTAAAAGGCATGTCACATACAGACAGGCTAAAAGAATCTTGAACAAAGAAGTCTATTCGGCGATCTGATTCAAGCATTCAGAATTCTAAAAGGTATTGACAATGTCAACCCAACGGACTTTTTCAACCTGAAAAAAGAAACAAGGACCAGGGGTCACAAATGGAGATTAGATAAAGGAGCATTCAGGACAGAAAATAGAAGGCACTTTTTTACACAGAGAATTGTGGGAGTCTGGAAACAACTCCCCAGTAATGTTGTTGAAGCTGACATCCTGGGATCCACCAAGAAGCTGCTTGATGAGATTCTGGGAACAATAAGCTACTATCAAACGAGTAAGATGGGCCGAATGGCCTCCTCTCGTTTGTAAACTTTATGTTCTTAACTGCCGTTATCCCCTTATTTTTACCACAACAAAACCAAAACCGTAGGAAATACTATTCTACATTGTATTACAGTGTTTATTATCATTATTTGTCCATCTTATCAGTTCATCCATAAATGTAACATAGTTACTCTGCAGTTTGTATGTTAAATGCGGGAACGACATTTCTGAGTTTAGATTATGTTAAACTGAGGAGAATATATGCTGTTAAATAGTCCCTTGCGATTGCAGAAAAAAAAAACGGAATTAGCCTCTAGTTGCAGAATTTTCAATGCATAGCAAAAAAATGAAAAATTTTTCTGCAGAATCTAGGTTCTGGAGAAGTCAGGGTTAAACTAGTGTTGAGAAGAGACGTAAGGAGTGCATTTGGAGGAATTAAGAAATAAAGGGGCAGTGCGTGATTATTGTGCTAGGTGAAACAGTTATTTTAAATGTCAACTTTACTTACCAAAGGGTATAAAACATGTAAAATTAGCAGTTACATTTCATTTTTTTCAAACTGCAAAAAATGTACTCAGCAGTAATATGTTTTTCTAGCAAATTTGTAGCTTCTAAAGACTATATATAGGACTGTGAACAGACTGGTGGTGGCATCAGGCTAGGAAATGCAGGACACAGAGTGGTGAGTGAATTGCGCTGTTGTGCCGGTTTATTATAAATAAAAAATTTAAACACAAAACACATAGAACAAAACAGCATGTTGGGCAAAATAAATACCAACAAAACAGACAGTGGACGAACCCCAAACAAATATCATGCGGGTCCTCCTGCAGGACTAGCAATTGTTATGATTCTTTGTTTTTTATTTCTCCTCTCTATCTCTCCCATTCTCCACTGCGAACACACCAACACCGAGTGAGTGATTCGTGCATCTATATATACAGCTGTGCCGGGATTCAATTACTAATTAATCATTCATTTCAATCCCAGCACATGAACAAATTTGTGCACTCCCCGTGCCCACATAATACACATTTTATCGGCACGTGAAGCGATTATGCAATCCCCGTGCCTAAATACAACAAAATATATTTTAAATCACCCATGCTACATAACCCACACTCCGTGTACCAACACATACACACCACATAAAACGCAAAATTTTGGACCTATTTTGCACTGGCTGAATGATAATTACATAAAGCTTAATTTAAATGTTATTGTTTTTTGTTTTCTTTTTATCAAATAAAGAGTCATTTTATAAGTGCAATAACCCACTACAGGGTGTGCGGTAACACATATACCCGATTGCACTTGTGGGTGGTTGAAGGCATGAGGCCTATGCCTCACAACACACCCAGGCGTGCGTAAGATAGGCCTATGTCTTTTCGCACACCTGTTGTGTGTTACTGCTTACTTAACTAACTGTTAACTTACTTTTTCTTATTTATTAATACTCATTAGCACTATTTTTCATTGAAAAGTAATTGCTGCAGAAAATACATTTCCTCTTTGCAGATTTTAGGAAATTTTACTGCAGATTTCCGTGGGGACGAATTAAAATTAAACAAAAATGGTCCAGTGGATGAGCGATAAAAGTCAATGCTTGGCTTCAGCGCAGGGAGCTATGTCCTTGCAGGCTTGAATCTAAGCTGCTGGTTGACAAATCATTAAAAATAAAAATAAAAATAATAATTCTGAATAAATAAATAGTTATTATTAAGTTAAACTGTGTTTGCTTATTTATGTGGCCAATAATTACCTTGATATATGAATTCTAAGCAAAATTACAGAACATCCTACACTTTGGCCTTGCCCTTTTTGTTGCCAGTTTAGAGCCCTGTATACACCTTCATCTAAAGGGTTTTGATCTGTCTGTTGTTATCTGTATTGCAGCGCTTTCTGATTTCCAAGTTATGCATTAGCCGTAGCCCTTTTTAAAAAAAAAAAAAAAATTTAACTAAAAAGTAACTGCATCATATTTTTTCATATAAAATATGATGTGTTAATTACAGTTACAAGTTAATGAAAAATGTAATGCAGTAATGCAGTTACAGGAAGTAGAGCATTTAGTGCGAGTAGCTTGGCTCTCATGAGTCCTTATATTGTTGTATGAGGAATAATACTAATCCCTCCTAAATTATTTACAGTATTCATCACATCTGTCAACTCTTTAAGTAAAATTCACTGGTTTTCATCGTTGGCAGGCCTACATAAAATGTTCTGTTTCAAATCACATGTTTTATTTTTTCACAATTTTCCAAAAATACACAGGAAGATAAAATGCCTTATATTTTAAAAAGATGTATACATTCTGATCTAATACAAACCACACTCACCAACCAGCAAGAAACAATTACAATAGGATTAAATATTAATTAATGCAGCAGTGCTTTGTAGCTGATTTTAGAGTACATGTAATTATTATTTGTAAAAGTACAAATTAACCATGGCTGTGTTTAATGAAATTTTGCATTAAAATACTTTCCAACAGCAGGATTTGATGCAATGACCTTCAATAAGCACCACAAGCTAAGGCTTTATTGATTGAGCTTCACAGAGAGTTCGGCATACTGCTGAGATTTCAGTGTTTTTTTCAATCTCGACTTTATACTGTGTTTGTAATTTATATTTCTAAAAGTGAGAATGTACTTTTGACAATTGCAGGGAAGCACTGATGCAGCTCTGTGCCATTTCCCTGTTTGTCTTTTTTTATTTTTATAACAAGTTTCATTGGTCCTTGCGTTATTTGTTCTTAAGTCGTGGGATAAGCAGTTCTTTAAAATGTACAGTTGAATTACAGCAGATAAGGAAGTGTATTTCTGTATCAGGAAGATGATTATTCTCGAGTTTATCCTTGGATATTTACGTATTTTGACACATGGAACAATGTTAATTGAACCAAACTGGTCTACCCCTTCCAGGTGTTCATTTATACTGGAAAACATATTTCCAAATTCTATGATGACGGTATGATAACATCAAAATTCTAGAAAAAGAAAGTTCCATTTTGGTTGCCAAAAGTCGTTATAAAAATAGCCAATAATTTGTGTGCATCTTTGCATCTTAAGCCCCTTTCACACTGGCACTTCTACCCAGGTCTGGACCCAGGTACTGGCTACCCAGGTCACACTCCCACGTAGTGTGAAACCATGTACCCGGGTTAACCCGGATCCCAGCGACTCAGCTCAGAATGTGGGTTGACACGCTTTGACCTGGGTTGAGCGAGACAAAATGCATGACGGCCATTCATAAGATGACGAAATAACAAACAGGCATGGCCACATGAACGTTGTTCTTCCGCAAGGAACATTTTTGTTTATTCCGTTCAATATATTTTTTGTTGTTTGAGAGACACCATGAGCCAGACTGCAGCTGGGATAAAGAAACATTTGCTCTGATCAACATTTGGGCAGACAGTTCAATCCAGAGAAGCTTGATTTGAAGCGTCTGGAACAAGCTGCTTCCGGGGGATTTATACACATACTGTTTACTTGCATCGGTCACCCAGATCAACTCTGCTTTATCAAAAGCAGTGTGAAATCGTGTAGTCGTCCCGCATGACACTGGGTCCTGACCCGGTTAGATTCCGACCCGGGTAGAGCATGCCAGTGTGAAAGGAGCTTTAGTTACACAAATAGTTGCCACTGCCCACACATAAAATATGCTTGTTATTTCAACTTCAATGGAAAAAATTATTTTCTTCAGCTTCAGAAGCATCAACAAATGTGTGATAGATGTTTTACACTATTAAGTTAAAGTTTTAAGCACAAAAGATGCAAATCCTTATTGATTTTCCATTTTTAAAGAGTTTTTTTCCCCATTCCTTTATATTGTGTTTTGAATATATCTAATGAGCGAATTCCTTTTGTTAAAATAATTAGCCTACTTATTTATCTTTTCAAATATAACAGAAATCCTACTGTATCGCCATACATCTGCAAGCCACAGCATTGGTACATGTATAAATTAAATATAGAGCTGCAGTAAGCACCAGCTGTTAAACTGCAGGGGAGCAAATATAACTTTCAGTTAAAGAAGCCTAACAAGTTATGAAAAGTCTTAGGTATAATTACATTTTATTATTAATCATATTGGTAAAAATAGTGCTTTTTTATTGCTTGAGAGTTTAGTGCCAGTTCCAATTAATTTGTTTAGCAAATAATTGGTAACAGCCCGTTAAAGCAAGTTCTATGAAACACTGTTTTGTTGCCATATATATCTAATGCTAGCTAATTAGGCAATTTAGTTTCTGCTTGTAAAACAAATACCCTGTGGTTACCCAAATATCGATGCCAATTAAATAATATGGAAAGTATAATGCTATAAATGGTTACATTTCAGGAGTGCTGCATATGTTCAAGCCCTCTTATTGCCAATGAACGCTCTTCAAAAATGTCTACAAATAAAAGCATTCTCTAAATTAATTCAGGGAAAGTGTCCAGATGTTTGTTAATGAGCAAAACACATTTGAGAATAAACTATTGCAATTGTCATCTGTAATTTCCGTTTTAGTGGGCACGAAAGAACAATGTATTTAACCCTTACTTATTACTGCACCTTTCCTTTCTTCTTTCCAAAGAGAAAATGTTATAGGGCAATTAGTCCAAATATAAGACTATAAATCATTTTATTTAAGACTTGCTGATTACTAATAAATACTTATTTATAATATATTTTTATGACACTATTTATTTCTTAAATAGTTACAAATGTATTGTAATCAAGATCTTAAAATTGCACCTTTTGGGCCATTTAAGTCCTCCAATAGATTTGCAGTCCAGTAGTTTTAATTAGCTTGTTTTGGGTGACATCAGCTGTGTCAACTGTGACAAAACCAGGGAGCACATGGCCTTGCTACATTCAATCTTCCTGCACTGTATAAGAAAACTGCTCCTGGCGCTTAAGATCAACTACACTCTGGTGTCATTATTTAGAACTAGAGAGAACATTACAGTATAATATTTTTGTACCAAATTGTCAGTTATTCTTTGTAAATTAACCCACCTGGCCAAACTAGTAGCAATACAATCTCATTCAACATTGGTCCAGTCCTTTTTGATCTGCCAACACTTGAACTCGGTTTTCATATTTCTCCCTCTCATACACACTGCTTTTCTGGCAGTCTCTAAAGTTAATTTGTCATGTATATATGCGGGAACAAAGGCAATGAAAACAGAGTGTAATTTTTTTCTTGACAATTAATAAACTCCATATGCATGGTCAAGAACATATCATCAATACAATGTTCCTCTAACATTTTGATATATGTATGTTGCAACTGCAGCTCTACTGTACCTGGCACTGCGAATGTATTCTGCTCTCCACATGTAATTAAATTGTCCCTTTTTTCGAAGAACAAAGCCAAGTAGCAGACTGACTAACCACTTCATTAAACAAAATGTAATGATATACACTGTGCTGGACTAAACAGAAATAACTTGTATGTTAAATCATGCCACTTCTACATTATTTTCACTGACAACTAAATCATTCAAATACTTATATAAACACAACTAGGGCTTGGTCTGCTGCATTCAACTTTGCTAATTACTGTTCCAATAAAAGTAATAGCAAAACAGATACTTCTGGGAATCAATTTTCTTTTAAAAGGAAGAATGGTGCGGCACAATTTTTACAGACATTATTTCTCAAACCAAGAACAGCACCAGTTTATGAAATATTAATTAAGATATACCAAAAGGTTTGAAAGCAAACACTTGAATGTTATGCAGTTCTTATTAGTATTTGTAATTTCCTTAATTCCTTTGCTGTTAAAGCCATACTGAATTGAATAAATGCATTATTTTAATGAAGTATTTATTCACTTATTAATAACTGAAAGAGAATATTACATGTATAATTTCAAAGACATAGAATTCTCAAGATCCTGAAAATGGACAAAGTGTGGCCCTGTATAATAATGTACAGTTTCAGTAATTCAAATTCTATCATAGGAATTTTGAATTAATAAATACAGTTTTATATTCATTAAAGGCAATGAAAAAAAAAGTTTTTCAACAGACTATGGGCTCGTATAATACATGTTAAATCAACATCAGCTCATCATAAACACATACTTCTTACTGAAACAAGTTGTACTCTTACCTTTAAGTACTTTACCAACTTCTGAATTTGCCAGTATTCCGAAGGTAAGTCTGTGTTTGACTCCTGACGGCGATCAGGCTGGTCTTCATCTTCTTCACTCTCTGAAGAACTCTCAGTGAAATCTTCATCCCTAGCCCCAGGAGTCTTACTTATTTAACAAATAGAAGGACACATATTTGTCTTAATTTCTGGTTTTAAATCATCTTAATTTCACACCTAGGGAATGTTACCAGCAAGTCATTTTACACAGTAATGTACAGTTTGAACGCTTCAGTATAACAACTAACACAAAGACTACCAAAGGATAACTTTATAGTTTCAGTGTGTTAAACGGAGAAATATGTATAGAGCATTGTGGCAGGACGAAAGCCCTGCCGACGTGTGTGTTTGTGTGGGGAATATTGGGTTAGCTCCAGCCACAGGTATATAAATAAAGAGGGTGTTCACGGGTGTTAATTTAGAATTAATGTTGGTGTAAGAGGTGAAGGTGTGTTCCGTGCTGTGCTGTCCTGTCCTGTGTTTACGTTCCTGAGTTTTTGTATAACCTTTTGTTTTGGCCCTTGTGCAATTTGTTTTGTTAAATGTGTTTTGTGTAGTGTCTGTACCGTCTTATTTGTTTAATTAAAAGAGTGCATTTACATTTAAACTGCAAGCTCTCTCCCTGCCAAGTAACATCCAGGCTGTGATGCTACCATGTCACAGGCATAGATATAAACAAGTTTCTTAAATATGAAAACATTTTAAATCGTATTAAATAATTAAAAACATATACAAATTACAGTTCATAAGAAATTCAAAAAACAAAAATATACAAAGCTTACCTAAATAGCCTATCCCACATGACAAACTTACGTTTTTCGCGCAGAAGGTCTTCTTGGTAAATGTGCAGAAGAAAAATGTGCCTTGTTTTTAAATTCTGGACTCCGAGGAGAGATCCTTCCCTTTGCTGCAGTTTCTTTATCAGGTTTGCCAGTCTTTATAATTGTGGAATCTTCATTTTTTTCCCTAAAAAAATACATTTAAAAATTGTAAAATTATCAAAACCCCAACAATCCAGTATCTTAATTCCAAAAACATGAGTGGTGTACCTACATTATATTGATTTACTTAAAGGAAATATTTATAGACCTGATAGTTTAACAAACAAAGTTTAACAGCATTTTGTACACGTTTTCCTGAATCATTGCACTGCTTTTTGGATTCAGATTGAACATTAAAATGATTAAATAACAGTCAGCTCTTGCAAAGTAAACTTTCAACCAAATACTGGTATATATAAAAAAGGGGTTTTACTATTTTACATATTCTTCTGCAGTAAGTTGCCATTATACAATATTACAATATTGATCTATTCACCTCTGTTACGATAAGGACAGTTAAGCCTAAAAAACTGTTATGCCCAACAGGAAGGGCAATTTGAATGTGGAGCAGTAAATGCAACGTTGCTTTTTGATTGAAACATAACTGTACTGCCAAATCAGCCTTGCTCTTTCATAATTTTGCTTAATCGTGTCTGTCCGTCGCGTCTGTAACACTACATGGTGAACACAATAACTGGCTTCATTTTGCACAAATTGTTACTGAACTTTTCTCATACACTCCTAGCCTCATAGACTTTTCAAATTGATTTAGCTATAATAAAATATATTTATATTTTAACCAGTACATGCACTCTTTCATGTTTTTTTTTCCACATTCTTATTTTTGCAATTATGAGGGCCCACTGGTTACAATTAAGTGGCCACAATTAACTTTATTCATTGAGGATAGTAGCTGACCATGTTGATTTACAGGAGAGAGTGGGTGAAATTCAGACCAAAACAAAACTAAAACATGAAATGTCTTAAACTATAGCTCATGATTTCTATATTTTAAAATAAATATTCACACAATAAACCACATGAATAGGATAAATATTTTGAGCATAAAGTGTAAGCTACATAAAATCATAGACCACAATGTAGTTTACAAACAAATTGAAACACTTAAGCTTGTATGTGATGAACAAAAAACGCTACAATCTAATAAAATAAAAATAAAATCTACTTGCATGTCTAGCTAATAATCTATAATAATGACCTTAAACGACACAATATATATGGAAACAATTACTACATTAAAGTGCTATTTAAAATAAAACTTGAAACAAATGATTCAACAATAGTAATACATCTTGTAGCTCTTATCAAACAGGATGCGTTCTTGCAGAGCTGTGCACGTCACTCTAGTCTGGACAGAACACACTGAGCTCTGAGAAAAACAGTTTCTCCAGGAGACCTCTTTTGGTGCACCAGGAAATTATGCCAGAGGAAAAGACTGCAGTTTACTGCAATGTTTGTTATGCATAGTAAAGAAAACTGGGGTGTCTGGATGGCAAGTTAGAGACTAAACATTACATCCGCGAAAAGATGAAAACGTGCACAAAACAAAGATAAGCACAACAATAGTAAACTTTCATACCTAGCAATATTTACTTTAATGTTAGAACACCAACTTAGAATGTGGCTTATTTATTTTATGGCTTCAACAAACCAGTAAAACATTAATGATTACGCCCTTTTCACTGGATCAGACAGCATACTCATTAAGCATGTATTTCCAAAATATTTTTTTTATTGTTCGCCTATCATGCAGAAATGCAGATTTTTATCTATAAACACTATAACCTTTAAACTAATTTAACTATACAAGTGTGAAACGATTGCGCCACACACAGGTTCGTGCCCCTTTAAAATTACGACCCACAACAACAGAAATGGAGTTTCAAGTGCGGTTGCGCTATTTTTAATAAACACAAAATAAACGCAAACACAAAACAAAACCTAACTCCGTTTTGGAGTACTTACTACACAGGTTATTCCCTGACTAACTTGCAGGACGGCTAAGCCGTTTACCTGGCACCACGGAACACAAACCAAAACCACACAGGTTTAACACAGCATTTACTTCTTTTATGACTGCTCGGAAGCAGAGCACCTCTCTTCTGCTTCCTTCTACTCAGCAGCCTCGAGCAGACGGACTGCTCCCCTTAAAAACCCTGCACCTGGTCCCAATTTAACAATAGCTACCAGATGCAGGGGATAATTAATAATAAAACAATTAAATTAAACAATAAAACAATTAACAAATTAACTAAAAAGCAAAACAATTAAATACAAAAAAGGTGCCATTTTTTTCTTCAGGGAGGTTTTAACCCCCTCCCTGCTGTCTCACACAACCCGCTGCCTTACATATCCCGCCCCCCTTGTCTTTTCAAGACACAGGCCACTCGACGGCCACCTCCTCCCCTAAAACACAACCACCCACCCTCAAGTCCATAAATGTCCTTTTTCGCCCTCTTCCACGGGCGGACTTGAGGGTAGATCGGTCCACGTCCCGGCCCAGCCAGGTAAGGACCACGCACCGGCGACGAGGGGACCCAACGGTTCGACAAGGGCGACCGCAGCGTAGGCCGGGGCACTGGAGGATGCAGCAGTGGACAGAGGTCTTCCCCTGGGAACCGGCGCAGTGATGTCCGATCACCCAGGGGAAGCAAAGCAGCAAACAGGGGGAGCGACAGCGACGTCTGGCAGCAGCCCAGCGACGTCTGGGTGCTCGGGGAGAGCAGAGCAGGGAACCAGGGGCAGAGCTGTGGCCAGTGTTGCAGACTCCTGGGCTCTAGGTCCAGCACAGGGAGGTCCAGGAAGACCGGCAGGGTGTCCTGGAGCAAGGGGTGAGGGACCGGATGCAGCGACGCCGGACTGGACCGTAGGGGTGGTGGTTGGGGCTGTGGTGGAGGTATGCTTTTCGCCTCCCCTCTGGGCTCCGGAAGCGGCGGCTCCTCCCCTCTGGGCTCCGGAAGAGGCGGTTCCTCCCCTCTGGGCTCCGGAAGCGGCGGCTCCTCCCCTCTGGGCTCCGGAAGCGGCGGCTCCTCCCCCTCTGGCTCGGGAGAGTGCGGAGCCAATCTAGCCTGCTCCCATTTCTGGAGCAACAGCTCCAACTCGGTTGGCTCCCGCTCCTGAGTCTTCGGCGGTGCCAACCCCATCACCCCATTCTCGCCATCTGCTCTATTTGAGCAGCAGTATTGCGGTTGATCCTCTCAATCCAGTCCTCAATACTGTCCATTTCCAGGGTCATAGGGGCGCCCACACACTCTGACACCATATGTGAAACGATTGCGCCACACACAGGTTCGTGCCCCTTTAAAATTACGACCCACAACAACAGAAATGGAGTTTCAAGCGCGGTTGCGCTATTTTTAATAAACGCAAAATAAACACAAACACAAAACAAAACCTAACTCCGTTTTGGAGTACTTACTACACAGGTTATTCCCTGACTAACTTGCAGGACGGCTAAGCCGTTTACCTGGCACCACGGAACACAAACCAAAACCACACAGGTTTAACACAGCACTTACTTCTTTTATGACTGCTCGGAAGCAGAGCACCTCTCTTCTGCTTCCTTCTACTCAGCAGCCTAGAGCAGACTGACTGCTCCCCTTAAATACCCTGCACCTGGTACCAATTTAACAATAGCTACCAGGTGCAGGGGATAATTAATAATAAAACAATTAAATTAAACAATAAAACAATTAACAAAAACGAATTAACTAAAAAGCAAAACAATTAAATACAAAAAAGGTGTCATTTTTTTCTTCAGGGAGGTTTTAACCCCCTCCCTGCTGTCTCACACAACCCGCTGCCTTACACAAGTTAAATGATTACATACCCTTGGGAAGAAGTTAAAGTCTTCCACTTTAAAGATGGTTCCAATTTTTTGGGGGGGGTTGGCTTGTTCTGTGTATGCTGTTGTCTCATCTTCTCATGCACATTCTTTTCTTGATTCTCGTAAGACCTTTTGGTTTGGCCTTGTTCCTCAGTATCAACCAATTCCACATGTTGGGTCTTTTGAGTCGATGGAGGTTCTTCATAAATTGCAAAATCCTGTTCAAAACAGGAAAAAAAAGAATTCAGTTGTATTGCAACACTTACTCAAAGGTTTAAAAATATATAATAATAAACAATGGTTATAAAATTATATAGACTTAGGTTGTAAAAAAAAAGAAACGTTCTACAGGTTCTTTATGACCATTTCAAGTATAGTAAATTTTCCATTTCGACATCTGACATGTTGCTTCTCTATTTCTTTTTGAGGGAAACATGGCAAGTTTTCCATAAGCAGAAGCTAAGGCTCTTTTTATCAAAACAATACTGCAAAGCAAGCACACCATTCCAACAATGAAAAGAACAATTCCACTCTAATACTGTAATAAAGTATTTTTTAACAACACTCAAAGGTAAGCTCTCAATTAATTATGCGGCATAATTCTGCATTAAATAATGTGAGCAGCTCTGCAGCTAAGCACATGGGGGGACATGTATCAAGATCGACCGATGCAGCGCTAAATTGGCGGCAAATTTTACCCCATCCCGAATGTATTAACTGGCCACAATACGACGTAAGCTGGCACATTTAAATGCTTAAATGTGCTGCGCCGGTGCACAAAATTGGCTAATGGTAGCACCGATTAACAAACTAATCTGAAAAATAGTTTCTTCCCTCCAAATGGGCTACCTCAATTGAACAATAGGTAGGTCATTTGGAGAGGCAGAAAAGACAGTTCAAAATGGGCTAACCTGTGTTTTAAATAAAATGTACAGGTTTTAACCAACTAAAGCCATGGTAGCTCATCTGAAGAGGCAGAAATAACCTGTGTTGACTAAGTGTCTTGACTTTATATTATTATTATTATTATTATTATTATTATTATTATTATTATTATTATTATTATTATATGACGGATAAAACCAAATATATATAATGAAAAGGATAACTTAATGAACCAAGTTTATTATTGGACGAATACAAACAATTGTACAAAATGAAATAGCCAGTATCGAGCTATAATTTCATCCTCATGGAGATCAAAACGGGTAATGCAGACCCCTAAATACTCTCCCTTTTTGTCAGTACTCTCCCTCTGTTCCTGGGTTGTTCAGGAAGGTTAGGAGCCTGCACTCTCCTTCATAAGAAATACGTTATGACTGCTGCCATAATACTCTTTCCTATCAGTTGTTCTGCCACCTCATAAATCTCATTTTAATATCACAGACTTAATTTGTGAGCCCCACCTACAATTTGCCCATGCATATAATTAAGGCTTGACATGCCTTAAAGTGCATGGCTAATGAGCGGCAGACCGCATTTTGGCTATGCTAACACGGCCTTAACTTGCCAAAAGTGTCATGATACATATGGGCCAATTTTAAGGCCGATGTAAACTCTGCGCCTTAATGCCGTCGCAAAATTGGTCGTGAAAAATTGAAAAGTCATAACTAGCATCTTGCTGTCAACCCTTTGTGTAATTAGTATACCGTAAAGAATAGACAAAATTAATACATTTTGGAGTGGATGAGGACTTGGGTTGAAGAGTTTTGGAGAGGTTTTAGTACTCCTGGCAGTGAAAGACATAGAGAAATCAACTGGCGCTGTGCCATTTATTGATATAACTAGATCAAGACAGCCTTGACCTTATGTATAGTAAATTGAATTGAAGTAAGCTGTGACCTATTTAAACTTTAATTAAACCTATTTAAACTTTAATTGAAGTAAGCTGTGACCTATTAAAACTTTAACTTCATTAGAAAACCTGACAGTATTTCTACATATGCACAACTCGTGGACCTGGCACAACAAAGAGTGCAAAAAAAGCCACTAATATCTTTATCTTTATTTATTTTTTATATAGCGCCTTTCATAGTGGACCACCATCACAAAGGGCTTTACAGAGGTAGGCTGTGAACTGTGCATTACATGCAGAGTCACTTACAATAGGACACTGATTTAACATCTCATCCGCAGGATGGAGCACAAGGAGGTTAAGTGACTTGCTCAGGGTCACTCAGTGAGTCAGTCATAGTCATAGATTTGAACCAGTGACCTTCTGGATACAAGCCCTGGACTTTAACCACTGGACCACACTGCCTCCTTGAATAGAGGAAGCAATGGAAACTCAATTGTTTTGTATTTTTCAAGTAAAATGTCAAAGTGTAAAAAGTGTGAGAAAAGATTGTAACATTTGCCATCTAAAGCTAGCGTGACTATAGAATCTTAAAAATCGTTTTAAACAGTGACATAAATTAAAAACAGACTAACGAGCCAGTCCAAAATATGACCTTTTCATACACAAAAATGTTTTATAAATCAATATTCTGGACACCAAAATGTTGCTGTTTAATTAGAAAATCAGCTGTGCGTGGCAAGTGTTTAAAGCCTCCATCTATAGTCAAAATACATATTAATTTGACCACAAAGAAGAAATGATAGTGGCAATGTCCTACAGTATCTGAAATATGTCACCAACAGTAAAGTACATCATAACATAATGTTGAGGTTGGCTTACCACCATGGCACAAGCAAGAAATAAGGAGGAAAGTTGGTGTATCACACCCAGTTAAGGAGAATCCCAGACCTTAAATGTTTAAAACTCATAAGGCTAGACTTCCAAAGTGTTTACTTCAGCCTGTAATTAACTTTTTCTTAATGTAGAAAAAACCCTACTAATCGTAAAAAACATTCCCAAAAACCAAGGTCTGTTATGCCTTCTCATTTTGTTAACATTACATTTTCTCCTTTACAAAACAGGAGAAAATACAGCCCATAGCTGCATCTAAGTTACCAGTTCTAGATTCTATCA
The DNA here is from genome assembly GCA_030684275.1 of Acipenser oxyrinchus oxyrinchus. NCBI lineage: Eukaryota > Metazoa > Chordata > Actinopteri > Acipenseriformes > Acipenseridae > Acipenser > Acipenser oxyrinchus. Next base: position 7,895,905 of record CM060250.1, on the reverse strand, counting down.
TATAAATGATAGTAGCAGTACAGAAGCCGTCACAGGCCTTATCAATTTAAATCAAGGGAAGTAATGTTACAATGCATTAGTAAGACCTCATCTAGAATATTGTGTTCAGTTCTGGTCACCTCACTACAAAAAGGATATTGCTGCTGTAGAAAGAGTGTAAAGAAGAGCAACCAGAATTATTCCTGGTTTAAAAGACACGTCATATGCAGATAGGCTAAAAGAATTGAATCTATTCAGTCTTGACCAAAGAAGACTACATGGCTATCTGATTCAAGCATTCAAAATTCTAAAAGGTATTGACAATGTCAACCCAGGGGACATTTTCAACATGAAAAAAGAAACAAGGACCAGGGGTCACAAATGGAGATAAGATAAAGGGGCATTCAAAACAGAAAATAGGAGGCACTTTTTACACAGAGAATTGTGGGAGTCTGCAACCAACTCCTGAGTAATGTTGTTGAAGCTGACATCCTGGGATCCTTTAAGATGCTGCTTGATGAGATTCTGGGATCCATAAACTACTAACAACCAAACGAGCAAGATGGGCCGAATGGCCTCCTCTTGTTTGTAACCTTTCTTAATAGGTTTTCACCTCTGGGGACCTATGTTTAAATATGGTTACTGTACACTACCGGTCAAAAGTTTTAGAAGACCTCCATTTTTCCAGTTTTTATTGAAATTTACGCAGTTTAATGTCTCAATGTACTCTGAAATTAAAGCTTAGAACAAATAAACAATTGGAGATAAAAAAAGAAATCATGGAATCGTTTTGTTTAACAAAATTTAATCTAAATTTTTGACTCATCAAAGTAGCCACCTTTTGCAGATATAACAGCCGAACACACTTGTGGCATTCTTTCTACAATGGAAATCAAATATTGTTCGGAAAGTTCTTCCCAACACTGTTGCAGAAGTTCCCACAAATGTGTTGCACTTGTAGGTTGCTTTGCTTTCACCCTTCTGTCCAGTTCATCCCAAACCAGCTCGATGGGGTTTAAGTCTGGTACTGTGCTGGCCATTCCATGATTTGAAACCTACCGTCTTGTTCTTTTCTTCTAAGGTAGTTCTGACATAGCCTGGAGGTATGTTTTGGGTCATTATCTTGCTGTAGGATGAACCCCTGACCAACTAGGCGTATACCAGAGGGTATTGCATGGCGCTGCAAAATGCTGTGGTAGCCGTTTTGGTTCAGGGTGCCACTCACTCTGTGCAAGTCGCCGACTCTGATCCAGCAAAGAGCCCCAGACCATCACGCTTCCTCCTCCATGTTTGACAGTTGGTGTCACACACCGAGGAACCATCCTTTCGCCTACTCGACGCCGTGCAAAAACCCTGCGTGATGAACCGAAGATTTCAAATTTGATTCATCGGTCCATAAGACCTTCTTCCAGTCTTCAGTAGTCCACTGGCGGTGCTTCATGGCCCAGGCAAGCCTCTTTTTCTTATTTTGCCATCTTAGCAATGGCTTTCTTACTGCCACTCGACCTGTCAAACCTGCAGCTCGAAGTCTTCTCTTCACAGTTGAAACTGAGACTTGCTTACTTCGACCAGTGTTAAGCTGTGCTTGAAACTGTTGTCCTGTGAGCCGCCTATCATGCAAGTTGTTGACTCTCAGAAACTTGTCTTCTGATTCTGTTGTGGCTTTTGGTCTGCCAGACCTCTTCCTGTCAGAGTTTCCTCCAGTTTCCAAGTGCCTTTTGATGGTGTAGGAAACTGTATTCACTGACACCTTGGTTTTCTTTGCAATTTCTCTAAAGGAAAGACCTACACTTTTAAGGGTTATAATGGTCTGTCTGTCTTCCTTTGTTAATTGCCTTTTTCTCGCCATTATGATAGCAATATACTACTTCCTGCAGTACAATACTGTCCAAATAATGCTTAAGAGGGTGTAGTAACACAGTCTGTTCCAACACTGCTTTTATACAGACAGAGGGTTTGTAAGTAATCAACAAAAGTTGGGACACCTGTAGGAATTGTTAGCATCAACTTTCAAGGCTTAATTTACTTCCATTGCTGCAGAACAGCTGTAAGTTGTTAACCCATTACTTGTTCCCTGAAAAAGGCCTTTTTTGTATAACTCTGAAATGTACATTATTTTTCAGTTTTTGGTAACCTAAACTTTTTTTTTAACCTCTGGCAGTTTACTGCTTACCTTTGTACCAGGTTATTCACTGGACTTGAACTGCTTAAATTTCAATAAAAACTGGAAAAATGGGGGTGTTCCAAAACTTTTGACCGGTAGTGTATGTCACATGTTAGAGGAGTTTGTAGTCTCAACTTAGCAATCAGTAACCAGAAAAAAACACCACACAATTCACCACAACTGGAGATGGGAACTGGGAACATTGTAGAGACCAAGGATTGAATGGATACTGAGATTGAATTGTTCACATCCCTTCCCTAATAAGTAGCCCCCTCCACTGACAGGCTTGAGGGGCAAAGTAGGTAAGCTTTACCCGGTCTGTGACTCAATAGCATTGTATTTCAGTCTCCAGTGCTTCAAATTTTGTTTGTTTATTTAGCAGACGCCTTTATCCAAGGCGACTTAGAGTCTAGGGTGTGTGAACTATGCATCAGCTGCAGAGTCACTTACAACTACGTCTCACCCGAAAGACGGAGCACAAGGAGGTTAAGTGACTTGCTCAGGGTCACAGGGTCACCTCCTGGTTACAAGCCCTTTTCTTTAACCACTGGACCACATAGCCTCCTTACCACAAATCCAGTGCCTTTCATAAAGTAAATTATTCACAACAAAATTGACCAATAGTTGAGTGGCCTGGTAGTTCCTTGGTGATCGCAGTGTCCTATGGGGGAAAATTGCATTTTTTAAATGACAACTTCACTGTAATCAGATGATACATTTCAATGTTCCAGCAGAACACAGAAAACAAAGTGACATTTTCTAATACATTAAATGGTACAAATCTGTTCATCAATGGAGGAGTTTCCATGCATATTTTATTTTTTAGCTTAAGACATTTGCTTGAGAAAAATGTCGTGTAAAATGTTTTTTTTTGGGTCTCCATTCGCTCGAGTGAACCGGGCTTTTCACCCAACGTCATGCAAATGAAGGGGAAAGGTGCGGGTTGATATGTAAATTAGTTATGCGTAAACTACTCATGCAGTTCACGAAGTACTTTACTAGTGAAATTTTGTGAAAATGTGGTTTCCATGCACAGAGAACTGGTACACGAGTGAGTCTAAGCTGCTGTAATAAAGCAAAATACCTTGTGCCTGGTTGGTTAATAATGTGTTTTACTGCTCTTGCCCAAATAGTTTTTTTAAATGTCATTGGCGGGGTGGCATGTCGTTAGTATTGAAACCGGTTTCAACTCATTTATCTTACGACTCATTCATTCAAAATTAACTGGGAGGTATAAAATGAAACTGACCAACACAGGTATTGCAGATCACCATGGCTGAAAACCAGCGGATAGTAAAGCTCTGTGCCACACATCTTCCACGTAGGCTCCCAAGGCTGTCTGGATTGGGAACAGTGGATGTTTTCCCTTTGTTTCAGGAGCTTGAACCTCCAAACATCCTCTACCAGCACATCTTTATGCCTTGTTATCTAATGCCAATGGCTAGCGTAAGGACGGTTTGGACACATACCTATCCGCCTTGCTGGTGGGAAGAGGTTGTGCTGCATCACTCTTTCAAATCTGCAGTGGATAGTCATTTCACGTCACCACAGCAACATTCAGCATTATAGTGGAACTGGTAAAGGAAGATATGCAGCCAAAAAGGAACTATGTACTGCCTCCTGTGCCACTGGAAAAAAAAAGAGTGGCGATTGCTCTGTATAGACTGGCATTCTCAGCTGAGTACAGAGTAGAACACCCCATTCTGTACCTCAGTAAAAAGATGCTCCCTCGGGAGCGCAACTACTCCGTGGTCAAAAAGGAGTGTTTGGCCATTAAATGGGCTACTCACTCTTTAAGATACTACCTGCTGGGGCACTCATTTGATCTCATCACTGACCACGCCCCACTTAAGTTGTTAAGCACAATGAAGGACAGCAATGCCCGGATAACTCGGTGGTATCTGGCATTGCAGCCCTTCATGTACCACATGGTACACCCTGCGGGGAAAGACCACCAAAATGCGGATTATTTTTCCAGGGAGGGAGGAGTAATGGGAAAAGTAGATTTAGCCGAGTGTTCTTTCGGCTCCACTCTGAGTGGTGGGATATGTGACAGAGATCGAATGATTCTTGGTGTTAGATCTCCCTCCTGACCTGCGAGGGCACTGTGTAAAGGTTACAGAGTACCCTGGGTTGGATGGCCCGACAGTTCATTCCCAGGGTTAGGCGGAAGTAGGCCATATAGAAAGGGGGCGGAACTACTGTACACTAAATCATCGACCCGGAAGGGAAATTATGTGGCATCCGCGGACTGGAGGAGCAACTGCACTCGTGGACCATGGAGTCATGGTTGACAGTATTTAAGGGGACATAGTGATGTGATCTGTTCCTTTGTGAACAGTTAAATTGTATGACCAAAAGGAGAACCTGTATTGTGAACCGTGAGTGTTTTGTTTGTCATTATTTAAAATACTATTGTATTGTTATTTAGATGGCTAACATGATCCAGAGCTGTTGCCAAAGGCCAGCACTAAACCCGGATCAACATCACTGCACTTTGTTTCACAAAGAACTGGATTCACTACGAGCACTAGAGCACACACTGTAGACTGGTGTTTGTGTATGTGATACGTGTGGGTGAATTAAAACAGGACTGTTTCGGGGCCAACCCACGGATTATAAATAAAGCAATACACGCTGCTGTATTCTTATCATTGTTTATTGTTTACTGCTGTTTGCCATCAGGCCATTGGATTTAAAAATAAACCACCATTGCACCTGGATTATCATTGTTTGTCTGATTATTGATCACCTGCACACTTTTAACCAATTTGCCAAAGACTGTTTCAATTTTTTTAATTTGTCCCTAGCTTGTGGGACTGTGCGCTCTATTCCTCTTTCTGAGAGGGCATCAACCACTTGTTGGTACACATGCTTGTTACGCTGTTTCGGGCGATGGAGCTGGCTCAACACCACAGTTGCCAAGTCACTTTTTTTTCTCGTGAGACTTGGCAACACTGCTCAACACATCCAAGTCACCAACTATACTTATTAATGCCCAGGTTTCCGCCACGCTCCAGTGATTTTGAGTGGAGGGCAGACACGCGTTGTCTTTGGACATAGCTGGGATCAAAACCAAGGGAATTCAGTTACAGACATTTAGTAAGCTGCTTACTTGCTGTTAGTGTTTAGCTTTAGCATAGTTTTTACAGCAAGGGTATTCTCAAACAGCTACTTTAATACTATATCAAGGGCATAACGCAGTTCATGGTAAGTGGTTTTATACAGAACTGTAAACCCACAAGAGATATACAACATGACAGGCCAAACACAGCAAAAAACAATAATAATAAAAAAAGCCGCCAGCATTATCATTAAGGTGAACTACTCCACTGCTAACCATAAAACCACCCATCAGCCACTACTTCCTGCCGTAACTACTGACCTGCTCCCTTACAATATTTATAGTTAAGGATAGACGCTCATTAACATTTACACATGAAATGCGGGTTTCCATGCGAAACTGGGAGTGTGTTTTCTCATTTACATGAGTAAATGAGATTTACCCTATCCCTCTACTTGGCCGTTTTTTTTCGGCCACAAACCTGATTTACACGATTAATTCTCCCAAACGTGCACACACATTGCCATTTCACGTGTAAACTGCCCTGCATGGAAACCTCATGAATATTGTCTATTATGAAAAATGTGACCCTTCTTCTAAATACATCAATTTACTCTATTTGCTTACACACAACCACATCTACTCTAAGAATTGCACCAAATGAACAAAAACAATGATTGAAAGTGAATAGTTTGCCTGCAACAGTTTTCTATGTATGTCTTTTTTGGCAACCTAAAAGGTTACAATTAAATGTGTAATCCCATAAAAGTAGGAAAAGATCACTGCGTGCTTGCACTGGAAACAGCAGTATAGTTTTAGAGATTTCTTTCTGTTATCGTTGGATGTCATCAATCAAGTTCAAGCCTATTTGAAACCACACTAGTTATGTTTCTAGTGTTGAAATAATGGAATAAAGAATGAACTGTAAAGCACAGAACATTTTTGACATGCAAGATTACATTTGGAGACAATTACAAAGAGATTAGTATGGTCTAAATGGTGAAAATTAGTTTCATGCTTCTACCTACTTTAGGTTGCAATGAGACATAGCAAAATGTCAGAAAGGTTAACTTTTTTTAATACATTTTCCTAGGAAAAAAAAATTGCTGCAAAATAAAACAAGATGTTTTCAGGGGATGCATTGATAATAACTAACTTTCCTAAAATGCTTTTTAAACTGTTTGTTTATGGCATAGGAAAGATGAAAAATACAGCAAGACAATAAAAAATTATCTTATGTTGGCTGTGGAGTTGACTTTCACCATGAGGATAAACCAAAAGAAAACCACTGTTCAAACAAAAACAATGCATAGAGAGTATGTTTCCATATTTATAATTTAGTGCATCTGATCTCCTTCCAAAATCTCCAAAAGCTTTGCCCATCATTCTGAGATGGTTGTGTTCAGGACATGAGTTTTTCCAACAGCAGGGGTCATTAAACTAAAAAAACAGACTAAGCCTGGATTCTTCTTTTAAACAGTGTGTTCTGGGATTGCTGCCTATCCTAATAAACAGAGCTTTTCCTCATGTCTTCCTTTATAACCATCTTCCGTGTTATTTTATCCAACAGTATTTGATTTGTTTGAAGGTTGTAAAAGGCCAAACCTACCCACAACTACTGGCTGCCAATCGCATTTATTATTGAAAAAATAAATGTCCATAACATTTTGAACTTGAAGCCTTAAACCTTCTTTTGGTATTTTTTTATTTATTTATTTTTTAACAATTATCAAGAGGTATTGTTTAGGTTACCGCAGGAATGATTACATGGCCGCATGTAAATTTCCCGTCGTTAGCTAGCTTCTTTTTACTATACACACTTTGCTTTCCCCTACTCTGTTGAAAGAGCACATACCTGCTTAGTGATTTTAAGCACATCACAGAAAGCTGGACCAGAGGAAATTAAAAGGCAGACAGACAGGACAGAGGGGAGAAGACACTTTACAGAGAGTGGTGAGGGTATGGAATGGGTTACCTAGACATGTTGTTGATGCTGAATCATTGGGATCCTTTAAGACCCAACTTGACGTAGTTCTGAAATCAAGCAACTACTGGGAACTGGACATAAGAACAAAAGAAAGTTTACAAACGAGAGGAGGCCAATTCAGCCCATCTTGCTCGTTTGGTTGTTAGCAGCTTATTGATCCCAGAATCTCTTCAAGCAGGAGGCTGTGTGGTCCAGTGGTTAAAGAAACAGGCTTGTAACCCCGGTTCAAATCCCACCTCAGCCACTGACTCATTGTGTGACTCTGAGCAAGTCACTTAACCTCCTTGTGCTCCGTCTTTCGGGTGAGACGTAATTGTAAGTGACTCTGCAGCTGATGCATAGTTCACACACCATAGTCTCTGTAAGTCGCCTTGGATAAAGGTGTCTGCTAAATAAATGAATAAATAATAATAATAGCAGCAGCTTCTTGAAGGATCCAGGGGATGTCAGCTTCAACAACATTAACCTACCTCTAGAGAAGCTGTGATACAGCTAAAATACATTGACCCAAATTTTAGTAAACAATGATATAATGTATGTTGTACTAATCTGAGGAATAAATGTCACCAGGTATTGTTGCAGAATATTCTGTTGTAATTTAAACAAGAAACATAAAATACCAATATGTTTGCCAGGCTCATTTTAAATGTTTTACTAGTTTTATAAAGTTATTTTTCAGATGTAAACTATTCAAAATATTATGGCAATAGAAAATGAAAGTATACATTAGAAAGTGAAAACAAAGGTGACAGCTGGAGTTTATTGATGCAGTTATTCACCCTAGTTCACAACATCTATGATGTCAATCTTATTAATAACAGATTGCATCAATCATAATACAAAGTAGAATGTATCAAAGCTTTTCAAAGCTACATGGTGGAGTGACCTTGACATTAACCTACAATGTACTGATTGTGTTTAATAATACCCGAATGTCTAAAAGAGTGTCATGTGACTGCTCTTAAACTGAAATGCTTAGCTACATACTTTCATTGCTTTTTTCAGCTACTTTGTCTGCCTTGAATGGTATGACATGTGAAAACTATATAATTATGGTTTTCTTTGAAAACAAAAAGAAAAAATTAATTTAAAAGAATATTTAAAATATTGTTTGAATGAAAATAATTCATTCATTAATATAAAGGGTCATAGATGTGGCAGAAGCTGCTACACTTCAGTATTTCAAAATGTATGTATTTAACTCTAAAATAAATGTCTACTTTTACAATAGGATATGTCGCTTTAAATCAGATACAGTTGTATCTAGTGTATCAATAATCATCTATACTTTTGAAAATACTTGGGTTTACTGGTATGTGCTTTTTCCCGTTGCAGCAATAAATCAACATACAGTATTTTTATATGTACGGTAAAGAATGGTTCTAAGTATAAGCATACCTGCTTAGTGATGTTTTCTGCAAAATGTGGAGACTTGTTTTTTAGCAGTGTGACAAGATCTTTATACACTTCACTTTTTCTTTCATAGTCAATTTCCTCTCTTTCCTTTTCTGTACCCTGAAAGAATAATAACAAATTCAGAAATAGCAAAAATATTATGTTGAAGGACTAACATAACATGTAAAACATATTGACCCTATTTTGTAATAATAATAATAATAAAAACATACTTGCTTGTGTGACATTGCATTATAACAAGATATTAGAATTATTGAACTGTTTCTTCCAGCATTGTTTTTGTCAGTTGTACTGTTAACACACAATATTTGCCTTTACCATTGCAATTGCTTAAAAACAGCATTATAGGGCACTACTATATGGTACAGTATATATAAGCCCTATACATTTGCAAGTAACACCTTATTGCTGACTTTTGTTCCGTTGCTATTCATAGAAGTGTTCACAGGGGTGTGTCAAATGTTTCCTGCATTCAGGTTATATTTTTATTTCATTGAAAAGGTAGAGAAAAGGACCCAGATAAAAGAAATGGAGACTAAAAACAAGCCAGTGTTTGTAACTTGCTGTGCTTGGTCCCAATATCACAAACGTGATACAAAAGCTACATTTCAAAGCAACCCCGCCAATGACAATTATAATAAAATCAGAACATATAGCCTTCTGAATTCTAATGCTGTGGAAATTAAACATTTTCTGAGTGGTGCAGATTGCTGTTTTCTCATAAAGCAGATCTCAGAAATAAAAAATGTCCCTTTCTCTTGCCCTATAGAGGATGTTAATTTGATTTATATAACTGTATAACAATGATTAGTAATGAATTCAATTAGTGTTGCAAATAACTATGGATATTCCTGCATTTTAATGGTTGCATATACTTTCATATTGCCAAGATTTGTGACAGCTGACAAATGTGCTTACCTATTTATTTGGAATAAGTCATTAAAGGCCCACTATAAAACTTCACATAGCTCTGTTTAATATCACATGCAATGCTTAAATATTATACTTTAAACATGTATTTTCCACTTTAAAAAACCTTGAACAACAGGCTTTAAAATCAAGAAAAAGACATTGCACATCTCAACATAGGATAGGGTTGAATATAGTCACAAAAAAGAATTGTGCAATAGATAAATATACACTAGGTGCTTAAGTACCAAAAATTGTACATTTAGATTATGCCCCTTCAGGTGCATCATACCATTGTTGGTGTAGCCATGTGGTTTACCCTAAACCCTGCATTAGGGATCCCATTGCTGGGAATACCACCATTATATGGGAAAACTTGTTACAGTTTAAACAACCCCCATACAATCTCTCAGTCATTTATTCTCTTAAAAATCTCCTTGGATTGTTGCATAAGTTTGAAGCAGTGTTATTGAAGAAATAGCCATAAAAAAGAAAATAAGCCTGAAAAAGACTTGTACCAAGGATCCACAACAGAATTATTTATACAGCAAAAATAAATCCTATAAAATATAAATTAACTCTCCTGTTCAAACACTAGAAGGTAATTTGACCTATTTCACTTCTAGTTCATTACTGTTACTCACCCCATTAAGAAACACTCCAGCCGTACTGCATGTGATATACAAGGGATCAGTGTCAACGGGTTTAATTAATAGATAACAAATTTCTCCATGAACTTGCCTCCATGGTGCAGCGCGACATCCATTTGAAAATTCATAATCTAAAAGAAATGTTTAATCATTTTCAGTTACCTTTACATTAAAAATAAAAAAGAAACACTGAAATAATACCTTACCATAATATTTGCAATGTAAATTTCAATTACATAATTTCTGAATGTTAGTTTCTCAGTTTCTAAATATGTTTTGTGTAAGTATAAGTGTAAATGGCACAGTTTAGTCTACTGCCTTTATTGCATAGGTTTACAAATATAAATAAAATTGTCAATGTTGCAGTAACAAGCAACTGAAGGTAAACACAAGATGTGTCTTACTATTTTTTTTTATTTTAACATTAAAGTGCTACTGAATATTGTTAACAAAAAGCACTTTGTACGTATTCTACCTATATCTTGTTCAACATAAACCTGATTGCTATCATATTTTGATCCACATATCCTTGGTCATTAATCAGTTTGGACCAGTTATTTTCATTTGATATCACGCATCGGGTGTAAAATGTGTTGTGAGCTATAGATTTACTGTGCAGATGTGGCCATATTGTATTATCTCTTAATACAATTTTCATATTGTGGACATTAGATGCATTAGAATGAGTGCATTTCCTGGGAATGATATGCAAATGGTAATTTATTTATATTTCAGCACATTGTGATCTGACATATGTAATGGCTCCCATATTTCTGCAAACAGAATACACACATTTTAAATATACAGTGTTTTCCTAATAGCAGGAATTTCTTCCAAACAGAAGAATGTAAATGTAACTCAAACCTGATGTGTATTCAACAGACTTCAACACCATCTTCTCTCCTTCACCACAGAAGCGTTTCAGCAATTCCACATCATTCATAACTGTGACGGGGGTAAGGCGTACTTCTCTGCAACAATCAATTTAAAATCTATTAATAAATTACAATTCCTGTCAGTTAAATATTGTATTTAGTACAGTGCTTTTTCTAATAATCTATTCCAATAATTAAATTCTGTATTTTCTTCCAAATAATACAATAACTAAATAAGTGGTGAACCACATACTGTGACATTTGCTTCAAGGAATTATTAAGTAGCTGCTTATCCAGTTGCTGAAGGAGGAGTAACATTTTCATTTTCAGTTCTGCTTCATGACCTTCACCATCTTCTTTCACTTTGTCGAAGAGACGCAACATTGAGGTATCCTCTCCTTCTACTGTAGCAAAGCTTGGCCCAAGAATTTTTGCTACAGGGTCTCTATTAGCTTGATATACATAAAGAAAAATATATCAATAGCCATAAAACTAGCAAACTGGTCAACAACCTGTCCTTTATATAATGTTGCACTGTGGTAAGATTTGACTGATTATCACAATACTCTACTGTAAATATAAAAAAGCAGCAGTAAATGTCTATACATTTATAGACATTACCAGTAAAAAAATGCTGCATTCTGTAACACTGTAGATGTTTGTTTATTATTATTTTCTTGTTTACGTAAATGAACTAAATAACATTATTTTAAGTCATATTATAAAAGGCAATGTTATCATAACCATAAATATCAAGCTTCTTCATTAAAACTTGGAACAAGACTGAAGCATGCCTGATTAAAGGCTAAGAAAAAACGTGCAAGAAATTTCAAGATACATTTTTTTTATTGTATATGAAATGTTGTTGAGTTTCACCAATATTTTATGTGTACCTTCATATGTGTGTTTAACCTGCATTTGTTGTAAAACTATTGTGAACTAACCTTCAAGACATGCCCGCACTTCCTTCAACTTTTTGTCTTGGGCCAACTGTAAAATGTTGGACAGTTGACTAAAACTGTAAACTTGAATGGTGTGTGATGAAAGATGTAACAAGGGTTGTCCATCTTTGGCAGTTTCTTTTGAATTTACTGTGGACTTACTATAAAATAGAATGAAAAAAAAGGTTGTAGTTTATGTACAGTATTTATTTTCAACAGTTACTGAGGTAGATTCCATTAGCCATAGACCACACAATGATTACATGATTAGACAAATCATTGCACTTGAGCACCCTTATGCTCAGCTCATATTTATAGCATAATCAGACAGTGAATGAAAAAGTGATGTCACATCTGTACTTTAAGCCTTTTGGTGAAAAATGCAAGCAGATTAGGCAATGTGGCAAACAGACACAACTATATACAATTACCCTAAATGAAGTACATTGTGGAAATGATAAGTAGGCAGGAACATGAGCAATCAGACCCCTGTAAAATAAATTGGTCAATGAAAAACCCCACGGGTGTCACGCCATACTTTATTCACTGGTTGTTTCCTGATGACACCAATGAGAAACACCTTGAATTGCATCCAACATACCTTATTTCATAATCTGGTCCAAAAGCAGAAGGCTCTAAAGTTGTTGTCCATCCAAGAGGTTCCTTAAAAACCAGTGCTGCCTCTTGAGGATGTCTGGCACTAAAGTTTTCCACATATTTAATAATCTCTTTCAGCAAGGATTCATTCAAGGGGGTGATTTCCAATTTGCCAGTCCCAGAACCAGCTGTAGTCCACTGAGTTGCCCTTATCAGTGCAGCCCCCATGACATCAGCTTCTGATTTGTCATATAGGTACAGAAAGGCACAATTCAAAATGGTTAAAACTTTAAGGTTCAACTATACTATTAAGTACTATAAACAAAATAATCCTGTGTGATCTGTAGCAAGGCTTGACTGTAGGATAATTCCCTTGATCTGTTAATATCCTAACTGCAAATATCCTGGGCCTTAACAAATTAATTACATACTGTATACGCTTGACTAATATAGTTATGGATTTCAGGAGCTCAGTTCAAATGTAGTGTCCTGTTCGTTTTATTTTTCTGTAATAATAATATTTGTTGTGTTTTTAAGTAGAACAAACGAATGCTAAAACTGGAATTTCATCAAACAATACATGACTAGATACAAAACTATTTCCAAACTTTTCTTAACAAAACATGTATACCGGTAGTATGATTTGAGAATTCAGAATAGTATTTAGAATGAGACTTTTTGAAATTATCCTGCATAGTTTGTTTGTTGTCGAAGGATATTATTTAAATATAAAATTATAGCAACTGTATTCTTAAACAGCGACGATACTTACTGTTTACACGGCTGCTGATTCTCGTCGTTTGTTTCTCGTCGTTTGTTCTACGAAGTCGATCATAAAACACTACTTTTAGGTATAATTTATATTATCAGAGTCCTATTGTATTATTATTATTATTATTATTATTATTATTATTATTATTATTATTATTATTATTATTATTATCTTAATGTCACTAACAACAAATGTCCAGCTTGTTTCGCCAAAACACCACGCACCAAGCTTTGCTGGCTGTTCAGTTACTTTGTTGCCTTAGAAACATGCAAGCGCATAGTGTGCTTTTGTTGCTAAGAAACCGCCAAACAACGGGTTCCCAGAAAGAACAAAACGGTGGACGGGGACAGCACGGGGAAAATCGATCCAAGTATATCCAGGACAGCAAGGGTCTTGCGTTGAATTACATTTGTGTGTGTGTGTGTGTGTGTGTGTGTGTGTGTGTGTGTGTGTGTGTGTGTGTGTGTGTTTGTAGCAGAAATAGGGGTTCTTGTTTTATTTCTAAATGTTTCTAGCAACATGTTTTTGTGTGTTTGTTTGTTTTTTCCCCCATACCCACACCTGGTTGATAAAACTCGGCAGACTTCGTTTATTACCGGTGTAGTGTTATTTTCGAGTACGCGGTTCGCAGCGCACTGCGCTTCCTCGCGCATGCCTAAAGCAGGTGCAAGTGCCCATTCAGATGTGATACGTTATACTGTTTTTGGTCTTTTACATCTTTTTCAATTGAATTTATCAAATTTTCCAGTCTTATATCGTTGTTGTAATTAATCATTTTTTTTTTCCACCATTAAGAAAATAGTATGCAAATATTTATCGAATGCAATACATTGGGTCTTCTGCATTTTTTTTTTACTTGTGCAATTTGCGGTGGACTTCTCATTTTGTCTTGTTCATCGTGAATTTTCTTTTTAGAGAAATTGATTGTCTGTTTTCAGTGTTTAAAAAAAAAGTTTTTTAAAAAAAATTAAAAATGTAATGGTAAATGTACCTCTGTTTGACAATAGGAAAACAACCATCAGATCACAACTGATTGCAACTGGACCAAAATCCGACAAAATCCACTTTCAATGTGACAACATATCGCTTTCTGACATTACACGGGTGAAGGTTTGGTACACATACCACATTCTGATGATGTACCACTTTCTAACACTACACAGTAGCAAAATATGACATGTGAAAGAAAGCATCACATTTTGCTATCTTGTCAAAATCTGCTACTTGTACCAAAATGTAAATCTGTAGCTTGACACTTTTTTTTTTTTTTTTGGTCAAGTTAAAACAATCCAACAATTAATCAAGGTGGTTATAGAGAGAGTAGTTTGAAAAGATTCAAAATAATATATAGTAGAACTAAAATAATATTATATAATTAACATTACTTGTACATTCATTAATTAACATTACTTAGTTTTTAAACTAATATCAACAACATGATCGGAATTCACACCATGAAATATCTCTAATAATGTGGTGGGGCACCTGCGTCCAATCAACAGGCAACATGGACTGTATCAGACACTGGGAGAGGGATGGGATTGTACTGTAAAATGCCTTGCCTATCTCAATTACTTAACTAGACCCTTCATTGAACTGATCATTTGCTTAATTAGACCTGTTTAATTATTTTCAGTTCTTAAACAGTTGCAGAGTTCAAGTACCTTATAAAATGGTATAGCTAACTGCAGCCAAACAGACCCATCCATGTAAAAACAGCATTTTAAGGGTTGAAGATTGTTTTTGCCATTGTTTTTGAACTACAGTAACCAGGCATGCTACAGGCTGTTATACAAAACACAAACACAAGTGAATGAGAAAAAAGGGGTCAAATGTTTAGCAAACATTCACTACACTATTTTGAGCCATAGCATGCTACACCTGTAAATCAGACCAGCGTTTTATTATAGGTTATTGTTTAAGAAAAACAATGCATGCCACTTGCCTTTACAATGATAAAAGAAAAATCAATCTGGTGTGAGTCAAACCAGACATAGAAGTTTGGAATGAAATCAAAGAACATTTGAAGAGTACCGGGATATCTCCCAAAAAGAAACTGTATACCAAATTGCCACATAACAAAACATAGTAATTGTATGTTCATCTGCGGGGTGACCCTGCAGTGGCAGGGTGTGCATGAGGAATCATACATATTATTTCATTTTAACCTAGCTGTCCTGCAGCTACTTTTTCTTGGATAACTTGAAGGAAACCATGAGCTGGCAAAAATGTAAGTGTAAAAATATTTTACTCACAACTCAAAAGTTTTTGATTATGTCTGGTAATAAACCACAAAATATCAGCTTTGACATTTTGTACACGTTATTATTTATATGCCTCTGTCATAAAACTGGGGGGGAAAAAAACCCCACCAGGACAAAAGAACAAATACTTCTTTTTCCTTTCTGTACAATTTGCTACAGTTACATCTTACCAACCCGGACAAACAGGCATAACAGGTAGTAAACTTTTTTTTGTTTTGTTTTCGAGTCCCCAAAATATTACAGAATGCAGGGATTTTTAAAGGTGATTACTGTAAACAATTAACCATGACTGTATTTAAACACATTGCATTTCCTAAACACATTTCTTCCTTTTCGTGCTGTTGTTGTTTGTTTTGTCTTATATAGGAAGATAAAACGTAATAATTAAAAAAAATCTCAAGAGTATCCAAAGTTACTGTGTATTGTGAAATATCAAATACATTTTTAGGGGTCAATATGCATTTTTATTTCTCTGTGTAATGTCATTCTTAGTGTGCAAGAATATGTATTTGTGCTCATGGGAAAAATACAAATGTGCACCTGTAGTAGTGACGCAATGCAGACTGTGGTTCCGGGTTCTGTTGATTGGAAAGTAACCAGTGTTACCGGACTGTTAAATGATTTAATAAATACGCTTCTTTAGAGCGATGTTTCTGCGCATGCGCCAAACGAACGGGACAGTGCTCAGAAAATAGCATTTTTCATAATAACTACGTATTGTCATAATTTGATAATGTTGCCGTTTTCTTCAAAAGGCCTTGGACAAATGTGAAATCTGCTTCAAAAGTTTTATGCATTTTTTTAACATGGTCGAAAACCAGCAACATTTATTATTGGCTGAAGCAGTTTTGAGAGAGTCTGGATTTTCAGTGAATAAAATATTAGTGTGTGCTCCCATTGGCTAGAAAGGTTGCAGTGTTTTCGGCACAGTGCCAGATTGACAGTTGGAAGTTTGTCTGGTTGATTGGAAATTTGCAGGTCCCTACAGCCTTTCGTATTAATGAATTGACAAATTAATTAATTAATTATTAGATGAATTAATAAATACGTTTATGAATTACTGTATAAATTGACACATTTATGGACAAACTGCTGGACAAATTGACCAATTCACAAATTGACAAACAAATTGACCAATTCACGAATTGACAAACGAATTGACAAACAAACTGACAAACTATCGGCTGGATAGTTTTGGCACAAATGGAGCTCCATAAAGGAAGAGAAGAGCACACCCACTGCTTGTCTGGCAGAAATACTGTAAATGCCAAGGCAGGGCGTTCGGTGCAGTTTCATTGATAAACTTAAATAATGTTATTAACTATGCACGTTACAAAAATGTAATTATTGTTGTATTTTATGTACAGTGTTTTAATTTCCATAACATTTTTATTATAATATTTTTGGTTACATGCACCAACTAGCCAAAAATAAATGAAGATGTAAGAAAAATGAAAACATCTCTGCAACGTAAGCAAATCTATGAGGGCATGTGACGTGTCTCAAGACATATATTAGCTCTGTGAGAATTTTGTGCAACTATTTAGCAACAGTAAAGGGAAAGCAGAAGGATCTCACTGCGAAACCGGCCTCAAACCAGTGGCTGCACTGACAACATGTCCACATAGACAGACAGTCTCCCAGATGTCCCTGGAATAGGAACGTTTGCAGGAAACCAGCACAGCCCCAGTCGCAAGCGGGTAATAATGGATCGAGCCCACAGATGCTTGAATGGGTTTGTAACAAGCAGACATTATACAGTGGCCAATATCAAAGAAGCCATTAATGTTTGAAACTCTAACAATGCACGCTGGGTCCTAGCCACAGTCAATTCTGTAATCTTTGAGTTTTGTCGGGTTGCAACATTTATTTACAGCATGCATGGAGAGGCAATATGCATCAGGACATTGTAAAGATAATTTAGTAAAATCATTGCTTTGCATCTTCCAATATCTTTTATTGCTGGTGTCTCAGAATAAGGTTTCAGTGTAGCCATAACAGATGGGAGCCCACATGTGCACTGTAATTAAGGGTTGCAGCCACTCCTCATTGAAAAGATAACAAGACTATCAAGCCAAGGTTTCTGGATAAAGCCATGAGAGCACTCTGGAATTGAAAAAGAACATCTCTGGCTACAAATTAAAGAGGGAGCATAATGTGGATGGGCATGTCAGCAAGCTTGCATTACTGTGGTCCCGGTTATTATAGGTTTCCAGTACGACAGGAATGTCCATTCAACTCATGAGAGAGACAATGGCTTGCAATCAGCTGTGCCATCATGACCTCTGTGTGTGTCTGGAACCCGCTGACGTCCTGAGATGACTTTTGGGCCTTCAGATCTGAGTTTTCTTAATTGTGTATCCTTCCTAGTTTGGACAGGATACCATATCATTATACACAGCCATGTGAAGTACAGTGCACACAAACAATCCTTTTATCCAGTCCATTAGCACTACATTTGAACTGGACACCATGCAGCATTCTTAACACCTTCACAAAGGTTACTTACCCCTGTATAACCACGCGCATCATCCTTCATAATCATGTACAGTGAAACCTATTGCATGTTAACTTGCAATCCATCCACATGCCACACAATGTAGTGTTCAAGTTTATTAACAATAATGTCAGTACCATACATCCCCCGCCACTGCTGTAAATACAAAAATCAGAGCTATCAGTATGTACAGAAGGGACTAGAATAAGAATTAGCAATTACATGTTTAATCCCAGTTTGATTAGATATGTGCAAAAGTGTATGTGTGACATACTGACAGATGGATGAATGGACAGACAGACACTCCCCTCCATATATCCCCAGAATCAGATACTCTCAATAACTTATGTAAAATAATGTTAATGCCAAGTTTCATGACAACTGGATAAGCAGTTTTCCAGATCTATGCAGAAATGCGTGTGTGAGACATACAGCTGGACGGGTGTATGGGCAAATTAGGTAAAAAAAAAAAAAAGGATCTCTTCTCCAGCAGGGGATATACATTAATTAATGAAACTGTGCAGACATTAGAAATGTGTGTTTGTGCTTGCAAAGCAAATACATTTGTTTGGATTATTACATACAAATCAGAACATTTAGGAACCCACCAATGAACTTCCTCAAAGATCAGTCTGGCAATAGACATCAGGTCGGCTGAAAGGAGTCTGTTTGGAGGAGAACTGTAGGTCCAACCTTTTACCAAAGTTCGTTCAGTTCAAGTTAAAACAAACTGAATTTGTAAGGGTTCTTACTCAGAAGACCCTGGATCAAACCACACACTGTACGTTGACATTCTGTGCAATATTTACTGGGGCAAAACATCAGCAGTCTAAAATACGGTCACCTTATAAACTAAAACATTTTTTC
The DNA here is from genome assembly GCA_030684275.1 of Acipenser oxyrinchus oxyrinchus. Lineage (NCBI taxonomy): Eukaryota > Metazoa > Chordata > Actinopteri > Acipenseriformes > Acipenseridae > Acipenser > Acipenser oxyrinchus. Next base: position 7,876,923 of record CM060250.1, on the reverse strand, counting down.
TACTCTGAGACATACGGATGCTCAATATTATACTACCATAGAAAGCAGACAGTGCTAACTGGTTTACATTCACCAAAAGGATTTCATTGCAGCCATGGAAGCTCCCAATCCCAGTCTGAGCGCAAAATAGGCAAATTCCTGCTATTCCTACACCAGTTATAAACCACACTTTATTAGGACCTGTCCATCCAATGAAATGTGGCATTGTCCTGAATTCGAGACATGTGATCCCTGTAGTAGTATACAGCTGCCATAGTTCAATTAAGCATCACACTTTCGAGACAACAATCGAGCCTCTCTGCACTGTTGGTGTGACGCATCCCATTGGATAGGAAATAAACTGATAAAAGCAAAGCTTAACCAGACTGCTCCAAGACACCACTTCTGGATTTTTGTGCTGTCTAACATATGAAGGTTTAAACACAATACATGTTGTAACATTTAAACTTCAACTACCAAAGACTATAGACTGCCCATCTCAAATCCATTAACAGCTGGGATACTCTCTAAATCAAACGAACCATAGTCTGGTGCTCAAGACAGCCACCAGGATGTACATATTAAACTATGTGCAGACCCCTATTCCATTCAAATTGAATTACTGTAATAATATTTTTTCCAATAAAATAATCACGAAATTCCACAATAATTCATGTGAAAAGCTTTATTCCAACCATTATTCATATGACCTGCAATTTACTGCAACGTGACAGTATGTTTTCTTTTGTACGTATTGCTTTACAAAACTAAGCAAATGGTCAATGGTGTGTATTACTGGAAACCTGGATCAGTTCCACTTGCACAAAGGGTTTCTTTACAAAACAATCTTCAGCGTTCTGCTTTCAAGCTTCAAGCAGGTACACAGTAATCAGCCTATTTAACTTTGTGGATTGGATTACATGCTTTCTCCCAAACTAAATGAAATCAGAAATTAAAATTACTGCTGACTAATTTTCCCTCTGATTTGCAATATGGAAATGGATCTGCTTTGCTTTGTAAAGATACCCTGTTGTCGAGCGGTGGCTTTCAATGAAGCGTGCAGCAGGAACAGAACCCAACACTGGCGGTAAATGAAGCGACTCCAAACATGCAGGTAACTTCAATTTGTACGCATTCTAGTAAGTGTTTCCCCAGACCATGATTTATTACTGCAGCACAGACATGTTTTCGTTCAATTTGAATCACTTCCTTTTATCTCGGCTAAATGAATTGCACAAATTTGCGTAAACCAGCGCTGCCTTTCGTCGTTTGGCAGCCTTCACTGGTGTCTTATGACTTTGCTGGAATGACAGGACACAGTATTTTGTAGCCAATAAAACTACTGATTTCCTAGATCTCGCTAGAGTTTATATCCCTTCTTTCTCCCAGATGGCCCATTATTCAGAAAGTCGGTTCTTGATGTTTTTTTGGTCTCCTGCAACACAGCGGGTGGAGTTATTTTTAATCCGTGAGTCTAGGGTGAGCTATGCGATGCCACGGAAATCAGTCATTTTGAACCCCTGGAGGAAAGAGGCAGATGATGGTTGAAATTAAGCTACATGGATATAAAAGCAATGTATGTGTCTCTGTTAAGCTATTTAAGGTGTAGCTGTTCAAATTTAAGAACTGTGGAAACACTCCAAAAGTATTTTGTTCATTGAGATTAAATTCTGTTTTTCAAGGCATCGTGGCTAGGGGAAGTTTACAGCAGTGTTCTCTGAAGTAAGAACTCCATGTTAATGTAAGTAACAGCTTGGGAGTGCCGAGTTACTAGACTTTGAATTATATGATCTAGTTGTTTGGTTTTAGTTTTCTAAAACTAACAGGTGTTTTTTTTCTTTTCATAACTTACAGGCCTACAGTAAAAAAAACATTTCCTTACCTCTTATATAAGAACAAGAAATATCATCTCTGGTCTCTCTTTTTTCACAGTGTACATTTACTGTGGTAACTGTTACAATTAAAGGGACCTATTGCCTTTTTGTGTTGTATTTTTCAACTTAATACAATGGTCTAGTTGCAGTAAGACCTGACCTACAGCACACTAAGTAACTAGGCAACATCATTTTTTTAGTATTGTAGCAAATATGTTTATACCACAAGCGTAGGTATATTTAGCATGGGATATATTTTTGTTATCCTTCTTCAGTGGGACAACATGTTTGCCGGGACTAGTTCTGAATGTGTCTCTGTTTACGTTCCAATCCAGTGGTGTGCTGCTTAAATTCAGGACGGAGCTGCGCTTCAGTACTTAAAAATATACTGCCACCCAGTGCCCCCACAGACACTTTTGGGCCCGTGACAAGTTTGTAAGTTAGCACTGATAATGGGGCTTTTATTGGCTGCAAAATGCTTCTTTTTTTTAAACTTCATTATTTTATTCCTAAAAACCTTTACTGTATATGGTTTTACAGTGTAACTTCATGGGTTAGTTAAGTCATGGAGAAATATATGCATCCTCTTTGAGCAGACAAGGAATCGAAAATGATGGCAAAGTTTTTGACAAAAATAAAACACAAAGAAAACAATTAAACAGCGACTAGTATCATCTGGTTCCAATTATTAATTATAGTGATAGAATGCAGTTGTAGCTAATTTGGGGTTATTTTAAACAACATTTTTCTGACAATCTTCGAAACAACAATAGAAGACCAGGTAGTCTCATTTACCTGCCATTAACAGAGCATGAGGTCCATTCTAACCCTTTCTACTCCAAATCACCCTCTCAAACAACTCAGGCATTTCATTTAAGGGATTTGAAGTAGCCTTGCATTTTCTTGTTGGCTTCAAATGAGAAATTATGATTTATTTGTTTCAGTTGTTTTTTTGCTGATCTTGATTTGGAGTGAAGTTGAGTATCTTGCCCTGTTCAGTGAACTGCTCTCATTCACTGTGTGTCAAGAAGTTAGTGGACATTAGGTGGCATTCAGTAATTTAATACCATTTGAAAATTAATATTAAAACAAGCCACACATAGAAAGAAAATCCACCTTTAAATCAATGAAATATGTTGTATCCAAAACAGATGTTTCTCTTTTTTAATTTGTATTTTTGCATCAAGGTAGTAGAAAGCTTTACAGCAAACATTTCCTGTTTAGCACTACACATTTAGTTTGAATTGCTGACCAAGGTAAAAAGATAGACATGTTTAAAAGATACGGTAGTATCAGTAGTTAGTTACAACTTCTATTGAAGAAAGCTCATCAACTGTTGAGAATTTAAATGAGTATTGTCAGCAAGCCGGTAATGTGTCCGGTTTGTATGAATACATTCTAGTTTATTTAAGATGGTATAGACACTCCAGAGATAAGGGGTCAAAATGGTTCAACATGACAGTAATGATGTTATTTGGTGGGGATATAAATTCACTGCCAAAAGGGATAGTTAATCCAGGTAACTGTCACAGCAATGTAATGTAAGTGGCGTTTTTATATAGCAATACAGGAGGTTGGTTAAGTTGCACTCCAATCCAATTGTGCAATTCTGATTTTTCCCAAAACTTAGTCTAATTTTCAATCATTCTGCATATATAGGAAACAGAAAATGCACTATCAGTGTAGCATGAGATGACTTACTACAATAAGACTGCAGAAAACCGAAGCAAGATTGACATACCTTAAAAATTCCCCCCAACTTCTGTTTTTTATTTGGAAAAAATCAAAGCGGTAGTTTAAATATTTTATTGAAATGATTCCTGATTTTTTTTTTTTTTTTTTTTTTTTTTTTTTTTTTTAAAAAGAAGTTTACCATAAAGAGCTAGCGATAAAATAAATGGTTTTTCCATACCTAGCCAGTTTAGAAAATCCAAACAAAACAAATGTTTTTACGTATCAATCAATATGATTTCCGGTATGTTACTGAGATGCTAATGTAGCCAGCAATTTTGGTTATAAAACACTATATATTTTTTTCAAAGTTCGGTGCCAATGATTTCTTTGGAGCCGCTTATTCCTGGTTCTATACAAAAATCCAAACTAAGATTTATGCTTCTATGCATTTATGGAAAAAAACAACAAAGGTCTATATTTCAATATGTACTGCATGATAATAGTTGTTTTGAACACTCAAGCAATTTACCATTTCACAAAGAGACAGACAGTTTCAGATGAGTAGTTGCAGAGATTGCAATCGCATCTCGCCTGCAGTAGTCAGAATCCGTGAGAGCACTGTGTCACACCTGATCCAGACAAGACCTGGCGGCTGTCCAGGACCAACGAAACCAACAGAATACAACATTTAGGAAGGAACCAGCTTTGTACAGAGAGTAGTGAGTATATGGAATGGGATACAGAGAAAGCCATTGATGCTGAATTATTGGGATTCTTTAAGAACCAACTAGACAGAGGTCAATCAGCTACTAGGAACCAGGCGCGCACTAAAGGGTAAATTAGCTTCCACTTGTTTGTTGTTTATGTTCTTATCGTACTGGTGTATGTTTTCTTTTACAAAAAAATAAAAATAAATAATTAAATAATGCTTTAAGTCTGGTCTGATCCTATTCCAATTCCAATTCCAGTTCAACACTGCCTGGAGGTCGCAGCTGGCACTAGTATTCCAAAGGCAGTCATCATATTTAGGTGCATTAAAATATATATATTACCATTATTCTCAAGCAATTTCTGTATCGCCTATGTCATTTTCTGTCACCCTCGCTAACACTATCAATGTTTTAATGAGTCTAGACTTCTGTTTTATAATAGTTCTGGAACACACAACTGAGCTCTTTATTCATCCAAGAGCATTCCATTGCCTGGCAGAAAGGGTCCTCAGTGTGCCTACCCAGCAGGTTGTGCAAAGGCAGAGGCCAGACCAGCTCCTCAAACACACGCTACACAGACCAGGCCAGCTCCTCAAACACACACTACACAGAAACCAGGCCAGCTCCTAGTACACACGCTATACAGAAACCAGGCCAGCTCCTAGTACACACGCTACACAGAAACCAGGCTAGCTCCTAGTACACACACTACACAGACCAGGCCAGCTCCTCAAACACACGCTACACAGACCAGGCCAGCTCCTCAAACACACGCTACACAGAAACCAGGCCAGCTCCTCATATACACGCTACACAGAAACCAGGCCAGCTCCTCATACACACACTACACAGACCAGGCCAGTTCCTCAAACACACGCTACACAGACCAGGCCAGCTCCTCAAACACACGCTACACAGAAACCAGGCCAGCTCCTCATACACACGCTACACAGAAACCAGGCCAGCTCCTCATACACACACTACACAGACCAGGCCAGCTCCTCAAACACACGCTACACAGAAACCAGGCCAGCTGCTAGTACACACGCTATACAGAAACCAGGCCAGCTCCTAGTACACACGCTACACAGAGACTAGGCCAGCTCCTAAAAAACAAGCTACACAGAGACCAGGCCAGCTCCTCTAACACACGCTACACAGAAACCAGGCCAGCTCCTAGTACACACACTACACAGAAACCAGGCCAGCTCCTCATACACACGCTACATGCTACACAGAGACTAGGCCAGCTCCTCAAACACATGCTACATGCTACACAGAGACCAAGCCAGCTCCTCGCACACACACTACACAGACAGAGACCAGGCCAGCTCCTCAAAACACATGCTACACAGGGACACCAGACAGCTCCTCGTACATACACACTGCACACACCAGGCCAGCTCCTCGTACACATGCTGCACAGACCAGGCCAGCTCCTCATACACATGCTGCACAGACCAGGCCAGCTCCACATACACATGCTACACAGACCAGGCCAGCTCCTCATACACACGCTACACAGACCAGGCCAGCTCCTAATACACATGATGCACAGACCAGGCAAGCTCCTCATAGACACGCTGCACAGACCAGGCCAGCTCCTTGTACACACACTACACAGACCAGGCCAGCTCCTCATACACACGCTGCACACACCAGGCCAGCTCCTCGTACACACGCTGCACACACCAGGCCAGCTCCTCATACACACGCTGCACACACCAGGCCAACTTCTTGTACACACGCTACACAGACCAGACCAGGCCAGCTCCTCGTACACACGCTACACAGACCAGGCCAGCTCCTCGTACACACGGTACACAGACCAGACCAGGCCAGCTCCTCGTACACACGCTACACAGACCAGGCCAGCTGCTCATACACATGCTGCACACGCCAGGCCAGCTCCTCGTACACACACTGCACAGACCAGCTCCTCATACACACGAGGAACGAGAGTTTTCCCACTCCTGCTACAAGCTGGATTTGTCTGAGAGATTTTTAAAAATGCTGTCGAAAATGTTGAACTGACAATTACCATTTTCTTTATTCAAGATTTACTGTAAGTGTTTTGCCTGAGAATATAAGAAGGGAATGACCTTAAAGTTTATTTTTTTGTATAATTATAAGAATATTTAAGGCTCGCCCAATGATTAACCTTAACCATCTACAGTGTGGGAGCAAAAAGTGGAAACAGTGTGGTTTTACAGTACTTTGTTTTGTCTAGACAAGAGTGACATGGGTAACACATTACACTGATTGGGTAGCAAAGTGCCAAGACATGAAATCTCCAAAATGCAATCTGAAATTTCTACTGGCTGTTCCTTTGAGTGGGACTGAACTGCTGAGGATCACTCATAATGTACCTTTTTATTTACAGCCAGCTGACCCAATTATCCTGTGCTCTTTTCAAGCCTCCTCAAAACACCAGTGCCTCATAGCATCACCTGCAGACAGAAACATTAATCAATTCATTCTTTTTTAGGTTACTTGTAGTTTCATACCATAGTTCACCAGAGGCATCATTCAGCACAGCTTTCAATAAATGAAATATTTGGAACATGCATGTCTTTATACAGATTGAACAAAAGATACTGCTTCCTAACTGCCAATTTGTCTACTCTATCCACTATGACTTTCTCTGCTATCCCAGTCCTGCTCTCCTCTCGCGCTCGCAAAATCTCTCATCAGCACCGCTCTAACCCTTCCAACCTGATCTCTCTACCCCTCCCCCATCCTCTGCTCCTTCCTCCTGCTCTCCCTCTGGAACTGCCAGTCAGCCTGTAACAAGGCTGACTTCATCTCTGCCTACGCCTCTCTCTCCACTTTCTGGTCCTTACAGAAACATGGATCACCACTGAGAACACTGCTACCACAGCAGCTCTCTCCTCTCTATGTCCTCTCCCACTCTCCCCGCTCCTCAAGACTAGGCGAGGAATAGGATTCCTACTTTTTCCATCCTGGAACTTCTCACTCCCCTCTGCTCTTTCCTCCATCTCTGTCAGCACTTTTGTGTTTCACGCTGTTGAACTGCAATCCCTCTGTCATCTGCTGCTTATTGTTCTCTATCGCCCCCCTGGTCACTTCCTTGACGAGCTTGACTTCTTCCTCTCTTCTACCACCACCTTTATTACTATGATTTTGTTGGCCGATTTTAACATCTCTCCATCTCAACTCATTCTGCTGGCTTCCTCCCACTTCTTGATTCTTTCTCTCTCCAATTCTCCCCTTTGCCTCCTACTCACAAAGCTGGCCGCCAGCTGGACCTGATTTTCTCCAGAAACTGCTCCCCTCCTTCCCCTATCGCCCCCACCTCCTTCTCAGACCACTTCTTCATCTCCTTTTTACTTCTACCCTCTCTCTGATCCACTACTCCCCTTCTCTCCTTTCCCCAACCACCTTTACTTCCTCTGCGCTCTCCCTTCTTCCCCCTATTGACTCTTTCTCCAAGCTTTCAGCAGACTGACACTATGACTTTCTACTTCTCTCACCGCAAGTCGTGACTCCTTCTGTTCTATCGTCTCCCGCCCTGCTCGCCCCTCCCATCCCCAGCCCTGGCTACCTTCTACACTTCTCTCACCCTGTAATGAGCTGCAAACTGCTGAGCAGAGATGGAAGAGATCCAAACCACCCTCTGACTTAGACTACTACTGCTACCTCCTCTCCTCCTTCTCGACAGCCCTCACCTCTGCCAAACACTACTACCATCAATCTATGTTCATAGTATACGTAAGCCAAGTAATAATAAAAGGATCAGTTATATAAAGACAAAAAGTCTCACTTACAGCTGCTGCATATTATGATTCCCCCCCCTGTGTGTTCATCACGATGTGTTAGCTTAAACAGCACAAGATTCAAGTTCTGTCACCCCAAAAGCCATGTGATCCAATCCCGAGACAAAGTACACTGTACCACAAAGACCATGTAACCAACTTACTGCATTATGTACTAAACGTTTTATTAATCATTAAAAAGAAAAACTCATTATTACTATTAACATATATACTGTACACTGTACACACACACACACACACACACACGGCAGCAGTGTGGAGTAGTGGTTAGGGCTCTGGACTCTTGACCGGAGGAACGTGGGTTCAATCCCAGGTGGGGGGCACTGCTGCTGTACCCTTCAGCAAGGTACTTTACCTAGATTGCTCCAGCTAAAAAATAAATAATAATAATAATATACACAGTGCTGTGAAAAATTAATTTTTCACATTGTATTTGTTCAGATTTTTTTGTGGGTTGTAGTAGTATATAGAGGGAGTCAGAGAAAAAATGACACCAACGTTTGGTGCTTCTTTCATTTGTTTGGTGTGCAAGTTAATCAAACATCTTCAGGTGTGAAAAAGTTATTGCCCCCCCTAGTTAACTCAACCCAATTAAAGGGATAATTAGGGTCAGCTGTTTGAGTACTTTGGTTAACAACCAAATATATATATTGTATTTGGGCACGGGTGTTTCACAACTAGTTCACATGCAGACTGCCTGGACTCAATTGAATGATTGATTAGCAATCGACTCCCAGCACAGCTGCATAAAACAGGCACGAAACTCGCACCTGGGGTGGAGTGTTCAGAAGTGGAGAACGGGCGAGAAGGAGAGAAATACATTTAAAAAGAAAACAATTGCTACTCATGCTGGAAGGACCAGCACAATACTTGGTTTTGGGGTTAGTGTTTGTTTGCTTTATTGTCTGTTTTGTTTTGGCCAACGTGCCGTTTTCTTTACAACGGGTTTTGTTTTGTTAAATCATTTTGTTTAATAAATCTGCGCACCAGTGCATTCACTCACAGTATTGTGTCTCAGTATTTCCTGGTCTGACAACACACAGATTAGCATATTTTTTGGACTAGCTAATGTTACTTTAGATAAAAGTTGAGTAGTCTCTGGCTAAGAGAGAACACCCCTCAGGAAGCAAGCACAGTGTTCTTATAGACGAAGTGTTCTCTAAGACGGAGTTAGCCACCAGACACAATATGAATCAATAAATAAATAAATAAAAATAGATAAATGAATAAAAAACCACATGTATTACGTGACATGACACACGTGCATCAACATATGAAATTAACCAAATAAGTAAAAGAAAAGCAATAGGCAAGTGTATGTTAATAAACTACAATAATGAAGTAACAGACAAACTATTGTTAATAAACTCTCAAACTAAATTAATACAGCACCCCTACACACGTTACAAAATGCAGCAGCAACATACAAGACATGCACATTATTTAACAGAATGGTGAAGCAACCCACAATGGGAAAACACCGAACTGCTCCGCGACCTGTGTCTGATTCAGGTTTTTTTCAAGAGCTCGAGCAATTTCCAACTTTTTGTACCAAGAGAGACAATCTTTAACAAACCAATCAGTGTGCCTCAAAACACTTGTGATGACGAGCTGCTTTTGAAAAGACTGAATAAACCATTTTAATTTAATTTTGATAATGATGAGTTATCAGGTTACAAAACAGTACTGTATCAGTTGTGAACGAATCGCTAGCGGTGCCAAGAAGGTGTTCTTTTAAGTGAAGTTCCTGTTCCTTTAGCCGGAGCATTTACAATGGGAAAAATCAGTTTCACCACAAGGGTGTTCCTTTAGGCGAAGTGTTCTCTTAGGAGGTGTTCCTATACGCAGAGACTACTGTAATCAAAATGTAATGCGAATCAGGATCTGTATAACCAGGCATGTTAACAATAACAACTTAAAACTAAGTGCAGAGCACTACATTCCAATTCTGAGCTGTTTATTAAATATTTAAACCAGGAACTGAAGTACTAATCAATGAGAACAGCAGGCATGTCTCTTGACCAAAGCCCCTTTTTAAATGAATAAGAAAAGAAAAAAAAAATCTAACATTTCTGCTGATAAAGTCAGAAAGGCCTGTCGTTTAACATTAAACATTAAGGCTCAGCTGAATAACTACGGTGGTTTCACAGAGGCAGCCAATCCACCAGAGAGAATTTAACAAAAGTTTAAGAAAATACAGGTGAACAGCATTGCTTTCCTGTTACATAGCCAATATATTTAGAGCTACAGCCTTGCACACTGGGTTTACTCCACAGTTGTCAGTATAATTTTCTTTTAAATGAACCTTTTCACATGAACTTCACACTCATTCCCTTAAGTGTATGTTATGTCTACAACCCCTCCATACAGTACTTTTCTGTATATACAAAGGTAATTAACACAAAGAGTGGCGTGAACAAAGTGATGGGCAGAATCTGGACTCTCTCATCACCCTTTTATGCAACTTCTTTGAACTTCAAAATCCTAATTGAAATATGCGGGTCAAGGTAACATACCCTGCAGACATGAGGTAATGGGCCTTCTAATTAACTGGAGACAGGGAAATCCAATAATATATAGTACTTATACATATGTGAAAGAATTGGGTACTGGAAAACCCTGTAATGATGTCTTTGTTACTTTTGCAGAATATTGATACCTCCACTTTAAAATAATTAGTTCTACATCTGTAACCACGGTGATTTCCACAGAATATTGTGAAGGCTACACGTTGAATCGTAGTGAATGGCGGGCAGGGTTTCCTTGCAGTTTAAAAACTCCAGATTCTTTCTCCATTGTCATGAGAATGTGACGTATCACGTACCGACCAAAAATTACAATTTTTTTTTTTTTTTTTGCATGGAAAGCTGCACCTTCTGTTCACAAGATCCCTTTTTTGATGTAACCTCGCGCAGCTTTCTACTATAACTAAAGGCCATACCATGCAATTCTTTTTTAACTACTGAGATCTGCTGGAGTAGCCCAGGCAAGATTATTTGACCAAACAGGAAAGATAAGCATAAAGTACAAGGGGTTTAGAGACTTCATTCAGTAGTTTAAAAAAAAAAAAAATTTAAGCACCACTCGCACTGTTCACCACACAGCCCCGGCCAGCCACTCCCCTAAAGATTAACACTATTCAGACTCTCAAGGTGGCACACGCCAATACACAATAAAAACAACAGAACAACTCTAACAATCTCTGATCTATATAATGCAATAAGCCAATAAATGCAGTCACAAATAACTATTATGAACAGCAAAATATAGCAATATTTTTCCCCAATACGCCTTAGTCCATTTAAATAATCTGCATATTCCTCCCAGATTTCCCCGGGAGATGGCTGCTGGATTGCAGTGTTCTGAACTGCCAGAAAGAAAAATTAAGTGGAAACCCAAATTACCTGAAAAGGTACGACAAAAATACAGTGAGAAAAAGGTATTTGGTTTTTTCAATTCATCTGTATTTGTGCATGTCTTGGGGGTTCTTTAAAGAGTGAGATTAGTGGAAAGGCAGAAGCATAAAGGAATCATTTTTGCTGGGATAGCTCTTGTGCTTTATTTGAGCCCTGCTTGCACATAGCTTAAATCAGAATTTATTCACAGGAAAATGAAATGGTTTGTAACAGAAATCAAGTCCTTCCTTCGTGTAATGATGAGCACCACTATACTGTACAGCATTCTCTGTATATACAAATCACACTCATCAGATATCAACATACGTAACAATTAAAGCTTATTTTTACATCCTGGGGAGACTTTTGAACAGAGGAAACTGGATAGTTTTATTAGGCCAAAACTCCTGCTTTTCATTAAACTTTTTCAAATTAAACCAATTAAGCACAGAACCTGTTCTAGCAACTGCTCCATTAAACTTTATTTTTACTGTTTAATCTTCAGTAGCTTAACACGTATTTTGTCGAGAAGGTTTTCTGTACACCTTCTTTCTGCATCATCTACTTAAATGACTCCTAGCATGCACAATATACCTAATACATCACCTTTCCATTAAAAAATAAAGAAATACACTTTTGTTAGACCCCCGTATATAAACATGTATAGGATTCACAAAGGGCTTGTGCCGATGGAAACTCTCCCCTTGTAATGCAGCCCTATAAAAGCACCCTCAACCCCAATTAAAAGATGAAGAGTTGAAACATGAACTAGAAGCACAACCCTATTCTTGCATCGCTACCTTTCTCTGACCTGCAAGGGCTACACATCTTCCTTCTGCCTCTAAGTCCAGGTCTTCAACGATCAAAGTTAACTTTGGAGGGGGGGGGTTTCAATAAGGAAGTATAAAGGTTACACAACCTGTTTGTCTTTGAATTTGTCTTGTCAAGCAGTGTTCAAATCCCTCTTGTGCCACTAAAGGGTTTCTCAGTATTGCTGTTTCTCAGAGCCATTGTTTAGAAGGTCTGATTACATCTGAATAAGCAATTTGGCAATTTTACAGACGATGCAATTTCATTTATGCAAATAAACAGAATCTCAACAGAATCTTTGCAAACTAAAGTTATGCTACCAACTCAGAAGGGTAGAGTTTCTCAGCAACGTACTTATGAAATGTAAAGGAAACCGCACAGTTAGATTGATTTTTACAGTTAATTATTTAATGTACTTTGTGAAAAAAATTAAATAAATCTGCTTCTCCAGTTGGCAGACTTATTGTAAATACAGAAAACTGAGTACAAAACATGGGTTTGTACTGTTAAAGCAACACAAAATCACAAAAAATAATGAATTCCAATAACAGATGTTTTTAAAAAAAAAAACTGCACGATGGGCAATGGAAGCAAGTTTAATCTGAAACCTCAAAGGCTGTACTGTGGAGAAGGGTAACCTTCCTTGTTAACAGATTTACATATGCTCGGAAGAAGTACTAACAGTTTAGCTGGATATTTGTCTAACATTATAATACAACACTCAGTTAAAAACATACTGTATAATAATATTCATCATCATCAACTGTTCAAATACAATTACAGTGCACCACTGGTGTGTTGACCTGCACAAGGAGAGGTAAATATTTACATGGAATGTTGAGCATGCCTCTACAAAGCCAACGTCTATATCAAGAACAGACACTTCTAAAAACACACACACCAACGGATACAACTTTCCCTGTTGCATCCTTTCAGTTTTTTACTTAATTCTTCACTTCTAGGTGTTGCAGATACACTTAACCGCATATTACCCCCACCCCCCACCACCAAATAACCAACATTTAAGTTCTGTGTTTTTTTAATTAAAAATAACACACCCTGTTACGTCAGGAGTCACAATTAAACATTTGCTTCAGTAGTAAATCTGGAAATGTCTTGAACCTTATATTACACTCCCTGTTGTAAAAATACAGCAAGAAAATTCAACTCCACCCTAATTATACAAGTTTCAGTAAACCTCTAGGAAGTGGTAGCCAAAGCCAGATAGCTTGTACAGACAAACTGCCTCACACCCTACAAGCAAGGTGTTTTTACACTAGGTACTGGGTGCATCATTATCTTCTGCAAGTAACTTCTTAGAAATGCCCAAAAAGCGCATTTTTAAAAATATAAGTATAAAAAACAATGCGTTATCCTCTAGACCTGCATCTATAAAAACCTTATTTAAAACGGCGGCAATAGTGTATTTTTTTAAATGATCTTAACAGCAGTGCATTTATAACCCTCCGCCCTCAAACTAGTAAACCAACTCTAATGAGAACTTTTCCCCATTGTAGCTTTATTGTGTTTAATAATGTTGATGATGAATATCACCACTGGACTGGGGGTATTTACTGTTAATCATTCAAATATCATTAGAATATACCACTATGTAATCTACGTACTAAATGTGATTGCAAAAAAAATCGACAAGTTGCTGGGGAAATATGCATATGTAGTTTTAAAAAAGCAGTTGATTAAAATATATTAAGTTTTCATGTTTAAATAACATTAGACATCTGTTTTTTATGTGCAAAAAATGTACAACCTTCGACATTCCAAAAAAGAATCCCTTTGGTTTCTAAAACTAATGTTAAAACAACACAAAGAAACAAGTCCACACTAGCATACTGCTGATTGGCAGTTAAACTTGTAAGCACTCCATTTGACAAGATAACTTCTGAATATTAAAAAAAAATAATAATAATCTAGTGTCAGTAACTGAATTCAGGTTAAGAAACTGCACTGCCCCTCAGAAAGACAGTAACAAGGGGTTGTTTGAATGTTTTTTTGAGCTTTTTAATGCCTTGAAGAAAGTGAAATGTTGCATGCTTTTGAAAAAGTGAAAATGTTCCAGTTCATCCCTTTTTGTTAAGAGTGCATCCAGCTCACTGGGACCCAGTGAGTCTCCACTTCCAGCTTTTTCAGCGCAGTCTTCATCTCATTAAAGGCTGTCACTAGATCATCGTTCACAATGACTTTTTCAAACAGATGGCCGTGTTGGTTCTCCATCATCTGTGCTGCACTGATCATTTCCTGAAAATCTTCCTCCTGCAAGAAGCACAGTAAAAACAAAACAAATACAATTACAACACTTTTATAAATGTGAACTCTCACACAGATAATGTTTAGAGAAAAAAAAATTCCATGCAAAGAAGAAACCTCAGGGAATGTTTATGTTTCCTCTGAGGATTCTGTGCCTGCCTCAGGCTTGACTTTGGTTGGTTAGCACTGGTGCCAGTAATGCCTTGCTACTCTGGGGTCAGGCTCAAATGAGGACTGGCAGTGCTATTCAGAATACTTGGGTTGATTCAAATAATGGATTCAATTATACAGTATACTTAGGGAAGGTGGGGCTTTGCTAGTTTAGACCTCAACCGAGCTGATTGGTTGTTGACAGGACAGAAGCCAGTGAGGGGGTGGGGACAGTTTCATCCTCCAGGTGAATTGACCCAGGAAGTGCAAGACAGTCAAACCATGGTTTGCAAACAGAAATCTCTTTAGCCTAGAGTACTAAGAGATCATGTTTTCAAATAAAAAATACAAATGTTTGGTAAAACATGTGTTTTTATCAAAACTGTATTTTGAGAACTATATAATAAATGGATGTGCATGGGGGAGAAAATGAATGGAACTAGTTTGTTAGCTATAACTTTAAATAAACTAAGGAGACAAAGCTTTTTATTTCTGAGATAGTTACACTCACGCTGTTCTCAAACAAACTAGGTCATCTGTATTAACACAGCAATGTGCCCTTGAATGATAAGCAAAACCAGATTTGACCGACTCAAACAATGTTCAGTTTACACACAAACTAGATGTTACAAGGAACAATTTGCATGTTATTGTTTTCTTTGTACTAAAGAGACTGCTCGTCTGTGTCAGCATTTAAATCACACTGCAGTTTCTATTTAAAGGAAACATCTGTTCTAACCATGCTTGGCCCTATCTTTCTGAAGATGATCTTCTCAGGGTTGCATACGGCTTGAAGAAATGATTGTCGTTTGGTTTTAACAGCGTAATCTCAACCACCACATGACACAAAAAACATGTACAGCTGCTTTCTATTTCTACCTAAAAGGATACTGCTAAAAAGAAAACCTTAAAACCACCTGACCACCAAAAATCTGAAAAGTTCATGCTCCCCCACTGGCTGCACCACGGATGGGGTTTTTACCGTGAAAGACTTTGCAGAGCTCTTGTCGTCTTTGCTGGAGATGACCTTGCCGTTTTTTCTGGTTTCTCGCAATCGTTCGATTGGCGGTGGCTTCACAAAAATCACAAAGGGTTTAAATTCTGATGTCCTTAAGTGTTTTATCGTCTGAAAATGAAAATATGACACAGTGTTAAACATGTCTTAGTTTTTACAAAGAACCAAGTTTTAAAACAGCACCCATATAAACCCAGAGTTTGGTCACACATTCGAATGCATCACACATGCTGTCCCAAAGGCTATCCTATGAGCTGGTCTGAGGTCAAGCAGAATCCTCTTCCTAGCTGCCACCCCCCCTCATATTTCCTTTATACTTCTACAAGGAATGGACAACAGAAAGCCTCACATATTTCTGGTATGGAACGATGCCATACAAGCTTTGAAGGCAAAAATGTGGAAACCAGCATATCTGATACTCAGAACCAGTGAAACTCTCTTTCAACACAATATCAGACTTTCCAGCAATTGCATTTTGCTGTATGATTTTTTTAATTTTTTTTTATTTCTACGCAATTCTTGTTGCATAGAAATTTCACACATTACAGGTTTTACTAGAAGTTTGATCAAACTGCTATGCAATGGAAGTCTTATTTACACCACTGTCTAGGAGTTTGTATCGCTGGCTTTAAAATGGTTTGGGGGGAAATCACTGCATGTGTTGCCTTGTCACTGCATCTACATTTTGGACATTTACTTTTTAAGAACCATTTAACTGTAAATGAAAATAGGAACCCTAAAAACGGCAGAGCATTTTATAAACGAAAATGTTCTGTTTTATATATTACTGAAAATGAAAATGACAGTTTAAACATTTAGTCCAGGCCTCTTCAACTGGCAGCCCACAGGCCACGTCCAGCCCGCCATTGACAACCAAGTGGCCCGCCGACAGTCAGCAAAAATGATAAATTAACAAATATGGAAAACAAAAACATTGTAAATAAATTTGTGATTTAGACTTGTGTCTGTCTTATTTTTTTATCCAGCAAAGCAGCGCACGCAACACCACTTTCACTAAGCCACTGCCAGTTCCACTGAGCTCCGTTAACTCTATGGGGGATTTTAGTTTTTTACTCGTGTGGGTAATGTAACATTTTTTTTTTCTCATTTTGAAAGTGATATAAACATGTCTCTCTCTACTCTAGCTAGTAAGAAGAGAAAACTTGAAGGTGAAAATCGTACATTGAACCAGTGGACCAATAAATATTTATTTTACCAATTGTAGGGAATGCAAAGCCAATGTGTTTATTGTGCAATGAATGTGTGTCAGTAGTTAAAGAATACAATGTGATTAAGGTGGCTCAAGGAAAGAAGTGCCATTTTTCGCATTGAAACTCACTATTAACTGTTATAGTATAGCAGTTATACTATTAATATGTCAGACACAAGCAAGGGAGCTGTTGCTGAGTGAATCTCAGATCGAATAAAAGAAAGAGACCGTATGAGACACCATATGTTGAACAAGAAGCTTGTATTTTATTGTGTTCTTGCAGTACTGTACTTCCTTTCCTTAATTTGTTCTGAAGTATACAAAAACACTTTTTTCATATTGTATGCTCGCACTGACATTATGTATTCAAATGACAGTTTTAATGTATGGACAGGAGAACATTGTTTATTTTTTATGCTTTTATTTCTTTCATTATACATTCATTTAAAAAATATTGACTGCAAAGTCTTTCTATGGCCATTATACCATACATGACCAATACGACAAGTACTTAATGGTACTAAAACGTACAGTCATTTTATTTTGAAAAATACTGTATGTGCGCACTGTCCTATAGACTTTATTCTGCATTCTATACCTATACACACTATTTCTTTTGAAAGAAATGTCAGTTTAATGTGCATACATTAATGTAGATTTATTTTCTTAATCCACTGTTTTTTTGAAACATCAAATGTAATGAGTTGGGAAATTAACCAAATGAAGAAACGTGACTCTAGCGATTTCCCATATGCTACTGCTATCCCTTTCCATGAGACTAATCTGTTTGTTTTGAACTTATTCAGGTTTTCATTTTTGTGTCAGAGGTGGATTAGAAACAAAGACAAGTTGATTTGTTTTAAGTGACACACTCGCATATTGTGTGATGAATGTTTTTTCTGTACAAGTTTACTATTTTTTTCACTTACAAGCACATTGAGTTATCGCTCTCAAACTGTATATTATAGTATATATTAGTATAACAGTTATACTATTAATATGTATGTAATGACACTCTGTTAAATCTTCACACTGTTCTATTATTAAAGTACTATTCATATGGTACAATGTGTAAGCCTTGTTCAATATACTAACGTTACATTATATCATATTTATTGTTTTGCTTAAATGCGAGTAAAATACTTCTGGCCCGCCTACTCCTAACGTTTTTCCAATCTGGCCCCCTTAAAAAACTAGTTGAAGAGCCCTGATTTAGTCTATTAAAAATGTACAGCCTTAAATCGAATCATGCTTTAAAAACGTATTCGAGACACAAGAGGAGGCTTCTGGTCTGCAAAGCAATGCAATTCCTGCTGTCCAAAACTCAGCAGCCATGATATATGGGACACTTTAAAAAGGCGTTCACAGCCACCCAGATGTAGAAAGGCCAAAAAGGAAATTAAAAAAAACTGAAAATTAGCAGCAATTGCTGCTAAAAATGTCCCTGAAAAATAAGCATGGTAACCAAGTTTCTTAACAGTTTATGTTTCTAGGGAAACATTTTACAGCAAACATTGTTTAATGTCTCAACCACCAATCTATACTAACTACCTAAAAGAGCAACAAAAAAAAAGCAATTTTCTTAATGGACAATTCAAAGCAGATCATACATTGCGATAGGCAAAAGGAAGTGGCTGAAATCAACCAAAAGCTGTCAAAAAAAGTGTTTAAAAAACAAACAAAAACCCCCTGAAATTTCATCTGAAATTGTTGGTATTAACAAAGAAGAGAGGACAACGTTAAACTGTTTCTTACATGTGACTGCACATCCAACAGGCACACCTTGTTCTTCATCAACACTGAGCGAATAGAGTCAAGGCTGGTTCCATAATAATTTCCTTTGTATTCACCATATTCGATAAACCTGTGTAGAGCAAATACGCCACTGAGTCAATAATGCATCATTCTAGCAAGTTTGGTTTGAAGACAACATAATCTGAGGCTGAACACTAAAACAAATGTGGACAACCAATTAGACATGGCAGTTACTGTGGTACCAAAACATTCAATTATTTTTGAAGTGGTATGTGCTGCAACAAAGACCGACAGAAAACCATATGAACGGTTACTGAAATAAATATCTGGCATTTTTTTTAAACTCAAATATTCCCCTGGTTTTGTAAGTAACACAAAATGCACAAGAATAAGCAATTGAAACATGAAAACGTTTAAACTTGAAGCCCATATTTGACAACTTGATTTAATATTTTAATTTGATCCTCTTCTGGTTACCTAAGTGTCAGTGAGAAAGGGTTAAACACAGACCACAAATCAAAAATACCACAGCCACGAGTCATTTCTTTAATTAAAACTGTACTGTTTTACTATCAGCAATAATTAAATAAAACCATAAACTTTTGCTATCGGGAACATCAGGGTATACTTTCCTAAGTTGTAGCATATTTCAGTAGAACACAATTCCAGACATTTTGGCACAATAACGTTTTATATAATCTTCTACATTACACTTTAAATCAGTAACACCAGTTTGTTTTAAAGGTAAAAATGCAAATGCCAAGGCTGGCCTAATCCACATTTCCTGACTGAGCTTAAGCAAACAAATATTTTTCCATCACATAATCTTGTTTATATAAATGGATGGCTGTAATAAAATATTATTTTCAAATCCCTGTACACAATATTGTTTTCTGTACGTGCCCAAGCAGTACAATATATATATATATATATATATATATATATATATATATATATATATATATATTTTTATAAATTTATATATATATATATATATATATATATATATATATATATATATATATATATATATATATATATATATATGTATTTTATAAATTTAGTCGCTGCCAATTATTTTATTATTTTCTCCCCAATTTGGAAATGGCCAATTATTTTTAGGCTCAGCTCACCGCTACCACCCCTGCGCTGACTCGGGAGGGGCAGACGAACACACGCTGTCCTCGAGTGTGTGCCGTCAGCCGACCGCTTTTTACACTGTGGAATCACCATGCAGCCACCCAAGGGCTACAGTGTCGGAGGACAATGCAGCTCTCGGCAGCTTACAGGCAAGCCCGCTGATGCCCGCCAGACTACAGGGTCGCTGGTGCTGTGAGCCAAGGACACCCTGGCCGACCTAACCCTCCCTCCCCCCGGGCGCGCTCGGACAATTGAGCGGCGCCCCCTGGAAGCTCCCGTCCTCGGTCGGCAAATATATTCATATATTTAAAATATAAGGCTGATGTGTGGCCAAAACCATGTACCATATAAATCTCTGAAATAAGCAGAAACAAATACCATGGTTTTAACCATCTATTATTTTAAATGGTCATAAAAAGATTGAGTAAAAAAAGACAAATGTTATTTAAGCAGATTCTTATATCTGTATTAATAGGGCCTCTTTTTTGTGTATGGTACGCTTGTTTTCTTGTTCAGAGATTTGCGGTTCATTTCAGAAAACACTGCTGCAGTCAGGCAAGATATGTGAAATAGAAAATGTTTAAATTGGCACAAGGAACAGTGACTGGCAGAAGATTTTCTAGCTTCAGAAAATAGTATTTACCACAGTATGGTGCAACAATTTGTTGTTGGCATCCAAACAGATACAAGCTCTATATAAGACTTAGTTCATATGGAGTTCCGTACGCAATGCATATTGCAGACATTACATTGTAGTCCTTGAATCACAACTTTCTAGCAAGTGGACTATATGCCATGTACAGTGCCTACAGAAAGTCTACACCCCCTTTCAAAATTTCCACCTTTTGTTGCCTTATAGCCTGGAATTAAAATGCATTAAAATATATATTTTTTTCATTTATCTACACATCCTACCCCACAACTTCCAAGTGAAAAAATATTCTAGAAATTTGTAGAAAATTAATTAAAAAATAAAAACTGAAATAGCTTGGTTGGATAAGTGTCCACCCCTCTTGTAATAGCAATCCTAAATTAGCTCAGGTGTAACCAATCGCCTTCAAAATCACACACCAAGTTAAGTGGCCTCTGCCAGTGTTAAATTGTAGTGATTCACATAATTTCAAGATAAATTCAGCAGTTCCTGTAGGTTCCCTCTGATGGGTAGTGCATTTCAAAGCAAAGACTGAACCATGAGCACCAAGGTGCTTTCAAAAGAACTCCAGGACAAAGTTGTTGAAAGGCACAGATCAGGGGATGGGTATAAAAAAAATATCAAAGGCCTTGAATATTCCTTGGAGCACGGTCAAGACGATTATTAAGAAGTGGAAGGTGTATGGCACCACCAAGACCCTGCCTAGATCAGGCCGTCCCTCCAAACTGGATGACCGAGCAAGAAGAAGACTGATCAGAGAGGCTACCAAGAGGCCAATGGCAACTTTGCAAGAGCTACAGGATTTTATGCCCAAGACCGGTCAAAGTGTGCATGTGACAACAATATCCCAAGCACCACAAATCTGGCCTGTATGGTAGGGTGGCAAGAAGGAAGCCATTACTCAAGAAAGCCCACCTTGAATCCTGTTTGAAGTATGCAAAAAAACACTCAGGATATTCTGTAGCCATGTGGCAAAAAGTTTTGTGGTCTGTCGAAACTAAAATGGAACTTTTTGGCCTAAATGCAAAGCGTTATGTTTGGCGCAAACCCAACACAGTGCATCACCCAAAGAACACCATCCCTACTATGAAGCATGGTGGTGGCAGCATCATGTTATGGGGATGTTTCTCATCAGCAGGGACTGGATAGAAGGGAAAATGAATGGAGCAAAGTACAGAGAAGTCCTTGAGGAAAACCTGCTGCCCTTTGCAAGAAAACTGAAACTGTGACGGAAGTTCACCTTTCAGCATGACAACGACCCCAAGCACACAGTCAAAGCTACACTGGAGTGGCTAAGGAACAAAAAGGTAAATGTCCTTGAGTGGCCCAGTCAGAGCCCCAACCTAAATCCAATCGAACATTTGTGGCATGACTTGAAGATTGCTGTCCATCAATGCTCCCCAAGGAACTTGACAGAGCTTGAACAGTTTTGTAAAGAAGAATGGTCAAATATTGCCAAATCTAGGTGTGCAAAGTTGGTAGAGACCTATCCCAACAGACTCACAGCTGTAATTGCTGCCAAAGGTGCTTCCACCATTAACTCAGGGGGGTGGAAACTTATCCAATTATGATCTTTCAGTTTTGTATTTTTAATATATATATTTTTTTTCAATAACAACTTTTTTCCCCTTAACAGTGTGGAGTATGGTGTGTAGATAAGTGGAAAAAAATATTCATTTAAATGCATGAAACTCTGAGTCCAGAGCCCTAACCACTACTCCACACTGCTGCTGTTCACCACACACTACCTCTGCTGCCAACAAAACAAATCACTGAGATCACGAAGTGAGCGGTTTCTTTGATTTTTAAAAAAAAAATTTTACATTCATTTTTTTAATTTAGGAAAAGCGCCAATAATTTTATTATTTTCTCCCAATTTGGCATATCCAATTATTTTTAGGCTCAGTTTACCGCTACCTCCCCCACGCTGTCTCGGGAGCGGCAAAGACGAACACACGCTGTCCTCCGAAGCGTGTGCTGTCAGCGGATCGTTTTTTCCCCACACTGCAGACTCACCGTGCAGCCACCTCAGAGCCAGAGTGACGGAGGACAACGCAGCTCTGGACAGCTTACAGGCAAGCCCGCAGGAACCCAGCCAGACTACAGGTGTCGCTGGTGCGCGGTGAGCCGAGGACACCCTGGCCGACCTAATCCCTCCCCTGGGCGGCTCTGCCAATGTGCGCCGCCCCTGGGAGCTCCGTCTCACGATGCGGCAATGGAATAGCCTGGACTCAAACCGGCGACCTCCAGGCTATAGGGCACATCCTGCACTCCACTCGGAGTGCCTTTACCAGATGCGCCACTCGGAAGCCCCCTTTGATTTTTATAAGAAGACAGTTTTAAAAGCCAGACTTTACTTTTTAGGAATACTGTAAGTGTTGCAGTGTTCAAAACACTCCCATTTAATCACTGTGCCCTGGGGTTTGATGCCAAGCTTTGGATATTTGAGTTAAATACGCTTTAGTTGTCTCCGTGTACTTCCTAGCCAATAAACCAGGACCCAGGAACAAAACGGGAGATCAAATTGTTAAGGTAATCAGTGGCAATTGGAAGCTTTAAAATCAATTCCTTGCCAATGTACTGGACGTTCTCTAAAGTGGGATTGATATGTTCAAACCCAGATAATAATAATACTAATAATAATAATAATAATAATAATAATAATAATAATAGGGGTCGAAAAAATAATGTTGTTAAAGCACAAAATATCTTTAGCCTTCAACCGCAGAGATGGCTGAGCTGCAGTGGTTCACTGATTCAGTTGAGTGTTTGGAAAGCCATTTGAGATCCTTTATTAATATGGTACATAAATGCAGGTCCATTGCATTCCGCTGGGGCAGTAAGCCGTGCAGGCTGGGGGTGGTGTACAATGCCTACTTGTTGTTTTGTATATCTGTCTCAAACAGGTGCTTGGAGATGAAGTGGTATTCCACACCATCACTCTCCTGGCTCCTCTTCGGTCTCGTGGTGTCTGTGAATCAATGGAGAAAACAAAAGAAACTTAGGGAAAGACAACCAGTTTTGGAATAATACAATTCAATACACACTGTAGTTCCAGCTGATTAGCATTGTGCCGACATTCAAGTTACTGCCATGTATAACATACGCAGATATGTGCTGGCAGTCATAAATGCAGCTGCAGTCACTCACTGTGGTTTAATGGCCTACTTTCTCACCAATTAAAGCACACACATATATATATTTAAAAAAAAAAACTTTTCTGCTTAAGTAATATGGAATGAACCAAATTACAACAAGAATAAATACTGCATCACTTTTGCAAGTGATTAAAACACAGACCAAAAAAAAGAAAGAAATGAAAAACAAGATTGCAGTGGTATTTCAATGCAACTTCGCTACATCACAACAGCTGGACTTGAAATGACCCATATCCACTGTGTACTCACATGTAACAAACACGACCCTGTTATTGAAACCATTAGGATATATTTGCACACATCTTTCTAAATAAGCAATTGCTTTGTAACTTGGCTTTAATTACATCAAATCAAATATAATCAAATGTAATTGATCTTAGCATATCAACCTTTTTAATTTTTAAATTTTTTTTTTTTTTTTACAAAAATGTCACGGCACCTCTCGTGTCTCTCTTCAGTACCACTGCTGGATCTCATTTAGAAGTATGGCAAGCTGTCATTTGGTCCTTGCAGAAAAAGAGCTGGGTTGAGGCCCAAAATGAGGCAGTGGAATGGCATGTAGTCAGGAGGTAGAAAAACTATTTCCTCCATCAATCAAGACTGTCAGGCTGGCCGTGAAAAGCTGACAATTATACAAGAAAAGAAATAATATTGTGCTTGAAAAGGAAACCCTCCCATGCTGTGAGCAGCTCTTAAGAATAAGTTACTAACTGTTAAACACTGATCTCCACCCAAATTATTTATTTACTTCAAATGATCCACTCAGGTGAAAAAAAAAACAACTAGTAAACCCGTTGGTACAAAAGCAATCATTTGGACATTTTCTTCCAAGTCTTGGCTGATTTAAACACTGTAGGGCAGTAACTTGACCTCTTTGCCTCCAATCCAAGGCAGGATACACTGTGTGTTCAATGTCTGTTTTAAAATGTGATGATGTGTCCGTGGCAGTAACTAGGTTGTGTCCTCAGTTGTCCTCAGTTGTTGTTTTTACATGCCCAATTTTCTCTGTTGGTTTGCTGTGTAACATGGATTTGGAGGTTGAATAGTAAATACCAAGCAGTCCTATAAATACTGCAGCTAGAGCTTGAAACCGAAGTTTGACCTCGGTAGAATGTCCGCTCTGGTGACAACGCTGGATGTGTCTGAGTTTGGTCCAGCACGGGTAGATTTTTTTCATGCATACATAGGTGCAATAACAAGGGCAGTTGAAAGAAGTTTACTGTAGAAATGAAGCAAAGTGTAGAGATAAAAATCCAAAAACAGTACATATAAAACATCATATAGGGTGCTGTACAAATGGAAACTTTAGGATCAACATTTTTTTAAACGTAGTCGTTGCCAATGATTTTTACTCTATTTTTCTCCCCAATTTAGAATTGCCAATTGTGTTATTATTAAATCACGGTTCACTGCAGCAACCCCGGCGACTCGGGGAAATGGCGGCTGAAACACACCTCCGAAACATGTCCCTGCCAAGCCGTCTTTTTTTCGCACTGCGGATCCACAGCGTAGCCAACAGACCTACAGTGCCGGAGGACAACACAGATCTGAATGGCTCCACTGCAGACCCACAGGCGCCCTATCAGCCACAGGAGTCGCTGGTGCGTGGTGAACTGTGGATTGCCCTGCCGACCTAAGCCCTCCCTACCCAGGCGACGCTCAGCCAATTGTGCGCCGCCCCCTGGGAACTCCCGGTCACGGTTGGCAATGACATAGCCTGGATGTGAACCTGCGATCTCCAGGTTATAGGGAGCATCCTGCACTCCACGCAGAGCGCCTTTACTGGATGAGCCACTCGGGAGCCCCTGTTAGGACCATATTTGCAATTCAATGATAGTCTTATCAGATATGTGGATTGAGCTCTGAATTATTGTTTCTAAATCAGTTTCGTTCAAAGCATGAACTACTGTAAATAGCAGGTGGGCAGGTGTGAATGTTGAGGTCTGTTGTGCTCTCCAATACATGCCTGTGTTTTTACTGTGCAATACTGCATGTGTGGTGTTGGAAAGGAAATACCCAAACAGTAATTTAGGTAGATTTTTACATTGTCCAGCTTTTTTCATTAGGAATCACAACATACATACAGTACTGTGCAAAAGTTTTAGGCAGGTGTGAAAAAATGCTGTAAAGTAAGAATGCTTTCAAAAATAGACATGTTAATAGATTATATTTATCAATTAACTAAATGCAAAGTGAGTGAACAGAAGAAAAATCTAAATCAAATCCATATTTGGTGTGACCACCCTTTGCCTTCAAAACAGCATCAATTCTTCTAGGTACACTTGCACAAAGTCAGGGATTTTGTAGGCATATAGTCAGGTGTATGATTAAACAATTATATCAAACAGGTGCTAATGATCATCAATTCAATATGTAGGTTGAAACACAATCATTAACTGAAACAGAAACAGCTGTGTAGGAGGAATAAAACTGGGTGAGGAACAGCCAAACTCAGCTAACAAGGTGAGGTTGCTGAAGACAGTTTACTGTCAAAAGTCATACACCATGGCAAGACTGAGCACAGCAACAAGACACAAGGTAGTTATACTGCATCAGCAAGGTCTCTCCCAGGCAGAAATTTCAAGGCAGACAGGGGTTTCCAGATGTGCTGTCCAAGCTCTTTTGAAGAAGCACAAAGAAACGGGCAACATTGAGGACCGTGAGGCGCGGTGGTCGGCCAAGGAAACTTACTGCAGCAGATGAAAGACACATCATGCTTACTTCCTTCGCAATCGGAAGATGTCCAGCAGTGCCATCAGCTCAGAACTGGCAGAAAACAGTGGGACCCTGGTACACCCATCTACTGTCCGGAGAAGTCTGGTCAGAAGTGGCCTTCATGGAAGACTTGCGGCCAAAAAGCCATACCTCCGACGTGGAAACAAGGCCAAGCGACTCAACTATGCAAGAAAACACAGGAACTGGGGTGCAGAAAAATGGCAGCAGGTGCTCTGGACTGATGAGTCAAAATTTGAAATATTTGGATGTAGTAGAAGGCAGTTTGTTCGCCGAAGGGCTGGAGTGCGTACACGAATGAGTGTCTGCAGGCAACAGTGAAGCATGGTGGAGGTTCCTTGCAAGTTTGGGGCTGCATTTCTGCAAATGGAGTTGGGGATTTGGTCAGAATTAATGGTCTCCTCAATGCTGAGATTGTACAGGCAGATACTGATCCATCATGCAATACCATCAGGGAGGCATCTGATTGGCCCCAAATTTATTCTGCAGCATGACAACGACCCCAAACATACAGCGAAAGTCATTAAGAACTATCTTCAGCATAAAGAACAACAAGGAGTCCTGGAAGTGATGGTATGGCCCCCACAGAGCCCTGATCTCAACATTATCGAGTCTGTCTGGGATTACATGAAGAGAGAGAAGCAACTGAGGCTGCCTAAATCCACAGAAGAACTGTGGTTAGTTCTCCAAGATGTTTGGGCCAACCAACCTGCCGAGTTCCTTCAAAAACTGTGTGCAAGTGTACCTAGAAGAATTGATGCTGTTTTGAAGGCAAAGGGTGGTCACACCAAATATTGATTTGATGTAGATTATTCTTCTGTTCACTCACTTTGCATTTTGTTAATTGATAAATATAAACTATTAACATGTCTATTTTTGAAAGCATTCTTACTTTACAGCATTTTTTCACACCTACCTAAAACTTTTGCACAGTACTGTACATCCATCCATCCATCCATCCATCCATCCATCTATCAGCTCCTGTGGTCAGATAAGCAGTGTAACTGTGAAGCCATCATTTTCTATAAACGAAAATATATTGGAAATGCATCAAGTTTGCAGTGCACTACATGTCAACTGCAATTAATCTTTTTTCATTCAGCAGAATTACAAGGAAACACGTTCCAGTTATTGGAAACTCTCGGTGGTACTCACGTGGCACTGTCACACCGTAATGCTGGGGATCAGAAACCAGCAGTTTCCTTTTCAGCTCATTCAATCCCACTCCCACAGGACCTGGAGAAACAAACATTTCACAGCAAGAGCATCTGTTGCAGAGAAACATAGCAAATCAGGGAAACATACCAGCAATTCATTTGTCTGGTGTTTCACGTAGACTTGCAAAGTTAATGCCTACATTACAATTTTTTTTTTATAAAACTCCCCAGTGTTGTTTTTTTCATCAAAGTGACAGGAAATCAACATGCTGTTTATTCCAGGAGACAGCTGTGTTTCCCATCCTTGCAGACGGCTAACTAAGACGTGAGTAATATAATATTATTGATTTAATGTCTGAGGCAACACAGCCCTATGTGTTTTCAAAATACAAACTTTGGCAACAATAGATTGGTCTGTTTTCTGACATTTCAACTCTTGAACCCACTTATTGAAGCAGTTATAAAATAATCTATCTGACATTTATTTGGTGGAGACCAATTCCTTAAATATACAAGAATACATGGGTGAAAGTGGCCAATGATCATTTTGACTGAAACTCTTGGGGAAACTCCTCCTTTCCTCTCCTCTCCTCTCCTCCTCCCCCGTTATGACGACGTGTTATGGTTTATTTATAAATGACTGTGGAGCCGTGTTTTGTTAATTTTGTTTTATTTAAAACGTGTTCCGGCAGAGGCGAGATTGGTGCTCGTCCTCTGCCAGAAATAATTAAAACTTAATGAATACTTGTGCAGATTATGGCCGAGGGGTAATAGAATAATTACTAGCCAGTTAAACCCCTCGGCCACGATATAAAAGCCTGCCCAGCCTGACCTGGATCATTTATATATTATTTTGTGTCCGTGATTGTTTTTATTTAACCTTTTTATTTTGCTCTGTGAGCACAGTCTTTTTCTGTTTGAACTTTTTTATTTATTTTTGTATTTAAATAAATGGTGCCCCACGTCTTTTTGAACTGCAGTACTTCCTTCATGTCAGGAGTTTATTCCCTTCCTGCTTCGGACCTGACGTCACCGCACAGCCACCCTGTCACAATGCCCAATTCACATGTTAAATTTTATAAAACCTCAGGTCGCAAAAATCATATACAATCTCTGCTTAACTCAATCAGATATTGTAAATACAGGGTTCATACAGTTTTTCTGAGTTTGACATCATTTTTCTATGTTGATAACCAAAAACCAACAACCAACTGTAAAAAATAAAGTTTTTGCATTAACAGTTTATTTAACTGTATAATAACAAAAATCTAAATTATACGTAACCTTTCTTATTCAGTAACACGAGTCAGTTTTGGTATGTATAGGTGTGTGTTTCATTCTAAAAGCAGTACAACAATTCAGTGTTTTAATCCATGTCACAAGCAATGGTCAAAGAATTTTGTGTCTCAATCACAGGCACCTAACTTTGTTCAACAGGCAAACTGAAGGACTAACTGCTGAGCATACAGAAGCAAATGTTTATTTTTTTATTTTTTACAATTAAGAAGCTCTAAGAAACCAAGCAAACCTTGCTGTTGTGAAGCTATGGTTTCAGTAATTGCAAACCTACAAAATTAAGCAGATGTTTCACTATAAAATGTACAGTATGTACTTACTGAGTATGCATTAAATACAAATACATGCAAGTCTCTGCACAGTGCTGCACCTAGAATTCCCACATGTAGTTTATTAAAGGAAAGTGTTGAACAAAGAAAAGCAAGTACTGTTCTTTAGAAGATAATTGTTCCCCAAGTATGTCAAAAGCACTGTTTTACTATATAAAAAAAAGACTCAAATGCAAAGACTTTTTTTTTTGTTTGTTTTGCTGAATAAAACAATTTCAACAGTATTAACTTAGTTGCAGGAAGGACCAGTCAAGAGTTCTTTAAGAACATAAGAACATAAGAATCTCATCAAGCAGCTTCTTGAAGGATCCCAGGGTGTCAGCTTCAACAACATTACTGGGGAGTTGGTTCCAGACCCTCACAATTCTTTGTGTAAAAAAGTGCCTCCTATTTTCTGTTCTGAATGCCCCTTTATCTAATCTCCATTTGTGACCCCTGGTCCTTGTTTCTTTTCAGGTCAAAGAAGTCCCTGGGTTGACATTGTCTATACCTTTCAGGATTTTGAATGTTTGAATCAGATCACCGGGTAGTCTTCTTTGTTCAAGACTGAATAGATTCAATTCTTTTAGCCTGTCTGCATATGACATGCCTTTTAAACCGGGATAATTCTGGTTGCTCTTCTTTGCACTCTTTCTAGAGCAGCAATATCCTTTTTGTAACGAGGTGACCAGAACTGAACACAATATTCTAGGTGAGGTCTTACTAATGCATTGTAGAGTTTTAACATTACTTCCCTTGATTTAAATTCAACACTTCTCACAATATATCCAAGCATCTTGTTAGCCTTTTTATAGCTTCCCCACATTGTCTAGATGAAGACATTTCTGAGTCAACATAAACTCCTAGGTCTTTTTCATAGTTCCTTCTTCAATTTCACTATCTCCCATGTGATATTTATAATGCACATTTTATTGCCAGCGTGCAATACTTTACACTTTTCTCTATTAAATTTCATTTGCCATGTGTCTGCCCAATTTTGAATGCCGTCTAGATCATTTTGAATGACCTTTGCTGCTGCAACAGTGTTTGCCACTCCTCCTATTTTTGTGTGGTCTGCAAATTTAACAAGTTTGCTTACTATACCAGAATCTAAATCATTAATGTAGATTAGGAATAGCAGAGGACCTAATACTGATCCCTGTGGTACACCACTGGTTACCTCACTCCATTTTGAGGTTTCTCCTCTAATCAGTACTTTCTGTTTTCTACCTGTTAACCACTCCCTAATCCATGTGCATGCATTTCCTTGAATCCCTACTGCGTTCAGTTTGAGAATTAATCTTTTATGCGGGACTTTGTCAAAAGCTTTCTGGAAATCTAAATAAACCATGTCGTATGCTTTGCAGTTATCCATTTTCAATGTTGCATCCTCAAAAAAGTCAAGTAGGTTAGTTAGACACGATCTCCCTTTCCTAAAACCATGCTGGCTGTTTCCCAGGATATTGTTACCATATAGGTAATTTTCCATTTTGGATCTTATTATAGTTTCCATAAGTTTACATATAATAGAAGTCAGGCTTATTGGTCTGTAGTTACCTGGTTCGGTTTTGTCTCCCTTTTTGTGGATCGGTATTACGTTTGCTATTTTCCAGTCTGTCGGTACTTTTTTTTTTGACTTGCGTTTGCAGTTCCAAGTACTCTTTCTGCGTACTTTGTTTTTGGTCCCTTTTAAACGCTCTGTAAAGTGCCTTTTTTCGCTGAATATTTTTTTAATTGATCTATTAAACCATTTTGGCCATTTTGTTTTAGATTTAGATTTGTCTACTTTTGGGATGTAATCGTTTTGTGCCTCTAGTACTACATTTTTAAAAAACAGCCATCCTTTTCTGTGGATGTTTTCTCTATTTTACTCAATCTACTTCTGTTAGTCTCGGTTTCATACCTTCATAGTTTGCTTTTCTAAAATTGTAAACCTTAGCTTTAGTCATTACTTTTGTGGTTTTAAAAAATATTTCAAATGAGACCATGTTGTGGTCTGAGTTTGCCAATGGCTCTCTGACCTCTGTTTTAGTTATTCTGTCTTCATTATTTGAAAAGACTAAATCAAGGTATGCCTCCCCTCTAGTCGGTGCCTTGACAAATTGCGTTAGGAAGCAGTCATTTGTCATTTCTACCATTTCAATTTAGTCCGTCGTGCCCCCAACCGGGTTCTCCCATTTTATACGGGGGAAGTTGAAATCCCCCATTAGTATGGCTTCTCCTTTTCTACACGCATTTTGAATGTCATTGTACAACAGATTATTTTGCTCAGCGTCTGAGTTTGGCGGTCTATAGCATGCTCCTATTATTATGCCCTTTGAATTTGTGTCCATTATTCTGACCCATATTTATTCTGCATTGTTTTCTTTGTCCAGATTTAACACCTGGACAAAGAAAACAATGCAGAATGTTTTATGCCATTAAAATTGTGTCTTTGCTTTTGTGCTGCTTCTAAATATGGTCCACTGAGGTCAGAGGGCCAAACAATAATGTAAAACAATCATGTAACTGCTGCTAGTGCAACAAGTCATGTCTTGCTAGTTTTAAAATATTTATATTTTTTACTTTAATATTCAGGTTTTACACTTGCTTCGGATCAGGTACGTTATTTATATCTTTAACCAGGGCTGACAGTGTGCGGAACGGCAGGGAGAGTATAAGCAAACAGTTTAATTACCTTACGATTCAGGTGCGTGCTTTTAAAGTAAGATTAAACAATTGCCATTATTTATAAACAAATAAGCTTACCTGACTTGAAAAATGTCTCAAGAAAATTCGTACTTGGTTTGCTTTAAAGAGTAGTACGCAACAAGCTTCAATATTAAAGCTGAACATTAATTTTAATACAGAAAAGTTTTCAATGAAAAAAAAATTCTAAAGTAAAAACGGGATTCTGTTATTTTGCAATACACAGCTTCAGATTATTACCAGTGCTTAATCGCAGTAACATTTTATTTGGAGTTGTTGTTGAACCCGTTCACGGTCCCTCAGCAACACAAACCCACTACTGTCCTTGTTTAAAAAAATACATAAATAACCGTCTGAATATAATTGAGTTAATAGAGAATAAAACAAACTAAAATATATAGCCTATATTTAATTAATAATTTTTTGTAGTATCCAAACTGCGCAACATCTTCTGCTACAGTGACACCATTGCTAAAGCTGTAGTAAATAGTGCAGAGTGGACTATGGTGGGTCAAATCAATGTTAGTATACCATTTTATTGTGGGTTTTTATTTATTTATTTTTCATTTTGGCATCTTATGAATGACTCATTTTTTTTTTGTTTTTTTTTTAAAACCGTTTCTAGGCAAAACCATAACAAAACATAGAATAATAGTGTGTTTACACGGAGCAAAAGAAGAAGAGTGGCAAAATAAATCGTTTGCCTCCCCTGTGCTCTATGGGGTAGATGCCTATGGTCTGAAACAAGTTACAGTTCAATAGGAGAAAAATACACTAAAAGGTCACAAGTCCTCAAGTACGTGTGAAAACATTACAGTTTTTCTTCACTTCTACACGAATCATAGGAATTTTTACGGAACTCCGTCTACAGATGGAGCACTTTCACCCATGAGAATACTCTCTACACAGCATGTCAAGTAACAGCTGGTCTCTGCATAAATGACATGTCGTGTGTGGATATTCAATCAATTGCTTAATTATTTCCAATATACAATTGTTTTCATTGGCATCCAATTATTATTTTTTTTAACCCTAAATTGCTATGGCCTTTGATGATTCTAGTAACAGAAAAGGAACTCCAATTACAAAGTGCTACAGGTATGTATTTCTATCTTTGGTCCTCTAAATTCTGGGCTGTGAATTGTCCTTGATGACAGGCACATAAAGTGTAACATTGGCACACATCTCTGTTGGGTTGGCTCGCTCTATAAAACAGTTCATTTTCACACAAATAGCTCACAGCTACATAAAGACAGCAATCAATCTTCTTGAGTTTTTAAAAAGAAATTCAGTACAGCTCACACTTGATTTATTAAGAAAAGGAAGTGGAGTTCATTTAAAATTTGTTTCAAAAAGACCACAAGGCATTTGGTGCTACTGTACAAAAATGCAATGCATGAGGAGCAGCTCGGCTCTCAATGTTGTTCTAGGTGTTGAGCTCACTCAAGCATGTGAGTACATGTTTGTATGACCCCTATCTCAGCAGGGAGACTGGTGGGCGGCTGCTCTCCAGTGTTGTTCAAGCGACATGTTTGTTTGTTAGAAACAACGCTCAGCCGTTTCCGTGGACACTGGCTCTAACAACATCAAGGCTGATATGAAACCACTACCGAATGACAAATTACCAACACTGTGACACAATTGTAACTTCGTTTAAATATAGTTCCAGTTTAAACATTTCCCCCATGATTTTAAGCCACCGCAATTTCAGATAAGACTGTACACATTCTTAAAATTGATTATTGAGGATTCCAAAAACTTGCTTATTAAAACTCTTCCACTAGTTAGAGCGCAGTCCACTTTGAAATGTGTGTGGAATGTTTACTTCATTACCCATCATAACCAAGTCGGTATCTGTAAACTTATTAGTACAATGCAACATTATCTGTACTCCTCCAAAATAAAAAAATAAAAAAGTGCTGTATAAAAATAAAATGACAAAAGTAGTAGTTTCCTTGTTTTTTTATGTTCTTATATTGCACTTTTCTATTCCTGGGAATGTAATACTTATGAGTTGCTGAGTGAAACAACTACCAGTAAAAGTGTCAAACTTCATTTCTGCGCTCATTAGAGGGACTTGCTTTAATATTTGGATTTAATAAACTTCCAGGTTAAATGCAGAACACATCAGGTGCAGTTACTTGTGAAGGTCTGTAAAAAGCGTTCCTCTTCTTCAGTAAACCTTTCAGTCACAATTTCAAAACACCTCCTCAGCAAGGGCCTCGAGGCGAGCCTGCTCTGCGAAACTTCAACTGCAAGTCAAAACTGAACTCAAAACAAAAATGACCTGCTAAGCTCATTATTATCTGAAATGAAAACTGTACGCATCATTCATAAGATGTCACTTCCAATAAATCATTTTTTCATTTGCTAGTCACAAATCCTTTAAACACTACTACAATAAATACCAAGGTTGCTTATACAAAAGATGGGAGTTTTTTACCTCCACAACTTTAGCCTATTTAAATCAACACATGTGACACGTAAGCTGTTAAAACACTTTAGATATTACAGTTTTGTGTAAATGCTCTGACCCCAACATGACTGATAGAATCCCTGCAGTTACTATAAGCACGACAGCAGATCTGGCGGAGCAGTGGGCTGACAGCAGTCTACTGTGTATACAAATCACTGATGGTTAACAATGAGCAGTCACACAATTCCCTGAAGGATTTAAATGCATTGAAACCACTGAAGAATGGTCAAATATCACTTACACAGAAAAAATATAAAGGCTTTACACTTACATACTCCGCACTTTGAATCAGTGCTAGTAACCTGGCTGCCTGCAATGGCCCTTCTGACCCTAGTGCACTGCTATACACAGCAGTAAAGAGGGATGGTCCGTCCCTGTCCAGTTCAAAGATGCTCTAGTTTAGGTATCATTTATTGATATATAGATAGATAGATAGATAGATAGATAGATAGATAGATAGATAGATAGATAGATATATATATACACACACACAGTACTGTGCAAAAGTTTTAGGCAGGTGTGAAAAAATGCTGTAAAGTAAGAATGCTTTCAAATATAGACATGTTAATAGATTATATTTATCAATTAACTAAATGCAAAGTGAGTGAACAGAAGAAAAATCTAAATCAAATCCATATTTGGTGTGACCACCCTTTGCCTTCAAAACAGCATCAATTCTTCTAGGTACACTTGCACAAAGTCAGGGATTTTGTAGGCATATAGTCAGGTGTATGATTAAACAATTATACCAAACAGGTGCTAATGATCATCAATTCAATATGTAGGTTGAAACACAATCATTAATTGAAACAATTGAAATTGGCAGAAAACAGTGGGACCCTGGTACACCCATCTACTGTCCGGAGAAGTCTGGTCAGAAGTGGCCTTCATGGAAGACTTGCGGCCAAAAAGCCATACCTCCGACGTGGAAACAAGGCCAAGCGACTCAACTATGCACAAAAACACAGGAACTGGGGTGCAGAAAAATGGCAGCAGGTGCTCTGGGCTTAGGAGTCAAAATTTGAAATATTTGGCTGTAGCAGAAGGCAGTTTGTTCGCCGAAGGGCTGGAGAGCGGTACACGAATGAGTGTCTGCAGGCAACAGTGAAGCATGGTGGAGGTTCCTTGCAAGTTTGGGGCTGCATTTCTGCAAATGGAGTTGGGGATTTGGTCAGAATTAATGGTCTCCTCAATGCTGAGAAGTACAGGCAGATACTTATCCATCATGCAATACCATCAAGGAGGCATCTGCTTGGCCCCAAATTTATTCTGCAGCATGACAACGACCCCAAACATACAGCGAAAGTCATTAAGAACTATCTTCAGCGTAAAGAAGAACAAGGAGTCCAGGAAGTGATGGTATGGCCCCCACAGAGCCCTGATCTCAACATCATCGAGTCTGTCTGGGATTACATGAAGAGAGAGAAGCAACTTAGGCTGCCTAAATCCACAGAAGAACTGTGGTTAGTTCTCCAAGATGTTTGGGCCAACCTACCTGCCGAGTTCCTTCAAAAACTGTGTGCAAGTGTACCTAGAAGAATTGATGCTGTTTTGAAGGCAAAGGGTGGTCACACCAAATATTGATTTGATGTAGATTTTTCTTCTGTTCACTCACTTTGCATTTTGTTAATTGATAAATATAAACTATTAACATGTCTATTTTTGAAAGCATTCTTACTTTACAGCATTTTTTCACACCTGCCTAACACTTTTGCACAGTACTGTATATATATATATATACACATACATATATACACACACACACACACACACACACACACTACCGGTCAAAAGTTTTAGAACACCCCCATTTTTCCAGTTTTTATTGAAATTTAAGCAGTTCAAGTCCAGTGAATAACCTGAAATGGTACAAAGGTAAGCGGTAAACTGAGGTTAGAAAAAAAGTTTAGGTTACCAAAAACTGAAAAATAATGTACATTTCAGAGTTATACAAAAAGGCCTTTTTCAGGGAACAAGTAATGGGTTGAAATGGGTTGAAAGTTGATGCTAACAATTCCTACAGGTGTCCCAACTTTTGTTGATTACTTATAAAACGCTCTGCCTGTATAAAAGCAGTGTTGGAACAGACTGTGTTACTACACCCTCTTAAGCATTTTTTGGACAGTATTGTACTGCAGGAAGTAGTATATTGCTATCATAATGGCGAGAAAAAGGCAATTAACAAAGGAAGACAGACAGACCATTATAACCCTTATCCCTTTGCGGTCCATTTATTAATTCTGCGTCAGGCTCGCCAGGTCTAATTTATTTTCACACGCGCAGTTAATTTTAGAGCGCTGTTTAAAAGTATTTTTTTCCCACAGTCAAACGGGTTTAAATGGCCCTGCATATCAACAAAGCACTCACTAGGGATCTCTAGCCCCGCCCCACCCTTTCGTTTGCTATCGCTTTCACATATGCTACCAAATAAATAATAATAATAATAATAATAATAATAATAATAATAGTTGTACATACCGATCAATCATCTCCTGATGACTCGTTTTATCACCAAACTCCTCAATAATGCAATCCAAGTCATTATTTTATTGCTATAACACCTCAAAAAAGCTCTGCAAATGTCCGTGATAGTCTCTGTGCGCTGATACTGTAACACCCAGCTTGTTTCCATATGACCGCCCCATCTGATGCCAGGGGCTAGTATGCCTTTTTTTTTTTATCGGCTTGTCTCGGCTCCTTTCGTTCCCACTCGGCCATTGAATGGTTTTCTCGGCTTTTTCCGTTGAAAAACCGACTTTTTTGCGTTTTTTGGATGATGTCGGACCTGATGGGAATAATTGCAATGTCGGACCCAGTCCGACAATGGACCGCAAAGGGTTAAAAGTGTAGGTCTTTCCTTTAGAGAAATTGCAAAGAAAGCCAAGGTGTCAGTGAGTACAGTTTCCTACACCATCAAAAGGCACTTGGAAACTGGAGGAAACTCTGACAGGAAGAGGTCTGACCCAAAGCCACAACAGAATCAGAAGACAAGTTTCTGAGAGTCAACAGCTTGCGTGATAGGCGGCTCACAGGACAACAGCTTCAAGCACAGCTTAACACTGGTCGAAGTAAGCAAGTCTGCAGGTTTGACAGGTCGAGTGGCAGTAAGAAAGCCATTGCTAAGATGGCAAAATAAGAAAAAGAGGCTTGCCTGGGCCATGAAGCACCGCCAGTGGACTACTGAAGACTGGAAGGTCTTATGGACCGATGAATCAAAATTTGAAATCTTCGGTTCATCACGCAGGGTTTTTGTACGGCGTTGAGTAGGCAAAAGGATGGTTCCTCGGTGTGTGACACCAACTGTCAAACATGGAGGAGGAAGCGTGATCCGGGTCTGGGGCTCTTTTGCTGGATCCAGAGTCGGCGAGTGAGTGGCACCCTGAACCAAAACGGCTACCACAGCATTTTGCAGCGCCATGCAATACCCTCTGGTATACGCCTAGTTGGTCAGGGGTTCATCCTACAGCAAGATAATGACCCAGGCTATGTCAGAACTACCTTAGAAGAAAAGAACAAGACGGTAGGCTTCAAATCATGGAATGGCCAGCACAGTCTCCAGACTTAACCCTTTGCGGTCCATTGTCGGACTGGGTCCGACATTGCAATTATTCCCACCAGGTCCTTTGTCCGGACCCTGCCCGACATCATTTTAAAACGCAAAAACGCAAAAAGTCGGTTTTCAGCGGAAAAAGCCGAGAAAACCATTCAATGGCGAGTGGGAGCGAAAGGAGCGAGACAAGCCGATAAAAAAGCGTATCTCATGAATAGTCATAGTAGCCCCCTTCTTCAGATGGGGCAGTCATTATGGGAACAAGCTGGGTGTTACAGTATCAGCGCACAGAGACTAACACAGACATTTGCAGAGCTTTTTGAGATGTTATAGCAATAAAATAATGACTTGGATTGCATTATTGAGGAGTTTGGTGATAAAACGAGTCATCAGGAGACGATTGATCGGTATGTGCGACTATTATTATTATTATTTTTATTTGGTAGCATATGTGAAAGCGATAGCAAACGAAAGGGTGGGGCGGGGCTGGGGATGCCTAGTGAGTGCTTTGTTGATCTGCAGGGCCATTTAAACCCGTTTGACTGTGAAAAAAAATACTTTTAAACAGCGCGTCTAAAATTAAATGCGCGTGTAAAAATTAATTAGACCTGGCAAGCCTGACGCAGAATTAATAAATGGACCGCAAAGGGTTAAACCCCATCGAGCTGGTTTGGGATGAACTGGACAGAAGCGTGAAAGCAAAGCAACCTACAAGTGCAACACATTTGTGGGAACTTCTGCAACAGTGTTGGGAAGAACTTTCCAAACAATATTTGATTTCCATTGTAGAAAGAATGCCACGAGTGTGTTCGGCTGTTATATCTGCAAAAGGTGGCATTTGATGACTCAAAAATTTAGATTAAATTTTGTTAAACAAAACGATTCCATGATTTCTTTTTTATCTCCAATTGTTTATTTGTTCTATGCTTTGTACATTGAGACATTAAACTGCGTAAATTTCAATAAAAACTGGAAAAATGGAGGTGTTCTAAAACTTTTGACCGGTAGTGTGTGTGTGTGTGTATATATATATATATATATATATATATATATATATATATATATATATATATATATATATATATATATATATATATATATAAACACACACACACACACACACACACACACACACTACCGTTCAAAAGTTTGGGGTCACTTAGAAATGTCCTTGTTTTTCATGAAAACATACATGAAATGAGTTTGAATAGGAAATATAGCAAAATGAATAGGAAATATAGTCATTGACAAGGTTAGAAATAATGATTTTTAATTGAAATAATAATTGTGTCCTTCAAACTTTGCTTTCGTCAAAGAATCCTCCATTTGCAGCAATTACAGCCTTGCAGACCTTTGGCATTCTAGTTGTCAATTTGTTGAGGTAATCTGAAAAGATTTCACCCCATGCTTCCTGAAGCATCTCCCACAAGTTGGATTGGCTTGATGGGCACTTCTTACGCAC
Source organism: Acipenser oxyrinchus oxyrinchus (assembly GCA_030684275.1). Lineage (NCBI taxonomy): Eukaryota > Metazoa > Chordata > Actinopteri > Acipenseriformes > Acipenseridae > Acipenser > Acipenser oxyrinchus. The sequence continues at coordinate 7,837,669 of CM060250.1, read as the reverse complement.
CATACGGTCAAGCTGCTCCCACAACAGCTCAATAGGGTTGAGATCCGGTGACTGTGCTGGCCACTCCATTATAGACAGAATACCAGCTGACTGCTTCTTCCCTAAATAGTTCTTGCATAGTTTGGAGCTGTGCTTTGGGTCATTGTCCTGTTGTAGGGAGGAAATTGGCTCCAATCAAGCGCCGTCCACAGGGTATGGCATGGCGTTGCAAAATGGAGTGATAGCCTTCCTTCTTCAAGATCCCTTTTACCCTGTACAAATCTCCCACTTTACCACCACCAAAGCACCCCCAGACCATCACATTGCCTCCACCATGCTTGACAGATGGCGTCAAGCACTCCTCCAGCATCTTTTCATTTGGTCTGCGTCTCACGAATGTTCTTCTTTGTGATCCAAACACCTCAAACTTAGATTCTTCTGTCCATAACACTTTTTTCCAATCTTCCTCTGACCAGTGTCTGTGTTCTTTTGCCCATCTTAATCTTTTCTTTTTATTGGCCAGTCTGAGATATGTTTTTTTCTTTGCAACTCTGCCTAGAAGGCCAGCATCCCGGAGTCGCTTCTTCACTGTTGACGTTGAGACTGGTGTTTTGCGGGTACTATTTAATGAAGCTGCAAGTTGAGGACCTGTGAGGCGTCTATTTCTCAAACTACACACTCTAATGTATTTGTCCTCTTGCTCATTTGTGCACCGGGGCCTCCCACTCCTCTTTCTATTCTGGTTAGAGCCAGTTTAGCTCTTCTGTGAAGGAGTAGTACACAGCGTTGTAATGAGATCTTCAGTTTCTTGGCAATTTCTCGCATGGAATAGCCTTCATTTCTCAGAACAAGAATAGACTGACAAGTTTCAGAAGAAAGTTCTTTCTTTCTGGCCATTTTGAGCCTGTAATTGAACCCACAATTGCTGATGCTCCAGATACTCAACTATCCTAAAGGCCAGTTTTATTGCTTCTTTAATCAGCACAACAGTTTTCAGCTGTGCTAACATAATTGCAAAAGGGTTTTCTAATGATCAATTAGCCTTTTAAAATGATAAACTTGGATTAGCAAACACAACGTGCCATTGGAACACAGCCTATGTAGATATTCCATTACAAATCAGCCGTTTCCAGCTACAATAGTCATTTACAACATTAACAACATTGTCTACACTGTATTTCTGATCAATTTGATGTTATTTTAATGGACAAAAAATTTGCTTTTCTTTCGAAAACAAGGAAATTTCTAAGTGACCCCAAACTTTTGAACAGTAGTGTATATATATATATATATATATATAATAAAACATTTCCAAAAATTCCTGGCCTCCTCACTTTCCATTTTGGAATGTAAAGCTGAATGGAAAACTAAATGGAAAGCACATTTGCCAAGCTAAGCTAAGCATTGCCTCTCCATCGTCATCTTCAGATGTGCACTCCCTGTTTCTTGGCCCATTTTGTAGCCTGGAATTTAAAACAGTGCAATGTCAAAAAGGACTTTACAAAGCCACAGCCCAAAGGAAAATAAAACACCAGAGATATATAAAGCAGATCATTCTTCTTTCATTGGTGTTGGGTGTGACAAAGCTACTAGGTGCTCTCGGAGTTATTTATTTAAATTAAAATGATTTCGATTATATAGGTAAAAAAAGAAAACACTGGGACTGGTATCCTTTTTCCAGGGATGGCTTGTTGGCATCTACAGCAGTAAGTTACAAACCCCAGACAAATTTAATCGTATCATACAACAAACCTGCAACACACACTGAGAATAGTCTGAAGGGAACCATTACCAACTGAAGCACAAGACCTTACAAAACCAAATGTGAGCTACTACTAGTACTACTACTAGAAAGGTTTTGTTCAGTGTGTCACCTACCACAGAACTGTATCAAAGACCAAAATGAACAGATGCAACATGAAAGGGATACTGTGACTACGTTTCTCACCTGTGTCACTGCTAAATGTCTCTCTATTGCGTCTCTTGTTATTTTATATATTAAACTATCCTAACGTCTGTGCTTCTTTTAGCAAACTGGGCTGGTTTAAAGTGATCACCTGAAACTGTACATGAGGGGTGTAGAGTTCCTAAGAGGTGAAACAGCGTCAGAATTCCTGAAAACAAGGCATGGAAACTGGGGTACCAAACTTTCTATAACCTACAGTGGTACCCGATATATATATTTTGCTAGAATTGTTGCTTCTTTAAAACTGCACACCTGAAATGTACATGTCGAATAGAAGTGCTCACAGATACCCTTAAGATTAATGGATTCTTTTTTTTTTTTATTAGCTATATCCCCTTAAATACATCAGAGGCAGGATCTGTTGTAGTACTGTAGGAGGTGTCAACAAGCTATTGAGTTGAATTGTGCTCGGATTGTTAAGCGTGATGATGGTCATTGCTGTGGGTTCTTTTACAGGGAGTACCTCTGCTCATGTGGCCTCACTTCAGTGTTACTGAACAAAACATATTTAAAAAAAGAGCTAAACCCTCCTATCAGGATCACAGCAGAGGAAAGCAAACCCTCTAAAGACAAATGGGTTCCCCCAATACTTCACCCTATTGCAGAGGATCTGATAGTGGTTTACATTTGAAATTCCCACCTACTCCATACTTAAACAAAAACATTTACACTTTTATAATTTTATAGATTGTGGGCCCTGAAGGATGTACAATATATTGTCTAACAAAAAATATAAACATTTTTAAAGAAGAGGGAGCATTTACCAGCTACACTTGTTTCCATTTTAATCTGGACTTTTTCGGAGCATGGATTTAATCACCTTTCCTATATGTTCCATATGGTATGGAATTAATACTGATACTGTAACTGTTACAGTAAATGCATTTTGTTTCAGGACCTGATTGGTCCTTTAAAAACAGATACCGGGCAGCCATAAGTAGTTGATACTGCATATGAAGCAAGTGTCCACTGACTGGGAACCTTCGATAAAATTCACACCACAACGCCACATAACTAATAACTAAGCACCTACTGGAGTTTCATCTATACCAGGCAAGGGTCCAATCCTTTTATCTGGGCGAGTTCACCACACACCTTTTTAATATCAGGAAATCGTGATGCACATCAGACAACGTGTGGTATTTATTTGAATAGCATGACCTGGGTCCTTTTTGACTTCGAAAATAACCCAAGTTGCTCATCCTGCAATGATCAGATGAACCACAATAATGTACATAAATATATAGCCAGTGTTGTAAGGATTAGTCTGTTTTTAAAACTTTGTAAAATTGTTATTATGAATTGGTCATTTAGCAGACGCTTTTATCCAAAGCGACTTAGAGACTAGGAGGTCAACTATGCATCAACTGCTGCTGCAGAGTCAGCTACAATAGGACCTTGCTTTTACGTCTCATCCGAAGGACGGAGCACAAGGAGGTTAAGTGACACAGCAAGTCAGTGGCTAAGCCAGGATTTGAACCGGGAACCTCCTGGTATCAAGCCCCTTTCTTTAAACACTGGACCACCAACCTTCTATTAAACCAACCATGCCAAGTATATTAAAATGATGATTTCCTTCACACTCCATAACTCACAAACTAAAGTGGGTCACGGAGGTCACTGTCACTGTCCTCTATGTTGTCATGATAGGAGTAGAACAGATGATTAGATTCCAAGATAGATGCATAGCATATGCTTTCTTTGCTGTAACTTTCAGTTTAAACAAAAAAAAAAAAAGTATATTATATATATATATATATATATATATATATATATATATATATATATAATGCATCTAATAATTATACTACTGTAGTAGTAATATATTGAATAACTGTAGAAATGTATTTATTTACATTCTGTCAGTTGTCAACACTGCAGAGCGTACAGCACAGGTTATGTGCAACAGTGTCCAAAACTGCAACTTCAGTAACAATCATATCACCATCCTTTATTTTATTACAGCCACAGTGACATCTATCTGCTAAAGAGAATGTTTAAACTATAACAGCGTTCTAAAAATACATATCCATGTGTCACTGCTACTAATATTTTAATAAGTTATTTTTTTCTCAAGAGACAGCTGCTGTTTTTTTTTTTCTTTAATAATGTAACAGAATATATAAATAGGGTTTTCTTTTCCTATTCATGTTCACAGGTTTGTTTTATTGCATATTATTCATACTTATTGAACTGGTACTAGATATTGGATATGAATACAGTATAAATATAATTGAGTTTAAAAATCAATCTCCAACAGTTCATAGAGTACAGTTGTGTATTATTTTTTATTATTATTTTTGGCCCCCATGTGCCCGTGTACTGATTTGTTGATGCCTTTTTCATTATTCATATTTATGCAATTAAAAGTTTCCCATTGGGATGTAATAATAATAATAATAACAATTGATTTTTAAAGTCTTGGATATTAGGGTTAGGGTTCAGTGATGCGCCTATGACGTTTTATTGACAGTTACTATGAAGCATGAGATTTAAGTGACACTCGGGATCACTCCAGGATTTGTATGTTATTTCTGTATACACAGTACATGCTTCAGCAATGCACCCTATTTGTCATGCACAGGAAGTTTGCCGAAACTTTTCTGCTGTCTGTGTTGTTATAGCCACGCATGCAGACCACTTATTTTTTGTATTGATGAAAAATAAGCAGAACATTTTGTTTGTGTAACTTTTCTCCAGGTGTAATGCGTTCTGTCACTTCTATAACAAAGATATATTTAATATGCCATTCCTGTTATACCATACTTAAGACTTAAAATGATAACATTTCTTTCTTTAACTTTCTGAAAATGGCAGCGGGGTTGTGGGCGGTCTCTACATAGGAATATATAATAGGAATATGTTTCTATACACTGCAAGGTCAGGCATTTATATTCCAAATCTATCAGCTTTTGTACTCTGGTTGGACGGCTTGCATTACAATCTTTTTTTCAAGCAATAAGCCATCAGCATCAGTACAACCCTAATTCCCATCCAAGGCCCAGAAAGAGATTGGAATAATGTGCCAATCCATGCCACATTGCATTCCTCTGAGTACATTACCATCACAGCTGACAGTGTGCTTACCAACCAGCACCACCAGCCTGTACTTGTCACTGGACTGTCTCTGGTACGGGGTCACCTCTTCGTATGTCGATACATCAGCCATGTCGTACTGCTCGCTCTTCTGGCACTCGTACATCGACTTGTTTGTTTTTCTGTCTTTTCTGCTGAGTCGAAAGCTTCTCCGTAAACCAGCTGCAAAATAAACATTGGTTTCAGAGTCTTTTGCGGACAGCTAGAATGAACATTACAAATGAAAACTAGATGACCACACAAAAAATGTGACCCACTTAGAAACTTGCAGTTCAACTGCTTTTCAATAGGGATCTGGACCTTGGTTGTATCCAACTGTCTACTAAGTTTCAAGTTGTTTTGTGGAAATGTATTGAAGTTATTGTGGTAACTTTTTCAGTGGTAACAGATCTGTCCCACATAGAAACTTTGGATCCAACAGCTTTCCAAAAGGGGTCTAGATGTTGGTTCTATAGTATCTAACTTTCTATATAGTTTAAGTTGTTAAACACAACTGACTTGCAGTATATTGTGGTCACATCTGTGGCAAAAAGATGATTGGTAGAAAACACAGCGATTAATACTGTATATAGATAACAATTTATATGAATGGCAATAAAAACAAAATTCATGACAGACGACAACAGGGAAGCAATGGCTACAGTCAGCTTTCTTAAGTCACTCTGCTATTATATTGTAAAGTTGCTACTTGAATTTCAGGAAGCGAGATCTTTACCAAACTGATCTTGAATTCACACTTGACTGCTCTAGATCTAAACTTGAATCTAAAGATGAATATCAACTCTAAACTAGGGACACCGATATGAAATCCAGTTTCCATTGCAGCTGTAGTCATCTGAGTGTACAGTACAAATGAATGTATTCGAGTGCAAATGGCAGAAAACCAGTTTGCTGAAGGTTGACATTGGTGTAAGTAGAGTTGCTGAGGCAATACTGAGTGATACGGCATGTGCAGGAAAGACCTATGGTAAACAATTAACCACAGTAAACTTGTAAAGGAGAGTAGGTTGTGGTTGGTTGCACCCGACTGAAGTAATTAACACTGACAATTGACAATTCTAATTAGTAATGTAATAGAAACAAACTGCAGTCACAAAGGCTTTGAGCCAACTAGAGTATAAAATACTCGGCACAGAGGGGACACAGATGAGAGAAGCTCCCAATACCTCCAGATCAGGACCATCCGTCTAAGGCTCTCTCCAGAGGCACATTGCCTTATCTATGTTAATGCTAGTGACACGTATTGTATCTAAACAATAATCTTCAATGTAGTATGTAATGTTTGGCCTCTATAGCGTAACAAAGTACACCCACCCCTCGTTCTATCGCCCCTCCCTATACTGCGGACTTGGCGTTGGCTCCCCATTTTTACAGCCTAACTGCGCATGCCTTAGCTGCACTATACATAGACAATTTCACTTAGAATTACCGTTCGTTTTATTTCGTACTGCACATCACAAAGAAAAATATACAAAACAATTAAAAACAAAGCATTAATATCGTACTGTTATCATATACATTGCACAATTATACAAAGCAAAATCTAGTTGCTGAAGCAACTTTTATTCTAGCCAACAAGGTGTTCGCTTGTGGCAGCAGCAATGCACTAGGAAAAATCACAGGGCAGTGACGTCAGCTCCTTAGCAACAAGCCTCCTATGTTGGGAGTGGATTCTTTCAATGCAGCGGGTTTGTGCATTTGAGAAAGGAAAGACGACTCATGAAATGAATTGGAGACTTAAGATGATGAGAAGCAATTACCCTCCACAGTATGAATTAAAATGGTCTGCTGCTTTTTATATGAAAAATGAGAAAAAAGTGGCTTGCGTAGATGATTTATATTGGACCCTATTTGATAGCCTATTTGTTTGTACAGTATTTGATAGCCTGTTTGTTTTTCTATGGGTCTCTCACTATATCGCGGCCCTTGATATATAGCAGATTTATATTGGGCCCCGGCACCCGCAATATATCGAGTGGGTGGTGTAGTTCATTCCATGTTTATCTTAATTTTAAACCTTACGCAAGACAACAATACATAGATGGCATGTGAACATCTTGTATTTGTTAATGAAGGTCTTCTTATAATCTTATGCTAAACATGATTTAACATGCTTCAAATGTTAGAGGAATAACAGACCAGTATAAGGATATTACCACCTCCATGCTTGACAGTAGGTATGGTGTTTTCTTTGTACGCCTCATCAGCCTTTCTCCAAATGTAACGACTATCACCGTGACCAAATAGCTTGATTTTTGTTTCATCACACCAGAATTCACATCCATCATTCAAATGCCGTTTTGCAAATTTTAAGCGATTTTCTTTGTGACGTTTTCCTAAGAGTGGCTTTTTCCTTGGCCTGCGACCATTGAAACCTTCACCATGCAATACTCGACCTATGGTTGAAATGGAAACCCCAGTCCCACTTGCAGCCAATTCACTCTGAATATCTTTGGCAGTCAATCTCGGATTGTTATTAACCTTCCTCACAATTCTTATACTTGTTCTTGGTGAAAGAATCTTCTTTCTTCCAGACCAAGGGAGCGTTGTGACAGTACCACGAGTCTTGTACTTCTTGATAACAGAAACAATACTTGAAATTGGGATACTCAAATGCTTGGAAATCTTCTCGTATTCTTCTCCAGCTTTATGACAATAAATATTTTTCTGCCTAAGGTCTTTAATTTTCCCATATTGACTTATTGGTAATGACAGCAATCATCCTCTGCCTAACCATTTTATACTCTCCAAGAATGTTCACCTACAATCCAACAGTTTCTAGACTTTCCTAGAATTAGGTTCTGCATTATCACATTGAAATTTCTAGCACCTTGTAGACAATACTAATATAGCATCAAAGGGTATAAATTCTTTTGAATTAGCATTTTTTGAGTTTTGCAAAACAAATTGCTGAAATAAATAATTGTAGATGTCTATTTCTTGTAACTTTTTTTCCTCATCCACAAAAGCCAAACGTTTGCTACAATATTTTTTTTCCTAACATTCATCTTTTTGAGAAATTTCTAGAAATTATACATTTCCATTGGGGTATGTAAACTTTTGACTACAACTGAGTGTGTAATTATATATATACAGTATATACAGTACCAGTCAAAAGTCTGAGTACACTTGCTGGAAACTAGGTTTTCATAATTGCCAATGTTTTACGTCGTATACGTTTCTGTAAATACTTGAAAATGAAAACACATGTTACAATATACAAAACAAAACATAAGGAGTATCAAAGCAATGTTCAAGAAAATTGTCTCTAAATCTTGGATTCCTCAAAATAGCCACCCTTTGCCTTAATAACAGCCTCACAAACACGAGGCATTCGGTTAACAAGTTTCAGCAGGAAATCTTCCCAGCTCTTCTGCAGCAATTCCCAGAGATGTAGGGCACTTGTGGGTAGCTTTGCTTTGACTCTTCTGTCCAGTTCGTCCCATACAAGTTCTATGGGATTGAGGTCTGGAGACTAGGCAGGCCAGGTCATTAGATTGAGTTGTCCTTCACTTTCCTTCCTTGCCAGATAGTTCTTGCACAACTTTGAGGTGTGTTTCAGCTCATTATCTTGCTGAAGAATGAAGGACTGCCCAACTAGCCGTAATCCTGTTGGAATGGCATGCCTCTGAAGTATGCTATGATAGCCATGCTGTTTGAGCTTGCCATGGACTTGGTAAAGATCACCAACTCTGTCACCAGCAAAGCAACCCCAGACCACGACACTGCCTCCTCCATGCTTGACAGTGGGAACCACACATGCAGAACTCATGCGCTCACCCTCTCTGCGTCTTACAAATACTCGGTTGGACCCAAATATTTCAAATTTTGACTCATTGGTCCATAAGACTGACTTCCACTCCTCAAACGTCCGAAGAGTTTTTTGGCCCAGGCAAGTCATTTCCTCTTATTCTGCGCTCTTAACAATGGTTTCATTGCAGCAATTCTTCCAGTTAGGCCAGCTTCACGAAATCTCCTCTGAACAGTTGATGTTGAAACATCTGTACTTCTAGTAGCATTTAGCTGAGCTTGTATTTCAGGGGCAGTTAATCGCCGGTTTCGCAGACTTGTGACTCGAGTTAACTTGTTCTCTGATTCTGAGGTCACCCTTGGCCTGTCTGACCTTGTTCGGTCCTCACGAGTGCCAGTTTCTTCAAATCGTTTGATGGTCTTGGCCACAGCAGTTACAGACACTTGCAAAGTTCTTGCGATTTGTCTTAAAGATTGACCTTCATTTCTTAAAGTAATTACAGACTGTCTTTTTTTCTTTGCTTAACTGAGCATATTTTGCCATTTTCTGCTCCCTTACATTCAGGAATGACAAACTTGTGCATATGCTACCTATATTTATAGTAATCATGGACCCACACCTCTTAACAATAATTGGTGACAAAAGGTTAATTAGGTAACATGCTAGTTAACTCGGAGAACATCTAACAAAGACACTTTTATACTTAGGCCAGTGTTCTAACACCCTGTTATAAACATTTCAGACTTTTAACCGACTTGGGCTTCAGACTGAAATCCCCTTGCTTTGGGTGACCATTTCATTGAAATTGACAAGATTTACATTTTCATTTAAAAATAAAATTTTTGAATGCAATTCACTTATGATTATCAGCTTATATAAGTACACGTATCATAAAATGAAATATTAAGTGTTTATGGACAAGTTTATACAGTTAAAAGCATAGATAATCATGAAAAACCTGATTTCAAGCAGGTGTACTCAAACTTTTGACTAGTACTGTGTATATATATATATATATATATATATATACACACTACCGGTCAAAAGTTTTAGAACACCTCCATTTATCCAGTTTTTATTGAAATTTACGCAGTTTAATGTCTCAATGTACTCTGAAATTAAAGCATAGAACAAATAAACAATTGGAGATAAAAAAGAAATCATGGAATCGTTTTGTTTAACAAAATTTAATCTAAATTTTTGACTCATCAAATGCCACCTTTTGCAGATATAACAGCCGAACACACTTGTGGCATTCTTTCTACAATGGAAATCAAATATTGTTTGGAAAGTTCTTCCCAACACTGTTGCAGAAGTTCCCACAAACGTGTTGCACTTGTAGGTTGCTTTGCTTTCACCCTTCTGTCCAGTTCATCCCAAACCAGCTCGATGGGGTTTAAGTCTGGAGACTGTGCTGGCCATTCCATGATTTGAAGCCTACCGTCTTGTTCTTTTCTTCTAAGGTAGTTCTGACATAGCCTGGAGGTAGGTTTTGGGTCATTATCTTGCTGTAGGATGAACCCCTGACCAACTAGGCGTATACCAGAGGGTATTGCATGGCACTGCAAAATGCTGTGGTAGCCGTTTTGGTTCAGGGTGCCACTCACTCTGTGCAAGTCGCCGACTCTGGATCCAGCAAAACAGCCCCAGACCCGGATCACGCTTCCTCCTCCATGTTTGACAGTTGGTGTCACACACCGAGGAACCATCCTTTCGCCTACTCGGCGCGCAAAAACCCTGCGTGATGAACCGAAGATTTCAAATTTTGATTCATCGGTCCATAAGACCTTCTTCCAGTCTTCAGTAGTCCACTGGCGGTGCTTCATGGCCCAGGCAAGCCTCTTTTTCTTATTTTGCCATCTTAGCAATGGCTTTCTTACTGCCACTCGACCTGTCAAACCTGCAGACTTGCTTACTTCGACCAGTGTTAAGCTGTGCTTGAAGCTGTTGTCCTGTGAGCCGCCTATCACGCAAGCTGTTGACTCTCAGAAACTTGTCTTCTGATTCTGTTGTGGCTTTGGGTCTGCCAGACCTCTTCCTGTCAGTTTCCTCCAGTTTCCAAGTGCCTTTTGATGGTGTAGGAAACTGTACTCACTGACACCTTGGCTTTCTTTGCAATTTCTCTAAAGGAAAGACCTACACTTTTCAGGGTTATAATGGTCTGTCTGTCTTCCTTTGTTAATTGCCTTTTTATCGCCATTATGATAGCAATATACTACTTCCTGCAGTACAATACTGTCCAAATAATGCTTAAGAGGGTGTAGTAACACAGTCTGTTCCAACACTGCTTTTATACAGACAGAGGGTTTGTAAGTAATCAACAAAAGTTGGGACACCTGTAGGAATTGTTAGCATCAACTTTCAAGGCTTAATTTATTTCCATTGCTGCAGAACAGCTGTAAGTTGTTAACCCATTACTTGTTCCCTGAAAAGGCCTTTTTGTATAACTCTGAAATGTACATTATTTTTCAGTTTTGGTAACCTAAACTTTTTTTTTAACCTCTGGCAGTTTACCGCTTACCTTTGTACCATTTCAGGTTATTCACTGGACTTGAACTGCTTAAATTTCAATAAAAACTGGAAAAATGGGGGTGTTCTAAAACTTTTGACCGGTAGTGTGTATGTGTATATGTGTATATATATATATATATATATATATATATATATATATATATATACAGTACTGTGCAAAAGTTTTAGGCAGGTGTGAAAAAATGCTGTAAAGTGCTTTCAAAAATAGACATGTTAAAAGATTATATTTATCAATTAACTAAATGCAAAGTGAGTGAACAGAAGAAAAATCTAAATCAAATCCATATTTGGTGTGACCACCCTTTGCCTTCAAAACAGCATCAAGCATCAATTCTTCTAGGTACACTTGCACACAGTTTTTGAAGGAACTCGGCAGGTAGGTTGGCCCAAACATCTTGGAGAACTAGCCACAGTTCTTCTATGGATTTAGGCAGCCTCAGTTGCTTCTCTCTCTTCATGTAATCCCAGACAGACTCGATGATGTTGAGATCAGGGCTCTGTGGGGGCCGTACCATCACTTCCAGGACTCCTTGTTCTTCTTTACGCTGAAGATAGTTCTTAATGACTTTCGCTGTATGTTTGGGGTCGTTGTCATGCTGCAGAATAAATTTGGGGCCAATCAGATGCCTCCCTGATGGTATTGCATGATGGATAAGTATCTGCCTGTACTTCTCAGCATTGAGGAGACCATAAATTCTGACCAAATCCCCAACTCCATTTGCAGAAATGCAGCCCCAAACTTGCAAGGAACCTCCACCATGCTTCACTGTTGCCTGCAGACACTCATTAGGTGTACCGCTCTCAGCCCTTCGGCGAACAAACTGCCTTCTGCTACAGCCAAATATTTCAAATTTTGACTCATCAGTCCAGAGCACCTGCTGCCATTTTTCTGCACCCCAGTTCCTGTGTTTTCGTGCATAGTTGAGTTAAGCTTGGCCTTGTTTCCACGTCGGAGGTATGGCTTTTGGCCGCAAGTCTTCCATGAAGGCCACTTCTGACCAGACTTCTCGGACAGTAGATGGGTGTACCAGGGTCCCACTGTTTTCTGCCAGTTCTGAGCTGATGGCACTGCTGGACATCTTCCGATTGCGAAGGAAGTAAGCATGATGTGTCTTTCATCTGCTGCAGTAAGTTTCCTTGGCCGACCACTGCGTCTCGGTCCTCAACGTTGCCCGTTTCTTTGTGCTTCTTCAAAAGAGCTTGGACAGCACATCTGGAAACCCCTGTCTGCCTTGAAATTTCTGCCTGGGACAGACCTTGCTGATGCAGTATAACTACCTTGTGTCTTGTTGCTGTGCTCAGTCTTGCCATGGTGTATGACTTTTGACAGTAAACTGTCTTCAGCAACCTCACCTTGTTAGCTGAGTTTGGCTGTTCCTCACCCAGTTTTATTCCTCCTACACAGCTGTTTCTGTTTCAGTTAATGATTGTGTTTCAACCTACATATTGAATTGATGATCATTAGCACCTGTTTGGTATAATTGTTTAATCATACACCTGACTATATGCCTACAAAATCCTGACTTTGTGCAAGTGTACCTAGAAGAATTGATGCTGTTTTGAAGGCAAAGGGTGGTCACACCAAATATGGATTTGATTTAGATTTTTCTTCTGTTCACTCACTTTGCATTTAGTTAATTGATAAATATAATCTATTAACATGTCTATTTTTGAAAGCATTCTTACTTTACAGCATTTTTTCACACCTGCCTAAAACTTTTGCACAGTACTGTGTATATATATATATAGAGAGAGAGAGAGAGAGAGAGAGAGAGAGAGAGAGAGAGAGAGAGAGAGAGAGAGAGAGAGAGAGAGAGAGAGAGAGAGAGACACACTCACACACAAAATCTGGAGCCTTTGCCAGTATATTAGCATGCCTATTTTTTACTCTGATAATATCTTACAGCCACGTCAGAAATTGAACATGTGTGCAAGTCAAGCACCCACAGGCATTTTTCAGCTGGGAATACTAACTACCTTACTTTCCTGTTTGTAAAAGTTTGACAAACAGTGCATACACGACACTGCCTGAAAGAAAAGGTTACTTTGAGTACTTGTGGATATCGTCCAGGCACCATTCCACCTCAAACAAAACTCAACTTTTGACAGATTGTGACATAAGCAATTAAAGGAAGAAATAATCGAAACTTTAAATGCCTACGCTACCTTGATTTAAAACATTAGCTTTTGCCTATAAATGACACCATTCAGTATCAAATCATTTAAAGCCTTGTAATAAGAATGCCAAGTGCAATATACACAAAGTGCCCAACCTTTACTGTGCTGTTATGACACAGTACTATGTGCGTTTCGCCTTATAACGAGAATGAAAAGTGCCAGTGTAGCATTATGTGGAAAATGGAAGCCGTGACCATGTTGTTTTAAAACTAGTTCCGCAGTTTAAATGGGACAATACACAGGAGACTGTAAAGTCACATGGATGGATATATCACCTCATGACTGAATATTCCTTCTCAATTTTATCTATTTCAAATAAAATAATTACAGATGGTCCAAGAACGGTAATCTCCAGTTTTTTCTGCTTAAAATATGGATACTCTTATACTATTTTTAAAATTTTTTTTATTAGATATGATCTTGTCTTGCTTTGCGTTACATATTTATAATCATTCCAAAAAACATCCCAAGCAACAACAACAAATTCATCATAAGAAAAAACAAAAAAACAAACAAAAACAAAACAAAGGTTTATATGTTGCTTCTTGTTGAAAGTTGAAATATTGTGCCGGTTTTGTGAGAAGGTGAGGAATAGTTTGGGTTTTTATACCGTATAATACATACAAACATTTTTATATTTCAGGACAAGTTTGGCATGTTAACCATTCATTATTCAATAGTTGATATAAAGAGTGAGTCAAATGTATACTTTTTGCTCCTTTTTCCTGTAGAACTAAGGCTTCAGTAACGTTATAAAAGCACAGTAATCAGATTGTCAAAAGCTCCAGCCTGTGTGTGTGTGGAATTCAGCCCGCCAGATGTTCCTCTGCGTGTTCTCTGCAGACTTGTACAAGACATCTGTAAAAAGAGTTTAAGGGTGGTATGAAACCTTACAAGGTATTCCTTAGAGGACCAATGGATCACAGGTTAACCACAGCACTTCTGCTTTCTTCTCTATAATGATATTTGAACATGTTTCGAGAAAGAATGTCCACCTGAACATCAAAATCACCAAAATTGCCACTGTATTGAAATTACCGGAGGGATTGTGTAATGTGGTTTTCAGCATTTCCTGTTGACCGAGACATCTTCTTTCTGACAGGTTCCCCCTTTTGAAATATGACTTTTCCTGACCTAACACCGTACATAGAAATCCAGAAACCTGCCCCAGCAATGAAATCATAAGTAAGACCTATAACATCCACACATGCAACACTTATCTTTCATTTATATGGTTCCTGTTAAAATCCCATCCCTATAAAATCCATGTGGCCAGTGTGTAATTGACAATCAATCAATTAGAGCCTGACCACGTTTTTAAACTGAATCTCATACATCCCCTAGGTTTGCAGTGATTGCATGAATAGGCTTTTGTTCCCGTTTGACTGCGCTCAGTTATTTTACATTTGAAAGTAGCACTCGCCTCCGTCTTGTTTTACGGTGCTGTTTTGCACCTTAGCAACATGCCAATGTTCTGGTTCAGATCAGAACAGACTTGCTTTAGACTTGACCTGTGTGTAATGTGTCTAAGTGGTTTTGGTCTTATCCATCTCAGCCACGACACAATCAGAACCAATTAAACACTATTTGAAGGACCAAGATCAACTCCAGCAAACATCCCCAAAGAATTATGACATCATTTAACGAACAGCTACAAGTAATATCAAAAGAGGCAGTTTTGGCACAAAAATGACAAAATCCAAAAGGCGGCTATTTATTTCTATGTTTCTCTCTTTGAAGCTGCCATAAAATGAGGACTTTTATCAGGACCATCTGGGAACCCAACCCCTCTGCTCAAAAAAAAATTATAATCTAAATACATTTGACCACCTGTTTTTCAGCATTCTGACAAATTATAAATAAAGCAATCACACCAAATCACAAATACACACACTGATGCACTACACACACGAGAAACATTTGAATTTAAAATGCATTACAACAACAATGCTCCTGCAATAAACCGAAGTCATGTTGACATTGAAATTCAGCATTTCCTTAAGAAGATCCTTGTTTCCACTACCCCAAGGCTTCGGCAACAACAACAGGAAGGAGAAACCTTAAGCAAATGCAAGTCTTCTTGGAATACAAGGAAATATTTAAATGTGAAATATGTTATCAATGTCTTGTTTCCATGCTTGATCGCAATATTTTATGTATGGTTTCTAAACTATGAAACAAACTGAACATCCCCCCCCCCCACACACACACACATATTCTTCTGCTTTGACTCTGCATCTTTCCTTTTTTCCTGCAGGATTTTCAAATCTGATCACGATCTAAAGTCAATATTTAAATAAAGAGAAAAAAACATGCACTTGAGTGTGGTTTCCTCCCTTTGTCAGACAATGAAGCGGAATGCAGCAGACTGGCTGGAGAAACCCTAACCCACACTTTGCATTGGCTGACTACTTATGGAAAAGCAATAAATAGACACATGGAGAAAGTGGATAAGGCCTGCTGCCTCACATGGACCTACAGTACTGTAGTACTCTGTAAAAGGACAGTTCACAGATTGACATCATGGTAGATTCCCACCTCATTCCTGGCTTCCCTACTCACAATGACTAAACAAATCCCCATTCAAGGATACTGTATAAACACCACATTCTAGTGTAGGTTCTGCTGTCATAAATAAGTAAGTCACCGTGACCAGCATCCACAATATTAGGAATTGCACGTCATTCATAACAGATTTCCATGCGCCAAGTTTAATAACGTTAAACAAAAACAGACGCGCGCATTCCAAAATATATCCTAGATTGAAAAAAGAAGGCAAACATGTGCTAAATGCACAGTCAATGGAATAATGTCTTGATAAATGTAAAGTATAATCAAATTAGGGTAAGCCTTGAGGCAATCCTCTCAAGACAAGTTTCATAGAAAATGGATCAATGGCTTTCATGATGTAATGAATGTACAGGGTAAGCTTGCCACTCTTATTGAGGGCACTTTCACACTTAGTTCACTTGCAAGTGATTTGAATCGTGGTTCACTTCGGTTCGTTTCACACCAGAAAAAATAAAGAACTTGAGTTTATTTTAAAGTGCATTCCAATTTGTTTGCTTGGTTCACTTGCAGACTACAGTTCTATTGGTTTCGCATTGCACTTTCCAAACACACTCGGTTCTGTGGCTGATTCACAAGTGCAGAAGTTCTTTCTGGAAAAACTTTTTCCATCA
Source organism: Acipenser oxyrinchus oxyrinchus (assembly GCA_030684275.1). Classification (NCBI taxonomy): domain Eukaryota; kingdom Metazoa; phylum Chordata; class Actinopteri; order Acipenseriformes; family Acipenseridae; genus Acipenser; species Acipenser oxyrinchus. The sequence goes on along the minus strand of CM060250.1, from coordinate 7,820,985 downwards.
TGCCCAACGTGGAGAATACTTTACGTGGATGTGGTTGTGCTGCTGTCCTGCTGTCTGTGTTATTTTGGTTTATTTTGTGCCAACAGCGTCAAATCATTTCCAAAGTAATGTAACATGCTGAAAGAGCCTCAAGTATTTGTCAGAAAAACAGTTATTTCAGAGGAAATGCCAAAAGACAATCATGAGTAAGAAAAAGATGGACATTCAACCAACTGCTATTATTGATGATGATGATGATGATGGGGATTATTATTATTACGTATTATTAATAATAATAATAATAATAATAATAATAATAATAATAATAATAATAATAATAATAATAATAATAATAATAGTAACAACAACTAGAGTTGCGAGCAACTGTACGGCTTCAAAGCAGTTAGTGTGAAATTTAAGCGCATTGGTTGTTATAGATGAAACGTTATCACAAATCATTTTGGACACAGCTAACTGTCAATTTTAGCCAAAATATTGGAATCACTAGTTAGATGATAAATGCTGAAATCTCATTGGCCCACAGCAACCATGTTTTGTACTGTAGCAACTTCCCTTGAACAACCGTAAAAGATAATCTTACTTAGATTATATATGCTCATTTTTGCTTCAATCAGAACTCTGCATGTTATAGAACAACCATCTGCAGTCAATAAGAAATTATGGGAAGTTTTACAGCCAGCTTTAAATTTGACCTTTAGCAGAACTTAACCATACAATATAAAACTATGTATGCATTACACATTACACTACTTGCATTACCTATAGTGCTCATATAAACACACCAGTTTTGTAAAACAACAAAAGTCACATCAATGAATTACAAACACACTTTTTTCTATACCTTGCTATACTTTTTATATTTATACGTTTCTATGTTAACAGCTGTCCCCAGTGGTGGGAATGTGTCATTTCAGGGTAAAAAATTGCAAAACTGGCAGGTCACCCATATTGACTGGTTCATGGCGGTCATGTTTGTTGATGTAGGAACTTTTCCTGACTAACTTTTTTAAAAGGACAGTACAAAGATAACGTATAACCAAGATTCACATCAATTGGTCAAAGGGCTCATGAGGAGTTGTTGTTTAAGCGTTTCACGCAAAATCCAACATAGCTCCCACACCATGTGACCGATCCATTTTTCCTTAAGTAGAATCAATCATGGACAGGAGCGCACTATGTACAAAATCTTTCACAGCTGTACTATTTATCGTTCATGAGAAGAAGACTTTTGAATATTGTCCAAACTTTTCATTAAATCCAAGATGGTTGCTACACCATGTGACCAAAGGCCACCATATTGACCACGACACAACATCCCATAGTCCTCTACATCCGTGTCAAATTTTGTGCGTTTTGGTGCAGCCGATAAGTTATAGGCAGTTTTATAGCCAGTTGCGTATGTTGATGATGTCATGCAGCGTGGACGCCATGATTTTCACAATAGCAACTTCCCTTGAACAAGCGTAACAGATGACCATACTGAGATGTTTTACTCCAATTTTTGTTTCAATCGGATAAGCGGTTTCAGAGAAGAATATGTTTGAATTTTGATGATTTTATATTTTTAATATGTCCTTACTCAATGTGGTTGCCAAACCACAGAACCAATCAGCTTCATATTAACAACAGTTAATCATGGACTATCCCTCAACATGTATACCAATTTTCAGAACTCTGCAGTAAGCGGTTTCCGATACATAGGCGTTTTAACAAATTCTGCAAAATCCAATATGGCTGCCGAACCATGTGACTTGCGCAAATTTGCTGAATATCACCGACTATCATCCATAAGCATCTGCCAGTGTACTGAATTTCGTGAGTTTTTGAGCATGTTTTGGCAGAAAAATAAAAAAATAAAATAATAATAATAATAATAATAATAATAATAATAATAATAATAATAATAATCCTAACAAAAACAATAGGCTTCCCCAGCCTACGGCTTGGAAGCCTAATAATAATAATAATAATAATACCAACAATAACTAGTTGTAAATGTTGTATACATGACAGTGTGGTGAGATACAGATGCAATAGCAGCTGGTTTACTAAACTCGGGCAGAGCAGTGCAAATGCAACAGTGACTAATGCCTGTACAGACAGTACCGCTTTGTCTTGGCACAATGTTTTCCCTGCGAGTGTATATGGCACAATTATAATAAAGTCAGACGTAATACATGTGCAAACTCCTTATTCAATTGTAATTGCATACTTTTCTTTGCTTGTGACAGTTTAGCTATTATGCTTGAAGAACAAGCTTGCTGCAATAGTTATTAAATCTCAAACACTATTAGCGTCATTTCATTGAATAACCCCGGGTTGCACCAGTTAGTAAATCAGCTCCATAGTATTTTTTTGTGATGTGCTGTTGTGTACATGTGACATTATGGTGTTCTTGTCTGGTGTTTATGTATGTGTTTTTTGGCAATCCCTGCATTGCCTATGTGCGACTAGGGCAGACACTTTCCTTGGTGCTTGCTGAAGCAAGTCACTTCCATGATTTGCTTCGCTGTTTGTAGCGGTTCATTTCTGGAATACGTTTTGTTTCACTGCCAAAAGCTGAAAACGGAGCAAAGTGGCAAATGTACCGAGTCCCCTTCCAAGCGAACCAAGATGACCATTTCAAGTGATCTCGGTTCACTGGGTTTGATGTGCATCCTGGTGTGATTACATGGTTCTCAGAGGTTTCATGGAACCGCACTTAAATCCGCATCAAAGGGTCAAACGAACTAGGTGTGAAAGTGCCCTACGAGTCTACCAACTGGACAAGAATTGCCCAAGTCTGATTTAGATCTATTTAAATGTACTATTATGATCATTATCATTCAAGAAAATGCATGACCCTTCATATGTTCTATGCACTTTTATAAAATGATGAGCTGCACTGTACTAAGAATGTGAAGGTCACTGTTTGCAGTGACATTACTGGGGTTTGGATTAGTGAGAGCCTAGTTATCAGAAGCAGTGATTACTCAAGGTTTGTACACCAACAGCCCCCGATTAGCACTAGTCTTATCTAAATTAACATTGGGCAGTCCATGATTAGTGCTAATCTGGGTCTGTGAAACCAGCCAAACATGTACTGGGGCTGTGGAAATCCAACACCATTTACACCTAGCAAAAAACACTGTCAACAGAATCAAAAACATAAATTGCCAGGATGAATCAAATGAGGCTTGGATGAAACTGCAGAGGGAAAATATTATACAGCAAAATTGGAACTCTAGTTCATTACTGACCACTAGTTCATACAAGACACCCTAATTAAAGGCTTTAAGTAGAGGGGAAAGTGCATGGAAAGATCAAAACAGACGCAAAGCTGAAATGACTAAAAAGAAAGGCTTGTAATATACAGATACAGTATATTTATATAAACAAAATGTGGCATTTAAGCAAAGTAGACATGACAAACTAAAAAGGGTCCATTAGAGGTTTTTGTGGTATGAAGAAATTCACTATTTCGGGCTTATTTTCCATTCCAAAATTCAAATCAATATAAATCACCTTAAAATGTATACTAAAAGCAATATTATATATATATATATATATATATATATATATATATATATATATATATATATATATATATATATATATATATATATATATCATGATCAATCAGATAAAAATATATAAATCTATACAATGTCCTGGGAAAAGTATTGTTCGACCAATGCTGTTTTGTGGTTATTTATTTAAATTACTGTCGTAAACCTCTTGCTTTAATAGCTTGGTGTCCCTGAATAGATAACAGGTCTCCTCTTCAAAAATATGCAAAAGGTTTTAAATGCAGAATGACTGATGTTTTAATACCCAAATACCTTTGAATATAAAACACACACAGAGCAGCAGTAAAATAAATCGTGCATTAAAAAAGCAAAAAAGCTAATAAAAATACATTGTATTTTTTATAATTGATGGAATTCTTATCTAAAAGATTCAGACAAAAGAAGTCGTCACGTTTACATTTTACCTGTAAAAGACAGCAGAGAAAAGAATACACAGAGAGTGTGCAGAAATAAATGCTCACCTATGTAGAATCCGTTTACATGGGGACCACTTTCAGCATCTTCTGGTTGAAGTGTAAAAATCACACAGAGAGGAACAAAGGCCAGGAAAAGAAGCAGAAGAGTTAGAAGCCCAGACACAAATGCACAGACACAGTGAGCACCCGGAATATGTCTAAGCAACAGACGTGTACTTCCCTCCAAAAGGCACGTTTGCTTTTAAACTTGAATCTCTGGGAAAGCTGTTTATTACATTGTTATTTGTTACAATAATTGTTACAGTAATTTATTACATTACATTATTTTAAAGCAACTATAACATCTCAGCAATCCAGTAAGTTGCTTAATATGTCCTCTTGCTCAGGATCTGGCTGGATAGTATATATACTCATGTACCCCCCTGGGTACATTCTGCGCACCCCAGTTTGAGAACCACTGGTTTACACCACACTAGAGAGGGTCCAATTTGAATAATGTAAACAGCTGAAATAGAAATGTAACCATTACCAAATGGGATATGCTCTCTTATAGTCCGAATGACCCAAGCACACATCAAAGTTGCTCCTTAAAGAGCCCTGTGTGCGTCAAGCCTGCCCCCATTTTCTTTCCAGCCTGCTGCGTTGGAGTAAACGCAGCGACCTTAAAGGGTAATGGTTACATTTCTATTTCGGGAAACAAGGGTTATGACAATAACCTAACGTTCCCTTTCAAGTACGAAATGTAACCATTATGAAATGGGATACAATACCCAAGCCTTCGTAAGCACCGGCAGATGTGCTAAAAAGGAAGATAAACTACCTTCAGCATTCTGGCAGAGGATAAGGGTCCACGGCATATAGTCCACAGTACAGTGAGGGAGAACCCTCATGCAGTGTATATGCTGCAAGGTTACACTGAGTAACCTCAGCCTTCCGAAAAGGGTATATGGCTAACTCCCGCGGGACTTAATGTGGAACACAATAAAATTGTGTTAAAAAGCCGAATGAGTGGCTGCTCTTAACACTCTGGTCCCAAAACCAGGGTTCTGGCCTACACAAAAAATAAACAGGCTTTCCCCGTTGAGAATACTTGCATTTCACCTACCCACTTAGCGGAAGTAATAGCAAGCAGGAAAGCTGTCTTTAAGGACGTCAGAAATACACCCCATTTGCAACCATACTGGGAGTGTGTAGACTAGGGCTGGGACAATGGTGGTTTTTCTGCCATCGATGCATTGTTTTCTTAAAGAGACTATGCATCATTTTTTTCCATAATGCAAAACATACGATATTAGAGAATAAAAATCCCACGCTTTCAGATATCTGATGTAAGCACGAAAACAAAACATTTCTGCAGTTTATCTCTCTAATTTTAGAGTAAAATAAACCTTCGACATTTCCTATGTTCTAATATAAATCAAACAATACCCAGCCAGTTTCTCATTCTCACAAATGGTTAAAATGATTAAAATGTTTCTTACCTAAGTTGTCTTGATTGACAGCAACTGGTCATAAAAAAAATCCTTTGCAACAAAATCCAATGAAGTGGGAACACTAACCAATTCAACTTTAACTATTCACAAGTCCAACTTATTTTATAAAGTACAGAACGATTTACTTTTTGTTTTTGTTGAGAAAAATGATGGCATCCACATTTTCCGGTTTCAAAGAAGAACAGAGTTTGTTAACTATCATCCCGGCCTTGCTGAACAACCGCTCACTTGGGACCGATGTTGCTGGGATACTGAACATTTTCACTGCCAAGGTTGCTAGTTTTGGAAAGCGTGTCTGATTATTTTTCCACCACAGCAGTGGATCTTCGTTTCAGAGGTATAGGTCACCACTTCTTGTCTGATTAGGCTTTCCTTGGAAGTCAACTCTGGTTGCTGCCGTCCACGAAATAACAATGCAAATGCTTGTTCTGTCTTTGTTTTCTTTTTAACTGGCAAGTCACTTGTAGTTGTAGTGGCACAGTTCATGTCGTTAGTGGGACTGCTGTCCGTCAGCCTAACTAGTCTGGAAAGCATTGCTTCAGCTATAGTGGCTGTGGCTTGTTCTGATAGGAAATCCAAATTGTAAAATCGGGGATCAAGGAATGATGCAAAAAGCAGTGGCATAACTTCATCACCTGGGTCATTCAGTTGGTGTAAACTAAATTGCTGTGATAAATTACACAGCAGTTTTTCTCGCAAACTTTGTGCATTTGGACTTAACAAAGCAGGTGCTGGGTCCCCTTCACAAGCTTCAGTGGGAACTTTGCTCAGTTTGTGTTTCATCCCTGTTGCAACTGGGTACATGGAACTAGCTGTAGTGTTTTTCTCTGCGCTTAACTGTACTGTAGCTAATTTGAATGGCTGAAGTAGAGGGGGTACCTCAGCCATTAGCTTCCACTGCTCAGTAGTTAGATCTAAAGTAGTGGCATCAGACTTTTTTGTCAAATCAGGGTTTGACAAAACTGCAATTACTGGCCACTTCAACTCAAGCAGACGTTCAAAACATATAATATACTGTGCTCCATCTTGTTTGCACATCCTGTATTAACTTTACTGGCGCCTTTTCTGTGTTCAGCATTTCTGTTTGTTTTCTATTGAAAGCACTCATTGCCAGCTTGCTTTTTTTAAAATGTGCAACCAGTCTTCTTGCTGTTGCCACTAATGTGTGCCCCGGTCGAACATCCTCCAAACTGTTCTGAATGCATAGGTTTATATTGTGCTCTGCACAGCGCACACTTGCCATGCAATTAAAAAGTGCCCCAGTATGATCGTTTACATGCATAAGTGAGATAGGAGGCTGCTGTGTGGTCCAGTGGTTAAAGAAAAGGGCTTGTAACCAGGAGGTCCCAGTTCAAATCTCAGCCACTGACTCACTGTATGACCCTGAGCAAGTCACTTAACCTCCTTGTGCTCCGTCTTTCGTGTAAGACGTAGTTGTAAGTGACTCTGCAGCTGATGCATAGTTCACACACCCTAGTCTCTGTAAATCGCCTTGGATAAAGGCGTCTGCTAAATAAACAAATAATAAAGTAAAGGCATTGCTTTGCAATTGTTTCGACAGGGCATTGCGTAGCCCAGAGCAAGATTCTCTATCAGATTTTTAAATGCAGCACTCTCCACAATGTATCAGCATCCACTATCAGGTCTGTTATTTCTTTTGCTCGGGCACTTATTAGCTCGATTTTCTTTCCAAAATACGATGTCACTGTAGGTAGTTCCTTTTGTTTTTTAGTACTCACATTGTCATATTTTGTTGGATGGAGCCTCACTAAATGATCCCGCAGGTTTGTGGTATTGCCGGAGAAGCTCAGCAAAGTTTCACAAATACCGCAATTTACCTTTCCATTTTTTTCTTTACAAAAAAAACCTTCCAAACGTCGGACGGCATTGTTAGTAATTTAACCGAGAAAGCTTTAATCCTGTAGCAGCTATACTGGTATTTCACTGGGTTTGTTCTGTTCACGCTTTTGACCGAGTTCCTGGGTTGATTCTAGAAAATGTTTGTGCGTGAGATGCGTGGGGGTGGGTTTTGAAAGAAATAGAAAGCAAAAGCAGGGAACTAGAGTATAGTTTTATATAATTTAATTTCTTCCCAATAAAAAGAATTAATGAAACGACATGAGGTTTCATGATATTCATTTTGTTTTGATCCATCGATGGTTATTGGACCGATTCGATGCATCGATCCATCGTCCCAGCCCTAGTCTAGATGCTGCTCTGGCATTCTGAAGAGTCTCAATGACTTTGTCAGATAACCCGAGATGGCTCAAAAGTCTCTGTTCAGGGTGCAGACCCAAAGCTGCAGAGCTGTTGGGTCTGGATGCCAAAGAGTCCCCCGCACCTGGCTCAGCAGGTCGTGACAGGCGGGCAGCTCCCACAGCTGACCGAACAGGAGCTGTGCCAGTGTCGAGAACCAGGTTCTCCTGGGCCACTTTGGGGCTACTAGGAGCACCCAAGCCCGATCTTGCCTGATCTTCTTCATGCACAGTGGAAGCAGTGGCAATGGTGGGAAAGCACAGAGCAGTCCTGGGCCATCTGTGGGCCAGCACTCCTGTGCCGAGCAAGTGACCGCTGTCTACTTGGGAATACCAGTGGAGACAATGGGTGGACAACCTGGGCAACATGATTGAGACCGAGAGACCGGAGACCCTCCCTGGTAGTTGATGTAAGCCACCGTGGTGTTGTCTGTATGCATCAACACGTCTCCCTTGAAGCTCTCCAAAAAACCTACTAGGAACCTACTTATCTACGCAAACCCTCTCTATACTGTTTGGGATCTCCTAAACTGACCTACTTCTGGGCTCCCGGAGTACCGGCATCCTCACAGCAACTCCGACCTCTTCAAACAGCCTCAGCTGGGCAATGCCTTCATGAGCACCGCCTTGCTGTGGAAAGGTTTCATTTATTAATTCTCTCCATGGAGCCTACGCTCTCCTCGATATCAACACAGCAAGCTTACGCTCAGCGTCCGTCTGTATGGCTATGGCCGTGCAGTAGCCTCGAGCTGCGGCACAGACGCCTTTTGAACTGTGTGCAGCCTCCCCAGGCACTCCCCTCTAACCAATCAGGACCTCGCGACCAACTGAGCACCAGGCGAGCCTACCTGCTCAATTAGTTGCTTAGCAACGCATCGCCTGTTGCGCATCCCAGCTGCTTGCATAAAGGCACACATGCACTCAAGAACCAGCGACAGGGTACTCCCTGTCACAGCCTGACAGAACAGGCCCTGGACCTGTGGCAGCAAATTCCTAAGGCTGCTGGCTCGTAGAGGCTTGAGCCTGCGACTGCTGCTTATGAGCAGGGCACCGATAATTGCGCCGTTCTTTATGTTGCGCACCGTGAAAACGGTTCTGCCCATCAGCTCTGGCAGGAGCTGCAGTGGCCCGAACTGGTTTCTGGGGCCGAGGGTGCCTGTTTTGCCAATGTTTAGCTGGCTTATGGGGAGGAGGCGTGCCAACTCCTTGGAAGACTCCAGTGCTTGGTGAGAGCGTTTTAGCATCTCATCCACTGCCAGCCTGAAAATATGCCCCGGTGTTACAGGTGCATCAAGTAATGACGCTTTGTCCTTGTCAGGCACTCAAGCCTGAGCAAGCCAGAGCTGCCTTCTTGCCGCCACCAATGCATCCATGCACCTGCCCAACGCTTGACCATTGTACTTAGACCACTGGATCAGGTGGTTATTGACCAGGCTCAGCTCGTCCAACTGGAGGGGCGAGGGCCTGTGGTCAGAGGACAGAGATTGTAGCAGCATGGACTGGTAAGCCACCAGTATGCTACTCTAGCTAACAAGAAGCGTGCAAAATGCAGAGGCCGCATTTTCAGCATCATCTCAGTGACGCGGCATTGCTTATTGGGACATCAAATGTAGCAATGGATGGCAGCCTCAGCAGGCGGTAACTGGCAAGGCCCAGCTTATCTGCGTTGTGCACCCTATAGAAACAGCAGGGAACGAATGGGGTGAGTTATGCTGCGCTGATGTCAGAGATGCAGAGCGGTCCCTGAAACAGCGAGCCAGTCTGCTTTCCAATGTCGTCTTTGCAAAATGAACGCAAGGGCTGCAAAAGCTGTGGTCCTTAACTGCTCTCTCTGCATGCTCCCTTCCCAGGCAGTGGATGCCCCTGACGTGCTTATCTTCTGCTGGAATGTTTCTCTTGCAACCAGCACAAGGGTGAAACCCAGGCATTGTGCAAGGTTGAAAAAACAGTTCAGCCATGCAATATATGTGCACAAGTGTACACAAAAATAGAGCACTGGTAACATGCACTGTTAAACAGACTGGGGTTGCAGATCGTCTGCTACTAGAATAATCTTGTCGCCTTTGTTGTCAAAAAGCAGACACAGCAACGGTCAAAAAATCTAAAAAGCCATTAACACTAGCTGTGTCTCTGCAGCACAAAAGCTGACTGGAAAGACCAGGCAGCTGAGCAGGTACCGTCTGTGTACCGATACAGACACCAGACACCTACGCGCGTTGGGTTTCTGAAAGAGAAAGTGTGGACGCTTAGCTTCAACAAGGGACTGAATCCCAGGGAAGGGACAGAGGAGCCGCCGGCTTCCCGCGGTGCACAAGGCCGCGGAGGGGACTTAATCAGTACCTAGGCTAATAAAATAAATTCAATGCATATTTTAAATTTGAAATTATTTCAAATTATGAAATGAGAGAGAAAAAGTGAATATATCGACTTACCTCCTTAATTTTGACAAGGTCTGTCTCAGGCGAGCTGAAAGAAGAAATGGCGCCGAGCCTTGTGCGTCACTCGTCTTTCTCTCCTGTGGGCAGAGACGACATCTGACGCACACGGGGCTCTTAAAGGAGCAGCTTTGATATAAGTGCTCAGGTAATTCGGCCTATAAAAGACATTATATCCCATTTGGTAATGATTACATTTCGTACTTGAAAGGAAACTGCAAATGGTTGATCAAATCTTTACAAGTTATATACAAACCTCTGGGAGTCTAGTAAAAAAGCATTTGGAGAAAGGTTTACAGCAATACCCCAGCTGAACTCGTGTGATGCATTTTTAAACATACAGATCTCTATCTACACAGTATGAGATTTTACTAAGAGACAGAAAGACAAACAAACAAACAAGCAAACATAAGAAATCATGAAAGAAGCAACAGAAGACAGCGACGCGCCTTTTCAGGATTTCTGACAGGCATACAGTGCTAGTCTAAGGAAAGCAATGGTTCTGAAAAGCACTACTTCAAGACTATGGACATTTGATCCCAAACCAATGGATTGTTCTCTACATGTCTACTGCGTGAGATTGGATGAACAAGCAGTACCTTCCATTTCTTCTGCGAAGCATATGGAAAACAAAATGAAAATCATTTAAAAAAATGGTTTAAATAATATTGAATAAAAACAGTGAATCAAATAAAGAAAATGACACCTACCACTGTTAACAGTCCCCTCATCTTAGAAAAGCAAGGAAAAAAAAAAAAAAGTGTTTCTTTGTTAAAACAAAAAAACATTACGCAACCAACAAAAAAACACAATGGAAAAATTATAAATGATCTACTGATGCTACTATAGATTAGTGATTAAAATCATCTACTTTCCACCTAATTACAAATGACAGTAGGAACAGAATGAAAATTAACCAGGCAGCGGCACACTTCTCAAATTCTCTCACCTTTACAAAACAGATAAGACTGAAGAAAAGCCGGCACAACGGATGAGCTTCACTGCATGTAATAACTACTGCTAAACTCCTGCAACCCATTACTTCTTAACCTTCAGCCCTCTCAAATTGGTACCATACACCAGGCATTCCTTCCCCTTTTGTCTCTGTTTAAATTCATTATCTGCTGAATGTGGCACGCCAGCTGCAAGATGCTGCTAACTGAATAAACTGGGTTACATCTTGATTGAATGAATAACATTTGGCTGCAGTTAAAAATGTCCTTTTGTTCATGTGCTCCCAATTCCACGAAACAAGGTTCACACTGAAATAGCTTTTGTTGCCTTTGTTGTTTTGGTTCATCTCCAAGATCTCCTGCTTATAGGGCTGCTTGCAGTGTCGCCTGGTGCCACAACATCAACCAGAAGCATCTAACAGACTGCATTTAAGAGAACAAAACTGTGTTCCCCACGCTGCATCTACCAGGGACATTGCTGGGCTGTCAAACCCCCAGATCTGTATCGCTAACCTCAAATTCCTGCCCCCGCCCCGAAGGTACTTATAAATAGGGCTTCTGATTTTCGGTGTTTTACCCCAACTTATCTATTTTAATAATTAACTTGATACCTGTTAGCCACTTGTGTATCTCAATCATATGTTAATAGTAAAATTTATTTAATTTTTTTTTTTTTTCCTTTCTGTGAAACAACTAAATAGACTTTTAAAAAAATCAGCCAAGCCTTAATTTTTCATTTAAAAGCAGAACGCACAAACTAGATTGCAGCATGTTAAGTGACTAATCTATTAAAGCTATAAAGAAAAATAAGTATTTTATGCTGAACACACTTTATTACAATCGCTATGTGTAACTGTATTTGCATTAATAACGTTGAGTCGCTTCTGCTTTTAAATGAAAAAGCGAGACGACTTTTGATGTAAAAGCCCATTTAGTTGTTTCACAGAAAGAAAAAAAACGTAAATCAAATCAATTTTACTATTAACGCGTTTCTCAGTTGTGATTGAGATACACGAATGCCTTAACCGGTATCAATTTAATTTTTAAATGAGAGTAGAAAAGTCGTGGTAAAACATTGAAAATCAGACACCCTATTTAAATACTCAATTACACTTCATAGAAGTTTAACAGATTGTATTCATCCCTTAGATTGAAACTCACAACCCCATTCGCTAATATACTGTGCTATTGCCCACAAAAGGGCCAATAATCAAACCTACAGTGGAACAACAATTGCCCTGACGTCACAGCCCTGATGTGTGCAAAACTGTTATTTAGAGCACAGACCAACATTGGCCAAGCCCCGCGGTCGGCCAGGGTGTCCACGGCTCACTGCACACCAGCGACCCCTGTAGACTGGCCGGCACCTGCGGGCTTGCCTATAAGCTTCCCAGAGCTGCGTTGTCCTCCGACGATGTAGCTCTGGACTGGCTGCATGGCGGGCCTGCAAAGTGAAAAGAAGAGGTCTGCTGACAGCACACACTTCGGAGGACAGCGTGTGGTCGTCTTCGCCGCTCCTGAGTCAGCGCAAGGGTGGTAGCGGTGGGCTGAGCCTAAATACAATTGGGCATTTCAAATTGGGAGAAAAACGGGGTAAAAATAAATTTGCGACTACTAAATTATTAAAAAAATAAAATAAAAAAGTCAATCCAATGAATATTTGTACAATGTATTATGAGGCATTTTAAAGCAAGCACTGAACAGTTTACAAATAACTGACATGTAAAGATCATGTATTTTGGGGTCCCTGGTATTAAGGCACTGGCTGTTGATGGAGTTACATTCTTTTATAGAATCCAACATTAATTTCAGTACCAAAGGCATATTTGACCCCATTGCCACATCAAGGCTGAACAGTTCCTGACTGGGTTAGGCATTGTGGACTGTGACCTGGCCTTTAAGCACTGTGCAGCCAGTTTGAATCTGGCTTGTTTCACCAGTGGAACGCACTTGTGAACTCAGTTAATGTAGGATCTCCAGGGCATCGCAAAACCACAATGGCATTGTGCAGAATTAAACAAAATGACATCATCCGTTTTGAAAGAGAAGAGGCCCCATACTAAATATGCATTAAACCTGGCTCACCATCAGTGGCCAAGGCTGCTCCCCAGGGCAGGCCTAATGCACATTGCCAGGGCCATGTGGGGACGCACGAAACACTGGCCTGTTGTCCATTTGGATTCAAAAACATGAAAAATAAAAATAAAATAAATCACTTGGATGTTTCATTTCAGTAGACGCTGAGAGAATTGTTAAACTGCTTAACAAATAGCAAATGCTAAATGATTCTTTTTTTCCTAAAACAAGAAATCCACATTTTTTAAATCAACAGTGTTATATTTGTATTGCAAAAATAATAATAAACAAGTCTACAGACGTGACAAGTTGAGTCTGTGCTGTGTTTAAATTGTTAGTGTGTGACCCTTCCTCAATGATTATAGAATACTGTGGTAGTATAACATATTGTGCAACTTTAGGGTTCTTTTAAAGTTTTACAATTCTGATTGTCATAAAAATAATGCATAAAATAAAATATAAATTAAAGTAGAGATTCAGCTTTATAATAAAACAACAAATTATTACAGAACATGCACAAAATGAAGTCTGCAGTCTTTTTTTGTATTTTGAAACCAGTTCCTGGCATCTTTCCGGAGACATTTTTGCCCATTCTTCAACACAAGCTAAGAACGTCTGCT